>CM062296.1:379562395-380224868 GCA_031216915.1 Pictodentalium vernedei
AGAGTGGAAATGAGGACTTGCCAGAAAGGCCATTCTTAGTAGAAATACTCTAGTACAGTCGAACACCGCATTTTTAAAGTCACATAGCTCTGCGTGGTACTCTGGGGAGGTTCGCGTCCGTTAGAAACGGGGTTCTGGGAGAACCCGGGCCAGGGAAAGGCCAAGAACATAGAAAACGAGCTTTCTTCGCGAATCCGAGCCAGATAAATAGTTGTCGGTCTCATTTGGGTATTCATTATACTCCCGTCTGATCGAACTAACCCTCAAAACATATCCTCGTTCTATTAGAGGCCATTGGGTCCATATAGCAACCACGTTCTACCATAAAAACCAAGATGACGGTCTCCAGTATACAGAATAGACGGCGAAAACACGTGTCGCCTAATTACACGTTCTGCGCAAGCGCACTTACATCACATATCCCTATGGGAATGACGTCACAACATGGCCGCTCACGTGGGACACCATAACAACACAACATGGCGTCCCTGGGTCCCGTGACTATGACGCCCCTTGTGCCTCCCCCATTCTCTCCCCAAATGCGGGGCATTTTTCCACATGCCACACTTCTAATGTAGTATAAGAGTAGTGTTAAGCCATCAAGGAATTCTGCTGGAACAATATTTTCTACATGTTGAATGAGTTCAAGCTTTTTACATTAAATGTAAACCATCACAGGATATAAATAGCTGTCTACCATTGGTAATCGAGAACAATCACTTGACATGGCAGACTGAAATGACAGTGGACCTCCAAAACACCCACCCTATTCACCTCGCTTAGATACCCTCTACTCTCTTACCGACCTCCTCCTTCAAGATGGAAAAAAATAACTGACCGCAGATTTTAGGTAAACCACCACCCCTACCCCCCACCCACCCCACCGCACCTTAGTAAAATATGGCAGACTGTCTATGCTCAAGGAATATGATGAACAACTCTCCCAGAAGAAAAACGAATTTTAGAATTCAAAACGGTCAACTAGACTGAAAAAAGCCACGAATATTGATACAGCGACTGAAATGGGTGGATGTGAGAGAGACCTTCAGAGATTCGCCGGGGCCGTATTAAATATTTTAATTGTAGACACAGCGGGAGATCACACAATTCTAGCCCTTGAATACCGCACCTTATCACCCAAAAGTTTCCTGGTATGATAGAACCTGACAACTTATGCCTGGGGTAAGCAGTCTCTCAAAAGCACAGCATTACTATAACTAATTGGCCAACTTTGAATTTATTTATTTATTGGTGTTTAATGCCACATACTTATGCACAATGGCTAATCGTGATTGTGACAGTTTTACGGATGGAGGAAGCCGGAGTACTCGGAGAGAACCACCGAACATCGAATATTTTTTAATGATTGTCTGTACGTTCTGGTGTGCGAAGATCAAGCCTACCCTCTGACTAATTAATCAGATGACAGAGTACCAAGTACCACAAAGTTCCTCGCATACAGGCATACATAGAGGTACTCCATATATGGATAAAGTAGGCGTGGCAGTGAAATGGTTAACCCGACTTAATATCCAAAAGCGATTCGCCGAACTCGTTCCAATAGAGGGTGGGGTTGGGGTCATAAACTATCTTTTCGTAGCAAAACATGAAAAATGTTTTATTATTCGAGAAATGTTTTTTTGCAAATGCTGTCCACAATTCGCATTAGACGAACAGTTAAGGAAACACAAGACAAGATTGATTCAATTCTACTTCCGAAACCCACTCACCTACAATGTTACGACGTCATCGCTGACTTTTCACATCGCGCGTTTATTGCACTTGTGGTGAGCCACATTTTCGTAATGAGTTATTTGATAGTGATTATGAGATAAAACGGGTTATTGTGAAGTAAAATCACCTGTTGGAGGTTGACACTCCATTTGAAACCAAACACATTTTGTCTAACCTTTTTTGCTTGTTTGGTATAAATTTGATTGCGGCGATGTATATTACGTAATTAGTATGTGTGCTTTTGTGCCATCACGTTAATTATCCATGGAGAGTATTCCAATAAACTATCATCATGTTCCGCACATATAGAGTCTGTTGAAGTGAATTCAAGGGGGAAACTTCTACAAATTAAGTGTCTCTATTATTGCTTCATCTTCAAAATGCAACAAAAGATGATGTAGAAGAGGTGTGGCCAGGCGTTTGGAGCTTGTGTAATAATTTTCGATTGATGGATCGTTGACGACCGAAGGTCAGTCCAAACCTGAACCCAAATACCGTTATATAATTGTTTGGTGTGGTACGTCCTGTCCAAAGGACGTACCACACCAAATTTAAATGGGGTAAACTTTATGGGATCTTAACCCATGTCTTTCATGAGCGTGACTTTTCAAAATGGGCGGGGGACATTTCCCTATTAACCTTCACACACGGGTTCACGCTTATGTAGGTGGAATGGTAAATATTTCAGCACATATGGCATGTCTATGGCCTGTTGCAATAATGAAAGAGTCGAGGTCCTATGTCAATGTGATTTTTACATCCACACGTTGACTAGTTCGCGAACGTAACCGTATGATTGGCTCTATTCTGAAGAGGTATGACAGAAACAAGATAGCAAGAACAATTAGGAAGTAGTAGTGGGATACAATTTTTAAGTAAGTGTTCTTTGAGAAGACTATTACATGTGCATGCCATTATTGGAAATGTTTTTCGTATCAGGAATGGACCGAGTATCCGTCTTTGTTCCAACTTGGATAACATATAATGAATTAAACAGTGGCTTGTACTCAATCATAGAAATGCTTTAATATACAAAAGAGATTCTCTGATTCTCTTTATCGATATTGCTTGGGGGATTTGCTTATGACATTCGCGATACGGTTAATCTAGCAAAACTAATAGGTATTGTCCAATAATGAGATCTGATGTGGGTTTAGGGTTATCATGTGCTTCTGGGAAAACACAAATCTTCTTCTATTTGCCCTTCTAATCTGTAGGACGAGTATTTTGTGACCTGTAAAAACTGACAGAACGATTGTTTCGTTCGCATTAACCCTTTACCTAACCTGAAAAGCAGACGACACTTGCAAAAATAATTCTTGAATAATTATTTTTTTTCAATATTTGTCTCAAAAACATAGGTTATGACCCCTCGTTGGAACGAGCTCGACGAGCTCGTTCCAACGAGGGGTCATAACCTATGTTTTTGAGACAAAAAGTGAAAAAAATAATGAAAATTAATTGGCGAGTTTTGAGAATAGCGCTGGCCGGTTTTGGCCGTTACGTTAGGTAAAGGGTTAGAAGAAACAGAACGAGCGAAATATCCTTATTCACCCTTCTCGGGCTTCTGACAAACAGATTGCAGCATTTTCCAAATAGTACAAAGTGTTTATTTAAAAATTTTGATTTATGAGTACTCGAAATACATGAGGAGATGAAAGAAACTAATTACCCGAAAATGGTAATTTTGCGCATGAACAATTGGTTTCCTCACGTCTTCGATTACAAGCAATTTTGTTTCAGTTCTCATGCTTAGTATCTTAAAAAAACAGAAATATTTTATTCTTGGGTAAGGAATCGTGTCGTCCCGCCGGTAAAGCACCGTCTTGAAAACCCACAGTCCGAAAAGAGCCGTCTCTGGTTTTGGTCATGTCCGAAGAGATTTGTACTGAAGCGTATTAAGGATGTGGTTTTAAAAAAATTAAACTCACAGCTTTCAATTTTAAGCTAAAAATTTTGACTTTTAAAGGCAAACGTTTGAGATTGAAAGTCAAAATTTTTACTTTACTAGTCACCATTTTTACTTTAAAGTCAAAATCTTTACTTTAAAAGTCAAAATACTTACTGTACAAATAAACATTTTGAGGTTGTAATGTTCCATACCATGTCATACTCTTCCGTAGATTTGAATCTGATACCACGTCGAATATTGTTTGGGCTGTCAATCGTCCATTTATAGAACTTGGCCAAAATGTAGAACAAATAGTCTGAAACTCTAGCGTACGTTGCATGGTACCAGTTCGCGATGTTCGAACACATGATCAACTGATATTCATGGGGCAAATCATATGATTAACTGGTATTGGTGGAAAGATGGGCACACGACCTTTTTATTATTTTCAACATAGGTTAACACAGCAGATATTCAACAAAATTGATACGCGCCTCCAAAAATCCCAACATTGAAAGTTTTCTTGACGAAAATATAAACAATACAAAGAAAGCTTGAGACGTTCAAAGAAAGTTATTTCGTAGGTCAAATTCTGGGATTCAACTTGCCACCACATTCAAACAAAATGATGTAACCATATACTATTCTGAATTGAATATAAGTGTGGTTAATGACTTGGGTCAAAAAAATTAAGAATGAGATTCCAACAGTAGCTAATTTGCATTTTACGTGTACCACTGAAGAAGAGCTTATCGATATGTCAGGTGAGATAAAGAGAAGAAAAAATTTGCTGGGGCACATTGTCTTTCAACTCGCTCATTGACAGAAACCTTACTTCATGTAGTGGTCCCGTTGTTCTATATTTTCAATCTCCTTCAATATTGGAGAATTCCTATATCAGATGAACATTTCAAACGTAGGCTCTCTATGTACGAGTAGCGCCCCATCCTGTCCGATTAATTGGATAATTATATCCCAACTATCACTCTGCCCGTCTTTTCAAAGCTTTTAGAAAAACTAATTATCAACCGGCTATCTAGCTTCCTTGAACGCATGGGTATTCTCAACAGGAACCAATACAGGTTTAGAAAGAACCACATAACCATTCCAATAATACAACTAATAAAATGCGTATGATTAAGGAAAATGACAAACAACAATAGATTCAACACTGTCAACATCTGTTGATCCAGCAAAAGCCTTTGACCCGATCAGTCATCATATTCTTCTTACTGAAATGCACTTTTACCGTGTTCGAGGAGTAGGCCACGCGTGGTCCCATAGTTATCTAAGGAATAAGAGGCAGTAGGTTAGTCACCAGAACAGTAGATCCCCTACCGCACCTCCATATCGACTGGGGGTGCTTCAGGGGTCTATTCTCGGACCTATAATATATTTAATCTATGTTAATGATATCAGCTCTGCATCATATATAGATAGACCCTCTCTTTCAAATTACTACTACTAGAAAAAATGTATCCCTTTTCCCCAATTAACCCCTTTACCCAACGCAGACGACTTCAAAATTTATTATTTTAAATATCATTTTTTAAATTTTTTCAAAAAAATTTCAACAAAACCATATCATGTGACCCTTCTTTGGAACGAGCTCGACAAGCTCGTTCCAAAGCGGGGTCACATGATATGGGTTTGTTGAAATTTTTCGAAAAATAATTTTTTTTTCAGCTGCTGAATTTTCATATTACGCGGGCGGATGCGGGCGATTCGTTGGGTAAAGGGTTAAAATTCAGTACTTTTTGAATAAATATAGAGGATGGTTTCGATAACTTCTATGTGTGCCAGAAAGGCGTACACTCACCATCATGGAGCAGATTCTCTTTATCATCCTTCCTGAAGATATCGAGTTTTAAAATTTTTAAAACTGTCTCGATAATTTAGAGTTGAGTGTAGGGGGGCGCGGTAGCTCAGGATGTAGAGGTGCAGGCTGCAAGCCGAGAGGTCCTCGGTTCGAATCCCATCTCACGGCAACCGCGTTGTGTCCTTAGGAAAGACACTTCACCCCCATTGCCCATGTGGGGGCACGGTGGCGTTGTTTAGTAAGGCGTACTGCACGTCGATGGTGCACCTGTCTTCAACCAATACTAACCCTGTTCGTGTGGAGTTAGTATGTTTGGGAGCTGACAGTTGATCGCCGTTGCTCGATGGTTCTCTCCGGGTACTCCGGCTTCCTCCACCCGTAAAAACTGTCGTGATCATGATTAGCCATTGTGCAGAAATAAGTGACCTTAAACACCAATAAATAAATAAATAAATAAATAAATAAATAAATAAATAAATAAATAAATAAATAAATTGCAGTTGAGCATAAAATAAAATAACCTCCATCTCTGTGGTCATGATGGAATAGATGTGAGCCATTTTGGAAATTCCATACAGCACGCTCGCCGTGGACTGGGCACATTCTACGGGTGTGTAGTATTTCAACAGACGCAATGATATTAGATTCCAGACGCTAATTATAGGAATAATCATCAAAATTTCAATTAAATAAGCACCGGTTAGGACCTGGTGCTTCGTTAATTAACATTTTGCTGATGGTGATTTTGATTACCTGGTAAACACCTGCGTGGACATAACTGCCCACGCGTGGATTATGACTGGTCCCCTGCGACTGTTCTGTACATCCTGAAAATAATTCCCTCCATGTGGAGACGACAGGCTTTAACCCTTTACCCAACGTAAAGGCCAAAACCGACCAGCGCCATTCTCAAAAATCGCCAATTAATTTGCATTATTTTTTCATTTTTTGGTCTCAAAAACATTGGTTATGACCCCTCGTTGGAACGAGCTCGTTCCAACGAGGGGTCATAACCTATGTGTTTGAGAAAAAATTAGTTATTCAAGAATTTGTTTTGCAAGTGTTGTCTGCTTTTCATATTTGGCAAATGGTTAATTTGATGGGTTAACCGAAAAGAGAAACAGGAAAAAAGAAACGGAAAGAAAAAAACAATATTTGTACAGAAAAAAAAATTAAAAGGATAAAATGTTAAAGAAACAAGAAGCAGATCAATAACAATAATATTCATATTACACATACCATGGGCGTGATTTTTCCGTTAAAGACTGATTTCAGTCTGTAGGTATTCAAATGCAAAAGTCTGTTTCCATAAATTTGCATGAAAAAACGATATGACCATTTTCATGCAAATTTATGGAAATAAATATTTGCATTTGTATTTCCATGCATGAAAATTATTTAGTAGTATTGATCATGTTTTTCTTTGTATGTACGAATGCTTTTCCTCAGCAGATACCATTTTTAATTTTTGGCAATAAAATAATATAAACAAAAAATATCAGAACTTAAAAAATTACCTACGGGGGGTATTTCTCTTGGGGATCATTGTGATTGTAAACAGAAAAAGTAGCATTTCTATCTGCGAGAAATTTCTTTTCCTGGTACTTCTTTCTATTTCTTTATTTTTTGTTTTTTTCTTTCCTGTTTCTTTCTTTCCAACATTCAACACGTTCCGGAGATGTCACCAAACTAGTCGTTTTACTGGCATTTTTGTGCTGTCGTCGAACCTAGTCGTCACTGTAGTGCAAAGCTGCATTGTCGCTGTGTTTTCCAATGTTCTGCCTGCTCCAGTTTTAGCTGTTATCTGTATGCAATACAGGACGTATTAAGCTCCAATTATTGACAAGAGTTTTCTTTTATCCGGTTGTTTATCTTCGTCCTTTTTTGGACGAACACAATTAGAGTGGTCAGATTGTAGGTTAGATAAATGGCTTATATTCGACCTTTATTCGAGTACACGAATACGGTGTCAATGCACTTTAACCATGTGCTATTAGGCAAATGTTAATTTAATGGATTATTGATCAGAAGATGAGGTGCATGATGACCCGGGCTTTGGAAACGCTTTTTGTTAGTGCATCACGATGATCTAATGAATCGCACACCCTTTCTTTTGTAAAGCGACCATTAAATAAATGGCTTCTCGTTCGCACACATGCTCTCTTATAACAAACCTTCCGCCAGTGACTCTTGAATTCAAAGACATTGTCCGGTTTCTAAATACTTAATTGCGCCATTAGCGGAGAAGACCGCATTGATTTAGCGCATCGTAAAATCGAATTATGACCGAGTTCCGTTCATTTTGAGCCACACAAGTGGTGTCATCCCAGATTGACGCCACTCAAATGGACGCTTCCCAGATAGACGTTTCCCAGATAGGTGGGCCTCAGAAGGACTTTTCCCAGATACACGTTTCCACGTATACGTTTTCCAGATATACATGGTCCAGATGGACGTTTCCCAGATAGATGGGCCCAGTTGGACGTTTCCTAGATAGAGGTGTGCCAGATGAACGCATCCCCGACAATTGCCAGGTTTCTCCACTTCTTAATACACGCCGTTTTTCTTTTTTAACTCTGAACTCGAGCGGCCGATTTTCCGGCCCTGAAGCATGATACGTCATAATTTCATCAAATAGGATGGCTGCTAAGTGATGTGTGGGGTAGACCAATTAATATTTTCAACGTGCAGCCAGACGGCTGCACGTTGAAAATTTTAATTGGTCTACCTCCAAATAATGAATATGGACTCTTCCCATTGCTGTCATTGAACGGACACTGAAGATACCACCAGGGCTCAAAGGACTAACCACTGAAAAAATACTTATTATTTTTCATATACAGCAGTCAAGTAACGAATAAAACCCACAGCAAGGTTATCGACAAACGGAAATCTCAAATAGATTTTACTGACGCGTACGCTGTGAATAGACCCGCGTGAACACAAACTGACTTCGACGATTGTGGAAAATTATGTAGCCTCGGAATTTTCCGCGAGTGATTAGCTAACCAGTTCGAATTGAAAAACTGTGGCAGCGTTTTTTTCAAATATCAGATAAATTCTTCCCTAGAAGCTAATTTATTTCATCTTATCGGATGTTTACTTACGAATGATATATAAAACATGATGGTGTTTCTGTAAAACAGAAATTGTGGTATTGTTAAATGGTTAACTTATTTGTATTGTCCCTTTAAATGCAGGAACTATTGTTTCTTCACATTACTTTCTTTTCTACCGTTTCTCACTAAATGTGGACAGACCTCTTTCAGATGCATAAAAAATATACATGCGCATGCGAAATGAAACAAAAATCCATTATGCTACTCTTCCTAAACATATTGCTTTAAGGATGCATTTTGGGCGTAATACCCCCACTCATGAGTCCCCACTGACGTAACATAATATATTCTTTCATAATACCGCCGAAGTTTTTCCCATCGGTTCTGCCTCGCCGGAAACAACGAGCGTCGCGACTTTTAAAAAGACGCATCGTGCTGTTTCAAACGAGGCTCCACAGTCATCAATGACAGTTTTAGAAGCATAATATAAAAACTTTCCATAAAGCGAATCCACCTAAAAAGTAAGAAAACGTGTACTTTTGAAAGTGATTCGTTAATTCCCAGCATTGTAATATATTAATTAATTCGAGCTGAATATTTGCAATTTCTAGAGTTAAAATGTGTTATCTTGTTAAATGCTGTGTCCTTTTTCTGAACACAACACTGTTGAACCTCACCTGTCGAAAAAAAAAACGGGATCTCCGATAACATTGGATCTCAGATGATAATCGTTTTGATTTTCTCAATTTCAAGATTTTGCAATGTTTTATTTCTAAAAATATTGATGCACCGGTGTACAGTACAGCTGGCGTGGACTAGTCACTTCCCACGGGTGGACAATATTTATACGGACGCAATAATATTAGATTTCAAACAATAATTATAGGTATGTTTATTAATAAAAACTTTTACCCGGTGCTTCATTAATTTAAATGTTGCTGTTGATGCAGACTGGTGATTTTTATTATCTTGTAAACGCATGCGTCGACACCACTGCCCGCGCGTGGATTACGACCAATCCACAGCGACTGTACTATAAATGTGTTGCGCGTGGATAGCAATCCAATCGAGAAAGGGTCCGCTATTCGATCATAGTCTTGTGTGGGTGGAAATTCCACTCAGTGTCTTTTATTTAGCATTTTTGGTTTTATTTTTGTGGTAGGTATTCTCCATGGAATGTATATTTCTTTGTGAATGCCCTCTAGTAATTTTGGTTGCTCGTGAATTGAAAAGCTGAGTTCACCTATTATCTACCTATGTTCCGATCATTGCGGAATTCTCGACGTTTCATTGGTTACGCGCTTGCGTTGTACTTTCTTTGTTAGCCTTCAGCTGCGGTACAACATAAACTTTATGTTAGCGGATGACGTTATTACACAAGGGACTCGGCTGACAAATTCGTGGTTGAACGCGCTATCGCATCGAATTCATTTCAGCTGAGAATCTGGTTTCTCTATAGTCTTTGCTTCAGAAACATCGCACTGTCAAAAGTAATCGCACTGGTGATTAGCTGACAGATGCACAATCACCACTTATTGAATTAAAATAACTGGACACAATAAAAAGAAACTGAAATTTATTTCGCGTCTCCAGCTTGCGCATAACCTTGACCTGCATTCATGATCAGTAATCGATTTTTCTGACGTAACAGCGATAAAGAACGCCGTTCATTTTTCTTCGTTGGAATGAAATTGTGTCTGTGGCCTGAGGTTTTTTTTTTGGGGGGGGGGGGGGTGGGTAGGGGTTGGGGGCGCGAAACACATACGCATTGCACTAATTTAAATGCGCGAGTTGCAAATAATGAATACCGTTGAACTCGAAGAGGCAAATGTGATAAAACTTGACACACCTTCTCAGCCAAATACTTTTCCTGAACATTGAGTTTTACAACCTTGACATTTGTTCCAGTTTAGATGTTTCGATTTCGATTTTATTTTGAGGCCCACGACAGGTGCGATAAATTATATTTGTTCATAACTCCACTTGATTTATTTTATTATTCACAAATACCAGACGTGGGGGGGGGGGGGGGTCGCCGCAATCGCGGCTCGGTTAAACATATAAGTTCCTGACAGAAAACATCACACCATGTTACCGTCAATACACCACAATAACTTATAATACTTTTGTCGAAACAATATGAAATGATGCAAATATCAATTGAACAGGCCTGAAAATAAGCGGTCTGACATTTGCAAAATGAGGTCCCCAGAGGGTGAAGTTGATGATGCTATCCCATACAGTGGGCCAATTTATCCTCTGGGTACCTCTTTCTGTTTAGTTTTGAGATCCCGATTCAGATTGAGGTTCACAGAGGGTAAATTTTGTGATGCTACCCTGCTATGCAGGGTAGCATCACTAAATTCACCCTCTGAGGACCTCATTTTGCAGATGACATTCTGCTTATTTTCTGGCCTGCAATTGAAACTAAAAGGAAACGAAAACTATATCCCTAGATATAAATCGATAAAGAATTTTCTTTGGCCTTTATACTCTCACTCGAAAAGGAATAGGTCTCAACCTTGGAATACACCTTCAAAAAAGGAAAAGAGCGATAATAATCGACTTTTTATTCTCACATGTCCAGCATTGTAAGAGAAATTGTGACAAGAAATAAAAAAATAACCAGGTCAATATTGGAAGAAGACAAACGTATTCTTAGAACTAAATTCATCAGACGCAGTACATCACGTAATCAGTTTATCGGATTCTGACATATTAATCTGCAGAGCCGAGGTGTCAGTAAAGGGTATGACTGTACTGAATATTTGAATCAGAGTTACCCACCTTGAAAAGTTGCACTCTCGGAAACATTGCAGCCATGGGAAAATATATTGTTTCAATAAACGTTTGAAGCATTCTAATGACATTTTGCGTTATTGTTGTATATTCCAGATAAATAAAGAGCGTGATTTGATGACATTTTGGACCTAAAAACTACAATTGACTGTTGGTGTGTCTTTGTTGGGAATTCCCTGAAAAATATGTGCACGCGGCCGGTACATCCCTTGCTGTCAGTTTTCTCTCTTTTTTGTTGCATGGTCCCCTGTTTTCGAGTAAAAAAGGCTGTCTGAAGGGCTACACTTGACAAAGATATTTGAATGTCAAAATTAAAGTGATGCGATCATATTTTTGTTCGCCTGAACGTTATCATGGTCGCTCATGGAAAAATAATATTTAGTACTGTGATACCCCAAAAAGAATCCAATGGTTTGTTTTCATCTGAAACTTAATTTGCCACTCCAAGCTAGAACAGGTTTAAGAAAAGCTCTGTTTAAAACCTCCGATTCATATATGATGGAACGCCCGATCTGATCACGCTCCATCCAAACATTTCCTAATATTCTTGTAAGAGCATAAATGTGGACATCCTCAGGTATTTTGTTTCTCTTTCTTTCCCAGTGACCTGCATCATCAAATTATCAAATTATCACACTGACATTTATGTTATACATCAGAGAGTTGCATCTAAGTACTTAATTCTACAAACTGCACCTCAGAAGAAATCAGCGACACTCGTCTTTTTCAAATTTCCCGGATACCATAGAATTAAGAAAGGACGCTGGTTTTGTTAACATTGGCATGGCGGAGGTTCGAACCCACGCCGAGAGAATTTCCTTCGGTACCAACCGCCTAGCGAAACTATACTGAACCACGCACACTACTCGGCCACCGACAGACCCCAAACGTCTTTTTGGGATCTGTCGGTGGCCGAGTGGTGTGCGTGGTTCAGTATGTGAAGGTTCGGTTTCTTGAGAAATAAATGACCTAACTGTAATCTGACACACTGACATGGTGGGGGATTCGAACCCACGCCGAGAGAGTTTTCTTCGGCACCAACCGCCTAGCGAAACTATACTGAACCACGCACACCACGCGGCCACCGACAAACCCCCAAAAGACAGTATAGTTTCTCTAGGTGGTTGGTGCCGAAGGAAACTCCTTCGGCGTGGGTTCGACCCCCCCCCCCCCCCCATGCCAATGTCTCAGATTACAGTCAAGAAACCGAATCTTCACATTTTTACACATAAACATGAACTTTTTCCTCTGATAGTTTATAAGCTGTTCAAATCACGATGAATAAATCGTTAACACCACCTATGTCAAGTGATTTTTGTGTGCTACCCAGGATTAACTTTCTACACACTGGGGGCGAAATGTAAAACTTTCAAGCTTCAAATTTCCCCCATAACGCAACAATGTATTTAATCAATAACATCTCGTGTGACAGTACTCACCGAACTCTGTCAAACAAGTTTTAATTGGTTAAATTCCTCATTGAGCTCTGTAAAACACGATTGCATTGGTTAAATTCCTAGTTGCATTATGGAAAAAAAATCCAGCTTGAAATTTAGACAGATATGTAATGTTGTTGGTTTGGCATGTAAAAGGTTAATTAACCCTTTACCTAACATGAAAAGCAGACGACACTTGCAAAAAAAATTCTTGAATAACTAACTTTTTTCATTTTTTGTCTCAAAAACATAGGTTATGACCCCTCGTTGGAACGAGCTCGTTCCAACGAGGGGTCATAACCTATGTTTTTGAGACAAAAAATGAAAATATTTTGAAAATTAATTGGCGGTTTTTGAGAATAGCGCTGGCCGGTTTTGGCCGTTACGTTGGGTAAAGGGTTAATAATGAAACGTCGTCTAATTTTCCGGCAGCTACCCTCTGATACACTCAACATTCTGAACTAACTTGTCACCGAATTGCAGGTCAGCTAGCGCAATAACCCACCAGAGTGCTTATCTGTACTTGTAAAGCAATGGATTCTTTATAATCTGGTACTTTTTCTTTGACATGTAATTACTGAAATCACCATACTAATAGCAGAGGCTATATTGTAGTATCATTCTTATTTCAGACAGCGACGGGAGCAATAATGATCTCAGAAAATGATAGATTTTTCCTGGAGCAATTCTTAGGTCCATAATCTACGTAAAATCCGAGATAGAAGAAAACCAGGAAACACTCTGTGCCCGCACATTTCCGCATGTTGCATGTTATGGCCTTGGGGCGTAATTAGTACATGGCTTCAAATTGACAATTGACAAAAATGAGCTTTTCTTTCGGTACTTTAGTCTCCCAAATGCAACAGCAGATCCGGGGATGTGATTAAGGGTGGCCTCATAATCTATTTATCATCAATGTGTCCACAGTCGTTAAAGGCCTCCTGAAAGTGTGTGTGAGTGTGTGTGTGTGTGTGGGGGGGGGGGGGGGGGGGGGGGGGTTCAGCCATTCAAAGAAAAGTGACAAGGCGCACACCCATTTTGTTCCAAAATGCCTGGTACCTGATAAAATTCGTAGTGGGTCCTCCTGTGCAATCACGGCCATTTTTCGTACTGGAAGTGAGTGGGTATGAAGATTGATATTTTGCTTCAAGCTCTCAGAGCACCAGTAAATTGTTGTAAATAATTCAGTGCTATCAATGGAACCAGGCAAGCCCATAAACAGTCTATCGCCTATGTTTAGTAGCTTAATAACCCTTTACCCAACGCAGACGATATCAAAATTTAGTATTTTAAATATAATTTTTTCAAATTTTTCAAAATATTTCAACAAAACCATATCATGTGACCCCTCGTTGGAACGAGCTCGTTCCAACGAGGGGTCACATGATATGGTTTTGGTAAAACGTTTTGGAAAATAATATTTTTTCAACTGCTGAATTTGTATATTACGCGGGCGGATGCGGCCGATTCGTTGGTTAAAGGGTTAAACCGACTGAATATTTCAATAATTTCAATAATAGATTCGCTTTTTCGACCAACAGAAATATTCCATCCATGTAAATCTAAAAAATACCATCTACAATTACCTTTCTTTGAATCAACGCAAGCAATGTCTCTTAATCGAGACTTGATTTGACCGAATCTTCAGTGACCCCACCAATACTATTTGGCGTGTCTGCTTACTGATTAATTATGCATAAAAACACACCACATCTGCAGTTTTATGATTAAGCAGCGTTGTTCTGCCAATTATAGTAATACCTCGATGTTTTCATGGCGAATTAAATATATATTGATTGGAATGTCTATAACTGGAGCTTGAAATAATATTTGTGTACATTGGTGAGTAAAGGAACATCAAATATTACACTAAGGGTAGTTTGGACGAAGACTCCACGAAAGTGGGTAAACGGACAACACATCACAGTGTCGGATTCCTTAACTAATTTGACTGCCAGCTTGAGAGGATGGTGTTGCTTGTAAATATAGATGTTGAGATTATAATGTGTTGATGCCGTTTACTAAAAACATGTAAGCAAACAGTCGCTTGTCTCACATGTATCATCCCTGACCTTTCTCGTCATGAAAATCGACATTCAGTAAAGTTATCTCCCCTGAAATTATTAGGTAGGCGCGGAAAGTCCAATTTATTTATTATTTATTTATTGGTGTTTAAGGTCACATACTTATGCACAATGGCTAATCGTGACCGTGACAGTTTTACGGGTGGAGGAAGCCGGAGTACCCGGAGAGAACCACCGAGCAACGACGAGCAGCTGTCAGCTCTCCAACATCGTAACTCTGAACTCTGCACCGCAGCACAGGCAGGGTTAGATTGGTTGAAGACATGCGCACCATCGACGTGCAGTACGCCTCAGTACACAGCGTCATCGTGCCCCCATGTAGGCAATCGGGGTGAAGTGTCTTGCCCAAGGACACAACGCGGTTGCCGCAGGGGGGATTCGAACCGAGGACCTCTCGGCTTGCAGCTGCACCTCTACCAACTGAGCCACCGCGCCCCGAAAGTCCAATTAAGAAACATGTAATTGTTGAGAAAACACTATGACATTGGTAGAAAATAAAGCCAAGTTTCCTCGTGTTACTTCTAATAAACGAAAACAACAGGCAGATCTCGGAGCTGTCAGTTGTTTTCGTTTATTAAAAGTTACAAAAAGGAAACTTGGCTGTTTACGGCAAGTTAATTAGAAGCAACTAAGAAACTGTTGATTTTAGTTCTTTGTTTTGCGAATGTGTTTTTACAGTAATTTGCAGGTATTCATTCTTCCCAGGAAAAAAATTTAGAAAATCTCACTCCACAGACATTTATGTTAATGAAAAGGACCGTGGCTGTTCCATCTCTCACACTGTGCTCACTATTAATATAATGAACAGCTAAAAAGTTACAGAGCATCAAAATATGATGCAGACGGCGTTTTATTATTTTTGAATGGGTTTCGATAAAGAATAATTGTGAAAAAGTCAAACTGATAGGGCAAAAATTATAAAATGCCAGCTTGTATTTTTGTTTATTTATTGGGGTTTAACGATACTTTCGACAGCCATGGTCAACTCGTGTCGGACAGTTTTAATGGTGGAGGAAGTCGATGCACCCTTAGAAAACCGCCTAGCAGCGGCGAGGTATGTCAGACTTCTCAACATACCAACTCCACACAAGGAGTGTTAACCCTTTACCTAACGTAACGGCCAAAAACGGCCAGCGCTATTCTCAAAAATCGCCAATTAATTTTCATTATTTGTTTCATTTTTTGTCTCAAAAACATAGGTTATGGCCCCTCGTTGGAACGAGCTCGTCGAGCTCGTTCCAACGAGGGGTCATAACCTATGTTTTTGAGACAAAAAATGAAAAAAAATAGTTATTCAAGAATTATTTTTGCAAGTGTCGTCTGCTTTTCAGGTTAGGTAAAGGGTTAACATTGGTGGAAGGCAAGTGCACCATTGGCGTGTTGTACGCCTCAGCACACAGCGCCAACGTACCCCCCCCCCCCCCCCCCCCCTCCCCCCCGCATGAACAATCGGGATCAGGTTCTTGCGCATGGACACAAGGACGTAACGCAGTTACCCCTGCTGGCGATCGAAACGTTGACCTTTCGGTTTGAAGTCCAATGCCGTAAACACCGAGCCACCGTGTACCCTACTGTGTTTTTATACCACTCTAGAGCTGTAGGTTTTTAAATTTCTTGTTCGGTTTCGGTTTTGGTTTTTCAGGTGGAGTAAAACCTCGGTTCGGTTCGGTTTGGTTTTCGGTTTGTTCATGAGGCCAAATAAAATTCAATAAAACTCATTCTTATGTCCGGAGTCATGTCATAACTGAATGGCAGTGAAACTCAATGAATGCCCGAAATAAGCTATAATACATGAAGAATCAGGAAGTCCAATATAATAATTACCTAAATATACAGAACTTTTATTGTGCTTGGCCATTTTTCGAGGTCTGACACCTACACGCAACTTGAGGAAAGCTGCAAACACAACTAAACTGAAATGTCGGAAATTCACAGAATGTAGCCTTCCCAGAGTAGTGAGAGTACCCAGACACTGCCATTGGCAGTGTCTGGGTACTCTCACTACTCTGGGATGGCTACATTCTGTGAATTTCTGCAACAAGAGTGTATTTAATAAAAAAAACGAAAAACCTTAGATTACGGGATGTCGACGATTTCGGTTTCGGTTTTTAAAAAAAAAACTCAAAACCTCGGTTCGGTTTCGGTTAACCTACAGCTCTATACCAATCTACGGGAAAATGCCAACAGTTTATGAAATGATGCGCACATCGATGATAAAATTTCGTTCACATTTCGAAATTTAAATTTTAAATGAAATTCCCATACAATAAGTGGAGCTAACTTTCCTGTAAATCTCTTATATATGTTCAAAATTGTCAGTCATGGCACCTCTCTCTGACGAATTTCTCCTGTTGAAAAGGAAAAAAAAACATTGAATCTCATTTGCCATTTTCGTCTGCTTTTCATAAATCGGTCTTGCTTCCCCACAATATATTATGGATGGAAACTAGACCACTGATGAAAGTGTGCTGCGTCCAGATCGAGATTTAACTGAGAATGAGACCATTTTCTCTGTCTCTCTCTCTCCCTCTCTCTCTCTCTAAAAGGAATAAATCTCAACCTTGGAATATACCTTCAAACAGGAAAAGGCGGATAACAATGTATTTTTTATTCGCACATGTCCAATATTATTTGAGAAATGTGAAAAGAAATAATACAATAACCAAGTCAATATTGGGAGAAAACATGTATTCTTAGAAGTAAATTTATTAGACACTGTACTTCATATAATCGGTCTGTCGCATTCTGACATATTAAACGGCAGAGGTGTCTGCCCAAAAAGACCCAATAATTTGTTTTCATCCGAAACTACTCCTTGCTAGAGGTTTAAGAAAGCTTTGTTTCAAACCTCAAATTCATAATTGGTGGAACTCCAGATCTGGTCACGCCCTGCACCCAAACCTATCCTAATATTTTTATAAGTTCACAATGTGGGCATCATCAGGTATTTTGTTTGTGTTTCTTTCCCAGTAAACTGCGTTTATCACCCTGACATTTATGTTAGACATTTTAGTCCTAATACAGCACTATGATCACACTAGTGGTATTTTTCACGACCAATCGCGATTCGATGACGACACATTTATGCAAAGGCGTCGAGATTACTCGAATAAACTACTGCAAAATCAAGACGGCATCTAGAAAACAAACGAAAATAGGATCTCCAATTTAAGGTCCTTTCATATTTTTTCGACAGCTGAAACTTTACACTGATTCGCGGAGGAAAGCAGACAGAGTATTGCGACCCAGTCGCGATCCGGTGGAACTACTTTGTCCGCATTGTGAGCACAGTACTATATGCACCAATGCGAGCAACCTCCTGCGCTGGAAAAAAATCCGATAATTTATTTATTTATTTATTAGGGGTTTAACGATACTTTCGAAAGCCAGGGTCAACTCGTGTCGGGCAGTTTTGCGGGTAGAGGAAGCCGGAGTACCCGGAGAGAATCACCGAGCAACGGCGAGCAACGGTCAGACTCCCCAACGTACTTACTCCACACAAGCAGGGTTAGCATTGGTTTAAAACAATTGCACCATCGACGTGCAGTTAGCCTTAGTACACAACGCCACGTGGGCATTAGGATTAAGTGTCTTGCACAATGAAACAACGGGGTTGCCGCAGGTGGGATTCGAACTGAGGACCTCTCGGCTTGCAGCCTGCATCTCTATCTACTGAGCCACCGCGCGCCCAAATATATATCCGAGAAACCAGCAACGCCAGGTAAGGGCTACAATAACAGTATGGCAAAATGGGCACACCATACTGTAGTGCATCATAGATAATACGATGATGTAAAATGTTTTTAATCCGAAAGGAACGCGTAATGTTCAAGCTCCCCGAGGACATTGTTGACCCCGGAACCCTCGACGTTTTGGGTGGGACACCAACGACCCACATAGTCGCAGTTCCGTGACTCCACAACGATGTCGACACTGACATTCGAAAATTATGTGACGATGATGTTATATATGTGTTTTCGTTGGCAATGCACGTTTTGATCTGCTTTTCAATGCTTTCTGCGAATTTACGATGTGCAATTTTAAAACTCTTGAAACTACACTGCAAACATGTGTAATTAATCTCGAGTGAGGTAAATAGTTTCACATGTAACAGAAATAAAGTAGATATCAATAATAATGATGCTGCAAATTGTGAATTTTTGTTGCCTCTTGAGATATCAAACAACTTTATTTTACACGCAGGTATTACAGGAGTGTAGAACTTTTTTATTCTCATCAGGAAAAGCTCTGACTCGTTGATATTTACTCATTTAACCCTTTACCCAACGAATCGCCCGCATCCGCCTGCGTAATATGCAAATTGAGCAGTTGAAAAAATTAAATTTTTCAAAATATTTCAACAAAACCATATCATGTGACCCCTCATTGGAACGAGCTCATTGAGCTCGTTCCAATGAGGGGTCACATGATATGGTTTTGTTGAAATTTTTTGAAAAATTTAAAAAACTTATATTTAAAATAATAAATTTTGATATCGTCTGCGTTGGGTAAAGGGTTAACCATTTGGAAATAAACATTGTTAGGTGTGGCAGTATCTGCGGTAGCAGCCGCTGTGACTGTCCCTGAAGTAAATAAATAAATAAATAATAAATAAATAAATAAATAAATAAATAAATAAATAAATAAATAAATAAATAAATAAATACGAACGCTGTTCCTGGAAATGGATCCCCGGGTTAGTCAACCATCAATTGAAATTTTGCTTGTATTTCAACTTCTATTTCATTAAAATTGTTATTATTACAAGAACATCCTATTTTGTTTGCAGTTTTGTCTTAAAATAAACCCATGTGTATCATAGTTCTATTTGGAATTTCCTTTCGCTGATTTGGACTCACTCATCACTGGTGTACCATCGGGTATTCGAAAAGATTTTGACCTGCACACGAAGCTTCCGCTACAGATGTCATCCCCATATGTTGCAGCTGAATCAGGTTAAATCGTCACTAATAACTAACAAAATTTGTAACAACTGAGCCACCATGCTCCCTTCTGTGTTTTTATACTACTGTACAGAAAAATGCTTGAGGTTTGTGAACTGATAATCGATGAAACAATTTCGCTAACATTTCACAATTTCAATTTTTAAATGAAATTCCCATAGCCTTAGTGTTAAATTTACTGACAACCTTAGAAAACGAAGGGGAGCTAACTTTCCTGTAAATCAATGACGAAAAGTGCCACTTCTCTATATCGAATCTGTCCCGTTGGAAAGGAAAAAAAAAGAACATTGAATCTCATTTTCCATTTTCGTCTATTTTTCTTAAATTGGTCTTGTTTCCACAATACATTATTGATGGAATCTAAACGCACTGATGAAAGTGTATCGCATCCAGATCGCGATTTAACTGAGAAAGAGACCATTTTTATAAAGTATTGTAATATATTCAGTGCCTCCACACCCCCATAACCTATCCAGACTCCCCCAAAGTCTGAAACTTATGTCATAATTATGTATTCATAACATTCTCCAAGCCTATTGCATTAGACGTAACAAGTGTTAGAATACCATATAAGACCTTATTTAACTTAACTGGTACAGTGCTAGATTGTTTTTGGCAGCTAAAATTTATTTACAAGTCTTTGAATTGTTACAATTTATGGGAGAGCGCCTATAGGCACTCTCCTATATATTGTAACAAGGCAGATTCATACGGATTAAATAATTGTACTTCAAAGATAATGTGAAGCACATCCACAGAATATGAAGCCTTTAAGTTGGGGTACTGCAGAATCAAGCCAACATATGGACTGCCAGCACACTACCTTTTAAGATTGAGACCACATTGACATGAAACTCATGCAGAGCATCAAATTGATATAGATCACACCCACGGTAAAGGAGCTTGGTGTCGAGATTGTTGAGTATTTTAATCCGAAACCACAACTATTAGTGATTCAGGGAATATTGTAAATGTGCTGGATTTAAATTCTGTTGATCATCTATCTTGGTATGTTGATTGTTTTAATACACATGCACGTTATCACTTTCTCCCAGTTCCCCCCAGGTTCATGCTACCGATTTCAAACCCCCATGTCTAGACAGGGCCAGAGATACTCAACTCTACCCACTACATTTTGTATCACTGAATAACAGGGACACTCAGATTCCAGTGCACCCACCCCTACAACAAACACACAGCACAAAAAAGAACAAAACGATCCTCACCACACCACTGACAATTATTGACGTTTTTCACAGGCTGCGGATGAGCGACCTAATAGACGATAGACTATGGGTAGACCCTCTATCAAATCTCTCGCTCACAGCCAGACATCTTCGCGTTGTAAATTTTGAGTTGGATCCCGGTCGAGTGTGGTGCACGTATTTGTAGCTTCACGTTGTTCAAGCAAAATAATCCATACTTCTGACAATAAAAAATAAATTTTTATTGATAATAGAAAAAAATGTTACAAACGTTGATAGAATGGTAACCCCAACCGAAACCCAAAAATGAACATCCGTAGATGAGAACACTTACCGTTCCCATGCAATATATTATTGAAACGTAATCGAAAAATTAAATCCGCGTAGCGTCACTGTTTGAAATTCGTAAATCCAGTTTCATGAAAATAAAATGGACCCGTATAATCCAATAATAAGTGCGCATATAAATTGGCACTGGTTTCGGTAAATCGTCGCCTGAGTGCTGGAATGTTCTATGTCCCATAGGGGACATAGAACATTCTAGCACCCAGGCGACGAAATATCCACGAGGTGGTAAAATGTGCGATCTACACCGCTGTCGTCAAATACGACCCCTGGCTTTCAAACAAGAGGATACGGGTTGTTATGGATAGAACCCCTCCATCAAACTTTGTAACGTTGGTACATGTGTGGTTAAAATATACTTCCTGGCTTTTTAATACGCGTGCACAATTAGTTATAGCTCGACTCCTCAATGAAATGCTGTAACATTGTAACGGTTGAAACATAACAGAACTGGCAATTCGCGTATTCGAGAATCTTGTGATTTCATAACTCCTTTTCTATACATGATTAAATTTAGTTTAAACAATATTTATTTCCAGTTTTCAAGTATATACAATTATATCAGTTATAGTAAGTGTGGATCCAACAGTAAGCTGTAAGCTTATACAAGGTTGTTTCCACCAGGAAAACACTTGAACATAATACAGTCCAGAAGACAGGTACAAATACAATCAAGATTACCGCCCAAACCCTATATTGGTGAATTATTCATTACACTTTTAAGTTATAGTTATGATTTGATAGTAGGTTTGGTAAAGGGAGAAATAAGAGATAATTGTATATGTTGTTAACTAAATAATGAAGATAAGAATAAAGTTGTTAAATTTGTCTTCTGAGTTGGCGATGAGCGTAAATCAGATAAGCTTACCTGATTGGTTATACTATGATTTTGGTGGTGATAACAATGTGCCGAAGTCAAGTTTGGTACTCCAGAAAGGCAAGCGGTGATGTTTTCGGAGGCTTCGAAATGTTTTCTGAAAGCCTCAGGCACTGTTGTTCGTGATTCACTGTGAACCAAATGAGTTCAATAGACAAGCAAATTACATAATTGCTTCAGTGAGTACCGACAATTATACCCATAACACGAACAATAAACCAAACATAAATAACTATCATAGGTCATCTGCTGACTTTGATGTTCAAACAAATTTATGGCAGTCACCTTTCTCTTGGCATAAACTGATGATGCGCAGAGCATAAATGTAGGTGAGAGCCTGTCCTTCTTTTTTCTGATATTGTTTCTGATGCAATGCTCACCACAACAATGTTTGACACTTATGTTCTTCATTCCTATTTCCCATTTGCTCATAACAAACCGCATTGGAGCGTGTTCGCGTTGTCAGCCAAAACTGGTTGCAAACTTTTCATTTTAGTTTACATGGATGCGGAGCCTAACAGGCGACCATCTGTCCGTTGGAACACTAAATGACCTTTCTCTAAAACCGCCGGGCTGATTCGCATGTAACTTGGTATGTAGATTTTGCTGATGAACGAACGCACGTGCGTTCTCTTGACGTAGCCTTGCGCATTTAGAGCTATCCAGAGTCAGAATTCCTTTGAGAAGAAAACTCTGTACCCCACAGTCCCTTTGGTGCTCATTTCTGCCTGTATCCCTGAATCGGTGGGAGCGCGGTGGCTCAGTAGGTAGAGATTCAGGCTGCAAGTTCTCGGTTCGAATCCCAACTGCTGCAACCGCCTTGTGTCCTTGGGCAAGACACTTAATTCTAACTGCCCACGTGGCTGCACCGTGGTGTTGTGTACTAAGGCGTACTGCACGTCAATGGTGCACTTGTCTTCAAACAATGCCAACTCTGCTTGTGTGGAGTTAGTACGTTTGGGAGTCTGACAGTTGCTCGTCGTTGCTTGGTGGTTCTTTTCGGGTACTCCGGATTCCTCTACCCGTAAACTGTCCTACCCGAGGTGACCGTGGCTGTCGAAAGTGTCGTTAAACCCCAATAAATAAATAATCTCGTTGATTCGAAAAATGTTCGAATCATCAGAATGTTCACCAAATCCTTACAAATGTCTTCTCATGAGCTTTCTTTTCCAACATTGGAACTCGTTTGTGAAGAGGTTCCGCTTTCACAGCAGCCATGACCAGATTTAATGTATAAATTATGTAAACACAATCTTATTCTCCCAAAGGGGATTGCAGTGGCTCAGTGGTTACGACATTGAACTTCAAACCAAAGGGTTCATGGTTAGATCCCCGCCAGGTATAACTACGTTGTGTCCATGGGCAAGGCGCGTGGGGGCACGATGGCGCTGTGTGCTAAGGCGTACTGCACGTCAATGGTGCACTTGTCATCAACCAATGCTAATCCTGTTTGCTCGGGGTTAGTACGTTGGGAATCTGACAGTCGATCGGCATTGCTCGGTGGTTCATTTTTGGTATTCCGGCTTCCTCCATACGTAAAACTGCCCGACACGAGGAGACCCTAGCTGTCGAATGTCTGGTTAAGCCCCCAATAAATAAATAAATAAATAAATAAATAAATAAATAAATAAATAAATAAATAAATAAATAAATAAATATTCTCGGGGCGGGGATGTAACCATGGACCTTTTGGTTTGAAGTTCAATGCCGTAACCACTGAGCCACTGCACTACCCTTTGGGAGAATAAGATTGTGTTTACATAATTTATACATTAAATCTGGTCATGGCTGCTGTGAAAGCGGAATCTCTTTACAAACGAGTTCCAGTGATGGAAAAGAAAGCTCATGAGAAGACATTTGGAAGGATTTGGTGAACATTCTGATGATTCGAACATTTTCCGAATCAGCAAGAATCTAATCAAATCGGAATGAACCATCGGTACATACAGATTATCATGATAATGTGCATGCCCTGTGCTTTGTGTCAGATTCTGATGCAAATCACAGGACATGCACATTGTCATGATAATTCATTTATCTAACAATTCTGTCACTTAACAGATTAAATCTTAAATTATTAATACAGTTTTGGGACATAATGCTGGGGGGTAAAAAGTTAAAAAAAAACATATTTTACGGAACAATATTGTCGTACACTTTAACAAACAATGAGTAACGCGCAGTTTCTATTTATTGTGTATGTGTGTGTGTGGGGCGGGGGTGGGGGTGTTGTTGGCTATTAATAGTTCCCTCGCTAATTGTAAGGAATTTTGTTTTGTTTTGTAAGCGACCAGCTGAGTCGATCACTGAAACACAGAATGTATTCATGCGCCTATTATGATAGGCCTTTGGGTACCCAGAAATGAGTCGTCTATATGATACGGAATCAGAATGAGTCATCTATATGATACGAAATCGGAACACATTATGTGATACGTACCGTTTCTCGTGGTTTTTAAGCCAAAATGCATATGATCGTTAGATAAATTTTCGAATCGGATCGAATTTTGAAGCAACACAGGACCCCCACACTAGGTTTTTGAATATATTCAACGTGCAGCAGTTACGAAACAATTAACCCCTTAACCCAACATACACGATATCAGAATTTGTTATTTTAATTATCTTCTCAATTTTTTTTTTCTCAAAATTTTCAATAAATTTCAACAAAACCATATCATGTGATCCCTCATTGGAACGAGCTCATTCCAATAACAATTGAAAAACAAATCTAAAAAAAAATTCAACAAGAGAATATCAGGTGACACCCCTCATTGGAACGCGCTCGACGAGCGCGTTCCAATGTAGGGGGTCACATGACATGTTTTTGTTGAAATATTTGGATTTTTTTTTAAACTGCTCAGTTTTATAATTACGTAAACGGATGCGGCCGATTGGTTAGGTAAAGGGTTAAAATATTGACTAAAAAACTAAAATGTACCACTGACAAATAAAAGTATTTGAGAAATACTTAAGAAAATTAATTTATTACTGTATATTGCAGGAATTTTCACAAAATCTTATTTTTGTATGGCCTCATGTTTAAAAAAAAGAGTTCCTTTCCATGGGTTGGGCCAATACGATAAATATCTTTTACAATCGTTTTTTTAGAATTGTGTTTTCTAGTTATGACTTTAAGTGAAATAAACTAAACCATTAGAATTTTCAAAGATCTGGCAATTTGCCAGATGGCAAATTGCCATATCTTTTAAAATGCTAATGATCCATATTAGTCAGTTATATTAATAGGTAGAAAACACAGTTCTAGAAAATACAGTTGTAAAAGTTGTATAGTATTGGTTCCAAGTCTCAAATCGTACATGTTGCAAGAAGATATTAATGTACATTCAAATGAAGGCTTTGAGCTTATTCGTGGTCTTTAGCAGTCAATAACCAATTACGTCTGAGACATCCAATAAAGCTACTTTATAAATAATGTAATCGAAACCATTAATTATAAGAGTTGAATAAATTAGAGTTACACAATAGTAATCAAACTGACATTGAACGGTTCTGTAATGCACCACTTATCAGTTTGGGTTGAACAAAAAACAGAAATAATGCTACAGAAAGGGAAGATTAAACAGATAGTGAGGAAAAAGTGGTGGGTACTCGGGAACAGATATAGCTAAACCCAGGGCCTTTATCAGTAGGGTTTTTGTCATTCATTCGCGAAGAGAAGGCAAATATCAGACAGAACGTTACAAAATGTCACATGAATCTGAATACAGAAAAGAAAGATCGCGGTGAATACTTTTTAAACTTATTTTTACAAATGCTTTTCATTGTCGCCCCAAATAATATAGTCCAATATACACGAAGAGGGGGCCGCGTTGGCTCCGTAGGTAGAGGTGCAGGTCGTAAGCCGAGAGGTCCTCGGTTCGAATCCCACCTGCGTGAACCGCGTTGTGTCCTTGGGAAAGACCCTTCACCCCCATTGCCCACGTAGGGGCACGGTGGCGTTGTGTACTAAGTCGTACTGCACGTCGACGGTGAACTTGCTTCATCCAATGCTAACCCTGCTTGTGTGGAGTTAGTATGTTGGGGAGCTGACAGTTGCTCGCCGTTGCTCGGTGATTCTCTCCGGATACTCCGGCTTCCAGTACCCGGCTTCCTCCACCCGTAAAACTGTTGTGGTCATGATTAGCCATTGTGCAGAAATATGTGACCTTAAATACCAATAAATAAATAAATAAATAAATAAATAAATAAATAAATAAATAAATAAATAAATAAATAAATAAATAAATAGGCCGAGCCATCTGGTCTGCATCTTGCGTAAGAAGGATGTAGGGTCCCGCGAACGTTCGAGATTCGGTTCGATTTCGAATCTTGTCACTGATTCGATTCGATCATTCGAAAAATCAAATCCTGGGGGATTTGGATTTTGTATAATTCTATATTGTCGATTTTCTGAAGATAACAAATCACCCTGCAGTTTTCTGATGAATAAGATTGAACGTATCCAGTCAAAGTAGATAGCACAAATTCAGTCGGAAAATTCATTGGTATTGCAGATGGCGCCTTGTTATACTCAAAGGACGATAAATGGCATTCTCCTCGACCACCTTTGTGATACCTGTCAATCATCTAATAGTCTCGTATGCCTATTGATATTAGGTCCACGATGGAGACAGGCAGCACAAGTAGGCCATTGTATTGTTACAATTAAGAAGTGGATAGAGATTCGAAGCAGTTTCGAACCTTTTGCTTGATTCGATTCGAGATTCAATTTGAGAGAAACATCGTGATTTGCCGGGCCCTAGAAGGATAGTACCGACTGATGACGCAGTATGCAGGTTTGCTGTTTACCGAAGAGTACAGAACGGTGAGTGTACATATGGTTTCAGTAAATTCTAAACCTGATTGTACTGGGGTGGAATTATCATGATCCCTGATGAGTCTGGAGGTGGGATGGAGAAATCTCACCCGAGGGGCAAGATATTTGAACGAGACCCAAGGCTTGCCTCAGGTCTGGTTCAAATAACTTGGCCCGAGGGTGAGACTTCCCCATTCCAACCTACAGACTCATCGATGATGATTTTTCTCCCCACACACGAGAATTACGTCATTATAGATAGTTGGCGGTCACGTGCTGACATGCCCAATTTATCAAGTCGTAGTCCTTTCAAAAAACGAACAATTTCATCGGAAAGATCGTACAAAAGTTAGGTATATACATAGGTATACAATAAAAAATTGATTTGTAACACTCTCCGTTAAGGGGTTAATGAATTTGCGCGTGTCAAACTCTAATGTAAAGGGCATTGTGAGATTATTGATCGATCGATAAGTTCGCGCAGTGATATTATTAAATCTGCAGAGAAACATGGGGTTGAAACAAATCAAATTTAATATTTGAATAATAATTAAATATTGAGTCAAAATCAACAAGAAACAGATAAATAGGTAATAAACGAACACAATTTACAGTTTATTTACAATTGTGCAGACGATGATGAAATAGTTCCGGCGACCTAATAAAATATGCAAATGAGTATGTCACGTGGGGTGGGTGGGATAGAAATATCCTACCCTGCTGTCTCACCCGGGACACACGTATGTTTCACGTATAGCGGGGGGAGAAAAGTTGGGAGTCAGACAGTAACTCGGCGGTTCTCTTCGGATACTGCAACATTCTCTTCCATAAAACTGTAAAACACGATATAACCCTGGCTGTTGAGAGTACGGTGAACACCAATAGATCCAACATAAACTATACGGTAAATGGCACTTTTTTTGGTTGTCGGTAGAACAAGTAATAATTTAATCCTACAGCTCTTTAGGACTTCGAAATTCGAATTCGATTCGAAATCGTTCCGATGATCGATTCGAGTCGCGCTGATTTGGAACTTTTCGAATCGTCAAAATGTTCAGAAAATGCTACCGTTTATCTCCTCTTGAACTCTTTTTCCTCCATCAGGTCTCCTGATCAAAAAATTTGATGGCAGAGGAGGAGCACAAGGCAGTTCCGCTTCCAAAACTATGTGGAGTCTTGCCCAAACAGACTTGGGTTGAGATTGGCAATATGATTGGTTGTAAGAAGGTGCCATATTTATCGATTCGACCCAAAATGTGAGAATCATAGAGTCCTGGAATGAACTGCATGTTATCTATAGGTACTTTCCCACTGCTATTGTTGGTTTAAAATTGACTTCGATTTTTTTAACAATAGGCTTTCTTTTGAAATTTTCTATTTCCATCCACTTCCAATAAAGATTAGGTGCACACAATACGCATGCCCTTCAATATAAGATGTTTGTATCCCATATGACACGTTTATACACAGACCGACTGCTGCTTTTTTCCAGTACATCCAGGTGAAATGTATAGGAAAAATGACATATCTGATTCGGATACACCTGTTGTTGAAAAAAAAAATGATTTAGTTTTTGTAACTGTTATTGACAATTTCAATGACATTTATTTTTTCTGACGGGTATCGGAAAAATGACAAAACTCAACTGCCACTTTCAGAAAAAAATGTTGATATAGTGAATACAATAATTTAAAGCTCTATGCTTTTTCTGTGTTTGTAAACTCAAACTACTTAACCCCCTAAACAGTGATGTCAAAGAACTGAAATTTCAAGTAGGGCCCTGCGAATCCTCATTTTTGGCTCTCGAGCCAAAAATGAGGATTCGCAGGGTCCTACTTGACATCGAATACCGAATCGTATCTTGCAAAGATTCGATTCCGAATCGACACCGAATCCGTTCTGCAGCAAATAACCGGTCAAGAAGCTCTATGGGAAATTATCTGCGTTGTATATCCAAACTACATCGATCAGTGAAGAAACGAATGAACATCGGAGCCATGAAAGTATTTCGGCATTTTGTTCTATTATGGGAGAAAGGAGGAGGGGGAGAATTCAAGACGAAACAGATATATAAAAATTCTTAATGGCGAGGTTTAAGGGCGATGGTCAGTACTATGACATGTAGTTTGTAACGTCAGGTTTAGAGGCAGTGCCTACGAACAGGTATTCAGCATAGTCCGTTGCGATTTCATCCGACATCAGCACAATTGAAAAGTGCCGGTAAATACACCCTCCTTCGCGTGTTAATTGGGAATAACTCTGTTGACTTTGACTTTTACGGCCCTTAACTTGGCACGGGCTATTTCCACGTGATCGGACGGTAATAAGCGAGAGAAAACCCATTGTCTTTCTAATTTAATCTATCCTGTCGTTAATACGCGTTGCAATGGTGATTTGCCGACTTTCGCGGGTTAAATTAACCGGAACAATGGCGTTACAGTTTCCTCTCGATGACTATGTTCTAACAAACTGGGGGATTCGAAACGTCGAATCCACGATAACAGATTCGAATCCAACCGAATCCCATAAGGATTCGGTTCCGAATGAAATCTCGAGGCTTCGCAGGACCTAATTTCAAGCAGTAACATTTCAAATAATGCAGCTAAGAATTCAGCTTGTTGGAGAGACCTCGACATATCTTTCCCGCTTTAAATTCGGAGTTGTATTATGGGAATAAATTGAAAAAGGTTGAAATTTTGATATTTTGACCTCGGTGTTTACGGAGTTAAGCCACGATGAAGTAGGAGAAGCAAACATGTAATGCATAGGCATCGTGCAATTAATCGCGTGACTCATTATGTTAACCCATTTCACGTATGGGTCCTTCGCTGGATACATTGGATACGAGCCCATCACATTCATTTTGACGGGATAGCATCCAAGAGATATTGTGCTTAACAATGGGATCTTTTGGTCAAGTGTCATTTTTTATGCTGCTGGTACACCTTACAATTCTGTGGTATTTTTGCCTCGAAACAGTCTTTTACCGCGAACGTGCAGACAAAAACCCCCATAAAAAAACAAGTCAGATTAACCGGAATCCGTAGTTTACACAATCTAGGTATTCGATTGTCCCAGTCTAATCCTAGTGATTCCCTTCACTATTTTTAACAGTAATAAACCAGTTTATTCAGTGACAGTGGCGCTAAATGGAAAGCGGAGAGTGAATGGGTTGAGCACTAATCCAGCTAGATCATCTCGAACGTCTAACACGAATTGTGATGTTTTACTTAAATGGTACTTGCACTAGACTCATATTTTTTTTCAATTATTCAGAAATATTTCAAAACCATGTTTTTATGAAAGAACACATTACTGAAGTGCAGCTTAAACTTTTGAGTGTTTATATTTCAGTTTAATTCATTGGACAAGTTACTGTTATACTCGAAACCAAACTTCAGTATTACTGAGTGTCAAGGTGATAGCTTAAAGTTGCGATTTTTTGTTTAAAAGTGTATACATTTTCGATAATCTTTCTCACTGGGCTAAATAAAAAGCGTAAAGATAGGTATATGACGAAACCCGAAAACCGATTTCTCACTTAAACAAACCAGCAATAGTGCATGCGCTGCTAATTAAGCATAGAATTTAATGGCCATAAAGTGCGCGTTTACTCAACACCAAAGGGGGCTGCCTGCTAAAGATTAAAAGTAAGAGAGACCAGTTTTCTCCTGCAGTCATTAATGACCTATGTAATAATGGCCAGTTAATAGGTAATTGTAGGAAAAGCACAACATCGCACATGTTCTGGACACACACCCATATTATGCATCTGGTCTGTCACGAATGTCAGGATATGCTGAAATGCGGGTCCTTCAAAGGAACTTAAAAGCGAGTATTAAATTAGGATAGATCTAAGCGGCCAAGTTCAAGAGAAGCGATTAAACTGAGAATTAATGTTCTGGCTATCGAAATAAAAATTGGGGGATTTCTCGGAAACTTCATTCCAGTCTGAAGGGTGTAAGGCTGTGGGTCACAGGAGAAGATATGGGGATGTCCGATGCTATAGGTTAGAGGAGGTGCCGAATCGGTGCGAAAGTATAGGCACGTTGTAGTGTAAGGGGAGCCGCGGAGCTCATATTTAGAATAGGGGCAGTCGCGGGCCAAAATCGGTGGCCATATCTGAGTGTAGGATCAGAAATAGAAAGTGCGAGCTTAGGGAGCTATTAGTATTTAGGAAGACGGCATACATGTTGTATAAGGCAAGACATACGTAGGCAAAGTAGGCTTGCCTGTATGAACATTATTCGGAGATAAACGTAGGGGAGAGTTTAATCCCATAGGTGGCGACTGCTTCAGTGAAAAGCGTTCAGTAAAGTGACAATACGTTAGTGGCCGTGCGACGGCAGTGGTAGAGTGACATTCCGTCACTTGTTAGAAGGGAAGCAATACAGCAAAGTGACAATACGTCAGTGGCCGTGCTACGGCAATGGTAAGTGACATTCCGTCACATGTTAGAGCAAAAGCGTCCGGTGAAGTGACAATACGTGAACCGCCGTGCGGCGGCAGTGGAAGAGTGAAGTGAAGAGGCGACCAAAGAACAAGCACCAGTGAGAAGGAGGAAAAAACAGCGACAACAGAGAATGCGGGCCCACAAGTGACGCAAAAACTGTGTGGATAGGAGGTGATTGACGTTCTGTTTTTCTGATTCATTAGATTTAATGTAAGTCACAAATTACCATATTCGTTTTTATATACATATGCTTGAAAATTGTTGTTTTGCTGAACCCCTGTTGATCCATGCTTTTTGACGAAAAGTCACTGACCCCTTCAGGATAAGAACACCCCCAACAAATGTGAAACGGGCGGGTTCGTTACGGCGAGACATACGTTAACGCACGGATTCAGGCGACACTTGAGTTTTGGCAGAATGCGTGGCGTGAATCTATTTCTTCTAGGAGCGACAACGCCCGGTTTCCGACATTGAGATAGCATTATGTGAAAACTGTTTTACTGATTAAAAGCGGCTTGTGGGTACATTTTTAATCGTCAAAAGTGTGTTTGTGTTAGGGTGTGTTTGTGTGTGTGGAAGAGGCGAGGAGGAGTGCAAGCTATATATGATTTCGAAAAAGCGGAGGATGGCACCCTGTCTCACCTTTTTTCCAGTTTTCTTATTATTCCCGCCTATGCGGAACACCTCAGTACTCGCCTGTAAAGGTGTTTATTTCACAAAAAACGATATTAGAAACATTGCATTAAATGCTGTAAACTATGTGCTGATTACGACAAAAGACACCGTTTGGGCGAGTTACAATTCTTCGAACGCAAAAGCGGTCATTTTCACCATCAGATCGCGACACCAGCGGGTCGCAATTTAAATAATATAATAGTGCGAAATCTAGCTAAGTCAAGAAATAACCGGAAATAATCCCTGAGATTCAATGTTCAAAAAAATTGTCCATAATTTCGAGCAGATCGCGACCCAATCCTGATCTGGTAGACATTCTCTATTCACAGGTTGCATTGGGAATTTAATTCGACGAATCAAAGATGTCACTGTTCAAGACACAACAGTAACAAACATTGTGAGACTCCTGGAACTCAATAATCTGGGGGTATGTTCCTCATCGTAACTGTATGTGTGTAAGAGAGTATGCACGTAGGTGTGTTAACCTAATATTTATTGCCAACGCAATGAAACATGTTGTAAAACGTCATTGAGTGTCCACAGTTGTACGTTATAGCCACAAAAACGTAACCTTTTGACATTATTACAACTACAATGTACTAACTGGGATATCGATGTGGTTGTTGCTGTATTGTTAGTTCATGTGAGAGTATCGATATTTTTCTTTGTTTATTGCGTTTCTTTCGAAATGTGTTTCGAGTCAAGTCTCTCACTGTCCACTTTTTTTCTCTGAAGTCAATCCATTTCATGTTTGTTTTTTTAATACAAACGACATATTATTCACAGGATACAAACGATATATTGAGTACAGTCTATTGTCGGAGAATAGTTTATCCCTTTATCTAACATGAAAAACAGACGACACTTGCAAAAAAAATTCTTGAATAACTAATTGTTTTCATTTTTTATCTCAAAAACATAGGTTATGGCCCCTCATTGGAACAAGCTCGACGAGCCGTTCCAGAGAGGGGTCATACCCTCCGTTTTTGAAACAAAAAATGAAAAAATAATCAAAATTAATTGGCGACTTTTATGAATAGCGCTGGCCGGTTTTGGCCGTTACGTTGGGTAAAGGGTTATTTCGTGTCAGACATTGAAATGCGAGACATGCTTCTATATGAGACGTGTATCGGTTCCGGTGCACTAATCCTAGGGATTTATTATTGCTTGGACTATATTCGTTTCTTTAAGGTTCTTAAATTCAATATTGAAACACTTCCCCAACGTCGCCTTTGTCTTTCTAGTCAAATACATATAATAATAATGATACTTTATTGCACAACCAAAAAATAAGAAGTGGTATGGCACTACCAACTACACAAATGAAGTAAAGTAAACCGACACAATTCAATAATCATGAACAGTATGCATCATGATGCCCAAACCTGTTACACAGGTAACATGGAGGTAAAAATAATGTAGCTCCTTACTAGTTAAATACTCAGATATTATGTCAAAGTTTGTATGTACATCATACACACAAGTAGCTCCTTATTAGTTAAATGAAAATCTTTGTCAAAGTCTGAACATCATGCACACAAGTAAATTCAAAGAAACATGCCGTTACTATCACTCGTCAACGCTCATCTGATCTTCCTTACAGATGGGTGACGTATCAATCGCCTCCGAGTTGCTCTTTGAGAGGCATCACAAACTGCCTGCACTGCTGTTTCAGTAGCTAAAATGCTGTTTCGGGTTCGTATTACGCGTCGCATTGAAACAACGACCTGCGTATCGACGTTGGTTAAATCATCATTTATTTCGCCCGAGAGCAGTTTCCTTAATATACTGGCCGAGTGATAACATTACTTTGAAAAGGTATGTGAGTTTTTTCTATCATTGAACGATTACAAAAAGTAGGATATGTTTTTGAAACTGTTTGGAAGAGTCTATCACGCATCGTGGAGTATTGGGAACAGGAATATAAAACGTGAATTTCGTTTTCAACTTGATTCGTGTTACACTGTTTACAGAATCTCATTTCACGTGGAATGGGGTTAGGCTTATGGTAACGGCGTCTCTCTATCTCGAGCTGTTGAGCTCCTATTCGAAATTGAGTGAGAAGCATTCTCTGCTCAATAGGGAGTGTGTCAAGATAAAGTTCTCTGTAATATAGGTTTTTGACGGTGTAATAAAAGTCCAACTTTTTATTTTCCTATTTATTCCTACTGTTCTTATCATACTTCCACGTTAGTATATAATTATCCTGTAGCCTCCGTTTAAGCTGTTTTGCAAATTGCAGAGATGCTCTAGACGGGTAGAGCCAAACTTCATAAAAACCACATTCCGAAAGAATTGTTTTTATAATGTTTGTGCACTGGTGTCCCTGTTCTTCCATTTCCGAAAGAGCTATTGTCAAGAGTGGGTTCATGTTAGAGGCTTTAGCCTTAATCCAGTTCATAACTAGGACTGTATTCACGGTTATGGTCAACGGGTACCTCACAAGCTCCGCTAACACAGCTTTATTGGAGGCTTTAAGGTGTAGCTGAAGAATGCTTTTACATATTCAATATATTTGCAATCAATTCGAATTGTCTGTTCACCCCATGCCTCACATCCATACAAGAGTATCGGTTTAATTAGTAAATCAAACAGTTTTTCTCTTACACGTGTCTTATTTTTCGACACATGCAAAACAGGTTTCTGTAACTAAAAGTAAGCCTTTAATGCCTTTGCTCGTAAACTAATTACGGCATCTGAAAATCTGCCCGAAGCTGTTAGGTTAATACCTAAGTAGGTGTACTTAGTCACTGCCTGCAGCTGTTGATCGCCACACGTGAAAGAACATGCCAATTTCCCACCAGTTTTATTAAATATTAAAACTTTAGTTTTCTGATGATTTATGGCGAGTCTCCATTCTTTGCAGTACTGAGACAATGAGTCTATTGCATTTTTTAGCCCAGCCTCGGAAGTGGAGAGCAGAACTAAATCATACGAATACTGCAAACACGGGAGTTCAACTCCTTGAATTTCGGGAATACCGTGTTCGGCGCGACTGATGTGCTTCGGGAAATTATCAATAAAAGTGTTAAACAATAACGGACTAAAATTATTCCCTTGCATCACGCCAACCGAGTTGTTAAATTTTTCAGAGAGAACTTGTCCTGCTTTCACGCGTAATGTATTGTGAGTGAGCATGACTTTGATGGAGTTGTAGCAATTTCCACCAACTCCTTCTGGAGAAGCTTGTAGAACATGCCCTCTCTCCAAACTCTGTCAAATGCTTTATTCAAATCAACAAAGCAAGCATATAATTTCCTGTTTTGATTGAATATTTTACTGATCAGGCTTTTAATTACAACGATATGATCCGACGTTTTGTGATCTTTCCGAAAACCTGATTGATAAACATTTGTGGAGTCAATATTCGACAGAAACAAAGATAGCCGCTCAGTTAGGATACAAATATATACAGAGTCAAAAAAGAAAGTATAATAGAAACAACTGTGAAAAAAATAGCATAAAGGATTAAATATAATAGTTCTAGTGTTGCATGTTTGTGGACAAGAAGTCGTGCAAACAGTTTAATGACATGTTGTTGTTGTCCGCCCAACCGTATACAATTTTGCTACGGATTTCAAAATAGCATGTGCTACCCGAGAATGTCAAATTGAATGGGTGACCGCCGAGTTCCATTGTGTTATGTTGTGCTAGAGAGCCTGGGTTATTGAGAAAACACGCTAGTTTTTGTCTTCCACATTTTAAAAAATGCCAATGTTAACCGAAAATCAGAGGCTGCGTGCCATTGGTATGCATGAGGCTGGGATACCTCCAGATGAGCTCGCTGCTGAGTTCGGAGTCACTGTGGACACTATTTACCGTCTCACTGGAAGATATAGAACCACTGGATCTACTGCCGACCGACCGCGTTCAGGTCGACCAAACGTACGACCCCTGCACAAGACCGAAACATCAGGACGTCTCACTTGCGCGATCGTTCCCTTCCGGCGACGAGGACAGCAGCAATTACTCCTGGTAGAACTAACAATAGAATTAGTGCACAAACTGTCCACAACAGACTCTCTGAACACGGCATCCGCAGTAGGCGTCCATACCACGGGCCAATCCTTACCCAACGTCACCGTGCCGTCAGAATGGAATGGGTACGTCAGCGTGTTCGCTGGACTCAGCACCGTTGGAGCACAGTTCTTTTTAGTGATGAATCACAATTTTGTCTACGGCGCACCGATGGTAGGGCAAGAGTGTATCGCCGACGAGGAGAACGGTTTCTGATGCTTGCGTGTGGGAATGCGACCGTTTCGATGAGGGCAGTGTAATGCTTTGGGCAGGAATTTCCTCGCGCCGTCGAACACAGTTGATCTTCATCGATGGTAATCTGAATGGACGGCGATATAGGGACGAAATTCTTAACGCTGTTGTTGTCTTGTTGTTCAACGCTAACGTCGGATTGCAGTTATTCCAGCAAGACAACGTCCGATGTCACGTGGCGCGTATCTGTCGTGACTTTCTTGAGGAGCAGAGCATGGAACTTCTTCCCTGGCCCCCACATACGCCAGGTTTGTAGTCAAACGAGCATCTTTGGGATCAAATGGACCGTCGGGTACGACTTCATGATATTCAGATTTACGTAATGTTCTAAGGCAGGAGTGGAACGCAATACCACAGGGTGACATTCAGAGAGTCCATACGCCGTCGATGTCTAGACAACCAAGAGGCAAACGGTGGACATACACGCTATTGACTGCATGCGTGAACGTTTCATTTCACCCCATGTCCGAATTGCGAAATCCTGATGTGATGCTGGCAACAGTAAGAACATGCATGAAATTTTGCATATTCATACAATAATTTGTTTGGGATTAAAGTCGATAATACTAAAAAATTGCTCCTCAAAGTTTATTATACTTTCTTGTTTGACTCTGTATACAATTTTCCAATATTACTGGTAATTGTGATACTAAGGTGAAATTGAAACGATATACCCTTCAGACCATCTGGCCGGGAAAGTGCCATTAAGTAACACTAAGTTAAACACTTTAGTTAGCGCCGGGGCAATTAGCGATTTTACAGAGTTAATCATTTCATTCTTTACGCCATCAAGACCTGCAGATTTGCCTGTCTCTAATCTTGATATCGCAGCGCTAACCTCACTTTCGAATATTCTAACATCTAGTGAGGTATTAAGATGAGAAGACTTTTCCATTCGTTCTAACTGTTCAGTAACTTGCTGCCTAAAAGCGTCGTCAAAGACACCCGTTGACTGCAGATTACCAAGCTGTGTGTAATGATTCTTCCAATCCTGTAAAGGTATATGGCTGGAACAACCGTCCCTGTCACTCAGGTTATCTTGCAGTTTTGATATTGTGTCCCCAAAATAATTTAGGATAGGTGTGTGAGTGAGAGGATGTGTATATTTGCCTTAGGTTGTGTGCGCGTGCGTGTATGTGAGTGAGGCAAGCAAGATTAATGGTTTCGTGCGCCGAAGGCGCGCAGGGGCGGTGTGGGGCAAGCCCCTTTCGACCCTCGATAGCAGTATATTAGTTTTTCCCCTATGTCTGGGCGTGGTAAAGGAAGAGAGGGTTAAGGTACTCGGTGGCGCTTGTTCCTTTTGTGCTTCTTCTTAGCAAGTAGGTGGCTCTGAGGGAGAGTTCGCGGCAGTTGATGTTACTGATGTTTCCGCTGTTTTTCGTTGCGGCCATTTAGGGAAAAGCGGTTGCGGACCATGGATGCTTCCAGATGTCCGGGTTTGTTGAGTTTTCCTACAGCCCATCCTTTCTGTGTTTTAGGAACGCCAGGTAGTCCTCGGTGGCTCCGCCGAAATCCAACTTGAGCTCTCCGAAGAGCTCCATTGCGAATTCGTCTAGGCATTCTGTGTAGGTTCCCAGGGTCATGTCTTCTACCTTCAAAGTTTCATACTCGGAGTCCGAGGTCAAACTGGGTTTGTGGTCCGATTGGTGGCGGTTGATAGGAGTTTTCCTTCTTTTTGTCTTCCACGGGTGTTTTTAATGGTCTCGGTGGCAGTCTTATTTTCCTTCATCAGGGGTGGACGAGTGCAGGCTGGCCCGCGAGAGGTGCTACTACTCCCAGAGGTGGCCTTCATCTTGTACTTGACGGTAAGCTGGACGCAGCCACTCTCAACATGGACATCCCAGTTGAGAAGAGACCTGGCGTCCAACAACAGCAAAGTTTCCCTGATTTTCTTGTTCAGGCTCTGATGTCAAAAGTGTGAATGATTGCGTGTGTGAGACTCACTGTGTTTCTCCTTTTATTAAACTGAAAGTGCGATGTTCTCAACGCGACTTTGTTTAAGAAGTAAGCACGTTTAATGGCGTTTTACAAATGGCCAAAAGCAAAAGTAATTATCTAATTCAAGTTTGAGACAATACTTACCAAACAATCCGTTTAACGAATGTAACATAGAATTTTCACACAATTATTATTTTGTAAAGGCGCATATACAGTACGTGGAGAGTGGATTGTAACTAAATCACCCGGGGAGTGGAGTTGACACCCAAAATATAATTTTCAAAATCTGTACATGTGGACAAAAACACAAGCAATGTTTCAGCCAATGGAACTCCGGGTACAACCCGGAGGTAACTAAATCACCCGGGGAGTGGAGTTGACACCCAAAATATTATTTTCAAAATCTGTACACGTGGACAAAAACACAAGCAATGTTTCAGCCAATGGACCTCCGGGTACCACCCGGAGGTCCATTGGCTGGAAATTTGCTTGTGCTTCTTATGCTTTGCAACAAATTTGTTATTATTACTCGTGTCGAATCTCCAATCTGCGGGTGATTTAGTGATAATACACTCTCCACGTACTGTAATCCAAGCACGTTCGAAAAATTGGGGAAGTCATATTTTAATGATAATGTTTGTTTATTCAAGAACTTTTTTTTCTGCATCGGCACCTCTGTTCAAACAAAAACGCGCACCAAAGCGGATGCTTCCTGATCGATTTAGAAGTATCCTTTTCGATATATTCAGATAAAATGAAAACTCGGCAATGCTTAACGCCCTTGTCACGGAAACTCACAGTGGACATTTCTACATGAATGAAGATATTGCCCATTAATGGACGAATCAAATATAAAGCATCTTGTAAATATTAACCTCACTCAAATCTCTGTGAAGTTCAGTCTAATAAACATTTTTATACCATGATTACCTATTCTACTATATATGAAAAGCCTACGACATAAATTTTAGCTTTACATACCAACCATGGTGAATACGCCAGCAATGGGATTTCAGTGGTTAAAATTTACACCCACAGTGGAACTACATCGAAGTTGACCTTTGGTGACGTCGACCTGGATGCGAACTTGTCTAAATTTATCGCACGTCGCCTTGCGAAGAGTGAAATGAAAGTGGCAATTATTTATTACGTTTTTAAATGTGTTAACAACCATGCATTGACTCATGTTAATAAAGCATTCATAACTCGAAATAGTATGTTATTATGTTATTAAAATAATGAAAAAGGTCCTGTTTCTTTTTCTATTTCATTTCAGTGATCAAATTTACAGCGGAAGTACCGCCCACCAAATGTTCTCCACTCGTGGTGAAGTGGTGTTAACCGCGAGCCTTTGGCGCGCGGTTAACACCACTTCACCGCGAATGAACATTTGGTACACCAAGCTATTATGGGTATTTTTATTTATACCATGATCGTCAGATTTGAAGAGTCGCTATTATTGTTTCTCGATTTTACTGAGCAGCAGCCGTGCAAACGTGCGAATTTGTTTTTGTTTATTGGTACACCAAGCTGCTATGGGTATATTCTATATTTTTTATTAGATAGGATATTCTCCCCAGACTTGCCTATTATCGAGCTCGGCTGATATGATTTCACACTCGTCTGATATGACGCCGATCTCACTCGAGATGATCCAAGCTAGAGTTGCCCCCCCCCCCCCCCCCGACCCGTCACTAGGTGCATCAATCGTTCACGGTTATTCGTCATTGGCAATATATCAGTAAAATTGGCGTAACCCGGCACGGGGAAGTATTTTTGTATGGTGAGGATCTAATGGTGGCAATACGAAAGGACTTGATGGATAAAGAGAAAAAAGAAGAGAGTTGTACAGAGAATTTAACTCAAACTAAGATTCAGAGTCGTAAGCGGAGACTCGTTGAAGTGAGAGAAGAGATAGTTCAGCTATCCGAACGTCGCGGCTTCCGTACTGGGGAAGCCGCGACATTCGGATAGCGAACTAGAAGAAGAGGGAATTTCGGAATATATGAATAGAATGAGAAACAATAACACTGTGAGAAAACTGTAACAGATCTGAGAACATTTTGAATTTTTTTTTTTTCGTTTGATAAATAAAAAAGTTATTATCACTAGGTTAGTTTCATATCGGTCAAAATATCAGTCCTCGACCTTTGGTCTCAGGCTGACATGACGTTACCTCGGGCTGATATCTCCGTCGATATGAAACTAACCAAAAAATGACCTCTAAGTATTTTATTGTTACCATAAACAAATCCTGAATACCGTTACTGAGAATTCGCCCATCAGTTATGACTCGGTGGAAAACGAGAGTCTCCACTTTTCCAAAATCACAGCCATTGACAACCCCCTACCAAGGAACATCCTCTCAGTTGTTCCAAATAACTCAAGGAGACAGCATCCACGTGCATCCACTCTAACACTTCTCTCTGAGAGCTATCTCACAATCTCGCTCTACCATTTCATCAATATACTCATAATTTCCACGCACAAAGTCACACGCACGCGTACACTGACGCACACCACAAATAACTTCCAGTACGTTGACTTGGTTCCCCATTGGAACGCATGAGTGAGTCTATCCACATCCCATATAAACTCGCGCGCTCACTTCAAGTGGCGCACAACAGAGGGTGGTCTGTTGGTACACAAGCAGCCAACAGCCCCCTCCCCCCTATACTCCCTCTCATTCTCTCCATCGCAAAATATAATACTACGCTATCTCCCACATATTTACACTCACGCAGCACCTGCGTATAAACTTTATTAAAAAAGGGACTCCACCCTGACCAAAGCCAGCCGAAGGGCCCCTTGCCCCAACTCCTATCACCTCACTAATTTGCCCCATCCTTGGATAGGGTCCCTCGCCAGGTTCATGCCCGTCAGCGGGTTTCGTGCCCTATTAGGCACTACCTTTAAATATTCCCATGGGTTGTGGGACCCTTACTATTTCCTAGAGAACCTCTAGACCGCCTTCACCTGGACCTATTTCTCGGGCGTGTCCACAGCCAGGGACCCCACTCATCTTCACGCCCAACACCTGCCGTACCAGAGCTGCTCGCTGCTTCAGATGCAACACTCTGTAGATTAACTCCAGCCAATCCCTCCTTGGTTGTCCCACTCCAAGTCGCAGTGTCCCTCCTAACTCTACGTCTCTGATGCCATTGTGTGGCTACTCCGGCCACCTCGTGTAGCCTCTTCTGGCCTAATGTACCTCCCCCGCCCAATGTGTGGGTTCAGTGTCCTATATATTTTGGCAATTCCTCAAAAACTTTGCGTGGTAAACCACTCCACATCCGTCTATGTCTACTCAGCAATGACCGTTGCCCATTATTTTTGTTACAGCATATGGGCCCCCCACTGTAACCGCGGTATACCTGACTTTATCGGCCAGAGCACGGTCACCTTTTGACCAACCCAAACGTTCCTAACATTTGGTCTACTTCCGTACCGATCCTCATTATGCTCCTCTCGTCCACATACATTGGCTGCTTCTGTTCAGCCAGTCCCTTGACTTCCGACGTCGAAGGGTTGACCTTTGGGCATCCATTGTGCATTCTACCTGAGCATCCTTACTCGACTCCACTGGTCCCTCCAGGGATTTCACCGGCCGCTCTGCCTCCGCGGTTTGGGCTCGGTTGACAGCCCCCGATGCCCCATTGGGTGCTTACCTGTCAGTCGCCACCAATGGGGTTAAGCTCTCCAATACGTTTATCTCAGAATAATGTTCATACAGGCAAGCCTACTCTGCCTACGTACCCCTTGCCGTCTGCAACAGGTATGCTGTCCTCCTAAATACTAATAGCTCCCTGAGCTCGCACTTTCTATTTCTGATCCTACACTCGGATATGACCACCGACTTGGCCCGCGATTGCTCCTATTCTAAATATGAGCTGTGTGGCTCCCCTACAATACAACGTGCCTATACTTTCGCACCGATGCGGCACCTCCTCTAACCTATAGCATGGGACATCCCCATATCCTCGTCTAAGACCCACAGTCTTACACACCTTCAGACTGGAATGAATTTCTCGAGAAATCCCCCGATTTTTATTTCGATAGCCAGAACATTAATTCTCACTTCAATTGCTTCTCTTGAACTTGGCCGTTTAAATGTATCTTAATTTAATATTCGCTTTAATGTTCCTTTGAAAAACTAGCATATCGGTATATCCTGACATTCGGCGACAGACTAGATACGTAATATGGGTGTATGTCCAGAACATGTGTGATGTACTGTTTCTACAACAATTAACTGGCCATAATTACACAGATAACAACTGCAGAAGAACACTTTCTCTCTTATTCCCTTTATTAGTTATCAAATAGCTCCTAAATGTGTTCACCAGACCTGCGATAATGGACATAAAATTCCACGCTTAATTAGCAGCGCATAAACTATTGCTGGACTGTTTAAGTGACAAATCGGTTTTCGGGGTCCGCCATATACCTATCTTTACGCTTTATATTTAGCCCAGTGAGAAGGATTATCGAAAATATATACACTTTTAAACAAAAAATCGTGACTTTAAGCTGTCACCTTGACAATGAAGGCTGAAAAAAACCCGAATGCGCCCTCTCTCCTTGTATTCGAATATATGACCTTTGGTGTCTGCAAATCGTGTCTGGGGTGGAACAGGGCACCATCGGCAATGCTTTAGCATTGCAGATGGCGCCTTGTTGCACTCATGGGACGAAATATTGATACCATTGTGGACTGTCTCATGAAATGTGGTTCAAAAATAAGAAATAGTCACAGCCACATACATGGGATATTACGAAATCTATTACCATATGACAAGAAATTTACAACTGTTGGTGATCTGCGACTTACAATTTCTAACTATTGAAAAGTTTGGCCAGGAATGAGGGAGAGACACCTCCTACTCCCCACCCAACCCCTGTCACCACATCCCTGGTTAATCCTCCATAAACGTAAGAGAATATGTTTTCTTGAAAGCGATGCACATTAAATAGGAATTTACATCTGTCGGCATTTTAAAAAACACGATGAGATGGATATATCCAATTTCAAGAATTTATAATGTTTTTTTTTGTTAGATATAATTTCTTTATCTACATTTCAAATGTATTCAGTTTTTTAAATATCAAATGTCAAAAAACTAAACATTTTATTACAACAGTCAATTTATGATATATTCTCTCTCGTTTGGGATACCAGATCGTCCAGATTAAACAAGACGCCTGTGGCATCTTGTTTGATCTTGTCCGTTTGGTCCCGTTAACTCAACGGAATGCGATGACTCAGATCAGCTGACTGTTTTTCTAATTTGCATATAGCAACATCAAGTATGGAATTTAGCCACGTGAGTGTAGGACAAAATAATCTCACGACAGAAGCCCTCAAGACAAACTCCCTCAATAAAAAACCCTTCGCCACAAAATCCGTCAAGGAAATTGACAAAGTTGGACAATATCCCCTAATGCAACACCCCTCAAAGAAAATAAAACAAAAGCCCTCAAGACAAAATCCCTCAAGGGAAATGACAAGGAGAGAAACAAAATCACTCAACTGGTTTTACTCCTTACCCCCACAAAGTCATCTGTTTATAACTCAGAGTAATGATAAGGCTTCCCATGAAATCTATCAGTATTATCATCACCCAACATCTTTATGGCTGCAGGTTAAAAAATTCTGATCACACTTTGGTACCTCCCCCACCCCACCCCACCTCACCCCCACCCCCCACTTCCACCTCCAAAAAAATATATTGACTTTTAACCCAGTGTAAAGAAAAAAATCCAAAAGTGGTGGGAGACACACATTTATGTATATATAAAATATATATACATTTTCCATTCTTCCCGTATCATCAATTATCGTCCCCATGACTGCATATAAACAACGTCTGATCGATATATGGTCCCCACACAAGGTTATGAAAAATAAGAGCTTTTGTCTACTCTTGTCAATTTACCTGGGGATATTGTCTTGAGGGAATTTGTATAGTTTCCTTTGTGGGGTTTTGTCTTTAAGAATTTTGTCCAACTTTGTCATTTTCCATGGGGGTATTTGATGCTGAGAGGTTTTGTGTTGAAGGATGTTGTCTTGAGTGATTTGGGAAACTGTGTCGGTACCCCCAGTCACGTACAACCCAATAACATGTAGAATTGTAAGATGAGGGGTTCGTCTAACAACATTTTCCCCTCATCTTCATTTTATTTCGATCATGTACTCATTTACAATATATTTACAAAAAAAATGTAGTCTGTGAAAATGTTTTTCTTTTTTTGCATACTGTATGTAAGATTGACAAAATAAGACACAAGCCTTGGGGAGTGAGTTGGAAATTTGTCCAAAGTATGGAATAAAACATACTTTTGTACCAGTGACGGCGCCAGAAATTTTTTGTGGGGGGGGGGAGCAACTAGGGGGGGGGGGGGGCAGACTCCCATGAAGGGGGGCAAATACGTAAAGGATCATATCATTACTTTGTTATGAGGTAGTCCAAACTTGGACCCAAAGTCCGTAATATACTATTTTGGTTTGGTACGTCCTGTGGACGTACCAAACCAAAATAGTATATTACGGACTTTGGGTCCAAGTTTCGACTAAATGTAATGGTAATTAGCGGTCCTCCTTTCAAAAAATCCTGGATCCGCTTCTGGTGGGTCTGTGCGTGAGAGAGAGAGAAAGAGAGAGAGAGAGAGAGAGAGAGAGAGAGAGAGAGAGAGAGAGAGAGACAGAGACAGAGACAGAGACAGAGAGAGAGAGACTCATAATGCCCGTCTGTCATAATGCGAAATCCATGATTTTTTTTAGACAAGGGATATGGATAGACATGCCTTTGTTGGCTCATAACTTAATTATAACTTATAAGTATCTGCATCCGAGTCTTTAAATCTCTACAGCCTGGATGTGTTCATCAGCTAGCCTGAGGCTTTGGGCTAAGTGTGTATGGGAAATTATTGGGAATAAAAAAAGAGAGGGGTGTGTGTGTGTGTGAGAGAGAGTGACTGAATGTGTTTGTGTGTGAGGGTGGATGGAAATGCATGCAAGATGGTTGGGGGGGGGGGGGGCAGGGGGGGCAGGGGGGGCAAAACCTTCGTTTGGGGGGGATGCCCCCCCCCCCCCCCCCCCGTAGCGCCGCCACTGTTTTGTACACTGATAATCCACGGCTAATCATGTCGATAAAACCTTATGTGAGGTGAAACTGACCATCATTACCTTTAACTGATTGAGAGCCAGAAGCCAATATCAGGTCTTCAAAAATATGAGGGTACAGGAGCAAAAGACAACATTTTCCTTGCTCATGTTTTATTTTCAGTCAAACACAAATAATATTTTGTTTGTTTAAATTTGTTTTACTACTTCATATTGGAGAGTGCCTGTGGGTACTCTCCAATAATTTGTAATAAAACAAATTTTGAATAACAAATTCAGACAACCCAAAATAATCTAGCGCTCAACCAGTTAATGAAGTAAAATACATGATTATAATCATGAAAAAAAATTGCATTATAATGACAGTGAAACAGACTGCGGGGAGAGTAGTTTGTAAGGATGCAAATAGTTGAATGAATACTACGTAAATCAACCTATTGGTGAGAAAACATCTGAAGCGTAGATCTATACCACTCAGGCAGAAAAGTGAAGATTCTCTGATAGAACTGTTTATAAGTATTTTTAATTATTTAATACAGAGTGAAGCGAGAAGGTCTAGGTGGTAGGTTTTTGAGAATTTTATCTGCGTTTATTTACGTTACCTTTTTTCGTGTATTGCGTTCTGTTTTCGGGTTTTATGGACATGGATGGTAGGTTTCTGGTATTGGCCAGTGTGATGTTTCTACGGTCAGTTTAGGAAACGCAACCACCAAGTTTTAAAAATGGAAAAGTAATAGGTACAGATGAAATTGCTAAATGTGTTCCCAAAAAGAGGAAGGGATCCACTATATGAGTATGTAACGACACTATTTAATCGAGAAATTTCGAAAGAGTGGAGTCAAAACAGTGTAAACTTTATACATATAAAGGGGGATATGAAAGTTTAATTTAATTACAGAGCGATATTCGTGAGTACCAATATTGGTAAAGTGGAACACTTGCAGACATTGTCGAAATTGTCGAAGAAAGGGGCTTCCTTGGGGGAAATTCAGAAAGAGTTTCGGAAAGGAAGAAGAGTCTCTGACCAGTTACTTCCTCTTTGCCAAATGATACAATCAACAAAAGTGTCAAAACGAGAACGAGGTTTATGGCTTTCTTAGATGTGCGGAAAACATACGACAGAGTATGTAGGGAGGTAATCTGGTGGAAACTCGAGCGCCTCGCATTTGGAGGTAGACTTATTTGAATCGTGAAGGCACTGTACAGGGTTGTGCAGAGTGATCTCAGCCTGGAAGATATTACAAAGGTATTCCCTATGAAGATAGGCCTCAACCAGGGGTACATCATGTCACCGATTATGTTTGCATTGCATTCCAAAGATAAAGTAGAAGTGTTGATGGAAGGTTCAGAGGGTGTCAAAGTTGTAAAGACACAAATGCAAGGTCTATTCATTGCTGATGATATTGCTTTATATGTAGATGTGAGTGAAGTGGGAGTACAGACACTATTAACAATTTTAGGAAAGTACGCGGATAAAGGGCGACTAGAATCTGTGCGCTGGTGGGTAGATAAGCCTTATAGGTGGAGATTGGGTAAGTTTCCATTGGTGAAGAGGAAAAGCAAGCATCTAAATGTGTGGGAACGAGAGAATATGAATACTTGAAGATGATCTTTTGTGTTACATGTAGAGGTATGTTCAGCAACCAGTGGCGTAGCCGAGGGGAGGGGGGGGGGGCTGAGGGGGACACATGCCCCCCCCTAAAAAAAAAATAATACAGTCATGCCCCCAGGTGATGTGGCCTAATTATTGATGCCTTTCACAACTTATAAATTATTGTCACAAACGGACTCAGAGTCAAGGAAATTGCGTTTTTTTGTTTCGAATTTCATATTTTCCCCGGTGAAGCTTCGTGGCTCGGATAATGCTACGCATCCTATTCTGCCCCCCCCCCCCCCCCCCCCCCCCCCCCACGCACACACCCAGTAGTTCAGCGATCTGAACGTAGCGGAGAGGGGTAGCAGCTATGTTCAGATCGCTGAACTTGCCCGCCCCCCCCTAGATATTACTCCCCCCCCCCCCCGACTTTGATAGCCTGGATACGCGCCTGACAGCAACCACAACAATAAACACTAATTACGAGGGGGAAAGGAAGGCCCAATCAGTTAAAAATTCTGGAAAGGAAGAGCTTTATCAAGGTAATCGTTGGAAAATCTATTTGGGAGAGGGGATACTATCAAGTATAACTTAAGAAAAGGATGTATTCCCTTTAAACCAAACGGCGGTGAAGAACATGGAGATCTGTAACATTTAGGGTCGATGGATAACTGGGTCAAGTAACGCAGCCGCATTGGAAGCGGGCAAATGGGAACGTGGGTGGGTACCTGTTAAAGATAGAACAGACATTATGCTGCATAAATTATCTGGTGGACCTTCCAAATATCAGATGGTGTAAAGTCGAGTTTAATAATGTATGGGGTGACAACATCCAGGCGGGATGATCAAGACAGGTTAGGAAACTAATGGGAAATTATTCATCTGAAACCGAAGCTCTAGAATTGGGACAGAATCGGGGAGCTATTTCATCATGAGGGGGCGGGGTGCTCGAAGATTGCAATAGAAACCGACAAGCTGAAGTTAGGGCCGAAAAGCAGGTTGGATGGGCTATGTAAAAAAGATCGCCAGTATTTGAGGAGTACCTAGATGGATCTTTTGGATGAAGTTCACTGTTGTTCAAATTGATACCTCTAAAGTTGAGAGGAGAACTCGGGAAAGGTGTGAAAAGGGACGTCACATCATGTGTAGCTTAGGCGTAGCGGAGTCCCTGAAAGATTTCCTCTTAGAATGTCCCAAACACTTGTCCAATAGAATAGACGCCTTAGGAAACTAATGGGACAAGGGGGAGCAAAACACAAGAGATGAGTGGATTATGATTGGGGATGACATAAGGGAAAGCTTCTGCTTTTATTGTTTGGGTTAGTCTCACCTGCCCGGTTGGTCGTAGGTAATTAAAAACTAATATGCTAAGTATATGTTTGTCTGTGTGGATGATTGTTCATGTGTGTTTTTAGCCCAAGAACATTAGGTTTCACTAGGGAAAAAAATCGGAGAAAGCTGATTTTTTCAGGGAATGTCGAGTACATGTCACTGAACGATTAGACAAAAGTCCCCTAAAATCCCAGTTGAGCTTTTTTTTCTACAGCCTTTTTTCGAAAACGCGTTTGAAAAAAATCAAAAAAAAATCGCACGAACTTTGTAACCTCGAATTGATCCAACTGTATTTTTTGTTTACGCGTATTTCGAGCTACTAAATGTCTAATATACATTTACCTAGAGGAAAATGTGCATTCTGTGACAATTTCTGCGAAAAATTATTGAAAATTCACAAAACAGTATCGGATTTACGCAAAAAATGACGATTTTCCTAACGGATTTGCCCAAAGGGTCGTAGTACAGAACGGGATGTTAGTTGGACAGACGATAAAAAATCCACCACCATTTGAAGACTTTTATCATTGCATACAAAATAGACATTATGGAAGACCCCCTCTGCTTCTGGCCGAGTTCCCCTTTTGGCATAAAATTCGTCAGCATGAGAACTCAACCATTTTCGGGCTTGGAACCGAACAGACACGTCTGTGTCTGGCAGCATTAGATCAATAAATAATATTTACAGAATGTACAAAAATCAATAAATAATATTTACAGAATGTACAAATCAATCAACATGGATTAAGTTACATTGACTATTATCAACGCTATATACAGAAATGACATGACCTATATACATATTATTCATCGAACTCAGAAATTTCCGACAGGACAGTGTTTCTGTGGTTGTTACAAGAATCCGAACTGCAATTACACAAACCTGAGCAAGAGAGTCCTGCCTTCTTACACCCACACCTTTTTGTACAAGCACTCTTGCAACCACAACTGATCAGATTCAGTAGGTTATCGGGGGCACATGGCTTTGTGGCTGCAGTCGGTACAAGAAGTCCATTGTCTAGCGACCACCCCCAATCCGTCGGAGGAAGCGAAGTGCCCAGCCATTGTTGGACCTGGAGATAACATCTGTAGACATGTTGTTGTGCAGCATCGCTGCTTGGTGGGAGTGAGGCTAGGTCGATGGGTTTATTCAGTTTAGATTTTGCTACATAACGCTTGTAAGTGACATATCTATATTGGTCGAGAGAGGAAACAGTTTTACTCCCGTATAAGATCAGGAGAAGTTGTTCCCCGGCAGCGGCTACTGCACTTGGTGTACTGTCATCCGCCAAAATTGTGTTGACATACTTTTGTGAGTCGCTAGTAACATCGGAGACAATTGTACTGAATACTTTCTTCTTACCAACTCGAAAGAGTGCAGAAGTAGTGTCACAACCACTTATAGAATGTGCTACAAGGAGGTTGCTTCTATGGTCACCCATTTTGGTTGCTATTTCACTAACTGAAACTAGTAAGTTTGGGGTAATGGAATACATCATGTGAATATTACATCCCGGTTGAACTCGAGAGGTAAGAATGACTAACAAGTCTGTGTCTGTTCCCACAACGACAACATTGTTGTCATCTTGAGGGATGTCAAGTACAGTTTCGGCTATCAGTACATCAGCATCAGCCTCGGCCTGCTTGGACTGAATATTGATAGCAGATAGCTCCTGCATTAGAAGATCGATCAGTTGGGTTTTGTTCTTGGCATTTGCAAGGAAATCGGATTGGGGTGTGGTGGCTGGTAACTCGGGTGAGATATTGATATCAATGGAATACCTGTCTTTAGATCTACGGGCTTGTTCCATGCCCTTTGTCGACATTGTACAAGCATAACCATCAAAAACAACCACGACGTTCGCCCCAAAATGTCTCACTAGATAATTGGAATATGATGTACATATGTCCTTATATGACGACTGTTTAGGCCATACAACTGCCCTCAATAAAAATCCACCATCTACAACAAACAGAGAATGTTCTGGGATTTTAGTTTGCTCGGAACCGTATGTTTTGAGGATCTTACCGAGCGTGCTTTTCTGTGTCTTCCTCATTCCAGCAGAATCAAACAATGCTGGTGGTTTCGGGGCGAGTTCATATTTGAGATACTCTTCCATCTCTGCTTGTGACTGAATAACACATGTGATGCGGTTGAACAGAATTGTGGGGTCAATCACTACCTTACTTCCACGGACTTTGATGCTATTTGCCATCGATGCGAAAGACTTCACAGTGTCAACACGTCGTAGTTTGATGCTGTTGAACGTTTTGCTTGCAGCATTCGATACGCAACATTCACCAATTTTGCGAACTTGGTCACAGTTCACAGTTTCGTCGGCCACAAGCCCGGTCGCTATAGAGACTAATTGTAGTGGATCTCTATTCTGAAAGGGGGAATGCACTCTGAGCCAGTTCAATAATTTGGTGATATCATTGGCATCAGTCAATTGTGAACTTTGACGGAGATCCCGATGTTGTTCGCCATGACCAGTGTGAACATGAACAAAATTTTCGAGAGCATTACATATCGGAAGGCAAAGAGGTAGTCCATGTACCCATTTCGCAACAGTGCTATCGGTTATTCCCCTGCCATGTGTGAGACCACCAGGGAGCTTGAACATTCTCATTAACCACTGCTCTATGGTCTGATCAGAATATATCCCGTCCCAGAATTTATCTGAGCGCCTTATGGTAAAGTAACCTTTCTCATTGAACAACTTCAAATCATCCTGTTGCATTATTTCTGTTAGCTCATTCATCTGCTGCAAATACAGATGAGAACTTTTTGCGTATGCAAAATGACCACCTGCGTGAAATACTGGAATCATATTGCGAACACAATATGTGTGGAGTTCCCAGTCGCCTGTGCGCTCTGCTCTCAAGAACAACTGGAGAAGACCTATTTGCTCGTAGTATTGTACCCAAAGCTTTCCTGTGCGTCCTACGGACGCATTCTGGAGCAGTTCGTGTAATTTTGAGTGTAGGCGAACACCACATTATGTGATTTAATCGAACATGGAAATTGAAACAATGATGCTATAATACGGTATTTGAATGAGAAAAGTCGATGCCGTTTGAATTTGAGTTTAGGGGGTATGGTTAATATTTCACACGTTTCACCAGTTTCACCAGTTCATTATGGAATAAATGACTATTATTATATATCATTATAAAGCCACTGCTTTTCTGCAATTTTTGATATATAATTTAACTCCCAAAGTAGTCGTAGATTTGATTTAATGGACGTTGTGTACCGTTGTGTGTATGAAAACAATAATTTTGTTTTCGTAATTTTGTACATTTTCGTGAATATTTCACCATTGAGTGTGAGGATTGGTACAAAGTTGGCACTTTCTGTTGGGGATATGTATTCTCAATATAATTCAGCACGATATTTATGATTCTCACCCTACTAAGGCGAGTAAGAATGAGAAATAAGGAGCTGGGTCGAATTTTTTTTTAAATTTTTTTTTTCATCAAAAAAACGCTATAACTAAAAAAGCCTAACTCGGATTCGCGGGGACTTTTCACACTTTATCCGCAATGTGTGTCCCGGAAACATATAAAAAAATCAGCTTTCTCCGATTTTTTTCCTTACTTTCTCATTTTTATGTCTAACGTGCCTGGACTATTTGATTTTTCACTGACACTCTCCCTTAAAGGCTGATGGATGACTCTCAGCTTTCAAAAACACATTTTGGTGGACTTTTTCCTTTTTTATAACCGTTACGGATAATATGCTGGAGCTGCTCCCAAACCAGCGACTTGTTTTGGGTTTCTTTCTCTTCTCTCTAAAGCAAACCATCGAACTGCTATTGCAGTATTACCATAAATATTCCAATGTTTCTAAATAAAATACCAGAGCAAATGTCTTGTAGTTATGTACAATTCGTAGTCACCTTCCAGTTCGTTGTTATCGGGAGTCTGACACCAGTACGCAAGGGTGTTCAATCCCACATCGTTCCCGGGCGCCTCTGGCGCGTTGAAACTGTCATTCATTTTCTCATAGCATGTGATGGTTACAGCAATAAAATACTGATCTTTGGAACTGAAAACAACCTTCTACATATGTCATGTGCTGAAAGTTACTTTTGTGACGGAACATTCAATAAGTGCCCTAATATAGTTTACCAAATGTACACTATTCATGAATTTATTGAGAATAAGATGTCCCCTTTAGTATTCGGGCTGCTGCCCCATAAAACCCCGTGAATGATTTTTAGACTTGTGATAGAGATAGATAGATAATTCTTTATTCGCGGCATGCAAAATGGTTTACAGTACAATTCACATAATATTGTGTTACAGAAATAGGCACACTGTTGGGAATGACATAGCCAGATTGGCTGTCTACCCGACATTTCCTTAGGAAATAAAAGTTTATTTGCAGTCTGACTATGAGAGCAAACGGAAGTAGTAATAGATCTTTCTTTCAAAGAGAGTGTATACAAGGCGGGGAGGAAATATTTATTCAGGATCCACGTTTCACAGTATGTCCAGTGAGAAATCCGGCGATTTTTCAAGGTAGATAAACCTGAATGCCAGTTCACTCCATTTCTAAGTACCCGTCATCGTTGCGAATATTCTTGGAGCTTCTGAAAGTTCTGACACACAGCTTACAGCATATTACAACTATTAATTGGAAGACTATATGGAGTGGGTGCTGACAACAGGTTATACGAGTCGATGTATCCAGAAAAGATTCAGTTCTTGACATTTATTTATATTGTACGACAGATTTCAGATGAAGGTTATATCAGTAGGTAATACCGGGAGCCAGCACCATTAGGCATAAGGCATAGACAGATGCATTTTCAGGAGTTGCATTCTTCATCCTTTAACCCTTTGCTCAAAAGGGCCCAACCGCATTGATACCGAATTTCACGATTTGAAGCAGGTTTTTCATACCCAACATACAATAAAACCATACAAAATGTTGACATCTTTGAAACCAGCTCATAGTGCTGGCCTCAATCATATCAACATTTGCATGGTGTTATTGGGAATGTGCCACAACATGCGAAGCCGCGCAAGCCACACATAGGCTATAATTCTGCTCGGTTTTGGTCGAGTTGTTAGGTAAATGATCAGTATAGTTGATTATACTGAGCAATTAGCTTTGAGGGAGCTGGACAATTAAGCATTAATCTTGAACCCAGACAAATGGTATACCTAGTGAGCGATGCTTGGTTCTTAACTCTTGAGGGGGCTCCAGTCAGTTCAAGTTTGAACGGTTAACTGACTACGTTCTGAGTTATTGGGTGAAAGGTGTCCACGGATGGTTCAGGTGGAACCATTTTGATACAGTCGGACAGCGTACTACAAACTACATCGAAGGGTGGCATAGGAGGTTGAGTTTGTTTATAGCTGGCTCTCACCCCAATTTATTCAAAACGAACAATCATTCCAGAAATCCACAGTTGAGTGCTGGGGAAACGTTAGCACCCAAGAAAATAAAATACAGAAAAATAGACAACTGAACATTTCAAAAGAATAGTTCCAGCTGGAGAAATTGGACTACTCAACTACTTGGACTACAGGACTACAGTACTGGATTTTAGTGTATTTTTTAAGAAATTTTTAATTAACACTGTGAAAAGCCCTGGTGGTATCTTCCATGTAACTTCAATGGCAGCAATTGAAAGAGTCATATTCCAATATTTGGGGGTAGTCCAATTAATATTTTCAACGTGCCGCCGTGGGGCTGCACGTTGAAAATATTTGATGTTTTATATCACATATTCACATAGCAGCTATCCATTTAATAAAATGACAACGTATCGTGTTCCTGGGCCTAAAAGGGGCCTCTCAGTTTCAAAGTGTTAATATAATGCACTTATGGGTAAATCTGGTTTGTCTCACCTGTTCGGTTGGTTGTTGGAAATAAGCACGAATTGAGTAAAGCGAACAACCGTACTAGTCACTGACTATAATCCGTCTCCCTTTGATCTACTTAATTTTCACACATTTTACCGAAACAATAGCAACCGGGTAAGTGAGGCGACCCCTATTGTTTAGCATGTGAATTAAATACTACATTGCAACGTTAACGTGTGAGTTCAATGGTGTCATTGACATCAAAGCCAGTATACGTACAGATGTTTGCAGTGTAAAACCAACGAGGGGAATTTTTTTATTAGGGTTTCACGACACAATAACAACTAAAGTCATATCATGTTGGTGACAGTTTTACGAGTGGAGGAAGCCGGAGTACCCGGAGAGAACCACCGAGCAACGACGAGCAGCTGTCAGCTCTCCAACATCGTAACTCTGAACCGCGGCACAGGCAGGGTTCGATTGGTTGACGACATGCACACCTCCCACGTGCAGTACGCCTTAGTACACAGCGTCATCGTGCCCCCATGTAGGCAATCGGGGCTAAGTGCCCTGCCCAAGGACACAACGCGGGAGCGCGAATCAGTCGCTGAAATGGCCACCTATCTAACTACCGACGTTGCAAAACTTCGGTGATCTGACGAGAACCGGTTACCGCGAAGCCACCGCGTTCCCGAGGGGAAATTAACCTGAGGTGGAAATAAAGTGGGCAATTATCGCGGGTTTGTTGTCTGTATGGTTGGCGACAATATATGATATAAACATTCGGATAAAGATCCATAAACGATTATAAACTCTGATTAGATTTGTAAGAATAGTTTATTGTGATAGTGTATGAACGAAACATAGCGAAATAATATTCTGTACCATGAATAGGATTATCGGTGACATAAAATGAGTCTTCTATATACACATCCGTCAAAACCATGAGGGAGATGCCCCTATTACTTAACACTTTACCTAACCGATCGGCCCCATCCGTCTGCGTAATATAAAAATTGAGCAGCTGAAAAAAAAATCCCAAGAATTTCAACAAAACGATATCACGCGACCAATCACGTTCCAATGAGTGGTCACATGATAAGGTTTCATGGAATTTTTATTCAAACAATAATATTTAAAATGATGAATTTTGATATCGTGTGCTTTGGGTAAAGCGTTAACGCATAAAATTACACATAGAAACGGCATGTATGTGTTCAATACTGATTCGTGTCACCTATGGTGTCTCCTTAAGACAGATACTTAATACGATTCGCTTCAGTGGGAGCCCGGGGCATCGCCAGAATAGACGAAATGGGTGGATAAAAAGAGTTTCCTGTACGTGTTCTATACAAAATTGTTTCCTCTCGAATTCAGATATTAGCTTATTGGTGATAAAGCAGGGTCTTGAGAATCTCACATTTCGGATCGAATCTAATCCCTAATCGAATTGAGCAGATAATTTCGAATCGAGTCGATTCCCGAATCGAGTCTCATGGCTCTTCCAATGATGATTTTATTCTACGGTATACGAATAGTACAATACATACAAAAAAGCGTAGATAGTAAAAAAATAAATAAAACTGTAGAAAACTATTACAAGCTATTATCCCGTGAAAAGAGAATAAACAAGTGTACCGTAGAGAGGTGACATAGCCAGATTGGCTGGCTACCTGTCACTTCGCTAAATTTGGATAAAAATTTCTTTGTGTCAGACCTCTGGTTGGACCACACACAAATTAGATTATGCATGCATTTCAAGATGTGAATAGCCGACCTGTCGATTGTTGAAAAAGTACTTCCTCCTAGGTCCATATCTCTTAGATTCAGATGATTAAGAAATACTCTAACCCAATTAGGAAGTTTAGGACGAGACTCAGAGCTGATGTGTACTTATTGAATAATATAAGAACTGTTATAATTACTATGATAAATAAATTTAGCATAGAATCTCAAAATAATCCGAAATTAATTAGTCAGGTTCCCAGGTCCTGAAGGAAAATCGAGAACTAAATGCTGCGATCGAGAACCTAAACCTTAGTTCGTTGGGCCTTTAACCCGATAAATAAAGCGTAAGTGTTCTACAAAAATTGCCAAACTGCATTCTACACAGAAAACAGGGATAGTCCATTAAATTAACTGATTGTGTTTGCCAATCAGCTTATAGAAGTCACTGGAGAAAGTATTGGGGAGCACTTTTAAAATCTAAAATCGGCTGTCCACCCCTATTCTCTATTAAAGCCATGGTTAATTAATTTTCGGTTTAGCGTCATTCGCCTCATTTTTTTTTTGCCCGAAATAGTAAAGCATTTTCTTTGTTATTGGCTCCCCAAATGGGTCACCTCATTCATTGAGCCAGGAGAATACACCATTTCATGTTTCTTCTTCATCCATTGAAATACAAGATTATTGCCTCATTATTGCCAGATTGCTATGGGCAATCTGGTAATAATGAGGCAATAATCTGGGGTCATTGGGCGTATAATGTTGACTGATGGTACATTTTGTTACAGGCTGTTTTGTATATAACCCTGACCATTATAAGTTCTTCTATCTGAGGCAACAGACACGTGCAAGAAAGCAGTGTGTAATTGCAAAATGATAAAATAAGCACCCTGTGGAAAGGGATGTATTAAGTTACTTCCCCACAAGGATATAATTAATAATTAATAATAACTTCATTCCGCATTGATAACCTGGAATAACGCTAAACTGAAAATTAAACTGAAAATCTCCATTCAGGTATTGTATTCAACGATGACTCGTCACTTTGGACAAGACAATAAAGAAGTGGAACATTTCGAAAAAATAATCAAAGTAATTTCGGAAACGGAACCTCCTTGAGCGTTTCTTTGTCATCAGATCTCCTGCACAGGAGACCTGATGACCGAAGAAGAGTTCAAGGGAGGCAGCCTGTGTGTTTTTGAGAACATGTCGACGATTCGAAAATTTACGATTCAGCGCGACTCGAATCGAATCGAATTATCGGGACGATTCCGAATCGAATCGAATTTCGAAGCACGAAATCAAAAGTTAGCATCCATTTAACTCAATATTTCCTCCCTTGAGTTCCAATGTGTTCTATGTGCCTACTGGCACATAGAACACATTGGAACTCAGGGGACGATTTGTTACTCGGCTCACCAAAGCTGTTTTCCAAAATGGTATTCTCTCTTCGAGTATGTTTACAACGAAACAGGTACAGTGTTTCGAATTTATAGAATGAATCCGTAAAACTCATAGAATGCTGTATTTTCCTTAATAATAAACAAACAAACAAACAAACAAACAAACAAACAAACAAACAAACAAATAAATAAATAAATAAATAAATAAATACCTTGGTATATCTGTTTTCCTTAACCAATAAATAAATAAATAAATAAATAAATAAATAAATAAATAATAAATAAATAAATAAATAAATAAATAAATACCTTGGTATATCTTTTTTCCTTAACCAATAAATAAATAAATAAATAAATAAATAAATAAATAAATAAATACTTTGTCAAGTATTTTAATCATATAATGTTGTATGTTCCTTAATAAATAAATAAATAAATAAATAAATAAATAAATAAATACGTTTCGAATTTGTTGATCGGATGACTTGAGATTTGAAAATGAACCATAAAATCGGAAGAAAAATGTTATTTGAATCATTTAACGTAGAAAGAACTCCGTGAACATGCATTTTATGTACTGTTGATAGCGGAGCTGCATTGGTTTACCTGAAACTACTCATCAAACGATTACATCGAAAGAAAAAGGTTGTTTGAATCATTTAAAGTAGAATTTTGTGAAAATGCATTTTTTTATCAACTGCTGATAATGGAGATGCAAAAGGTTTCCTGAAATTACTTTTTGCCTCTCTTTAGTGAAAACGTGACAATTACACATAATAACGCTTACCTTTTAGTCAGACTGCCATAGTATTCCACACAGTATTCCGTGTATAAGGAAAGATGAGAACACAGTAATAACGCAGCATACACCACTAGTTTATTGACTTTTAAACGCAGCACACAACCCTACACATTGGCACCTATTAAAGCTGTCAAGATGTTGTACTGGAGAGAATATCGATGAAGTGTTATTCAGATTCATTAGATAATAATAACGATTCATAACAAACACAGAACATTCTAGACAATGTTCTTTTAAAGTGGATCGGTAATCACAGAAATCTAGCATTCAGTGTATTTGATTGATTCAATACAATTGCATTTTTCGAGTCTGTTTATGCATTATCATTGATTGAAGTCTGAAATTATCCCATGTGATTCGGGAATTAATGTTTTCCCAGGGCCTATCAAAGAAGAGCCCTGCAAACCACACATTTACGATTCGAATCGAATCGAATCAGAGCCGTTTTCGAAGGTGGTCGATTGGGGGAAGGGGGCTGTTAACCTGATGTGTTCCGACTGTGATGGCTCAAGTCTCGACTGATAAAATATTCCAACAACACCATCAAGGCATGCCTTCGTCGAAGGCATGCCTTGATGGTGTAGTTGGAATATTACTTAGGAGGGTTTATAGTTCAGAAACAGGAACGGGTGCGAGAATTACCGGAACTGCGCAATGCGCAGGTTTAGCTACTTGCAACAGTTCATATTCGACATTGTTCTGAAGCATTAAATTTGCTTTCTGCAGCCGCAGCGATTGGCGAGACTGGAATTAAATTGGGTGGTGGCATGCGCGGATATGCTACTTCTATTAATATAGCTGGTACTACAATCTGTGTTTTTTTCAGCATTATTTATGATGAACCGGTACATTTTCTATACGTTTGCAAGGCGACGTAGACGAATGATACCAAGCTACACTCCTGTGAAAGTATTCGAAAGGAAAGGAAGCGGGCATCCGATTTCGAATAGAACCAAATAGAAACTTAACCCTTTGAACTCCAGAGGCCGTTTTTTCCGGCCTGGTCACAAGCTACGTCATAATGTCATTAGGGGGATGACAGCAAGGTAAATGTGTGGGGTAGACCAATCAATATTTTCAACGTGCAGCCCTAAGGCTGCACGTTGAAAATATTGATTGGTCTACCCCCAAATAATAAATATGGACTCTTCCTACTGCTATCATGGAACCGACATGGAAGATACCATCAGAATTCAAAGGGTCAAGGTACGAAATCAAATAATGTCTCGAAGCTTCACAAGACTAAATGCGACTTTGCATTACTATGCCTGCCGCCGAACTACTTTATGTTTAGTTTTAATGGCATTATTGTACATTATACTCACTGCACTTTGTTTTATATGCATACTTCTTTTCACAAATAAAATATTGTTTAGATTAACACTAAACCAAATTTGTAGTATTTTATTGTATTGTAAAGATGTCGACATCTTCAAAGGGAAGCGTTTGTTTATTGGGGTATGACACTTTCAGCACGCAAAGTCACATCGTGTCGGACTGTTGTCCGGATGAATGAAGCCTGTGTACCCGGCGAGAACAACCGAGTAGCAACGAGCAACTGTCAGACTCTTCAACTTACTAATCCAGAACAATGTAAGTCAGCAGAGGTTGAAGGCAAGTGCCCCATGGATGTGTAGTACGCCTTAGTACACAGCGCCGCCTTGGCAATCAAGATTAAGTTTCTAGCCTAATGACACAGCGCAGATGGTTTGGGTCGGGGACTGTCGACCATTCTGATTAAGGTCCAGGGTTCTCATCAATGAGGCATCGTGCTCCCGCAAGGGATGAGAGTCACCACCAGGGATGCCGAAAGCACAGAGACAGAGGGGACAGCTGCGCCCCCCCCCACCCCCACCCCCTGTCTTCGGACCACGGTGGAGAGATGGTGCAGACAATGCCCTTCCCAGGTTCGTCACTAATTTTTTTTTCAATGGTTTATTATTTAGTAAAGCTAAAATACACCCCAAATCCAATCCCTTAACACGCACGCACTACTCCCCTTCCCGGGTTCCAGCGGGGGAAATAAAGGGCGTTTAACATTGCCCAAGGTGTGTGTATTTCGACACGTTTTTTTTTCTTTTGCACGTGGAAATACATAATTTACCGTGAAATCCATAATTGCCGCAGTTCCCATAGAGACCACTGATTATCTTTTTATTGTACGTCCTTCGGAAAAGCTTCCAGAATTTCTGATGGAGCCTATTACGAATCTTTCAAAACCAAATTCAGTTGCACCCTGTCCCTGTTCTCGCTCTTTGTTTTTTAAACCGTTGCAATAATGTTAGTCCGCTTATTGCAAAACATTAACAAATAGGTCATTTATTTATATTTATTTGTTGGTGTTTTTAAGGTCACATATTTCTGCACAATGGCTAATCATGACCCTGACAGTTTTACGGGTGGAGGAAGCTGGAGTACCCAGAGAGAACCACCGAGCAACGGCGAGCAACTGTCAGCTCCCCAACATACCAACTCCACATAAGCAGTGTTAGCATTGGTTGAAGACAAGTGCACCATCGACGTGCAGTACGCCTTAGTACACAACGTCACCGTGCCCCCACGTGGGCAATGGGGGCGAAGAGTCTTGCCCAAGGACACAACGCGGTTGCCGCAGGTGGGATTCGAACCGGACAAATAGGACAAAGGTTGGTTTGAAATATGAATTTAAAGAGAGGGAGAAAATCGAGGAACAACATTATTTGACTGAAGTTCACTTCCAACTCAGGTAAGTTTACTTATCATAGGCGACAGTGTGGACGTGACAACCGTTACTTATTCCCAGTTCCTTATTCAACATTCGTTATCAACCCATTTTCGGTTGATAACGAGTGCCGAAAAAGGGACCGGGAATAAGTAACGGTTGCCACGTCTCCGTTAATATTTGAATCTGCCCTCCATAGACAATGGGCCCTCGAATTATTTATAATAAATCTGATAATTGTCGCTCGTAACCCACTTTCCACTGTGCACTATCTTGTCCGACTAAATGTTTTGGGGCCTTTTCTGCGACTTCTCCCAGTTATCATGAACAACCCAAGAACACCCAACGGTCGTGTAATACGACACTGTGAAGCTTATTCATTCCCCTTTCCACTGATACCGGGTACTGTTTGATACGTTGTGTGAATCAATGTTGAGGGGGGTATAACGAAGATGAGTGCTATCGTTTTCGAAAAGCGAGTTGTGTACCTTGTTAATATTTATATACTATTATAGGGAGCACGTCAGCATCCATTCACAAATTGTATCAAATATCATTTTTCTTTCGATTTCCCAGCATGTGCCGAGTACCTGTCTTTTTAAGGTGACAATTGACAGCTGGCGAGAAGTGAGATTGTCATTCGATAGGTAGTCATGCGAGCAATTAGCGATGCTGTGGGCCTGATAAAAATACTGCTTACAGATGTCTATTGTTGTTGATTATGATAAATATATCAATGAACAGAATAGCACATAACAAGGTAATTACGCTGATATATACAACAAACACAGTGAAGAGATATAAATTTGGCAAATATTTATACGAATAAGTGCATTTTTCATTCGCACCTTGGACTCCGAGGTGCTAACAACTAAACAATGGAGCTCCCACTTGTTATTCAAGAAACACTTGTCAAAGTGAAGGCTACCCTTGCCACCACCTGGAGTATCCAGGTGCTCAAGGGTAAAATTCACCTGACAGTGGATTTTGATAGAGAATCGGAACCGCCGTCCGTGGAGGGATTTTCCCTCACACTGGTCACCTAGTGATGCGGATAAGCTGGATAAAGGCCGCCGGAGTAACACAACCACCAAGAAGAAGAAGAGGACGAGAAAGAAGAGACCCTCCGCCAGACGACGAGATGCCCGCCGAATGATGGAGTTCCTGGAGAAGAAGAAGAATGAAAAGGAAGAGAAGGAGGCAAGTGAGGGCGTCAAAGGGACAACTCCATTCACCCCTGAACTACCCTTGTCCAGCTCGGTACCCCCCTTCCAGGAGGAGGGTCCGGAGGACTGTGGGTCGTCAGGCGACAGCTCATTCTCCAGCTCATCAGACTCTTCATCTGAAGAGGAGATGGGGGAGGATGCTCTGTCAATGGTGCAGGAAGCTGTTTCAGATGACGCACCTTCCACCGCTCCTGCTCTTGCTTCTCCAGCTTCTTTGGACCAGGAGTCCGACCAGGAGGAGAGCTTACCGGAGTCCGTGGAGGCATTCCTTGGGGAAGAGATTCCAAACGAGTTTCTCCGAAGCACGATCCAGTCACAGTACGACTTCTTCCTAAGAGAAAAACTCTCAGCTGACGTTATCAAGAAAATCCTCATCAAGTGTCTCCCAGGGTCCAAATAAGAACATCAAGAAACAGCAGCAAGGATCAGGCCGTACAAAGCCAAAGAAGAACCAACTCTTCCGCCTGATCCGACCACTCCACCAACTACTATCTCTCCAACTCACCCTCCTCCTTCAAAGAAGAACCGCAGGAGGCACAGACGCCGCCGATTACCTTAACTCTTCCTACTTTTCCACGTCCAGACAAGCCAAAAACTAGAGCCAAATCACATACAATCATTATCAAAGAGGGTCGAAAGGGGCTTGTTTGCCATATCGTCCCTGCGCGCCTTCGGCGCGAGAAATCATTTCGTTCGACGAATAAGTGATGAACACCGAAACAATTTCCGTGTTTTTTTCAGTTTAGAAAAGTCCCCGCTGTCGGATGCGTGTGCTGGAGTCAATACTATAAAACTTTTACAATTGTATTTTCGCGAATTGTAATTTTTAGTAATTTCTACAAGTGAATATAAATGACGGAAACGAGTCATTAGCATTTTTAAAATAAATTGCCACATCTTTGAAAATGTTAATGGTTCTTTTCAATCAGTTATTTCCTTAACTAGAAAGTACAATTCTGAAAAATACAACTGTAAAATAAATGTTTTATAGTATTGCCCTACCCCCCCCCCCCCCCCCCCCCCCCCCTGGAACGGACAATCCAAAGTGGCGGTGTCCAGCCAACAGCATGAGCGGTAGGATTACACATTGTGTTCAAACGTGTGTCTCATGGGCATTTTCCGGGACACAACTTTGTACAGTAAAGGAGACATGGACCCCTTACATGCCAGCAAAGTGACTTCATCGTAGGAATTTGATAAACAGTGCAGTTGTGATCATTGATTAAAATGTTTTCGAATCGACGGAGTATTCGTCTTTTTGCTGATTGCAGACCCTATCGTCACGGTTCGACAAACTTATGCATCCCTGACTTGTATCGTTATGAAAATCGACTTGCGATAAAGTTATCTTTCTTGAAGTTATTAGATGCGTACGGAAGGTCCAGTTAAGCAAGTAATTGTTGAGAAAACGACTATGACATCAGTATAAAATAAAGTCAACTTTCCTTTTGTTACTTTTAATAAACGAAAATAATAGACAGCTCTGGGTACACTCGGAGCTGTCTGTTATTTTCGTTTATTAACTGGTTGAGTGCTGGAAACCACTATCATGGCTTCGAAGTAAAGTCAGAGTACCATGCTAAAGTCTATATATGTTATGTTCATACCTCACAGCTCACCCCCAAAATTGTTATTTCATCTGTAGACATTTGTTGAATGAAAAATTAGTGGAGAGTGCTTTAGAGCACTCTCCACTAATTTTTAATGCAACAAATTTTAGGAAAGAGTTTATTACTACCAAAAATAATTTAGCACTAAATCAGTTAAAAGTAACAAAAGGAAACTTGGATTTTTAGGGCAAGCTAATCAGAAGTAACCAGATTCACAGATAATCCGTCATTTAGAATATCTTTCGGTATCAGCCTCCCAACATTATTGTCCACTTTGGCTCCTTGTTCAGCGAATGTATTTTTACAGTAATTTGCAATCTTTTATTCTTCTCATGAGCAAAATGAACAAATTTCACTCCTTACACGTTTGTGTTATTGGAAAGGCCAGTGTCTATATTATATGTCACGATGCGCAAACTGCTGATATAATGAACAGGACAAATAGTTATAGAACACCAAAAGATGATGAAAATGTCGTTTTCTTATTTTTAAATGGGTTTTAAACAGAGAATAAACGTTCAAACTGATCGGGACAAAAATTATAAAAAATTCAGCTTTTGTATTTTTATACTGTTCTGTAGGAAAATGCCCGAGGTTTTTGAAATGATGCACATATCGATGGTACAAATGCGCTAACATTTCGAAATTTTCATCTTTGCATGAAATCATCATACCTCTCGTGTTGCATTTCCTGATAATATTAGGATATGAAAATTACAGGGAGGCAGTGGCGGCGCTACGGGGGGCGGGGGGGGGGGCATTCCCCCCCCCCCCCCAACGAAGGCATTGCCCCCCCCCCCCCCCAAGTTGCCCCCCAACCATCTCGCATGCATTTCCATCCACCCTCACACACAAACACATTCAGTCACTCTCTCTCTCACACACACACACACCTCTCTTTTTTTATTCCCAATAATTTCCCATACACACTTAGCCCAAAGCCTCAGGCTAGCTGATGAACACATCCAGGCAGTAGAGATTTAAAAACTCGGATGCAGATACTTATAAGTTATAATTAAGTTATGAGCCAACAAATGCATGTCTATCCATATCCCTTGTCTAAAAAAATTCATGGATTTCGCATTATGACAGACGGGCATTATGAGTCTCTCTCTCTCTCTCTCTCTCTCTCTCTCTCTCTCTCTCACGCACAGACCCACCAGACGCGGATCCAGGATTTTTTGAAAGGAGGACCGCTAATTACCATTACATTTAGTCGAAACTTGGACCCAAAGTCCGTAACACAGGACGTACCAAACCAAAAAAAGTATATTACGGACTTTGGGTCCAAGTTTGGACTACCTCATAACAAAGTAATGATATGATCCTTTACGTATTTGCCCCCCCCCCCTTCATGGCAGTCTGCCCCCCTAGTTGCCCCCCCCCCCACAAAAAAATTTCTGGCGCCGCCACTGCAGGGATGTAACTTTCCACTAAATTTCTTCCAATGACGAAAATTGTCAGCCATGAGATGGATTCTTCGTCGCCTATAAAAATTTGCATCGCTGACCGCGATTTTACACACCATTTGCACAATTCAGCTACTTCAGTACGAGAAAGTCACTGCGCCTGGACGTTAGGAACCCATTTCCCCGTAACTGTACAAAATAGTGCATCGGAAACCTGCCTCTGAAACTCGTTTGAATCCTACATATAAACCTACCGCTTGTTCTGTTTACTAGTCGCCGCCATTTGGATTGCCCGGTGCTGCACGGGTGTCTGACAGTGGTCCCATACGTATCTGAAATACCTTGTGAAACTATTTTTTGATAACGTTAGGCAAATATATCTTCTATTTGACGACTATTGCTGTTGCTGGAGAATGGATGGAAACCTTAACCAGACACGCAGCGACAGGGTGGGGATGGGCGTGTCTCATCTGTGGGAAGGGGTGTCCCACCCCTCCCCCAATAACCATCAGAAGTTTCAATAGTTCGAAATTCGAAGGTATAAATTCCAATAGTTAGAAATTCAAATAAATCAATTTCCTCGGAGGAAATTCCTCCATGTTTTCAACTTTTTAGACTTTTCCGACCAGTCGATTTTAATTTTCAACCCGTGGTCACATATTTTCCGACTGCGATTGGCGATCGGTTGCTTTTAACGGTAGAGCCAAAGCGATTTTCCAGTTTTCCGATCAAATTCTCCGACTTTTCCAATCAGCTGACAACATTTTCCAAAATTCCCACTCAAATCGGTGAACGGTCCTGTTTTTCGAATTCATCGTTCCGTTTCCTTACAATGACCAGACTACACAAGGACTATAGACCGACAGATATTCAGCCAATACCTACTCCTTCCAAGTGACTGGTAGTCAGTTGGAAGGAGTAGGTATTGACTTAATAGCTTTTTAAATAAGTTTTTTCCAAATACAATTTCGAAGTTGCATCCGAACTGTGCATGGGAGTTGACATTACTGTGAGTTATGTTTGAAGGCAGTTGTAACTGGCACATTGACGCCACATCCTAGCAATGAGTGCCTTCTACAAATCTCATCATCGCAACAATTCTTTCATTTAATCTCCAAATGTCCCCGAGAACAAGATCAGAAAGTATAAAGAACTATTTTCATAAATTTCCGATCCTACTATCCCAGCAGACTAACATGTAAACGATGGATTTTTTGAATCAACACAACCTTCGGAACAGTCCGTTACGTATGGAAATTCATCTCTTTACTGATGGAGAACATATTTAGAACACGCGATTTATTTTCGACAATATATAGTCGTCTGTGGGTATTATTTGCTTCTATAAAAAAAATTCTCTAAATTATCTCCTCTGGTATTGTGGTTCTGTCAAACGAAAAGTAAACCGAAGGCCGGCTTTTGACGCCACTGACATTGACAAATATGACGGCGGTATTTTTAGCACGATCTGACTAGAGCCCTGTGGTGCATCGGAATTCGATTCACTTCAAAATCGTCCCGATGATTCGACACGATTCTCATTGATTAGGAAATTTTAGAATCGTCGAGATGTTTTGAAAATCCTTACAAGTGTCTCCTTTTGCACTATTCTTCTATCAGCAGGGGTCAATAGTATGAAACTTTAACCGTTGTATTTTCTAGAATTGTATTTTCTATTTATGACATGTTGAAACGAACCATTAGCATTTTCAAAGATTTGGCAATTTTTCAGTTGGCAAATTGCCATATCTTTTAAAACGCTAATGATTAATTTTAGTTAGTTATATTAATAGGTAGAAAATACATACAATTCCCGAAAATACAATTCTAAAAGTTCCAAGGTCTTGGCTCCTGGTCTCCCATTAGGATTTGATTCACCTCAAAATTTGAAATTCGAAAGGCACTGGATCTTACGCGGGATGGAGAAGCCGGAATGATTCTTTCTGTCGATTTACTCTGATGCTTACTCCTTTCAGAAGTCGACACTTGCTAAGATGTTATTGAATAACCAAAAATGTTAATTTTGCCTCAAAAACATACCTTATAAATCATGAGTGGAATATGTGGAACCTGCTCATTCCAGTGTTTGTGTGTGTGTGTGTGTGTGTGGGGGGGGGGGGGGGGGGGGGCTTAAAGTAAAAATTTAAAAGTAATAAGATTTGGGAATTTTTGTTAGGAATATTTATTAGTTATTGGTGTTTAACCCTTTGAACCCTGGTGGTATCATCCATGTCAGTTCATATGCAGCAATTAGAAGAGTCCATATTCATTATTTGGGGGTAGACCAATCAATATTTTCAACGTGCAGCCTTAGGGCTGCACGTTGAAAATATTGATTGGTCTATACCCCAACCTTAACTTAGCAGGTATCCTACTTAATAAAAGTAAGATGTACCATGTCCCTGGGACGAAAAAAGGGCCTCCGGTGTTCAAAGGGTTAATGTTACATTCAGAAAACATGTGTATATTATGACCATAACTCATGTATAACGTCAAGCCAAACCCGAAGTTTAAAACGATGTTACTACCCCTTTTGGAGGACTTCTACCCCAGGTGTTGATTACCAGGTCCTATTTACCAGTAAAACAAAACTTGTTTACCACACCACTACTATGTCGCCTCACTTTTCCGGGGTTCCTTTTTGGACGTGGGATTGTTTGTTAACAGAGCTAATAGAAATAACCAACGCGTTAGGCCACTGGTTAAAGACGCATATCGAGAAGATAAACTGTTGGTTTATCACGCACGGAAGATCAAAAACATCAGCCATTTTGAATGGAAAGAAAAACTTGCTTTGAGGCTAGTGAGAGTATTCGTTGATATCGCATAGACGTGTAGCGTTTGATAATCTTTCCAGTGAATGGATCCTTTGATAGGCTTTGTCCCAATGTGGTAGAAGTGGTAAATGTGACGTAAACAAATGAGTGATGTTCATATTAAGTGAATTTTGTTGTTGTAGTTCAACGAGGTTAGGAACTGGAGCTAAATTTCAACTTTTAACCTTTTCAGTCAGACATGTAAGCTAACAATATTACTATACGAACTGGAAGCACGTCTACGATATGTTTTCAGATTCTGTTTAATATAATAAACGGGTCCTCATCGCCGACTACAGATCACACGGAAGTTTCAACAAGATGGTCGATGGCTACCGTCTCTGTACACTATTGTCATTTTCAAAGCCCTGCTCAAAAGATAGACACAGGCGCTCGATGTTGTATTCAAAGTGATATTTTTAATGATACTGAGCATGATTTAATCACCTTTTTCACAAGAATCTAGAAATCCTTTTCCAAGAACAACTGGGATTCCATGCAATGTTCCTTTTGCCAAATTTTCATTTTCGAAATGATAAAACTAGTTTGTGTGGTACAGTACTGTTAGACTCGACTATAGGCGTCTCTGCGTCTTGGTTCTTCTTCGTGTTTTGTACCCTCCCTTACTTTTGTGATTGTTCTGATTTCGTATCTTCCAGTGGTAAATAGTCTGTTGGTGAATAGCTGAGTCACGATTTCATTGCTTCTGCTTCCTGCTACGGTTGCAGCGCAAATGATAGGTTTGTAGCTTGTCGGGACCTTTCTATATAATTGCTCCGAGAATATGTGGCAGCCCGGCAATGGCGGGCTTTGACAATTTTTCCTAGGAATCCACCGTTTCGTATGATCCATCTCGCTTTGCGTTCCAGTAATTCTTTTTCGCTATCACCTTTGTTTCACACTTGTAAGGCATGGGTTGACCCTTAATTGCATTGGACGTGGGTACTTTATATCATAAGCTCTCTAGCCACCAGTTTATTTTTGTAAGGACATTATCGCTGTTATGGCAACGAACCAGTCTCTCCCCCAAATAGTCTATTATCCATGTCTTAGATTCAATCATCTACAAAATTTCAGTTTGTCCGCTTTTCCGACCACCTGAAATATTCCAGACGATTGAATCTAAAAGTACCATAAACATTAATTTTATTTTATCCACCCCGGGAAACGGGTTTCAATCACGAAATGATTTGACCGAATCTTTAATGACATTATTCCCGTTAGACAAGCCTGAAAATAAGCAGACTGTCATCTGCAAAATGAGGTCCCCAGAGGGTGAGTTTGGTGATGCTACACTGCACAGCAGGGTAGCATCACAAAATTTACCCTCTGTGAGCCTCAGTCTGAATCAAGGTCTCAAGCCAAAACAGAAAGATGTACCTAGAGGATAAATTGGCCCATGGTATGGGATAACATCCGCAAATTCACCCTCCGTGGACCCCATTTTGCAAATGACCGGTTGCTTATATTCAGGCTTGCCGTTAGACACGTTTCTAAACTAAATACTTAGGACTAAAGGCACACCACTTCAGTAAGATTACGCCGCGTAGTTTCATTAATTGCGTTAATGTCCTGATGTTTTCAAGGCGGATTAAATACTTATTGTATAAAATATTTACAACTGGAGAACGGCAGTATATCTGTATATATTTGTGAGTAAAGAGACTTCACATTGTATCAGCGGTCGCCTGCGAGCAAACTTAACTGAAAGTGGGTAAACAGACAGTCATCACATCGTTCAATAGAATTTGACTGGTGACTTGAGAGCTTGTTTTTACCTAAAGGATTTCTGACACAGTCACATATAATATGAATCAAACCGTCGCTGAGTGTCTTGATGGAGGCTTACGCCTCGCATCCTTTGGTTTAACCCTTTACCCAACGTGACGGCCAAAGCCGACCAGCGCTATTCGCAAAAAAATCACCATTCAGTTTTCGTATATTTTCAATTTTTGTCTCAAATACACATATTATTATCCCTCTTTGATTATTATCACACAATGAGGGGCCATAAGCTATGAATATGGCGCAAAAATAAAAACAAATAGTTACAATACGGCCACCGTGGACTGGTCACTTTTCCACGGGTGGGCAATATTTCCACGGATGCGATAATATTACATTCCAAACACTAATTATAGGAATAATCATCAAAAAATTAATTAATGAAGCACCGGGTACAACCCGGTGCTTCATTAATTAATATTTTGCTTATTATGATTTATATTAACAGGTAAACGCATGCGTGGACATCACTGCCCATGCGTGGATTATGACGAGTCCAAGGCGACTGTACTGTATTCTAGAATTTTGTTTCCAAGTGCCGTCTGCCTTTAGTGTCAGGAAATGGGTTAAGAGAGAACCACAGTGCACCTATGTGTTTTCTGAGTCTCGATAATCCAACGCACATTACTTCGTGACTTCGTCTCCCGAGTTTTTGACTTATCTTTTTCACCTCTTCATGTACTTTCTGGAAAAGTATCTTCCACAATATTCGCAGCGACAGACCTTCATGTCGACACTCGACGATCGTTAAGACAAAACTGATTAAAATGACCTCTTTTTATATCTCCAGCAACAGGTTTCCAATACAGGAAATAGAAACAACTCACAACCGTGGCACCCACTATCGTCACCCATTCTTATGGCCTAACTGGGGACATGGCACCCCGTTTTTTCGAGATGAGTCGCCGTGTCGTACGAGCAGTCACCATTTCGGGTAATTTCTCTTACGAAATCTTTAGCTCTTCCCAATTCTCGAACAAGCACTACGCACGTGCAGTAACACCATCTATTATCCCCATGGTGATAAGATCAAATCACGGATGCTCACGCGCGCTATCATGGTAACAGACATGACACTCACCATGCGCCGCGGTATGACATCACTTCTATGTAGGTGGGTCCATAAGACCAGGACTTTTTGTTGTCCTGAGGCGCTGCGACACACATTCATCTACACGCTATCGCATCTGTCAGCTTCCAGAGATTAAATTACCTAATGTAACTTGCCAAAGTTTACAAAATATATCTTCTCCCACTCTTGATGCTAGTAGCCAGAAGAGGCGCGGGAAGCGATGGTTGGGGCAGCTGCCCACTTGCACTGAGGCTAGGGGGCACGGGGGAAGCGGGTGCCCTTTTCGCCAGCTTTGTACACTAGTGGAACAGACATTATTCCTCGATAGTTGCAACTGGGAGGCTTTCCTGTATTTATTTCTAACCTAGTTTACATGTGCCAAGGCCATTGGATGGGGGATGGGGGTATTGGGTACAATGAAGGAGGCTGGTCGATAATTACTAAACAAAGAAGTTATACAATTGGCGAGATGATTATTTATTTCGTGGTATCTTTGGTGATTATCGACCAGCCCCCGTCATTATCCCTGACCCCCTCCGCCCCCATTGGTAATAGCACACGCAAAATACGCTAGAAACGAATACTTGAGAGTTTCTTGGTTACAGGTCTCGAACTCTCTAAACCTTTATATATATTTTAAGCTGCGTGTGCTTTATAATTTGGTGCAGTGTACAAGGTTTTGTTTCATAAAAGTCTTCAGTTCAGTGGCTTGGACCCGGGATGCCTGTTGGAATTTCTGATTGTCATGGGCGATACAAAATTAACTTCAAGCAGTTGCATCTTCACAGATCTTCCATTAATTAACTCTTAGAAATCGGGAATCAGAATGAATTTATTGAACATGACATACCGCGAAAAACTTACAGTAAAGCAGGAGCTTCTAGTCAAGTGTCGTCTGCCTTGTCGTCTGCCTATTCAGGCAGACGATATTTGACAAGAAGCACCTGCTCAGTGTTTAATTCTCCCCCAGCCCAAAGATAGCCGAACCGTTAGATTACCTGCCATATTACATCACAGGCAAGAAAACTCGACTCCCCGCTTCTAGGAGTTAAGATTCATGTGTTAAAAAGCTAGGGATTGACCATTATAACAGTAAAATGGGTAATCTGTTCCAGTTCCATCGCATTTTAAGCAAACGATATACGGATAAATCTCACAATAAAAACATGGAGAGACAATTACGAATCACCATTGAAAACAATTCCCATAACCCAGTAGTTGTCAGCTCTCGAGCATCGGTCTCGGGACGGGCTGTAAAGGTGAATTAACAGACTGACTGAATTAATTGCAATCTATTTGGGGGTTTCCGTTAGCTCTGTTGGTATGGCGGCAGAGTATTTATGGCTAGGCGATTGGGTACCGCAGACCGGGGTCGACTCCCGTCGAGGTCAACTTTCGAAAAACTATAGAGTTTTCAGTTCAGTGGCTTGGACCCAGGATAATGTCTGAATTCCTGCTTGACATTGGCGATAATATATTTTATATATATAGATATGCCGAAAACAAATTAACACATATTCAGATTTTAATGATTTTATTGACACCCCTGCCCCTTGCTGTGGGATGCTTCCGTCGACCTTGGTGGCCCGAAACTCAGAAATGATAACACGTACACAGATCAGAAATGATATCGATCAGTTTGTCAAAATCAGCAATTTCATTCAGTTTTGAGGAAAAAGATTATCGCTTCTGATTGCAGCGAAGTATCAATTCAGGGAATCGTGGGAAATAAAAACACACACAATGTCACTAAAATTAGACCTTTTGACTTTCAAATTAGCCAGAATTGATTACTGTTAAATTAACGGCGTAAGTAATTGCCAGGTTAAAGTAAATAATTACAACTGAACTGCGCCTTGTTCGATTTCTAATTTTTTCTACTGCAGGAAATTGTTCATGGGAGAAGGTGCCGTAAACGAATGGATTTTTATTATCATGTTCCCGTCAGTTGTATTCGTTTTGTGAGTATCAATTTCGATTAATTCTCGCTTTTGATCTTCGGTAATGTACAAAACGATAGTCGTAACACAAATTGCTAATTCGTTAGCGCCTGTTACCCATTGCCAACTGAATTGAACGAAGCAGTGAAGTTACCTTAACCCTTTGAACGCGAAAGGCCTTATTTTCTGACTCTGAAGCTTGATGCATCATAATTGCGTTAAGTAGAATGGCTGCTAATGAATGTGTGGGGTAGACCAAATAATATTTTCAACTTGCAGCCCCACGGCTGCAAGTTGAAAATATTATTTGGTCTACCACCAAATAATGAATATGGATTCTTCCGATTGCTGACACTGAACTGACATGGATGATACCACCAGTGTTCAAAGGGTTAATCATATTGGTTCAGGTTATATACAGTAGAAAAATAGGACCGGTCGGTTGCGAGTATTTTTTTCTTTTTGATATTTCATTTTCTCATATAGTCGTTTTACCTTTTACTCAAAGTAACGACTAAAACCTGCAAACGCCATTTACAAAACTTGCCAATCCAATTTCACCACTTTTCCATTTTTTGTCTCAAAAACATATTCCTCGCTGAGTTCGTTCCAATGAGGTGTCATGAGCTATGTTTTCGAGACGAAAGATAAAAAATATGTATGACCTATTTTCAAGGTACACGTGGTTTTGAAGTGGGCTCGATACGTATCTTTCGATATCATTTTTAATGGCGAAAACCTTTTTTGTCAAGTGCTCACAAAAATATTAGGGTCAGGAATGAAAATTAGAATCGGTCTGGGGAACCTGAACTCTTTCTTTTTTTCTCCCTCTCTCTTTGTCTGAGTTCGGAAAACAAACTTCGTCAGTTTGGTTTCATTTTACCCGTTTCCGCCCGGGCACGTTTATTTATTCGATAGACTTTTAAGCCAGTGATATTTTCGTATCATTCAAGATGTCTTGGCGAGGGTTGCCCAATAGAATGGGTCAGTTGCTCTGGAAACGCCTCAGCACATGAAATTTGTTGATCTGTAACGTCTAAAATGGGTTAACGCCGAAATCTGGAGATTTCGTCGTTAACCCATTTCAGACATTGCAGTCTCACAATCATAGTGTTGCCGCCAGACCACTTTTGGTTACGTCGCTACATTTTCAGTGAACTGATAGTTTCTCTCTGCCATACACAGACACTGGCACAGCTCTTTGTCACCTGTTTTGCTTCACTCTTGTAACACCGAGCTTTGCACGAAGTACACCAAGTACATTAGTACCCCTCTGAGATGTGAAGTCAGGTAATCCACCCGAAACGGCTATCAGAACTAGTTATAACATGCAGATATCAAAGTCACGAAACCATATTTGAATATGTGGTGAGGGTGATGACGCTAGTCTCTCACATCAGCTATCCCGGGATCGATCCCCGGCCGAGAGAAATCATAGCGTACCGCCCTTATTGGATGGGGTCGTAAAATGGTTGTACCTGTGCGGTGAGAGAAACTCTCCTTGTAGGCTAACGATTCCTTCGTATTATTCGAAAGACCCGAGGCCATAGAGATGTCGCTACGGGGGAAATCCCACATACCCAATGAGCCAAGGAGAGGCGTCAATGTGAGTTGTATAAGTTGCTCGTCAATCTTTTGTAAAATTAAAAAAAAAAACAAAAAAAAAAACAACAAATACCAAAGTAAATAAAACATAACTGCATATGTACCGAAGTATTAACCCTTTACCCAACGCAAACGATATCAAAGTTTATTATTTTAAATATCATTTTTTAATTTTTTTCAAAAAATGCCAACAAAACCATATCATGTGACCCCTCACTGGAACGAGCTCGACTAGCTCGTTCCAAAGAGGGGTCACATGATATAGTTTTATTGAAATTTTTCGAAAAATAATATTTTTTCAGCTGCTGAATTTGCATATTACGCGGGCGGATGCGGGCGGATGCGGGCGGATGCGGGCGATTCGTTGGGTAAAGGGTTAAGCACATACACCCCGTTAGCCATTGACAGGATATCCACAACTGAAATTGTCGTGAATAGGAAATGGATGGATGGAAGGGGAATGAGGAAGGGAGTCGTCCATTTTGCGATGCTGTGTCACTTTTCTTCATTTCCAGACATGCCATGACCCCTATACTGAGTCGCTCAGTATAGATTAGCACAGACATTTCCACCATACAAATATTGAACAATGAACCGTGCTTTACTGACAAACCACGAAAATCAAATACAGCGTTAACCAATTTTATCCCTCCCTGAAATAATATAAAAAGTCACAACCAAAAAGGGCCAAGTTATCTATTTTACTCCTCTCCCAGAAGCCATAACAGGGCTCAAGAAAGGCAAGTAAATCCACTGTCTATATATTCCTGATATAATACGAGAGGCCATACCAAAAAGTGCCAAAGTATTAACTGACTCCACTTCCAGATGCACGAATGTGGCTTAAGAGTGGCACTACCCCCCTTACTCACGAATCTATGGAAATAATCTATGAAAATTATTCAAATCCAAAAATGTATGCAATAAATTTGTATGAAAATAGTTTGTGAAATCATATACACTAATGTATTTTGTTTTGCTTATGTATGAATGTGTTTCCTCCAAAGACATCTTGTTTTAATTTTTGATAATAGAATAAAAATATAATCAACATGAGAGATTATAAAAAGGCATTTTTCCCGAGGTGATTTTTCTGTAGAATAAATACGGTTCTAAACAGAAAGTGTGATGTTTCTTTCTGTCTCTTACTTCTTTACCTTTTATTTCTTCTGTTTTTTTTAATTATTTTCTGGGTCTTTTTCTATCGAGCGTTCAAAAATTACACTGTCGCGTTTCTCTCTCCAATAAGAGGAATTATATAGTAGATAATATTTTCTTTCCCAAATTACGCATTATGGAACTCGGCTGATATGACTTCAAACTCAGCTGATATGACACCGATCTCAGCCGATAGTAATCAAGCTAGAGTTGCTCCCCTTGATAAGTTACTACAGTTAAAACTAAAAGTCCTGTCATGAAATGCGCACAAATAGCACGTTGATCTGCGCGTTAATGTACGCGTTATGGCCATAGTAAACCTCGATCTGTGCGTTAATCTATGCCTTATGACCATAGTAAGGCTATCAAATTCTGTCCATATGGCCCGTGCACAAGCAATGTTTCAGCCAATGGACCTCCGGGTAACCCGGAGGTCCTTTGGCAGAAACATTGTATGTGTTTGCTGTGAGTAACCAGGAGAACCTGCCGTGCTTTGGATGCCATTCGATATGCCAATTGCGCGCAATTCCAACGCGCAATTAAGCCTAAATAGGCGCACTCTTCGTGACATGACATTTAGTTTTAACTGCATGTACAGGCATTTTGTTTAAAACGAAATCGTTCATCGCTATTCCTCGAAAGTAATCAATCGGTAACACTGGCAATAAGAAATGATTGGGTGGATGAAGAGAAAAAAAGAAGAGAGTTGTTCACACAATTTAATGCAAAGTAAAATTCATAGTCTTGAGCGTAGATTCATCGAAGTGAGAGGAAGAGATAATTCAGCTATCCGATCGTCGCGGCTTCCCCACAGAGGAAACCACGACGCTCGGATAGGTGACTCAGAAGAAAAGGAAACTCCGGACATTATGGAAAGAATGAGAAACAATAACATTGTCAGAAAACTGTAACAGGTCGTCGCCTGAGTGCTAGAATGTCCTATGTTCCATAGGGGACATAGGACATTCTAGCACTCAGGCGACGAGATCTGAAAACATTTTGTAATTATTTGATTTGGTTTAATAATAAATAAAGAGGTTATTATTTGGTCAGTTTCATATCGGCCTAGATATCACCCCTCGGTAACTTCGCATAAGCCTTCGGCCTCGGTCTCGGGCTGATTGGAAGTTACCACCGGCTGATATCTCGGCCAATATGAGACTAACCAAGTAATAACCTCTAAATAATCTCTCTGGCGGTGTGCAATATACTTAGGAGTTCTGATGGTATCTTTCAGCAATTACTATCTGCACTCTCCTTGACAGCTGTTTTAAAAGCATTAACAGTACACCTCTATGGGAGGTGAAGGTAAATTCTCCAAAATGTATAAGAATGTCACTGCGATTAAAAATAGATGGTAGATTGGGTAATAATTGTAACGATGATACATAAATAACCAAATAATTAGAAAGACAACGAAACCTTTTGACGACTCAACTGCCTATGCAATCTGTAACGCCTATACTCTGCTAGACTCTGTGTTAAGTGGGAAATTCAACGCAAGTCTACACTGTTAACCCCAAACCTAACGTCTTGAATGGGAATGACTTCTACGCTACTCTATATAGCGACATGGTCGCGTCTGTGTTTAATTTAAGGGGTGGTTCAGTAATAATTTAATCTTACAGCCTTATGTGCGTGTATGAATAAATTATCACTGATCCACCTATCAAGTTATGTGTTAATTATGCTGTCTATTCACGGACTGCCCACATTTACTTTAGTAAAAAATGTACGCATGCAAAATAGAAATGGTTCAACATAAACAACCGATTAAAAGATTGGCAACCAGCAACCGATCGTGCTGTGATAAAAAACGTATTTGCTGTAAAAAGAATTTTTTGTTCGGCTTTGTAACCGAATCAAGGTAGTTATTTGGTTTAAACTCCTTCAGCCAGAAGACTACAGTCACACAAAGCAGGCCAAACATTATCTTTGAACTGAAGTCGTATGCGCCCAGGTCACACATTTTAATTAGTCAATCTCAAAAATTGAATCTTCAAGGCGAGGCAGCTTTCGATATAGCCGATGCCATTTCTGAAAATCAGGAATTAGTTCAATTAGTTTCATTCTGAAAAACAGTACTTTGTCTTTGTTATTTGAACAGTGGCGCGGCTGCGGAAACGGTGGTAGTGACCCAGGGACTCTGAATAGGGCGTGGGGTTGGGGTTGACTCGGGAATAGCAACATAAGTTGTCAACTGAATTCAGATGAAATTTGAAGGAACAATGTAGTCACTCAATCTATTATATATATATAATTCCATTCATTTTGCACAAGGATTCGGGGAAATGGCGACTTTTCCAGACAAAATTTGGAACATTTTCGCGGATATGACATCACTGGAAAGTTGACAAATTTAGGCTCTCAATATCGCGGGTGGGGGTGTTCCCGGTTAACCTATCATACTACTTGTTTCTCTCTCTCGCTCTCTCTCTCTCTCGCTCTCTCTCTCTTTCTCTCTCTCTCTCTCTCTCTCTCTCTCTTCTCACGTACTCTCTCTCTCCCACCTCTCTCTCTCCCACTCTCTCTCTCGCCCCATGTCGGGAATTGGACCGTATGTTCGGCACCATGAGCTAGAGCCCATCAGAGTACCCGTGCCCCGTACTAACATTTTTCTTCCCGGCAGCCCTTAGCGTGAACACCCCCTGATAGTATTTGGCACTGATCTCGTTACAACTGGATTGCTGGAACGATCATTGTCCACATATATAAGATGTTCTGTCGCTTCAATCGAGGAGGAGGGACGGATGTTGGTATAAATAAATAATGCTCAATAACAGCAAATGTATCGAATGTTTTCAATTTCCCGACCGGTCGAGATCGCCGAGCGCTTTTCAAAGAATATATTTTGATGTCTATGAAAATGGAAACGTTGTTGATGTTAACATTTACGCGGCAATACAAATTGAATATTTGCAGCATATTTGAGTTATTATTGAAAGACAACAAGAGACGTAGTTGGAAAGTTGATTCCGTGTTACTAGTCTTCGAGGTAAACACCTTGACGATTGATGACGTGAAAGATGTTTCGCTGTGACTACAGTCACAGCGTAAAAACTTTCGCGTCATCAAACGTCATCGGTTGGGAGGAGGCATGAGTTGTGATATTTTTCGCTGGCGTTCCAGCAGTGCATTTGTATAGAATAAAGAACAGATGTGTTTAGTATCACTGCACTTTAGCAGTAAACATCTGTTACCTGAAAAGTAGAGTGCAGTACTGGAGTCGAATGTGGCGACAGTCGCGTAAAGTATTTTAACTGCAATTACAGTGTGAACGTTTATGACTCGACAGCACCAATGCAATAAAGTTTGACGCAAATCGCAGAGTATAGAATTTACCTTTGCCTTGTCTATCTGAGACATGGAAATTATGGATTTGGGAACACTATATTTTTCTTTCCAAGTACTAATATGAAAGGTAAATATCCATATGGAAGATAACATGAGGTAGAAATAATTACAGTAAAATATACGTCGAATCAAGGCGCTTTGTACAGGTGCACTGTGATTATCGCGAGTAGATTACATAACTTCACATTACTGAAGGGGCTTAATTGCGAGTCTGTCATTGTCGGAGTGAAAACTGACGTGTTCCCGATCATTTATGCGCCACACACAAAATACTATAAATGCAATCTCGAATAATTAAGATATCTCATTTCAGACCGAAGGGAGTGCGAAGGCTCAGTAGTTCTAACATTGAACTTCCGTTCGAATTGTCACGCGTTCAATTCTGGCACGCACCATCAGCGTTGTAGTTCAGACCAAGAGACTTTATCTATATTACCCAAGTGGGCTCATAGGAGTGTAATTTTCCAAGAGTACAAAAAGTTGATGGTATACTTGCATTTAAACAATACTCATCCTGCTTTTGTCGAGTTAGAATGTTTGAGCTTTCGATATAAACGCGCCGCCATCTTTCTATTCTCCACGGGTATTCCAGTTTTCCCATCCGTCCGACTCTTCAGTCGAACACGACCCTGACTGTTGAAGGAGAAGTACATCATTGTGGTGGCGCACTTGCTTTTGCCAAGTTAGTGAGTTGAATAAGACATTTACCCGCTGCTGTCATGTGATCTCCCCGTGGAGTGTTCCGGTTTCCTCCACACTCATAACTGTCCAACAAGAACTGTACTTTTGAGAGAGACGTTCAATACGTTTATGGTATACTCGCATTTCAAACAATCCTGGGCGCTGCTTGTACTGATTTAGTAAGTTAAAGAGACAGATATTTACGCCCCAACTCCCCGTTCTTCTCAGATATTCCAGTTCCCATATCCGTCAAATTACCCAAAACAATATGGCCCTGACCTTCGATAGAGTCTTTGAACCTGAGGAAACAAACGAACACTTGATCCACCAGATCACTGCACTGAATAGAATTTGGAATGCGGTTTCTGCAAAAAAGGAGATGACCTATACACACAAAAGGAACTACATGCTTTAGTTTCAAAGCTTAAACATATCGTCCCTTGGGTTGAACGAGGCCTCATCCGCAATGCTAAAATACTGACCCAAGGAAAGGCGCGTAGCCATGATTATACAATTCTTCCGGTTATTAAGAGCATTCATTAAAATGGTAATGCACGAACATGCATTAACAGAAATAGCAGCGGGAGTAATTTAATGTATTTAAGTGTATTTTCTGGTTTTTTTGGTCATATAATAAATAAAATCTTCAACTCGTCCCAATTTCATTTCGAAAGTTACAAAACTCGTCCAGTAAATTAGGACTGGACCAAGTTTTAGCGAGGTCAAGACTTAATTCACTGAACTCATTTTGTAAATTTCGATATAAACTGGGGACTCGTTGGACCCCCCCCCCCCCCCCCCCCCCCATTTAACAATATTCACAATCGACATGCTAAGGGTTTTAAGCAGCAATTTTCACTTATGCATAAAATACTAGCTGGATGACAATGGGAACATGCTTTTAACAATTCACAAGGGAAATTAAAGTATTGCGCTATATACTTTTAAAAGCCACATTTTAGAGTGTACACTTGGGGGAGTCTCTTAATTGTTTGAGCGATAGATTATTTTTGGTTGTCTGGATTTGTTATTCAACATTTGTTTTATTACAAATTATTGGAGAGTGCCCACAGGCACTCTCCATTAATTTGTAATAGAACAAATTTATATAAACAAAACATTATTTGCTTTTGAATGAATATGAAACATGAGTAAGGAAAACATAACGTTTTTGCTCTGGTACACTCATTTTTAAAGCTCTGTAGCGGCTTCTAGCACTCAACCAGTCATAATAACATTCCAAAACTGAACGCCGGGGAGGGAAGATAATCGGTAGTGTTTCTGAGCAAGAATTCCAAAGGTGAAACGCCAGAGACACTGTGGAGAACAAGCAAGTTCGGCATATGCCCATTACCAAATAGCATATCGCGGTGTTCCACGATAATCCATGCCATCTCCAGGACCTCAAAGTATTCAACAGATAAAAGAAGACCACATGATTACAATGCTGCAGATCTCTAAAACACTGTCGACATTAATTTGCAAATTGTCAAGTAAACAGCCAGTGCCGTAAAAAAATCGATGAAAGCCCACAGATTCCGTATCAGTACAATATGTGGATAATAACAAGCACGAAATATAATGTGAAATGAAACCATTCCTGCCGAATTCTTTTCTTAATTAATTAATCTAACGTGATTTTTCTTCAGCATCCGAAATTTAGACGACTGTCTTCACAAGAGAATCACGATCCAGACAATCTCCAGAAAAAATAGAGGGATCAAAACCATGTATAAATTCTATTCCAGAATTTTCAGTAAACTTACTTTTGTAAGGTTTCTGAACATACTGAGGAGTATTTTCTATGAGTTGCTGTGAAATCCTCACCGCATGAAATGTAGGGGAGGAGGTTGTCGACACTGCCCCACCACACCCCAATTTGAAACTTATTACCAACCCAAATGTCGTTGTTATGAACAACTTCCAAAAGTTCAGTTCATTTAGAGCAATAAATAAACTCGGGGGGGGGGGGGGTGGTGGGGCGGGGGCAGTGCAATACTGTCACCAGCAAACGGGGCGAACCTATTTTGCATTGGAGAGATTCAGTAATAGAATAAACCTTATTTCTCGGGAAGATTGAGTAGTTGTGATTAACGGGGGCATGAGAGTCTATTAAAAATCATCATACAGCAAAATTCCATAGCACGACGGTTCTTCAAGTCAGTCATAGAAATGAATCATGATGTCACATGGAATTGTCCCAAAATACCTTGGGATACCTAGTCTATTAGTCTAGGCTATTAGTCTGGAATCCCGGGGTATTTTGTGACAATACAACACCGATGCTTCTTATTTTATCATGCGACTCTTTTCAAATTCTCGCGACACCACAGGAAAGAGAAATGGATCAGCGGCAGACTCATGTTGGCAGATAACTCAGCTTTGAACACTCGTTAGGACGATGGAGGTAAGACCATAGTTTACAGGCAGAAAACACTAAAACCAAACCACAAAACATCTTAATTCACTTGCACACGTGTTCAAATTCTTTGTTAATTGTCTTTGTAAGGGAAAGACGTTAATATAGGCCCGGGCCTGTCCATCAATCCCAATCCATTTTTAAATTAAGTGCAATATGTTTAAAACAAAACAATACCTAGTTTACAATGGCTCTCCAGCTGGTACATGCTCGGCCATTTTGTTGGGTGTGAGGGCACTGATATTTGAAGCTATTAAGCCTAACGTTTGTTTGTAAAAATATATGCCATGACAATGGTATCATTACGCAGTTTATTGAACTACAGCAAATGCTCCGTGTGCACTTAGAAGAGAAAATTTGGACAAGCTCAGAGAGAGGAACACTTCGACTTTAATGAGTATGAATCGTATGCCCCGTGTGTGTGTGTGAACACTTTTCTGTGATTAAGCATTTGCCCAATGTTTCGACCAAAACCGACAGGAGCTGATAAAAAAAATCACAATTTAAATTTTATCATATTATCATTTTTGTCCCGAGTTCATTGTTTGAGACACCCGGTGGATCATTCTCGTTCCGCCCGGTCCGATGAAGGGCCGTGGGCTGCGTTTTGGGGCAAGGGGTGAACATGTTTAGTTGATCACGAAATTGTCTCTGCGGGTGTCGTAGCTATTCAGGCTGAGTGCAGAGTTGAACCCTATAACCAGTCAGAAAATAAATCTCCTTTGTCAGCTCATAAAGGTCTGCCGATCCTTAGAAAGGTCAGTAACTTTATCGTGTTTCAGTTCCATTTCCTTGTTATATCTTATTTTGGTCTCATACTTGTCATGTCGTTGGGAATATGTTCAGAAATGATTTCTTGTATTGTTTGATGTGGCCCTGGTCGGCTTCCGGACAAAGCTTAAAAACAAGGAATTGACAGAGGTCTGGTATTTCGTCTTCTTATGAGGCATAACTTCTTCTGACATTCACACTTCCATACATTTTGTCGCAGGATTACCGGGGTGAAATTGATGTTCAAAATGATGGAGGAAAATTTATGTTCTTATTAGTGCTCAGCCGACAGCCAGTGACTGTCGTCTGAACCCCAGTTCGAACGTAAACCTTTCCACCTTATCAACGCTTGGGACTTTTAGGATTCCAGAAGGGGCCTGTGGCTTACAAGGCCGAAGGGTGATCAACGAAAATTCACTGAAAAGATTATTTATTTACATGTATGAAGAAATAAAATATGAAACATATTACTCACAAAATTATCCATAAGAATGCACTAATTACGCGGATAAAAGTTTATTCTTTAGGGCCCTCGACGTCTCCCACAGCTAGCTGTGTCCGCTGGACCAACCTCACATCATCTTCATCTTCTCACGGTTTGTGATAAATGCAAAGTGCCTATTCACTTCTCGTTGCTTCCACTTTGCAGGGTTAACTTCCCCGTCAGTCGGGCTTAACACATATAATGTTCTGCTTGTTTGACTCTATCAGCGTTCTCACAGTTCAATCACAATTCACTCGGCGTCTTTCACAGTTCACGATCACTTTGCGCCTTGCCTGGCTCTCACGCGGTTAAGTTATTCTTCGCCTTCAGATATATACTTAACAAAGCTTACATAATAATATTCTGAAAAGTGTTCTCAACATCACCAATTCTCGCAGCGCCTAAAACTATTTTAACTCGCGAGCTATTCAAGCGCTAACTCAAGCTCTAAATATGGTTTCTAGACCGCAGCGTTACAGCTTTTACTTCTTTGGCTACTATGCCACTACGGTTCGCAACCGTTAACAAACTACTCTCGGTTCCATACAACCCTCACAGGGTTACGACAATGCGCGGATCTTCAATTTCGGTGCCTATGACCCTCGACGACCAAGACTAAACTCGGACCTTCTCTGAGTGCCTTCAGGCCAACTGCCCCTCAGAATTCTGCTTCACTCTTTATACAGTCAGAACGCAAAGCTTAAACATATTAATTCTGATTTAACGAGTGCTTTGTAATTCGATATGGATAGAGATATAAATGCGAATTTTGTTGGAGGTAAACCCTTTCGACATTTCGAAGACAAGATAGATGCGTAATATGGGTGTGTATCCAGAACATGTGTGATGCACTGGCTCCAACAATTAGGTCTTAACTGGCTTTAATTACCCTAATTACCCAGATAACTATTACAGAAGAGAATATCGTCTCTCTTACTGTTGATCTGTTATCAGATAGCTCATGTGGCGTTCAACAAGTGCGCCATAATGGACATTAAATTTCATACTTCATTTAGAAGCTCTTGAATCAATGTTAGTTTGACAAATCTGTTTTCAGGGTCCGTCACATACCTATCTTTACGCTTTACACTTAACCCAGGCAGAAATATTATCGAAAATATTTACACTTATAAACAAAAAAAATCGCAACTTTTAGCTATCACCTTTACATTGATGGAGTCAGCAGGGAGCAGGCTAATCTTACCATGTTGCTCCCAACATGATATCAGCGTTTCATTATTAATTGTTTTCGGAATAATTTGAACCCAAAAATTCTGTTAGATAAAATAAATATACGTATTTTTTACTTCACTTCAACATTACATAGAGAGTAATCGTTTGACTGGACTGGTTTCGTGAAATAATTCATGAGAGGTGAGAGACGTTGTACAAACACGAGTGCGCGAATGCGCACGAGTGTTTTACAATATAGTCCCTCGCATCGAATGAATTATTTCACGTAACCAGTCCCGTCAAGCGACTACTCTGTTTATTACTTTTCATTATTAACGATAATTATATTATTTAACCCTTTACCTAAAGTAACGGCCAAAAACGGCCAGCGCTACTCTCAAACTTGACAATTAATTTTCATTATTTTTTTCATTTTTTGTCTCTAAAACATAGGTTAGACCCCTCATTGGAACGAGCTCGTCGAGCTCGTTCCAATGAAGGGTCATGACCTATGTTTTGAGGCAAAAAATGAAAATAATAGTTATTCAAGAATTCTTTTTGCAAGTGTCGTCTGCTTTTCTTGTTAGGTAAAGGGTTAAACAAAAGCAAAAAAAAACAATGAAGTCCCCATTACACCCACGGCAAAGCGTCTTCGTTTGCGCGCACGGATACATGACACAATTGTTGATTGCATAAAAAAACCGAAAATCCCGGTAAATCACACTTTGAAAAGTAATAAACAGTAATATTACACACAATATTGCCTGGCAATAAATGTTTTACAGGGTCAATCTCCACATGCCATAAAAGTCCAAATCGATATATAAGCGAATGCAAAATCTCTTTCTTCTCGGAGACGAGACAACAAATGGTCTTTCCATTACTTTTCGAGTTGGGTGGTTGCAAGTCAAACGATAGAGTAAATATCTGGAGACGTTATCAAATTTGTAGTGAACATATATCAAAATGATAAAGGTTTCCAATCTGCACGTTCATGAATGGTTTGTCATATTTGATAAATGAGCTCTCATATTTTATGGGAGGCTTTTGATTTGGAAGCATCCATCAAAAATGGCTATAATTCGACTGTCAGCCATTTCAAAGCAGATACTTAATGCATGGCAAGCTATCGATCTGTTGCTTACATCGTCCTTTCAAAATTATTGAGATCCAAATTTTTAATGTTCTTTGGTCTCCAGCTGCATTAACTTCAGTAGCGTGGTTACGAAAATACGCAGATAATTTCGATCGAATCGCGACTGCGTCGCGATTCGATCGAAATTATCTGCGTGTTTTTATTTTCACAACACGATGGGGCAGATATGTGATATTTATGATCACTCCAGAGCTCGGCCGTACTCGGAGACGACAGCCGGGCGTTTGAGTGAACATACGTCTCTCCATCTCGCGGTGTTTTGGTTGTGTTGAGGCAGATTCGTCATCTTAAGGTGTCAGTGACTTGATAATTAAAAATATAACCGACGGGTATCATCTGAATATGATTTAATGAAAATAAAACACTATTATGTACTCACACGCACGCATCAAGAACAATCCACGAAAATATATATATACACAACAAATCACGGATGAATTTTCCCCATCCCGAAAGTTCGAGCTCTTTCCAGGGTACCCCGCGTTCAATGCTGTCGCCTGGTTGTCTCCTGTTTTTCCTCAGCTCCTGATGGTCCTCTCACTTCCCATGCAATTGTACACATAATGTATAGTTTATTTATAGTCGCTTCCACCTTTAAGTACGCTCAATTTGTTCGTCAATTCCTCTAACCAACTCAATCTATCTCACTTTATACGTGTGATAATATATTGTCACTCCACTTTACAGTTTTGTACCGCCTAAACCGCTCTCCGTCGTCTGCCATTTAAACCAATAAAGTTCATGCATTCGGATTGCCTGGCTTCCACTACGCTCATCCCGAGCTCCTAGCTTAAGTTAAATGTTCCAGCTCTCGATAGCTCCAATTAAGTCAACTATTTGAGCTCTCGATAGCTCCCTCCAATTAAGTAAAATGTTCGAGCTCTCGATAGCTCCCTCCAACTAACTTTACTTCACCCTATAATTTAAACGTCACTTATGGCTCTCAAAGCCCTCCCGCACCACTTAGCCTAATAACTTCTCACCTATTCTAAACTATATGTTGCACCCGCTAGTCCCACAACTCATTAACACGCCCATAGCCAAAAAACAGCCATCGGTCTGGAGTTTGAACCTTACGATCAACACTGCGTTTCCAAATCTTGCTTCTCCTTATTATATTATCAAGGAATACCCCGGGGGAATCTGAGCAGTATCTCCTTGAAGCCCTCGGCATTGATTTATGGAGATCTTTGAGTCTATTGAGTTCGCAGGCAGCGAGACAGCGCCATGCTGTGTTACTGTGCGTTCTTGGCGAAGGTGATTATCTTTGCCCGTTTGCCTATCTGTGGGATAAAAATAATTACATGTTCACCTGTTTTCATGGGTAATGTTGATGTCCGATTGATTAAGAGATTAACAGCTGGCTTCTGCTAACCACGGATCAAATAATAATTTATTTTACATAATATAGACGCTATCAATTCGAGTCGATCTTGACATTTATGCTAGCAAAGCTGTTAGATCTCACTTATTGAAAAGGAAACGCAAACATATTGCAACTCAGATAATATTGTTTTGTTTATTTTTCATGTTTCGGTCTTGATTTCGCTTTATTTAATTCGTGAAAATTGTATTCGCCGGATTGCAATTATATGGATACAGAACTGAATAACGCCGAGTCCTTTTTGTGCCCATACCAACCGTAATGGACTCCTTTTTGGCATTTTCGCCAATTAAAGGTGAGCAGATCGTCAAAAATCTCCAAGTAACCACTGTATTGACTCCACAGTCCATTCTCGATGTTTTATATTGGTTTCGCCTATTCGGTCAAACACGAATTTCTAGACTTTTCAAATGCAGGGCTGTTTCAAAACCAGCATGGGTGGACCAAAACATTCTTGTCAAGCGAGATTTTTGCGTATAATGCAGCAGCTGAAGGCTCCAGTCAGATATACTTACGATAGCCCAACAAATTTACAGATAAGTGGTGGTTTATAATATCCCGAAGATAGAAGTAAAAGGAAAGATACGACACACAATTGGCGATTAGCGGGAAACTGTACTTGTTTATGATAATTACTTTTGATGTCTCAACTTATTACAAATAAGTGGCATTCTGTACTTGCCTGGAGATATGACCACGGCGAAGTTGAAATCTATAAAGATCCGGATAGAATCTTTCATAATACTTTTCCACCTGTGCCTCTTTCGGACATGCAGCGTCAGCTCAATCGGAACAACACTATAAGAGTCCAAGGGGTTTGGGTATCCCCACATTGTTTGCAGCCGAGACAGAAAATCCTTCTCGAGCGTTTGGCACGTCCCAAATCCATTATGTATTTTAAATAGAGGATCTCCCCCGAGTCCCCAGTTTATAGCAAAATGTACGAAACGAATCGGTTAATTAGGTCTAATTTCCTGGTCGAGATTAGTAATTTTCACCACTAAGCCGGGGACGAGTCATAGACTCTATTTATCACTTGAACAAAGGCCCCCAAAAAGATGTTCAAGTGGCTCGGAAAACAATTGGCGCTTCCTACAATTCCTCGAATGTTTTGTAAACCCTTTGAACCCCGATGGAATTGTCCATATAAGTTTAATTGTTTCAGTGGAAGAGTTTGTGTTCGTTATTGGTGGTGGGCCCATTAATACTTTCAAAGTGCAGTTTTGGGGCTGAATGTTGAAAATATTGGTTTGTCTACACCCAAAAGATCGCCGTGCAGCCAATTACTTTACAAAATGTGTCCTTATGAACCTGGTCAGGAAAAGGGGTCTTTCATGTTCAAAGGGGTAAAAATAACGTATGGTTTGGCAGAGTTCCAAAATATATCCCCCAGTGACGTGCGATTTTGAAACATTAACTTACAGAATTTTATTGAAACACCTGTTCGGAACTCATTAACACTTTCGCTGCCGAAAGCGACTATAGTCACCTATTTTATGATGATTATCTGTACGTTCTGGTATGCGCAGATCAAACCTACCATCTGTTTACTTGTTAGAAAGGGCTCAGAGAGCCCTTTCCAACAATTAATCAGATGATAGAGTTTCAGGTATGTCATAAATTTGATTAAACTTCCTCGCATACAGGCGCACATAGAGGTCCTCCATATATGTCTTTATTTCATGACCTCGTCCCCAGAGTCACTACCAACTATTATTAGTCGACGCACACATTCATTTGGGTTCACCCCGTCTACTTCCGGGATGTGCCTTGTTGCTCTTAAAATAAGAGTTTAATGGTGGTAAAAGCACCAGATCAGCTGATAGTCAAACTTATTAACATATTGTTCTTCTCTGAGATGCATGCAATCGATATGCAGACAAGGTGATTACAGCCACTTTAAACTGTGTCCGTTGTCCATTAAAACATAATCCGCATATCGTATTTCAACACCTAAACTTTATTCGCTTTCCATCACCGCAGAATCCCGACATGCCGTATTTTGGCACCTATGTAAACCAGTACATCACGTCACACACAATTTCCATTTCTAAGAACTGCGACAGTTACATGGCTGCGTTTTGTTTGACCATCTTATAATATGGTCAGCGGATGCATATATTCTCGGCTCAAGGCAAGCTGTGTGTGCAATGTCCACCGAATTTCACACCACAAGCACGGGCGTCAGGACGATGGCCGATTTAGGGTGTTAGCCTGATTTGTCTCCCCCGTGGTGGCCCAGCCCCGGACAGATAAAATATTACAACCCCATCATCAAGTCATGCCTTCGTTGAAGGCGTGCCTTGATGATGTAGTTGGAATATTAGCCAGTCGACGGGATTGGAGTTAAAAAATCTCAACCCGAGACATTTATTTGTGGATCAATAAAATAATGAGGAAGTTTCATCACATTTATGACATACCTGAAACTCTCTCTTATGGGTAGCACTGGCGAAGCGAGACCGGGTCTCGTTAGATCACCGAAGTTAAGCAACGTCGAGCCCGGATAATCCTTGGATGGGTGACCATTCGGCGATTGATTCGGGTGCTTCCTGTAGTAGTGGCTGCTGTGCGATCAGCGAAGTTTGAATGTGTGACTCTGCGACGTTGCATCACATGCCAGCTGTGAACGTTGGGAATGTTCACCTGTACTACACAATCCCCACCGTACCTAGGTGTAAAATAGGGACCTGTTGAGGTGCTTGCCTTGTGTGCTCGTCTGTGGAGCACCGGCAGTATGCTCCGTTCAGATGAGCTGAGAATGTCATAGAATGAACTAAGGGTGTGAACACCTGTGATACGGGGTAATAATGTGAGTCAGATAGCACTGTGGTGGATTCTAGACTTTAACATTGTATTGCATTATAAAATATACATGTAGTATTCGCGAAAAAATCCAATGAGTGGATTTCAGATCCATAAAGGTAGTTGCGATATTTAACTAATGCCCCTAGGGGGGCGCGGTGGCGTCGCGGTTACCGGTTCTCGTCAGATCACCGAAGTTAAGCAACGTCGAGCGCGGTTATTAGTTGGATGGATGACCATTTTGGAGACTGATTCGCGCTCCAGGCACTTCACCCCGATTGCCTACATTGGGGCACGATGACGCTGTGTACTAAGGCGTACTGCACTGCGCCTGTCTTCAACCAATCTAACCCTGCCGGTGCCGCGGTGCAGAGTTCAGAGTTACGATGTTGGAGAGCTGACAGCTGCTCGTCGTTGCTCGGTGCTTCTCTCAGGGTACTCCGGCTTCCTCCACCCGTAAAACTGTCACCGACATGCTATGACCCTGGTTGTTAATGTGTCGTTTAACCTTAATAAAAAACTAATCTCCAAGCTTCTAAGAATAATGCTGACTCCAATGTAATTGAGGTTCGTAACCTGACAATTTGACGGACATGTGCCAAATATAACGAAAGTAGGGTTTAATCCCGGGTACCGGAATGTCCGGGTTCCCGTCTCCGAAAACCGACACGATACCCGGGAAATCTATAGCACGGAACCGAGAATCAAACGTGTCACCACTGTTTGTGTGTTGAACTGAAGTTTTCTGAATTAAAAAATTACGCCCACGTAACTTCGTAGGATTTCGCCCTCCCTTCCAGACCTGACATTTTTACAATCCTGATTTCTGGCCAGCCTTTTTCACCAAATGACGGTAGCTCTCAACCGGGTCTGGTGGCCCCACCCTCTTCTTCAACGGCAAGATCTTCACTCGCTTCAAAGTTCAAACTCGTCTTCGTTTTCAGAATCACAAGTTTCACTATTCACGACCTCCTTCAACATCAACCCCCTCTTCCCGCCGTCTCCAGTCTCCTCTGCTTCAAGCTCAGGAGACTGGTGACGGCAGTGGAAAGGGAGTTGATGTCGGAGGAGGTAGTGATGATTCTGAAAATGAAGACGAGTTTAAAGGGGTTTTGAGTATTCACACTTCTCTTAGGAAAATAACTTTTCCGTTTGGAGATGGCAGATTACCAATGAAATATGTTCATTTTCACAAAAATGCGTCTTGTTACTCTCGTACATTTGCTTGATATTACCTGGAAGTTTCCCGGTCCCCGTTCTATGGATAATGTCCTTCCCGCTCCCGGTTACTGCAAAACCGAGGTATATATTAAACGCTAAACTAAAGTTCAAGTTCACTTACATATTGTTGACAAATTTCTAATTTATACTGCTATATTTACGACCTTTAATCCTATGGCTAAAAGTTCCAAGATTGATAGGGTTTCTCCTCTTACTATACGTGAATATTTTTTGTAAGTCTGTTTCAGCTGTAAACTATTATTACTCAGAAACCCCAAAGTGTTATTTCTTAATAACAGTCAACAGTGAGTTTGACATTTGACAGAAGATTTGAAAATCAAGAGAGTCATTTACCTTCCAAACGAGTACCTACCTTGTAAATTTTTGGGGGTAAAATGGAGTCCAAGATCTCACTAAACGATGTTGCCCTTCATGGAAAACGTTTGTTTTACTTTTAGACACCCGGACAAACATGCTATACTGTTACATCTCAATATACTATTTTGCTTGTTTTCGATAAATCAGTCTTAATTTTGCATCCTTCCATTACGGAAATCTGCATCTGCAGTGTAAATGTGTGGTGACCAGATCGCAATTCTGTCGCGATCTCATTAAAAAAAAAAGAACAAACTGAGCAGGCAAGGTGACAGAGTACATCGTCAATTGAGTGGCAGAAGGCGCCTTGTTCCACTCAAGCGACTGTCAGACATATTGGAATATACATGACTGAGATCGTTCATTCCAAGCGCGCAGGACCGACAAAGGAATCATCAACAAACAGTGCAGGCAAAGTGTTAGGTTATATCGTCCCTTGGGTGGAACAGGGCGCTATCTACCACGCTACAGCATTGCAGATTGCGCCCTGTCCAACTCAAGGGATGATATGCACTCATTGTACATTCATCTCACCCCAGCTCTGTAAGACATGACTGTATGAGATATAATCAAGTGCAAGACTGACATCGTTCATTCTAAGATGGTCTGCTTGTAATTAATAATTTTGCTATCTTTGAGTAACCAAAGAAGCGTGAGCTAAAAAGAGTTACAAAGTTTATAATTTGAGAATGCTGCAGCTGTAGTTGTACCGTCTTGTAAAAACCAAAAGAGTTTATTTTGACATCCATAGTAGAAGATGTTTCATATTCAGCATCCGGTGCATTTCTCTTGAATAATAAACTTTACAATGCTCTACATCGCAATTTTATCTCACGACAGCCATAACAAAATGATCATGTCTCATTCTAGTTACCTTAATATTCGGAAGGTAAACAAATATGAGCCATTGCAAATAAACCAGGTCTTCATTTGTCTGCATTAAAGGACATTTTTCAACATCCAAGGTGATATTGTATCGGGCCGTTTTGTGGATTGAGAAAGACCCCAACGTACCAACCCAGCACCAGCAGTTTTAGCATTGGTTGAAGGAAAGTGAACTATCAGTGTGTTGAACGCTTCAGCTGACTAAGCCCCCGTCGTCCCAGCTGGGCAATTAGAATTAAGAGAATCATGGCAGATGGCAGCGCGTTTCGTACCTCTTAAGCAGCATTTTCATTAGGTTTCATAAAATGGTTGCGGGACAGTGCCATATTAACCCTTGTCCGGGCCCCTAGGCTTTTAGGTACTTCTGGGCGGAGCCCCATCCGGCACTTCAATCTTTCACCCCACTACAGTTGACAGCCTGACCTCGGTACGATAGGCACTATGCCGCAGTACATAGCCCTGTATCCATTTTGCGGGACTCCTGAAGAATTCTACTAAAAACTTGATTATTATTTAAATATGCATTAAAATAATGTCCTGTATATAAATATATATATAGTATACTTATGAGAGTATATATATATGGATAAATACATATGTACAGGTATCGCTACGGCGCTGAGTGCAAAGTGCCTTTAACCATTGGAGCCCTAAGGCGCTGGTAACAATGCCTCAGCAAAAAAAATCCATTGGCGGGCCTCTTGTCCCCGCGGGCCCCTAGGCTTCATATGAATAATACGGCCCTGCTGCGGGAAAACAGCTATGACTCTTCGAAACCATCACGACAAAAACCGGAATACCTGGTATGGGGACTGAGTCGTTTCAAATATTGCTGGCTAAGGCTAGAATTTCTTACATAATAATAAGCTCGTATGCGGCATGTAGTATAAACAGTCTCAGATACTTCATTCCTTTACTGTGTAACACAAAGGCATTTTATCAGCGCAGGAAGAATTCACCAATTTCATTTCCTTTTATGACTGCGTTTTAGCGTCAAGAGTCTATCAGTTATTAACCCTTTACCCAACGCAGACGATATTAAAATTTATTATTTTTTTAAATTTTTCGAAAAAATTTCAACAAAACCATAACATGTGACCCTCGTTGGAACGAGCTCGACGAGCTCGTTCCAACGAGGGGTCACATGATATGGTTTTGTTGAAATTTTTTGAAAAATAATCATTTCTCAACTGCTGAATTTGCATATTACACGGGCGGTTCGTTAAGTAAAGGGTTAAACTGCATATATAATTCAGCTAAATTGTATTTACAATTAAAACAAAAATTAGTTAAATTTTATATACAATTTTAAAAAAAAAATACACATACTTTAGTTAAACCGAATATTGAGTTTAGTTAAATTGCATATTAGTACAGCAGGGTCTCAAACACCCAGCTCTTCTACATCTCGCATCGGAAGTAACGTCCTAGTCATGCGGCAGTGCATTATTCGAATTGTATTGGTAGCCCACGTGACAGACCATGTTCTCGAGGCATTGTTATCGCGGAGGGTGGTGTCAATGGTCAATGCACATGCAAAACACGTGTTGTTTGGGCAAGTCATATCAACATGGTTTATTTGGTTAATCTTATTACCCAACGTTACGGCCAAAACCAGCCAGCGTTTTTCACAAAAATCACTATTCCATTTTCATTATTTTTTTAATTTTTGTCTCAAAAACATAGATTATGACCCCTCATTGGAATGAGCCCGTTGAGCATTTACATTGGACTCGGTCCAATGAGGGGTCATAAGCTATGTTTTGACGCAAAAAATTTAAAAAAAATAGTTATTCAATAATTTTATTTTTAAGTGTCGTCTACTTTTCGTGTTAGGTAAAGGGTAAAAGGAGGCCATCAACTTAAACTTCTAAGGTGGCACGTGATTTCCATGGGGGTCCAAAAGTCGGTGATGTTTTGAGGCAGGTGAATACTATTGAGGACAAAAAGTTCTGTTACGGCCTGGAACCATTCTTATCATAAGGTACGTAGAGTATTAGGATCCAGAGCTCAGTGGTTTGAATGGATGCTCCTGAATGCATTTTATATCATGGGAGTACTCTGATACACGAGACGAGTGTTAAAAAGGGACTATTGGATGTTGGAAATCCGCGTTTGAGGGTCTCTTAATGCTGAAACTGGTCATGTACGGGTATAGTAATGGTTGTACGGAGTGCTATAGATATGGCCAGGTGGTATGGGAGTATTTTCTACTAAATCGGAGTACTTTTATAGATTCGAATTTTGTCCTCCGGGGTAAAAATATCATTTACGGACCTATGCTATGTACTACCGCCATTTTGGGGCTGCCATGTTCGTTTTAAGGTACCACTTTCCTCAAATGTTGTTGTTTTATGTCAGTATGAAATTCTGAAAACTCATTTACGGAATTTCACCATATTCTTTATTTGGGGGGAGACCAATTAATATTTTCAACGTGCACCCTTGGGGCTGCACGTTGAAAATATTGATTGGTATACACAACACCTTCACTCAAAAGTCAACCTACTTAATGAATTATGAAGTATCATGCTACTGTGCCGGAAAGGCGGCCTCTGTGGTTCAAAGGATTAAGTAAGGAATTCGGCGCTGTTACGGCCTGGAACCATCCTGTCCCACCAATAGTCCATCTCTTATGTTTAGATTCAATCTGCTGCAATATTTCAGTTGGTCGAAAAAAGAACCTGCGATTCGCTCTTCCGACCAACTGAAATATTCCCTACGGTTGAATCTGAATACATTCGATAAATACACAGAACGACACGTGTGTGTGTGTGAATGAGTTAATCGATATGGCACGAGTGCCGTCGCGGAAGGATAAAACGAGTGGCCCCAGGCATCTCATTTTATCCTTCCGCGATGGTAAAAGTGCCATATCGATTAACCCATTCACACACGCGTGTCGTTATGTGTTTATTACACGCCTTCGCATCTATAAACACAATTATTAGAAGGACACTCAGCAATTAATTTGGAAACTATCAAGAAAACGAACACATTTTATCGCCAGCGAAATTTGCGAGGGGAACCGGTGTTACTATTTGGTGCCTTGAGTTCCTATGTGTTCAATTGTAATTGCGGAGCACGATTTGTAGAAAAATTCAGTGAAATGTCGCTTCTTTATAAAAAATAGTCTGTCAACGATTTCTGTTCGATTCTGTCGATTTTTTATGCTGAAGCGAACATTTTCTTTACAGTTTACTCAACAGATTGAAAGTGATTTTTTGAATGTTTAAAAGTGCTTTGTTAACCCTTTTCGGGTGGTAATGACAGTAAATTTATGTAAGGGTTTTTCAGATAAGCCTGAAGCGATACGTTTTATTTTGTAAACAAATATCGCATTTCGAACAGCGACGATTGCTTACTGTCACCATGGATAGGTACCGGGGTCAGTTACTGTTGATGATTCTGCGCTGTGCTGTCAACTGCGGTGTCTAGAAAATAGACGACCGGTCGTTCTTTGTTTCTCGTGAAAATTTATTAATCTCTTGATATACATGGACTTTCGACATAATAAATATGTTACATGTACATGGCGTGTAGCTGGTTGACGTATTTCCACACAACGCTCTGGATGTTCATATCATTTTCGGCTTCGTCTCACCTGGTATGAACTCTCGCCTTGTATGGAAATTTATTACATGACTATGTAATTTAACTTCTAAATATCACTACAGTTTGACGATCTTTTCCTGGTTCCCGGAAAATCCACAGTGTGAAATCCGATTCCGTATCATTATGGTATGACAGACTATTTACGGATGCGTTCGAATTCGCATAATTAGCTGCTCCAGTCGCAGAGAGTACTTTACTCCGAGCTGGAATAGGTACGCTCGAAAGACCGTCCGGTTTATTTTATCGTATTCATGATATTTTTATCGTATTCATGCGCATCGGGGTGTTCCCCAGAAGTGTGCACCTGTTACAAAAATAAGTGTAAACAAAAATCATTCTTTTTTACTTCAATCCAGTTTACCAAAAAAAGATCGGGGGAATTGTTAATGCTAGCGTTGGCATACGATGTTGAACTAGAAGTCATATAATACATTTTTTATCGCTACAGTGAAGTGATATGTGAATCTGACCTCCTCAACTTGACGTGATACGACGACCCAGATCACTTCACTGTAGCGATAATATGTATGTATCAACCTGTTAACTTATAGTATCAACATTGTCTACGCGCAAGCCCCACGATAAGTGGATAAACAAATAACACAAAATCATAACAGCGTCGAATTACGAACAGTATTAGATAGATGGTCAAAGAGCTTGGAGAGGTCCATGTAGAAACCCCTCGTGGAGTCCTGAGCCTTTAATCGCTTATATCTCTATCGGGCACTGAATAACAACGTCCTTTTGAACTACTGTTTCGGCATAAGGTGCAAAGAGTATTAGGATTCAGAATTCAGTATTCATCTTCTAGTAGTATACATACAGGACATAGAAACTGTTAGTGGTGTTAATAATAGTGATATACAAGCATGAGACTGATAGTGGGATAATATCCTAGGCAGAAGTCAGGCGTGTGACTTGTACTCTTCGCAGTGGTGATAACGGACATTACTGAACTGATAGTAGCAGAGGTATCCCCTGGTGCATGGTAAAAGCTGGTAAAAGTTGTGGATAGAGCATATTAGTAACACCATGCAGTGGTGCAAGTATTTCCCCGGGAGTAGTCCACAACCAGGTTTTAGAGTACGGCAGTCCTCACTTGACCTCAATCCTCGATGCTTACAAATATGCCCCCCCCCCCCCCCCACCCCAACAATGGTCTCCAATGGTCCCCACCTCCATATGGGTCGAGGATAACCCGAATACGGTCTGTAGTGTCAAAATACTCTCATGATTAGTCAGAATATTGTTGGGAATAGACTGAAGGGGGTCTCTGTGGACAGTGGATGGTCGAAGACACTGGGAACTTGAAAATGTTTACTCAGAAAAAGACAGAATAAAATTGGGAACGGACGGAATAAGTGACAAAATATATAAATTGCAACTAAAGACGTGTGCATTATAGACGGATGGAACACACTAAACTAGTCAAAAGAACAAGAGAAAAAAGAGAGTTCGGTTTAGCGTATGAGCAGAGCGAGCACTTTGGCCATGATCAACAAAGTTCGAGCAAACAATCGAGCGATATCAACGTGGCAGCTCAAAATGCAGATAGGCGTAGAACCAAATGGCGTGAAACAGGCAGTAAAAAGGAATATTGAGCACTTGGATAACAAATAGTTCGGGCACCTGCAGCATTCCATATTAATAGAAACATCTCATATCACGTAGCCAAGTCTATAGCACTACATGCCATCAATTAACAAACCAATCTTCAATAATGACTATTTATCACCTGTCACGTATACCAAAATTTCAATAATCTAGAACACACCCTCGAGCTCACTCCCAAACTATTAGAGGTCACCCAGTCCCATGGAAACGATGTAGCATTTTTTAAATACCATGTAATGGCCTCCATTAACCAAAATGGCAGACAAAAGCACGGACAATACGTGCTATGTATATGCACTGACATCAGCCATCACCCTGCCAATGATGTAACAACATGCCCGCCCGTCATGCGGGCTACCAGCAGAGCCAACATGAACGTCACTGTCGCACAACTGTCATGTCACTTCCAAGGCGAAAAAGTGAGAACCAGGAGATGTGGGCCTTAATGACCCTGTTAAACATGAATGTAATTTGATTAAACAGTATTTTTAACTAAATTTTATACACAATTTAACGTAATTGCATATACATCTTCCTAAATTGTGTATATTATTTAGTAAATTGTACATGCAATTTAGTAACATTGTATTGATCTATGGTCCCAGATTTTAAATGCAGGAATCGCTTTCAATGGAAGATCCATGAGGATGCAACTACTTGAGTTATATTTTATATGGCCTAAATCAACCGGGCATTATGAGGGGTACGAAACTGAACTGACAACCCGGACGTTTTCTGTCGGGAATCGATCTCGGGACTCCGGCACCGAGTCGCATAGAACGACAACCCCAAGAGAGATGGGAATTAACCCAGTCAGATATAGGAGAATAGACAAGTACTGAATTTGGAATTATTTTTTGTGTTGATTCGCAAATGACTACGATACTGCTGCATTAATTGTAAGATTCACGTACTTTAGTTACATTATATATACAAGAAGTATTAATGTTGGTACAAACAGATGAAGGTGTCGAAGTTATAAACTTTAATCTTTACCGTAGCTTTTAAAAATAATAATAATAATATTCATTCAGGGGCAGATGTGAAATAAACATTATACTTAAAGTATTAAATGAAAGTGTCAATGACACTGTAGCTCAACTTGTGTAAGACATGTACATGTATAGTATGTGACACAGCAATAACAAACATCTAGGTAATGACCTGATAACAAAGGTACATATAAAGTATTGTAATGGTCTGTACATAAATGCTGGCCGTAGCCTGTAACAAATATGTTGGTAAAGTATTGTAAAGGTGGGCGACAGTTAGATGCTAAACTAGAAAAGAAATCTTTGAGTCCCAGAGTGGGTCTGACTGAACACAAAAATATTTGTTCTCATACCACAGTGATAACAAAGGCACCCCAAAACACTCGTTCCTGTCCCAAGGTGATAACAAAGGTACCCAAGAGGTTTCGTAAAGATCGGTTCATAAATACGGCCTCTTACCCAAGCCGTATTGACATGTGCACTAATTGCATATAAGTAGCACCGAATAAATCAAAGTTTCTCCAATTCCCATAATATATGCACGAGAAAAAAAACGTAATATATGTGATGTATTCCATGTTACTAAATATTCGTACAAAAATGTATCCATATCAGATCTTTCATATAGAAGTTCTGTACAAAAAACTGATTGCACCTAATTTCGGCACAAAATGGCCGCCAGTGTCCATCTTGAATTTCGGACCGGACCCCAAAACACTCGTTCTCGTCCCACGGTGATACCAAAGATATCCAAGAAGTTTCGTAAAGATCGGTTCATAAATACGGCCTCCAGCCCGAGCCGTATTGGTATTTGCAGTTACAGTGCTGAAAGTAACACTAAATAGATCAAAGTTAGTCAAATTGGAATAATTTATGCACGAGAAAAAAAAACGTATTACATGTGATGTATCCCATGGTACTAAACATTCACACAAAAATTATTCAAATCAGCGCTTTCATTTGGAAGTTCTGCGCAAAAATCAGATTGCACCTAATTTTGTACAAAGTGGCTTCCAGCGGCCATCTTGAATATCAGACCGGGCCCCAAAACACTCGGTCTCGTCCGACGGTGATAACAAAGGTACCCAAGAAGTTTCGTAAAGATCGGTCCATAAATACGGCCTCTAGCCCGAGCCGTATTGGCATTTGCACTTACAGTGCTGAAAGTAACACTAAATAAATCAAAGTTAGTCAAATTTGCATAATTTATGCACGAGAAAAAACACCCGTATTACATGTGATGTATCCCATGATACTAAACATTCATACAAAAAATTATTCAAATCAGAGCTTTCATATGGAAGTTCCGCGCAAAAATCTGATTGCACCTAATTTTGTACAAAATAGCTGCCAGCGGCCATCTGCAATTTCGGACCGGACCCCAAAACACTCGTTCTCGTCCCACGGTGATAACAAAGGAACCCAAGAAGTTTCGTAAAGACCGGTTCATAAATACGGCTTCTATCCCGAGTCGTGTTGACGGCGCGACGGACGGACAGACAGACGGCCAGACAGACGGCCGGACGAACGGACGGGCGACGGGCCATGGCAATACCTCAAATTTGGCTTCGCCAAAGTTGAGCTAATGATGTAATAAAAATCACGGGTCTGTCCCAAATGGATTTGTCACTGCAGGTGCGACGAGAAGATGCCCGATTGAGGGGCGGTGTGTAAACCTGATTTGTCCTGACTATAACGACTTCAGTCCCGACTGATAAAATAGTCCATCTACATCATCAAGGCATGCCTTCGCAGAAGGCATGCCTTGATGAAGTTGTTGGAATATTTTAGATAGTCAAGATTATAGTTCAAAAGACTTCTTGAAGACTTATTTGTGGATAAATAAGATTTATACATGTCGTAGACTTTACGTGACTTCTTTTTAATTATCTCGAACCTTACTCCAAACCGATCATACTGGGTCAGGCCCAAGAACTCGAATCGAGACCTCCAATTTTTATGACCCACTTTGAGTGTCATATTAATCAAAGTGTGACATGTTGTCCGGTAAAAGAGTTCACGATTACCAGTAAGAACGAATCGATATCCAAGTCTCCAAACCAAATGAAAATGTCCCGATTCGAAAATTATTGATGGGGTGTACACCCACCACCACCCTCCCCCCCCCCCCCGCCCCCCAACAAACCTTTTAGCGACGTCCCAATACCCCTGTATATTGGTTATGTTAATATAGAATTTCAACAACGGATATCTGTCCTGTATTTCTTTACCGGTTTCATTTCAATCCTTGTCTTGATATTTATTGTTCCACTGGAGGAGAATTCAATATCGAATTGTAACTACGCTGCAGGTTGGTGGTACTTCCTCATTGTAATTAGCGGTATAAAAACTCAATGACAATTTATTTACGAGTATTATGTGAATGAGATCTGACTTAGCGTTTGATCAAGTAAATTATATTGTGCCAACTGAACAAAATAATGGCACTTTGGATCAATAATGTCTGTCTGCATTTCGCTTATGATATAAGATTGAAAAGGCATGCTAGGATATTAATTCCACCTAGAATGATGCCAGAGGCCTAACTCTGGTCGCTTCTGTAGAATTTGGAGTTTGCACGGTTACAGATGCGAGACCTTGAAATAGTTTTTGTCTTTGAGAGTGAGGGAAAGAAAGACAGATAGAGAGAAAAGGAGAGAGAGAGAGAGAGAGAGAGAGAGAGAGAGAGAGAGAGAGAGAGAGAGAGGGGGGGGGGGGGAGTGAGGGAAAGAGCGAAGGGGTTGGGGAGGTGACACTGTAAGAAAACGGAGTGGATGCCAATCATATGACAGAGGGGCAAGGAGTTTCTGTGATAGCTCCAAGTATTTTCAAACAATTTCTAAAACAAAATACTTTTTCAGCTCGTAAATGTTTGTTCCCACGACAACTGTGATGCGACCGTCTGCAGCAGTAACATTACGAACATCCAGAAATGTACGTGATCCCATACCTGTTTTTCTTTCGCTGAGAAACAACGCTATTTTTAGCCCTAACTAAAATGGTCAGTATACGTGGTGCGAAACGAACCGTAAACGCGGGAAATACAGCCATTTCGCACCATGATTCACGAAACCTCACTTGCAAAAATTTTGCAATGAGAAGTGACTGAAACGTAAACAGTAATGTTATCGACCCTGCCTTTCTACGAAATTTCAACTAAACTAAAATTAGTACGGACGACAACAACAAAGTGCTTCAATTGTTACGTTTCTAGAATCAGAAAAAGACAGTAATTAAGTATTCTTATGTTACGTTTATCAAACAGGCAGTACTGTTGTCACAAATGTCTCATTCTCGGCCAGATCGAGATCGAGTTACAAAAGAGTAAACACCAGTGTTACGAGATTTCGAAATTCAGACTGAATGAAAGAACACCCGTAAATAGCGCATGGGATACAAGAAGTCAGCGTTTCTTTTTAGATATGTGTGATTTCACAGTGTTGTGAATAGGAAAGCGGACGGTGAATTTCAAGCGGATCGCGACCCAGTCGCGATCCGGTTGGAATCATCTGTCCACAATTCATTTGTCATATTACAAGAAACGTTTTAGGCAATGAACCTGTGGGCCAACCCGAAAATCCATTATCTGAACTACTGGTCCCGCCCCTTAAGATGGTGGCGCTGTACACTAAGGCGACTGTCGATGGTGCACTTGTTTTCAACCAATGCTAACCCTGATTGTGTGGAGTTAGTACGTTGAAGAGCCTGACAGTTGCTCACGGTTGCTCGGGTACTCCGACTTCCCCCACCCGTAAAACTGTCAACACGAGGAGGCCCTGGCTGTCGAAGGTGTCGTTAAACCCCAATAAATAAATAAATTACAGAGCATGATCTAATGTGTGTATCGAAAATACAACTCCGCCAGTGTGAAATTTGACAACCCCAAAACATCACAAAATTGTATTGCATTTTTATTTATTTTGTTTGTCGCAAAGCATTTTGGAAATGTTTTTTTTGTGTTTAAGCTGATATCATACATGTAATCATGTTTGCAACATGCTGTAGATAAGACTATTTACAAGTGTGCCAGTGTTTCTCAAACTAGTATAATACGACATCTGAAATCAGTTACCATGGATCATGATACTGAATTAGAGAACCAGTGGGCACGTCTTCCTCCCCAATTTACCGAAGCAATTTATTTATTAACTTACAACTTATTTATTTATTTATTTATTTATTTATTTATTTATTTATTTATTTATTTATTTATTTATTTATTTTGTCAGGGCAAAGCCAGCCTAAATATAGGGGCAAGGGGCCTCATATATAAAGATATTGTAAGTTCAAAAGATATTCCGCATCAAGGCGACAACCCTACGTGAATTTCACTTCTCTGTGAAGCTGGACATGGAAAAAACACATGTGGTGTATATCCAGCTTCAGCGCAGGGACCCAGGGGAGAAACGGTATGTTAGATAAGGTCTAATCTCATTTAAGTTATACAGTAGTCGCGAGTCTTACGAGACGTAATCGGTTGGTGGCAGGATATCGTCACAGCCAATTGAGAAACGAGATTCTAAACGATAGAAATGTCTGTTATGTCGTCACCTGATGATTAGTTTTGCAATGAGATGGCAGGAACGAATCGGTTTTCTCGACAAGTGAAATCACCGTTAAGTCACGCGCGAGATGATTCGTATTGATTCTGCCTCGATATACGTCATCTCCCACCTTTTTGACAGATGGACAGATGAGCGTCTATCCATCTGACACTTTAGGGTAAAAAGTATATATACCTTGAAGAGCAGAGCACTAGACACACACTTGGGTCACACATACGTTGGTGAAGTCCAGGGCAGGCGGACTCTGTTTCCTGGCATAGGGGTACCTTCGATCACAGGACCCTGAAACGGCTGGAATCGCCAGAGAGGGCATTCCACGATTGATTTAGCTTAAGGTTGATAGGCGGCTACAAGTGCCAAATTCGTTGAGAAGGAAAACCCAGGTGGAACGTTAAAGTTTAGATTGTCGGGTAGCAGGTATCAGCCTGCAACTGTCAGAAGTGTAGGTTAATTGTATTGTGCGTATTAACCCTTTGAAGCGTCAGACTGATTGCGTTCTGAGTAGTTTGTTTTGCTGTCGAAGCATCGTAATACCGACGGGAGATCGGTGTGATTGACAATTTCGCCCTAGCACAAAAAGGGGCATTTGTTAATCGTGAATTCAACCAGGAACGGTGAATATTTCAATAGGACTTTCACGGAGGACTTTCAAAAGGCACATAAGGTATGAGTAGACAATATCTGACCCAAATCAGAAGTACGGTGGCTTTATAGATGACGAACATTGCTGGTCGGAACCCTCCGACAGCCAGAGGTACAGTTACGCGCAGACGTTGACATTTGAGCCTAAGCGGGTGAAGCTCTTATGGCGAGCTCACAGTAATAACATTTCAGATTTGTGAAGCTCTTATGGCGAGCTCACGGTAGTAACATTTCCAGTGTGTAGACTATAGTGCCAGTACAGGGCTATAGAATGACTATATGATTGTTTAGAATTATTTAACCGTAGCAACCAAATTTCTGTGAAAAGAATCGAATTGTTGATTGTTGAAATATTGAAACGGCTTTATTTTTATGTGTAAATAAAGGAATCGTTGTTACTTTAAATCATTCTTTCTATTACGTAGCCTGAAGTGATTAGGAATCACACCTAACGAAAATCGAACCTATTTCAGGCCAATTTGGCAGAGAAGGAATCACGGCGTCGGTCTAACTCAGCTCCCTGCGCCGAGTTCGCGACACTTGGTCTAATTTTCCCGCAACTTCATCAGCGGGACTAAATAACCCCACGTCAGCCCAGGCCTTACGGGGCCTCAGGTGTCCTGACATATTTATTCCCGCACAATTAGGGTTAGAATCGGTTGAAGGCATATGTACCATCGACGTGCTGTACGCGTTGGCACACTGCGCCACTCTGCTCCCACTTGGATAAGCACTCAGGGACTTATGATGTGCAACATCATTGAATGGGCCTTCTCAATTTAAAAGTCCACACAATGAATTTAACCCTCCACCTCTCTCTATCTCTTTCACCACTTCTCGTTCTCTCCCCTTCTTTTCTCTCTTTCTCCCTCTCTCTCCCTTTCCCTCCCTCCCTCCCTCTCTGTGTCTTCTCTTTTTCCTATTCTTTTTTTTCAAATACTGCTTACATCTTATATTAACCCTTTACCCAACGCAGATGATATCAAAATTTATTTTTTTAAATATCATCTTTTCAAATTTTTCAAAAAATTTCAACAAAACCATATCTTGTGACCCCTCGTTGGAACGAGCTCGGCGAGCTCGTTCCAACGAAAGGTCACATGATATGGTTTTGTTGAAATATTTTGAAAAATAATATTTTTTCAACTGCTGAATTTGCATATTACGCGGGCGGATGCGGCCGATTTGTTGGGTAAAGGGTTAAAAAGTAACCTGTTTTATATACTATATCAGGCTGGATGTCAGATTACATTGTATATACATCTTTTTAAAAAAAAATGAAAAAAAGGACTCAAAGAATTGGCTTGCCTGTGGACTCAACGCAGATGACGCGGATCAGGAAATACGACCTTTAGATTTGAAGTGCAGTGTTGTAACCAATAAGCCACAGCGCTCGCAACTGATGTAATTCAAATATCACTAATGAAATGAAGTAATGGCACTAAAATCGCCATTGTACCCTTAACTAAACTCTTTATTTTTGGTAATTAACGAAGAAGGAATACTCAAAGAAAAAATGTTGTGCTATAACAAATATGGGGCATGGTTTGTAAAACCAGTACGTGCAACGATCTCTAATTGTTTGCACAGAATGAAAAACACGACTGATGTTTTCGTTCAGTGGTGGCGCCAAGGGGGGGGGGGGGTCAGGGAGCCCCCTCCCCCCCCTGTCGGAGAGGTCCAGCCCCCCGTCGGAGATTTTTAGTCAGTCCGTCGGAGAGTCTCGTAAACCCGACTTCACGAGAAATTTCCAATCGAATGTAGATATCTCGTCTTGTCAGTCTCGAACCCGTGCAGCACTGGAACTTTCATAGAGAATAGTGATTCTAACGCAATTCCTTAATGTCGTTCGTCAAACTGGCTTTATAGATGAAATATTTCCCGACCTTATTATAATTTGTTTACTTTAACCCTTTACCTAAGGTAACGGCCAAAACCGGCCAGCGCTATTCTCAAAAATCGCCAATTAATTTTCATTATTTTTTTCATTTTTTGTCTCGTCGAGCTCGTTCCAACGAGGGGTCATAACCTATGTTTTTGAGAAAAAAATGAAAAAAAATAGTTATTCAAGAATTATTTTTGCAAGTGTCGTCTGCTTTTCAGGTTAGGTGAAGGGTTAAATAATCAACAAACATACTCAATTTGCTTCTATTTTGGTTCTCCAATTTACCAGTTTTCACTCATTTTCCTTCGTTTGGGAGGTCAAATGTCGCCCCCCTGTCGGAGAGGTCAGCCCCCCCCCCCCCCGCCCCCCGTCGGAGAAGTCAGCCCCTCTGTCGAGAAATCCCTGGCGCCACCCCTGTTTTCGTTTATCCGAATTATCAGCCATAATGAGCCAATCGACACAAAACATTTAAAATATATATTCTCGAACTGCTCTTAGTAATATAATTGATAACCATTTTCAATACTTAGTTCCTGAATGTAATTGCAAGAAACATAGGTTATTACCACATTGTGTGTATCTGATATGGTGTTTTGAAGTCGAGACTTCGTGTCTGGGCTAACGGACTCGTCGATATATGCCCCAGAGGCGAGGTCGAGATGTATAGAAATAGGATTTTGTAGGCAGCAGCTAGCAGATGAATAGAAATAGGATTTTGTCAGGGAGGTATTTTGTCGGAGAGGGAGTTTGTCTGGGGGGATTTTGTCGAGAAGATATTTTTTCGGGGTTATGTCGAGGGAATGTTATCTCGAGGGTGTGAGTTTGACGGTATCCCCATGACACGAATATACCGGTATATACTTAGGAGATGTGTGATATAAACTAACTTTCGTCTTCATGTTTATCACGTACACATATCATCATTCGTAAAGTGTTGTTTTCTAACAGTATGATATGAGGCCAAGAACCATTGTTTTAGTGCAGAACTGTGTATCTGATCGTTTTGTTCATCCAGACTTTTAGATTAATATGCTAATGGACACCGCATATTTAACAACATCCCGTGAGGGATCACAGTGTGGTTCGATTAAAATGATAGGCTGCTTAAGTATCTTCAGTTTGTGACTGGGGACATGAGATTGCATCGTACTGGTATCACTGCTGGTTCGATCGAAAAGACAGACGCATCGGAGTAACTTCAATTCATGATTATGGACATACAGGTGGATATTGATAATTCAGGAAACAACACCTATCAAATTTAATTCTCTCAATCCCCATCTAGTGTTTTTTCATGTTTCTTCATATATTTAGACAGTTTACATGACAAACAGAGTATAGTTTGTGGTGACGTATGGGGACCGATGTTCTGATTGTGTGGGGTGATATTGAACTTGACCACAGAATAGAGGCGGGGGGGGGGGGGGGGGTATTTATTTATTTATTTATTTATTTATTTATTTATTTATTTATTTATTTATTTATTTATTGAAGTTTAACGATACTTTTGACAACCAGGTTTACCTTGTGTCGGACAGTTTATGGGTGCAGGCAGCCGGAGTAACCGGAGAGAACCACCGAGCAGTGACAAGTAATGTCAGACTCCTCAGCGTACTAACTACGCAGAGGCAGGGTTAGCATTGGTTGATGGCAATAAGCCAAGTGCACCATCGACACGCAGTACGCCTTAGTACCGCGCCCACACTTTGGCGGTCAGGAATAAGTGTCTTGCCCAAGGACATAACTCAGTTGCCCCTGGTGGGGATCGAACCATGAACACTTCGGTTTGAAGTCCAATGCTATGATCACTGAGCCACCGCGCTCCCAAGTCATGCTTCTACCCATACTATTACGTGCGAATTCCGTACAAAGGTAAGTACCCATCAAACCAATTCCCCTTCATTGACCATCGAGTTGTATACCCGGTCGTACATGAACAGCCAATTGGCCAGTATAGGAAAGGTAGGTTGAATATCTACCCCTAACTTTACTTGACATGTTCCCGAAATCTGAGGACTTGGTAAACCAGTTTGATTCATTGATCATAGGATGGTGTACCGGTTGGTCCACCAAAGGCATTTTGGTTGTTGCTTTTGCTGGGTGGTAAATAAAATATAAGTGCCTGCCCGGTAATGACAGGGGGTGGTTGGGGGGGGGGGGGGGGAGTCGCCTGTCCAGGTCTATACAAATTAGACAGTAAGGCAACCTGAAATGGGGTTATTTAATTTCCTTCAGGCGCACCTTTTTCTGACTTTTTAAGCAAACCTCTGACATGTTTACCAATATTCGCTGAAAGTCCGTAACCAATAATACTCAAGCCTATTCCATGAAACTATTTCATAGAGCAGATGTGTGGGGTGGGGGTGGGGCGGAGAGGAGAGGGGGGTGCTGTTGTGTACTGCACTGCTCGATGGGGGATTCGGGCCCCTTCCAGCAGTGTTTTATATCACGGCACTTCATCTCCAAAGTCAGAGAACAATAAATATTATCGGGGGGGGGGGGGGGGAGAGCGAGGACGGGCCCCGAAGCAATGTGTAGAAGGGATCCTGCGAGCGCCAAAGGCGCGGAGCGATAAGCTAGGGTCCTGGGGGATCCTCCCCTGTAAATTGTTTTAAATGAGTGCTAGGAGAAGTATTATCCTGCATTTTCGTGACAATATCTACTCAATTATTTCCTTACAATTTTGGGTAATTTATTACCTGTATTTCTGTGTGTGTGGTGCATTTTTCTCTAAGATATCACAAACCTTCCCACGACTTTCAGCTCAGATGTATCGAAAGGTCAACCTACATTTTTTTAAAACTCCAAAAATCGTGGGCCCCTTCTCAGTGATAGTAAATACTATCAATTATAAACCTGACCATCTCCTGGATGAGCCAACTAATGAATAATAACATTTTGGCGGGCTGCTGATTTGTTGCGGTTCTCAGTTGAGGAGACCTTGATTAGCCCTCTGACTCCAAATATCTCCCTATCTTCAAGCCTCGCCTCTACCCCAAATACCAGGACACGAACTGTTCGATGACATCCAGTACCCTATTCTTTCCAGTCTCCCCGATAAACATACTGACCCTCTCCTTAGTGTAACCAAATACCCACATATCCTTCATTCATTCCCCCACTCCACTTACCCATTATACTCCCAGTGAATCTTATTCTATTAGACTTCCTAAGCTCCAGCAGCCAAGACCTCAGCTTAAACAGCAATGACCCTTCCCTCAAAGGTGTCATCAAAGTAATCTTCAAAACTTGGCATCGTTATAACGCAGGTCACCCAAAGACCTCTTTGCTTCCTCAATGTCCCTTTCTCTGGCCGTTTTTTACCCTAGGTTGTTTCCACTTTTACGTCAGATATCTCCCTTGAATAGTTCTCTATCAACTCCCTCACTTCTTCAGTCCACCCCGTCTTTGTATTTGAATTCCAAATATTCTGGAACATTAGTTTGCACAATCGGCTATCGAGAGATTTACCAAATTATTAAGATATAACAGAGTTTCATCAAGTCTATCCTATCCTTGATCTCCATCCATCAACTCTAACCCCGGATTTTTTGTCTAAGTCCGCAGAACCAAATTAAGATAAGGGCAAATTAATTTTTTCCCTTTGAGCGACGATGAATACGGTACATTTTTGAAAACCGATAAGTCAACAGGAACAGTACCCTTATAGTTGCGACATACCGGACAGGATACCGGACCTCGGTAAAATAAGCCGTAAAAATTTGTAAAAGTGTTATGAATCAGATAGGTTGAACAAAGGATTCCCTCGTCCTCTTCCCATTTTGATAAGAATATGTGCGATATGTGGGTGCATGAGAAAACAAGTAAACTTACTCTCCACTATAAACAATGTGTGTCTGTAAATTATGTGGACTTAATACTACTACAGATTCAGAGGGGTTCCATGCACAACAATCAATAAACTGTAAATGCCCAACCAGTGGCAGCAACAGAGTTATAAAAGTGAGGGGGTACAGTTGGGGACTGTGCAGCGCCGAGCTGGGGTGGGCTTCGGGGGGGGGGGGGGGGCTCTCCCTAAGTTGAGAAAATTTGTTAACTGTTTTGCAACAAAATCATGCGAATATGGATATCATTGGAACCGGCTGAACAAGCCGGTTCCAATGATATTCATATTTGCATGATTGCATTGAGTTATACCTTTGAGAATTTTTCTAAAATATTAAATTTTATTTGTTTTTTAAAATTGCTGTAGGCTGAATTCCAAACGGATGCCTTGCACGCTCTCGATTCTAGCATTCGTCGAATACTCTTAAGCACTATGTTTAAGTCCGTTTAAACGCGGCATGCCTTGTTGCAATTTGGACCCACGACTCTTGTTTGTTGTTTGCAGCTAGCGTGTGTGTGGGGGGACGGGTGGGGGTGGGGGGGGGGGGGCAAATATAATTTCAAAACTTCTCTGATTTAGTGCACTTGGGAATATGGGATTAAGCATACCGACCATTACACCGCAATGTTCAATACAACAAAAATTAAAATGATAGTATTGTTTTGCTACGCTTGGCGAAAAAAGTGGAGGGGTAAGTATCCCTACATATCCCTCCATGGCGCCGCCACTGGCCCTAACATAGTTTATGTTCTTAGATGTAAGAATTGTGGAACTAGTATCTATGTTGGAGAAACGGGGCGACAGCTGTTTGAGTCGTGGAACAAACTTGTTTCCACCCAAATAAACCTAGCTATTAAATTTTCAAGCAACAGGCCACTGATTGTTAGATTTAACTGTTTCCAAACTTGATCAGTAAGGACTGATCAAGGAGGATGATTGGATATGCAAATTAGACACAAGGAATGGTACAGGTTTTAATACAAAAATAAATCGTCACACGACAATGACGTAAAGTTGTGTGAAGCGTTGAACATCATCCGCTTTCAACTTAACGTTGACTATTTTGAAAGTTGTCAGACAATATTTATGTGCTAGATTTCTCGAAACAAAATGTGACTCTCCATTCCAGAGGGCAATTCCGCCAACCAAGGCTTATAGCCGAAAGCTTGGTTCTTAATGATGAGCATTGTAATTAATATTATACCGTAGAAAATATTTAGTTATTGAAGAGTTGTTTCTGTAGAAGATAAATAACTCGTTGATGTTGGATAGGCGAGAGAAAACTCCCCAGTTGAGGTCCGTTAGGCTCGTGTTAGGCCCTCGACTGGAGGGGGGGGGGGGAGGTTCTCTCGCCTATCCAACATCAACGAGTTGTTTATCTTATCCTACTTAAAAAACTGTTTGTTGTTGGATGGTTTAACCCTTTGCCCAACGCAGACGATATCAAAATTTATTATTTTAAATATCATTTTTTGAAGTTTTTCAAAAAATTTTAACAAAACCATATCACGTGACCCCACGCTGGAACAAGCTCGTCGAGCTCGTTCCAACGAGGTGTAACATGGTATGGTTTTGTTGAAATTTTTAAAAATAATATTTTTTCAACTGCTGAATTTGCATATTACGCGGGCGCATGCGGCCGATTCGTTGGGTAAAGGGTTAACAGATGTAAAATATCCAACATTTAGGTGTTGGATACACAACTATCCAACTATTGGACATGGAATATTGTCGTTGATGTTGGATAGGCAACGGCACTCGACAGGGAAGCTTTCTCTCGCCTATCCAACAACATCAACTTGTTAATTATCATCAAAACATACCAATGCATAACAATGGATGACGTCAGTCAAAGTTTTTAAGTAAGTCTCGTCTGCCAATCTCGTTAAAGGTTTAAGTCAATCGAGCGCTGAAATCTTCATCTGGAAATGTGGAGATACCACGTTTTGTTTATAAACACTTACCAACACACTCGTTCACACATACTCAAGCACGAGATACAGAGCCCGATATCAAGTCAGAGTTATTTTTCTTTTGAAGGACATTTTGAACAACTTTTTTTTATATTTGATTTCGCTTTGCTTCATTTCAAATACAGATACGTGCAGTTGAAAAAAAGTATTAGAATACAATCAACATTTTATATCATCTTAGATAGAGCATTCCAATTCTGGTTTTAGTTATATTAATCAAAACGAATTCATTCATCAATTAATTAACACTAGACAATACGCTTGGAACGTAAACATACACTGAAGTGGAATTGAGTGTCCCTTATCGTTTTCGCTTCAAAGGATTTAAAGGCGATGCGATTTGTAGTGATGATTTGTATGGTGCAGTTCAACATGTCTTGTAACACATTTAACAGTACTGATGTCGAGAATGTTTTCATGATATAACGGTGGTTCAGTTCACGCTACATCATTATTACATATTCAAACTGTTCATGAGCTACACTTGCGAGCGCAAACGGTCTCCTTATCACCTAGCCCCTCGGTATTCAATCAAATTTGTTTCTTCGGTGAGAATATGACAAGCATGTAAAAATAATGTGCTGTACGAATTTCTTCAACTTTCTAAACAGTAATAATACCAAGTCTCTTATCGATCTTAAAACGGCTGAACAACTTTGCGGTCACTCTCTAGGACTATTTCAACTTTGGGAGTTGGCTGTAAAAATCTCCTGCCTTGAAAAACTGCAGTATATTCAAAACTGCGTGGCACGTATTATAACGAACATTGGGTCTCCCTTAAACAGAGAATAGATTTAAAAATACACTTCCAAACATAAAATGTTTAAATGGTTTGGCACCATCGTACCTTTCCGATTTACTCACTCGCTATGTCCCAGACAGACCATTCCGCTCTTCAGATAAACATAACTTAGTTGAACCTCCGAAAAAAACAATTACCGCCCGTGAGAGGGCTTTTTCAGTCTAGGCAACAAAACTATGGAATCTCTACCAAATGCAATTACGATGTTTTCTACATTAATATACTCTAAAATCAGATGGGTTCAAAATTAAACCAAATCAACTGGGTTGAATGAATATGAACCCATTTTGGGCCCATATTCACTCAGCCCAATTGATTTGGGTTAATTTTCAACCCAATTGTGTTTACAGTGTATCATTCAAGACACCGGCCAAAACCATATGATTCAAGCAAGCGTTCTCAGAAACAAACTAACGAAGGTTGTGTGAATGTGTTACCTGTTTGTTGTACAGACAAAGAGCAACTCATTGGACTTCAAGCTTTATCAATTAATATTACACACCTCAGTTATTCCGTTCCCTTCCATATCTATCGTAATTTCCCATGCAGCGCATCATTCCAAGTCACGTGACAACAGGTCGAACGCTATTATATACGCAAGAAAGTCATAGCATTCATGCAGCGAAATGTTTTAGCCTTCTGGGTTACAGTGTAGCGAGACGCTCTAAGAAACAAATAGGTGCATTGATGATTATGTGCAGCGTAATCCTGTTGTGTATTCTTTGCTAAATTTTATCAGGAAATAAAATGGTTGATCCTAGACAGTGATTAGCGTTTTTGTTTTAAATTGAGAATGACCGTAATAATGGATACACATATGTGTTGTAAAGTAATATATCTTTGGCAGAAGGCGTTTTGGTATAATATATCAAATATTGCTCGAGTTTACAAGCCATATTGGAATTTATGCAACGGCTAGGCAACTCTTAACACTTTGGTCTAGAGAGGCAACTTTTCTGGCCCAGGAACATGAAACGTCATAATTTCATTAAGTAGAATAGCTGGTATGTGGATGTGTAGGGCAGACAATCAATATTTCCAACGTGCAGCCCGATGGCTGTACGTTGAAAATATTAATTGGTCTACCCCAATTGATGAAAACGTACTCTTTCAATTGATGTCATTTGGCTGACATGGACGATACCACCAGAGTTCATAGGGTAATGTGCATATTGACACCGCTTCTCTCAATATCCACACTACGGGTTGACTGGACGGTCCATAAGCTTCAATTTGTCTCGTAACCTCGTGCAACATTTGATATATTTGGAGATGCAGTACTCGACAAGGTATGTATAGTGAATGCAGGCCCGGGTCAGTGTTAAATGCTAAACTTATGCATTAGACAGTATGGAAGTGAACATCTATTGAGATGGACACTAAAATGGTAGAATGCTTTCAACACATGTCGAGCCTTTTAACTCAGGCAGACAATGTTCGTCATTAGAAGAGATTTACAGGAAAATTCTCTCTCCTTAATTGCATGAAGCTGTCAGTTTTTTTAAACAATATTTTTATTTCATCATTGAAATGAGGTTTGGCGAACAGGCAATGCCTATATTAACACCGTACCCTACAAAAACACAGATTTACAATGATGCAAGTGCAACTGTACAAAAAACAGAAACTGATCACATGAATTAGAAAGAAAGTACCACAAAATATCTCGTCATTTCTTATATATCCATTACCTATCGGGTAGGGAGGCACTCTGGTATATAGATGAAAGTATAATAGGCCAACAGTACGCGTGTCCTTTTTGCTATGCACTATCAAAAACCAGTCTCCAAGGGCAGAAGACAAGGATTCATTTCCACTGGCAAATTAGTCACACGAATCTCATTGTTTCCCTAATATATTCTTGTACCGCACTGAATTTACCAGCATTTTCCAAAGCAGTTTTCTCTGGATCACCATATAACATTAGAGTGATATTATTGGTGTGGCCCAATTTTGTTAGAAGCGAATTTCTTTGTTCTGTATATGGAGGACACAATAATAAATAGTGTCCAGTGTCTTCATATAAATGGCCACAGCTACAAGAAGCATTATCACTTATAAATCTATCAAATTTGTGTCCGTTTAAATCACTACAATTTAAACGCAGCTTCGTGTGAAAGATTTGTTCCCTTCTGCCACCCACATAATAAAACCCAGGAACAACATTGTCGCTAATTGCAAGTTTCTTCTCAAATAGGTCTACGGAAGTACATTTCTGCACGTCTGCGTGTAGGTCGTTCCAAAATTTTCCCGCTGATGGTAGAAACGAGTTTGAGAACCAATTAGTGTTGCATTTAATTTCCCTTAGTAAGTTTGAAGATCTTAGCGGGTAATAGGTCAATTCTGATACAGATCGCAGAATGAGCAGCCTAATGTCGTTTGGCACGTTTGTGAACATGATTTTATACGGAGCTACTAATTTGTGACGTCGTCTGCGCTCTTTAAGAGGGATGAAACCCGATTCCCTATAAATAAGGTGATGACTTGTTCCCCTAGTTACCCCTATTATAGTTCGTAGAGCATCCAAGTGCAGATTTTCTAGGAGTGTCGATTTGGTCTCCGTGCAACCATCCCATATAACATCGGAATAATCAAAAAGCGGGAGAATGAAATATTTATATACAGTTTCCAATGCGTGTCTAGATAGTCTGTATTTTAGGCTTCTTAGGCAGTTTATCATGGAGCTGACTTTATTTATAATACACTCTATATGTGAATCCCCTTGTCCCGCTTTTGAAAAGATCAGCCCAAGATGTTTATGGGTGTCCGTCTCTTTTGTTTGCTGTCCTAGGGGGTAAAGATTGGGACGAAGCGTAGGGTTTACTTTACTTGAAAGTACAATGATTTGGTCTTTAGTGGATTAATAAGACCTGCCATGTGTTCGACCAATGAGCAATTTTTCTCAGGTCATTATTCAAAACTTCTGCTGCTAAGTTTGCATCTTCGATTACTAGATAAAGTGTAGTATCATCGGCATAAAGTCTTATATTAGACATAATATCTTTAACAATGTCATTTATGTAAATATTAAACAGAAGAGGCCCTAAAACGGATCCTTGTGGCACACCAGCTTTAATGATTTGATTTTTGGATTTCTCACCATTTGCGACTACATGCTGGGAGCGATTTGTTAGGTAGCTTTTAAACCACGTGAGTAGGTTACCTCTTATTCCAATAGAGTCTAATTTATGAATTAATCCGTCGTGCCATACTCTATCGAATGCCTTACTTATATCACAGAATACCATTCTGACTTCTTTATTGATGTCCATATTGCTGGCAATATAGTTATCAATATCTATGAGTTGCCAAATTGTACTGTCACACGGAATGAAGCCTGATTGTGAGGGTGTTAACAATCCGTTTTCAACCAAGAAGGAAAAAATGCGTCTGAAAATTACTTTTTCTAGAATTGTACTGACAGAACTTGTTAGAGAGACTGGCCGATAGTTTGCCTTGTCATTTACGGATAATATCTTATGAATAGGCACAACACTAGCCATCTTCCATAAATTTGGGAACTCATTACGTGATAAGGACAGATTAAAAAGATAAGTTAGAGGGGGAGCTAACTGTTGGGCACATGCCTTAATAATTCTGTTATTAATTAAATCTGGTCCACTAGCTTTCTGGGGGTCTAAATTACTAGTAATTGACATGGCATCCTCTTCGGAAATTACTATGGATTCAAGACTCATTTCACAATGTGGAATGGGTAGTAATTCTTTGTCACCAACTGAGTTAGCTTGACTAGCAAAATACGTATTTAATCGACTTTGCATCACTAATTATTTCCCAATTTTCTTCAAGCGGCGGGAAGAGTTCATTCGATAGATTGTGCTCTTTAGAGAAAGATTTAAGGGTCCCCCACCAAAGTTTACTACCAAAGTTACCAGATGATACATAAGTTTCAGTTTTAATATCGTATTTCGCTTTGGCTGTTCGCATGAGTGGTATTGTTTCGTTTCTGTCATGCCCAAATCTAGATGTATACACTCCCAGTATAAATTTCTGGTTCTGACTTCGCAGTTCTGTCAGGATTAATTCTAAGCCTGGGATTTCAAGATCATATCGACGTTTCCAAACTATTTAATACTTAATATAAACGGCCAGTCCTCCCCTCGGCCCCTCTCCTCGATCCATACGAATAGGTGGATAATGGTAGCCTTGTATTTGAATATCTTTGTTTTGAACGGTGTTTGACAACAGAGTCTCCGAAACAAAAATGATATCATAATTTCCCAATTTGGCGCTTATTATATCGGTTTTGTTGCGGAGACCTCTAACATTGATATGTACAATCTTCATTTCCCCAGGATAAACTTCAATATCCCCACTTGTAAAGAGATGCATAAAAATCATTATACTTAATCCTCGATGTCCAACTGTGCATAAAAGCATCACAAGGAGAGATTCAAAAATGATTTATTTCTGCCTCCACCCCTGAAAAGCCCAATCCTCGCGCGTGTCATCCATTAGGTGCTATCAGTATACTGGCAATACGAGTTTGTGAGAATTGGTCTTTCAAGGTGTGCATTCTATTGTAAGACAAATGTGGCAAATTTCTCAGATCAGTTTCAGTGCAAAAACATTGTAAACAGAACAGTAAAAAGTAAATTGAAAAAGTTGATGGGTATCGTTTCATTTGAAACGTAAGTGGTATTGGGTTAGTGCAGTGTCAGAAATAAAATCAATATTGTCAATATTCCTAGCATAGATTACATACACATTTCAGCAAAGATAGGATTTGGGGGCCATAGAAACCAGCATTGGTCAATTAACATGATGAAGATTCAATTGGGGGGGGGGGGGCACCCAACCTCACAGCGCAGTAAAAACTCTCGAGTTTACGCCTGCACTGGACCCTCTGACAACTACAGAGTGCATTCGGCGTTTTGATTTTGTCTTTGCTGTAGATATGGGCATTGTAAATCAACAGACCAATTCGTAGGCCATTATTAAAGGGTTAGAAATAATTATAGGCGTTAAACAATCATCATTAGCCCTCAATTTCCAGTGAAGTTCTTTTGCAACTTCAAAGAATACCATTAACTGTCGAATATACGTATATTACCCATGAATAGTATCATTCATAAATATTGGCCGTGAAATAATGGACTTTTCCACAGAGAAACATATTTTAGGAAAACCTATCCAGCTGTCAGTAAATGTAATACTAAGGGTATGGGAGTTTCATATACAAAATGAAATTTTGAAATGTTAGTGAATTTGTATCATCGATGTGCGCATCATTTCACAGACTTCAGGCAGATTATTGCAAAAAAGTATAGAAATACATAAGCTGGCTTTTTACAATTTGTTTCTCAATCCCTTTGAACGATGGTCTATTATTCTCTAGCTGAACCCATTCAGAAATAAGAAAACGGCGTTTTCACCAATTTTTGATGTTCTGTAAATTACACTGTCATTTCCAATAACCCTTTAAACCCCAGAGGCCGTTTTTTTCCTGCCGGATCACAAGCTACGCGATAATGTCATTAAGAGAGATGCCTACAAGATAAATGTGTAGTGTAGACCAAGCAATATTTTCAACGTGCAGCCCAGAGGCTGCACGTTGAAAATATTAATTGATCTAATCCGATATAATAAATATGGACTCTTCCAATTCCTGCCATTGAACTGACATGGAAGATACCACCAGGGTTAAAAGGGTTAAAATATAGGTCCAGGAGGTGGTTGTTCGCTAATTCCTTCATGGGACGAAGAAAAACTTGCAAAGTACTGTAAAAACACATTCGCTAAACAAAGAATCAAAGGGGACGCGTACTGAGTGTTGGTAGGTCTGATACTGATGGATATTCTTTATGGTGGATTATCTGTGAACCAGTTGCTTCTAATTAGCTTTCCATAGAAAGACAAGTCTCCTTTGAAACTTTCAATAAACGAAAACAACAGACAACTCTTAGCTGTCTGTTGTTATCCTTTATTAAAAGTAAAAAACTGAAATTTGGCTTTATTTTCTATTGATGTCATGGCATTTTCTCAACAATTACTTGCCTCTTAATGGACCTTCCTCTCAAGTCTAATATTTTGAAACGAGATAACTTTATCGAATGTCGAATTTCATGGTTATATGAGTCACGGAAGTTATTACAATACAAAAAAAAAAAAAAAAAAAAAAAAAAAAAAACACAGACGAACCCCGGTATTTTCTTATCCAAAACAATTCCCTCCTTTTCAAATCTAAGTTTTGACCCTTCTTATGAAGAAGGCGAGTTCTGGTTGAGCGCGATAAAAAGTGTGTTGGGTTGTAAAATTTAAAAACACCATTCTGTCGATATATTAAAAAGCATTAACGCTTTACCTCACACGAAAAGAAGACGATGCTTGCTTATTTTGGGGAGATAACTAAATGTTTCTATTTTGTCGTTTCCAAAACATAGCTTATGGTCCCTCATTGGAATGAGGTCGTTTAAATCGATCCTAAGTGGGGGTTATAAGCTATGTATTAGGAAGCAAGGGGTCCTTGACGAAATTGACTTCAAACGACGCCTATGAGGAATACGAAGTTGTTTATTTATTATTAAATTACGCTCGCGCGCGCTTCATATACGCCGTTGACGTATCACATTATGGAACCGTAAACTAGATTTGTACAACTCTAGACTGTGATGAGTGACCGGCATACGAAACGAAGGCTCCCAGCACACGCGTCTGAATAACTAACAGACAATCTATACTCACGTATCTCAAAACGAATATACCTCCATCGCCAGGTGTCCAGCCGGAAGAGAATGATATATATCAAATATAATGCACACACAAACAGAATAAATTTTCTGAAAGGAAAAAAAACGAAAAACAGCATTTGAGTCATTATTAATTTTTGATCCGATATCGAAAGTGAACAGAATCTGTAATAAAGTTACAAGTATATACTGTAAAAAGGATGCAAAATGGCGAACAGTAGTTATATTTTAAGCTCCCTTCATTGCAACGTATATCGCCGCTAACCAAGAATGATCGTACGACGCATACCCACGAAGCTGCTTTAAAACAGGGTGGTTCTCAAACAATAATAATTAACCCTTTCAACACTGGCGCAATGGAAGGTATTATTTCAGTCGATACTGTCAACGGCGAAATGGGCGAAACCATCCTGGTTTGTTGGGAGGTTCAGTAATAATTTAATCCAACAGCTCGACAGAGCTGTTGGATTAAATTATTACCGAACCTCGCTTCAGACTTTTTGATCATTTTATCGTCTGCTCGTCCACTACCAATTTTATCTTAAGGCAAAAATTTATGCACACCGGGTCGAAAGGGTTAAGCAGACACACATCATGTCTTTGATCAATATCAACAATGAACCACAACGACGTATTATAATTTTGACGCAAGGAATCGAGAGAATATGTTTTACTGGCCTGAAATCATCTTACGAGGGCATTTGTTGCTATAAATAAACAATGCTTAACACAAAAAGTTTCTCGAATGTTTTCACTTTTCCGAAGAATCGATCTCGCTAATCGCTTTATAAAGACATTTTTTTTTGATTCTGTGAAAACAGGAACATGTTGATGATATGCCCATAAAACTCAGCAATACAAATTGAATAGTTACAACATATTTTAGTTATTATTGAGAACAAACAAGTGTCGACATTGGTAAGTGTTACCAGTTTCCACGCTAGACGTTTCTTTGTATGACGGGGAAGCTGTTACGCTTTGACTACTGGGTGGAGTTACCACATTCATTGACTTGACGCCATCTTGGGGAGGGTGGACGATTGCGTTGCTACGTTTTTCGTAGGTGTTCCAGTAATCCGGCTGTATGGAGGTCTGTGGTATGTTTCAATTTACCACTTGTGCCAATGTTGCAACATATCTCGGATACGGTTTATTTATTTGTTGTCTTCGTTTGACAGCAACAGACTTTGTGTCAAAATTCAAAACTAAGATGAAAAGTTGTGTATTACAGCCTTCAGCATCACATCTGAGATCACACCGACTGAAGACACGTGGATCAAATAGTTTCCAGGAAGATGAAGAAATTCATTACGTTAAACATATGTTCATTTGCCATAACTATTAAGCAAAAGGAATAGGAGGACAAGTGCTTTCCACTTACTAGAAACCTCCGCTCCCATAACGTGAAAACAGAAAATGTTACAATGGCGAAACAAACAAGTATTTGAAATTATGTAAATGTAAAATAAACTATTTGAAATGGTTTATATATATATATGCGTGTATGTGTATAAATAAATATGAGTATTCAATGTTAAACAAAGACAGAAAAAAGAAAGAAATACTGTTGATGTCCCTTTTGCATTCTGTGTCTTTCTTGATTTCAATCAAATTAATATTCACAGCCAAAGGCCGCTTGGGCGTTGTTCTGATTAGGATGTGTTAAAATAATAATAATAATAATAATAATGATAATAATAATAATAATAATAATAATAATAATAATAATAATAATAATAATAATAATTATCATCATCATCATCATCATCATCATCATCATCTCTCCGCCTTTTGTACTGCAGCTTAGGGACGTGTCTCATAAGATTCATGCCGGTTCACACAAAACTTAGGGGAAACGCGGCGTCAGCGACTCAGGCCAAAAACAGCGCAACCGTGACTATCGTCGTGACAGAGCAATCTGTGTGCCGAGGCGCTGGCTCAACGTCACCCTGATGACGCGTCCATTCCTTGACCTCTCCATACATATTCTGTATTGAAATGGATATCTTGAGTCAACATTGTTTTGCAAATGTTACCAGATGGGAAACTCGGACAGCAGAATATCGTCCGAATTCAAAGTAATATTAAGATATGATATAATTATCAATAAGAGCGTTACGAGCGTTTGAATAATTGGGGCAGACCAGGAAATAATGTTCTGCGTCCTCGACAACAGTTATACAATGTGGACAATAAGGACATTCGGAGATGTAATTGAGGAATTTATCACTTTTCAGATTACGACAACCAGTTCTAATTCAACTGTGAATGATATTGTGTTTTCTAGCACCATGGGAGAAGTATACAGGTGGTCTGCATACGGGGGTGATATGAGTTTTTTGAATTCAATAATCGATGAGCAATTTCGTACTGATTGGGGTAAATTGTTCCACGTTTCCATGCAAGACGGAAACAATGATTGTTTAAATAGTTCAGTTCGCATGCTGTAAGGCATGAAATTTTACGAATTGCGATGTTATAAGACGACGTGTCACAAACCCGTGGTGGTAGAAGTTCATAGAGAAAATCTGGCGTATCGTTGTGCACGATTTTGTAAAAGATACACATCTTTTGAAAGTGTCTTCTCGTTTCTAGATTATTCCATTCATTACTGTAAGCCGGATAGGAGATCGGACCCATGTTCTCTGTAAAAAAATATAGGTTTTCTTTAGAACCAAAACTGGTTCTAATCTTGTTCCTGAGATGGAACCAGTTCTGTTTAAACAGTATTTATTTCAAATCAAATAAATTTACCAAGATTAGTATTCAAATTTTAACAGAATATTACATGAACTGAAGTAGATTAGGCACTAAACTTGGAGCTTATTCAACGCAGTCACGAAACATTTTGAAACGAAGGAGATATGAACAGTTGGCATATCGAACCAGTTTTGGTTCTGTATAGAACCAAAACTGGTTCGATATGCCAACTGTTCATATCTCCTTTGCTTAATAATGATTTGAGACAACCTCGTATAAGCTCTAAACTTATGGCTGAAACCCCCTCAATTTATGTTTAATTCTGTTAATATTTAATGTTAATCTTTATAAATCTATTTGATTTGAAATAAATACTGTTTAAACAGAACTGGTTCCATCTCAGGGACAAAATTAGAATCAGTTTTGGTTCTAAAGCGAACCCATATTTTTTGCAGTGTAGTATCTGGATATGCGACTCGATTTGATTGAAAAAGCCACAGGCATCACTGTTCGTTAGTTGAAACTGTGTGCTTCGTATGCAATTTCTCCGACCAGGATTCACTGCCAGGAATCAACTGACACACGAACTTTAGCAAAGTTGAGGTGAGGGTTTCTCTTACTTCTGGATAGGGTTTCCCGGTTCCGAAAGCCAGTCCCGATATTCGGGAAATCTATAGCACGGCAACGGAACCAAGCGTGGCGTTGCTTGTATGTTGACCAAAGAGGAGTCACATGATATCAGATCTTCAGCTGACCCCAGATTCAAGGCGGTAAAAGCTGTTCCCAAATACGAAGTATATGTATTTCAACTTTTTTAACTGGTACAGTGTTTTTCCTTCTTTTAAATGGTGTGTAAGGTTACTTTCATCTCTAAAAATCCATATTATTCCTTGAAAATGGAACTTTCTGTAATTCGGGAAGTCCTGATTTCTGACAAACCTTTTTCACTGGATCGCCTTCTTGTAAATGGTGTGAACAGTTACTTTACTTTTACTGCGCAATATTCAGCCCAATTCGACTGCAAACTGTTTCAAGGCAATAACAGAAAGCTGCTGATAGTTTCTTCAAGGCGACGTTCAAGGCGAAGTCATAAACCGAAGTGTAACGTCATTTAGGAAGCTTCTGAAAACATTCATCGTGTGGACCAGAAAATGTTATTTTTTCACTCACGCAAGCGCTTGTGAAAAATAAAACTATCTGGTCCGCACTCATGAGATAATTCCAGAAACTGACTAAAATAGAGTAGATTTTCTTTTTGTTATATGCTACGAGATATTTTATTGCACAATATTCAGTCCAATTCTACCCCAAATGAGTACGTTTCAAAGCAATAACAAAGATCAGTTGATCGTTCCTCCAAGGCGACGTAAGGCGGCATAGCGTGGCGTCATTTATGAAGCTACTGAAGGATATTTGATATTTCTCAATATCCATCGAGTCGATGGATATCGAGAAATATATTTTAGATAATTTGCGATAATTCACAGGCTAGTATATAATAAATAGAGAGGGTGAGGGACGTTGTACAAGCGCAAGTGCGCGAATGCGCACGAGTGTTTTACAATATAGTCCCTCGCCTCGAATGAATTATTTCACGTAACCAGTCCAGTCAAGCGATTACTCTGTTTATTACTTTTCATTATTAACGATAATTATATTATTTAACCTTTTACCTAACGTAACGGCCAAAACCGCCAGCGCTATTCTAAAAAATCGCCAATTAATTTTCATTATTTTTAATTTTTTGTCTCTAAAACATAGGTTAGGACCCCCCATTGGAACGAGCAATGAGAGGACATAACCTATGTTTTTGAGACAAAAAATGAAAATAATAGTTATTCAAGAGTTTGTTTTGCAAGTGTCGTCTCCTTTTCATGTTAGGTAAAGGGTTAAAAGAAACAAAACAAAAAACAATGAAGTCCCCATTACACCCACGGCAAGGCGTCTTCGTTTGCGCGCACGGATACATGACCCACATGACACATTTTGCAAAAACTACGTGGGAAGACTTTTTTACTGAAAATTTAAATGATACCACAGAGAGCCATACATCATATATCATTGAATCAGCTAAAAACTACATACCAAATAAAACCATTGAAATACGTCCGAAAAATAAAGCTTGGATGAATTCAACGATCCGTAAAATGATGAGAGTGTGAGATCAATCACATAGAATAGCTAAGCAGACAAATAGGGCCGAAGACTGGGCTAGATTTAGGCATGATAGAAATGAAACTGTATCACTCATACGGAGAGCTAAGGCAGAATACGATCTTAAAACTGAAACCTATGTATCAACTCGTAACTTTGGCAGAAAACACTGGTGGAGGACACTTAAATCATTCTCTGAAGAGCACAATATTTCGACTGAATTTTTCCCTCCACTCGAAGAAGATGGGGAAATAATTAGCGATGCAACCTCGATTGCAGACTTACTAAATACGTATTTTGTTGATCAAGCTAACTCTGTCGATGACAAGGAACTACCACCCATCCCACGTTGTGTAATGAGCCTGGAATCCACAGTAATCTCAGAAGAAGAAGTAATGTTAGTCATTAGTAACTTAGATCCCCAGAAAGCTAGCGGACCAGATTTAATTAATAACAGAATCCTTAAGACATGTGCTCAACAGTTAGCTTTCCCTCTAACATATCTTTTTAGTCTGTCCCTATCACGTAATGAGTTCCCACGTTTATGGAAGAAAGCCAGTGTTGTGCCTATCCATAAGAAATCATCAGTTAATGACAAGGTAAACTATCGGCCAGTCTCTTTGATAAGTTCTGTCAGTAAAATTCTGGAAAAAGTAATCTTTAGACACATTTTTACTTTCTTGGTGGAAAACGAATTGTTAACACCCCTACAGTCAGGCTTCATTCCGGGTGATAGTACAATTTACCAATTAATAGATATTGAAAACTACATTGCTAGTAATATGGACAACAATAAAGAAGTCAGATTAGTATTCTGTGATATAAGTAAAGCATTCGATAAAGTATGGCATGAGGGATTAATTTATAAATTAGACTCGATTGGAGTAAGAGGTAACCTACTCGAGTGGTTTAAAAGCTACCTAATAAGTCGGTCACAGCATGTAGTTGTAAATGGCGAGAAATCCAAAAATCAAACCATTAAAGCCGGCGCGCCACAGGGATTTGTTTTAGGGCCCCCTCTGTTCAATATATACATAAATGATATTGTTAAAGGTAATACTTCCAATATTACACTTTATGTCGATGATACAACACTTTATCTGGTAATCGAAGATGCAAAATTAGCAGCAGAAGTTTTGAATAATGACCTGAGAAAAATTGCCCAGTGGTCTAAAACTTGGCAGGTTATATTTAATCCACTAAAGACTGAATCGCTGTATATTTCAAATAGAGTAAATGCCACGCTTCTCCCCCCATCTCTGCTTTCTAGGACAGCAAATAGAAGAAACGGACACTCATAAACATCTTGGGTTGATCTTTTCAAAAACAGGACAATGGGATTTACACATAGAGAGACTTATAAGTAAAGTCAGCCCTATGATAAACTGTCTTGGAAGCCTAATATACAGATTGACCAGATACACATTGGAAACTCTATATCAATACTTCATTCTCCCGCTGTTTGATTATGCCGATGTTATATGGGGTGGTAGCACGGAGACTAAATCAACACTCCTAGAAAGTTTACACTTGGATTCTCTACGAACCATAATAGGGGTCACTAGGGGGGCAAGTCATCAACTTATCTATAGGGAATCTGGTTTGATACCACTCAAAGAGCGTAGACGACGCCACAAATTAGTAGCGTTGTATAAGATTATGTTCACAAGCGTCCCAAACTACATTAGGCTGCTTATTCCGCAACCTGTATCAGAATTAACTTATTACTCGCTAAGATATTCGAACTTGTTAAGGGAAATTAAATGTAATACGAACAAGTTTTCTAACTCGTTTTTGCCATCAGTGGTAAAACTTTGGAACGGCTTAAGCGCAGATCTGCAGAACTGTACTTCCGTAGATCATTTTAAGAAGAAACTTGCAATTAACGACAATGTCGTCCCTGGGTTTTATTATGTGGGTAGCAGAAAAGAACAAATCGTCCACACGAAGTTGCGGTTAAATTGTAGTGATTTAAACGGACATAAATTTGATAGATTTATAAGTGATAGTGCATCTTGTGGCGGTGGTCGTGTATATAAAGACACTGGACACTATTTATTAATGTGTCCTCTATATACAGAACAAAGAAATTCGCTTCTAATAAAATTGGGCCAAACCACTAATATCACTCTTATGCTATATGGGGATACGGAGAAAACTACCTTGGAGAACGCCAGTATATTTAGTGCGGTTCAAGAATATATTAGGGAAACAATGAGATTCTAGTGAATGGTTTATTTTTCCACTGGAAATGCATCCTGACAATGGCCTTTGCTGTATTGGGCGAGAGAGATTTTAATGGGCCTACCATATAAATGAAAGCAGTTTGCCTCCACACCCAATAGATAGGTAAATGATTTAAAGATGTTGGGATATAGTATAATACTTTCTCTTTCTTTCCAATTCATTGGATAAGTTTCTGTTTTATGTACAGTTGCACATGCACCATTGTATTGTATTGTATATCTCTGTAGGGTACGTCGTTAATATAGGCATTGCCTGTTCGCCAAACCCAATTTCATTGAGGAAATAAAAATATTGTTTAAAAAAAATCACAATGGCATAATTCACTTGTGAAATTATCGTTTATAATCCAATCCGGAAATACCAGTAAATCGCACTTTGAAAAGTAATAAAGAATGGTATCCTGTCTACATGACAACAAACTTCCCGCCCAAATAAATATTAACAACTAAGGCGTGATCTCGACAAAGCGCGCGGCCACGCGTTAGTTGTTGATATTTATTTAGGGGGGGAGGGGGGAATTCTAAGACGTAAACAACTTGCCTAGCATAGTGAAAGGTAGAGGTCACGGAAAAGCATAGCAAAAGGTTTTTCCAACTGGTTACAACCATGTTCCATAGTGTAACTGGCTAAAGATTTACGATGCAAGCTCTTTATTTCCAAGCCTGTAGAAATCGAAACTATATTCAATGCACCAATCTTTATAACCTTTAAACTAACAACTCCACCCCCCCCCCCCCCCATCCCCCATCCCCCCCACCCCCACCCCCCACTCCCCATGATAAGCAACCTGTGTGTGAAGGCTGGTTGTCGTATGTCTAAAAAAGGAGGAGAAAAATTCCGGAAATGACCATAATAGATGGACGTGTGGATCAAGAAAGCCATTGACATTTTTGCCATCGACATATGACTGTCAACTCAATGAAGAGCTTTCTGGGAAAACCCCACATCGAGTTTATATGCAACGTGTAAAACAGAGCAGCAACTTTGTACATTCCTTTGCTTTGGGGAAAGGTGCTGGTCATAATGGTGATGGAGTTCCTTTCCTTTATGTCTCCAAAGACCGTCACTTCCAACGCGAAGCTATCAGCTAGTGATCCTAAAGGAGCCTTTCAACCCTAAATGTCGCCGATGTGATTAGATGAATAAAAGTGTCCAGTAGTGGAATCCTGTTTTAGAGAAAAACGATACATCTAAAACATCATGATGATGTGGCTCGTTTTATTATTATTGTTATCAGCTTCGTGAAGTTTGTGGTTTTACAACCCTGAACATGTTCAGGAGAGCAATGAAAATGAGAAATTTCAGCCTTTTCTGTAGCAGACCCATTAGCAACCCCAAAACACTTTTACAACAAACAAGCCTGATCATGTCATGTTCGATAAAACAGAGAATATATTATCGAATTTAGTATACCTTTCGGCAAAAAAAGTACTTGACATGATTCAGATAATGTATAGAGGAGTATAGTAAATACGCGGACATCGATTGCGAAAAGAATCGATGGTAGACTTAATAAGTATAAAATAAATAAATAAATAAATAAATAAATAAATAAATAAATAAATTGGGCCATTAAAGCAGACGAGACCTTTTGGGTTGTATTAATCCTTTAACCAACGTAACGTGAAAAACCGGCCAGCGCTTTTCTCAAAAATTGCCAAATTAATTTTCATTTTTTGTCTCAAAAACATAGGTTATGACCCCTCGTTGGAACGAGCTCGTTCCAACGACGGGGTCATAACCTATGTTTTTAAGACAAAAAATGAAAAAATTAGTTATTCAAGAATTTTTTTTGCAAGTGTCGTCTACTTTCCGTGTTAGGTAAAGGGTTAAAGATGTCCCTTTTCATCTTTGAGCTAACTACATTAGATTGTTCTTTATCAATGTTTTACCACAATCTATGCGCATGCCCGATCAACAATGACGGAAATTAAGTCTTAAGCCTATCGTAAAGATGTGATCCTTCCCAGCGCAACCCTGCCACCCCCCCCCCCCCCCTACACACACACACACACAAGCGCGTGCGCGCGCGGGAATTCATGATATTAAAACATAAACTAAATCGTTATTCTTGCACTGAATGCATCACACTTTTAACTTCTTTGCCGAGTGCATTATTCTTTGATGGCGCTGATTATCAACAAAAGCACACACATGCACTTTAGCAGCAATTATGTAGCCCAAAGTAACTCCATGATCAGATAATAAATTTACACTAACACTGAAAGAATAATTCCGTGTTTAATATCCTTTTACCTCTTTTGAGAAAAGCTTAATTTGTAATATCGTGTATAAATCGCCTCATTGACTTAATACATATGTATAATACCCAGGGGTTCAGTCACTGTGTTAAAAATCAGTGAGCAGGTGTTGATGTAATATGTTGGTTATCACGCAATGGACGCTTGCACTCCCGCGATATAATTTTGATTTTGAAATGGCTCATGGAAAGGTTTCTTTAACTCCCCACCTCCTCTAAACTTGAGAAAAGAAACACACAGGAGAGCGCATTCTTCTGTCCCCATGATAACATCAAATCTAAATACTGAATGAGCCAATACAGTCTTCGAGTCTTTTTCAGAACGCAGGTAAAACTAGTTGTATTGTCTGATAAAAACTACGAAGTTTCCCAACTCTCAACAAAAACCTAACTGCGATTAATCGCCCATGCGAGTTGCGCACAATAGTATTTTTCGTTGCAAAGACGTAGTCTCGACACACCCAGATGAAGCTCAGCATTTGTCAATTTTTAAATCATGAAAAACTATTCTTTCCCCTTGATTCTTTAATATCTCGCATACAATGACTGCAGGGCTTAAAACTCGTGCGTGATCAGAATCGATAGTCGCAAATGATTCTTGCAAGGACAACAGTGAATTCAACTTTGATTCTCGAAAAATGTGCATTCAATTCTTATTAAAGATTCTGACCTTAAAGGCCAGGGAAAGACTACTTATCTTTTACTCCCATGTAATAAGGTAACACACTGATTTAGCACTGATGTCTAGTGAAGTTTTGGCTGCATATACAGAAAACCAATACTTCACTAGAAACCACTGCCAGTGTAATGTAGCTTCCATCAGTAAGACCATCAAAAGCATTTATCAATGACAACTCATAGTGAATGTCTACGAAATATATAACCACTCTTATGATAACTAGTTTATGTGTTAGTTTTTCCTATTTAATAATACTTAACTTTCAGTTGCTGTTTAATATCCTATTTTGTTTATGCAGTCTGTCTTGTTTTCGGTGTATTTACTCATTAAAGCTATTCTATTATATGTAAGACAACAAACGTACCAATATGAGCACCTTGCCCTAAAGTGTTAACTCTTAACCCGCAAAGTATTTTCAAGATATTTTTCATCATATCTAGTCATGGCTGCTGTAAAGCAGCCATGACGAGATGTGATAAAAAATTCATCTAAATGTAACTCAAGAAATCATTGCTGAAAAAATCCCATATATTTACAGGGGGAAATTTGATTAAATATACCCAAATTCTACTTTTTTCAGTGACTAGAGAAATCCTGCCCTGGGCGTGAATATTCTCCAGCAGCATGCAAAGAATTATTAAACGTCAGTAAACATATGGGCATGCGGCTTGTTTTACTGTGGAACACGTTCTGGTTGCACGCACATGGATTTAACAGCAGCCTGCTGTCAAACTATAAACTTATTTGAGATCTGAAAATAAATTGATTCTCGCTGCAGCAGACAACTGTAAAGTGGGCGGAACTATTACTGTGCACACGGTATACTGGTAAGCCCCATATTATACTGGCAAGCACCCGTACAAAGACTAATACGCCAGTTTGTTCATTTCCTACAAAAATCGATATTAAATCTTAAACTCAGTATGTGCACATTTAGCTATCAGAGTTGTTACTCACTATTTGAGAAGTATGCACATATCTTCTTGCTCGCCACCATAAGAAAATGTTCTAATGAATTCGGTTCACAGACCTAGGTGCGCTGTATTTACGCGAATTTCATTTATAAATCAATTTCAAATCCAGTTTCAAGAAAAGTAATTTGGTTAAACGCTGGCTCTGCTCGTAAATCCTCAACTTGCATGTCTACGTCTTGGTAATCATGTCTGATGACTTTCATCAAAGTAGCTTCATCAACGGAGTTGTCAACACGAGACTTGCATTGAAAAATTAATAACGGGCCTTTCAGGGGATAATTCAGTAAAAATGTCGCAAAATTTGAGTTTGTTGGTGATAATATATGGGAAGTTTCATAAATGTGGATTGTATGGTCCTTTGTCAGAAATTGGTCACTTTTGTTTGAAAAAGTGTAACTGGACTTGCAGGATATTTTGTGTAGTTGGCAGGTGGATGGTGTGAGTAGCAAGTTAAAATACATAAAAAGTACAGGAAACATAAATTAACTCTAACCAGGAATTTTAATACAATTCAGGTCACTGCTCTGTTCTGGTACTTTATCGATAGCCAGTATTGAAATGCGAACATGACACCGTTTTAAATTTAACTGTGATTCTGAAATAATACTGATCAGTGTTCAGTTATGTAAGCGATTGAGTAGTTCAGCTCTACTGTCCGTGGGAAAGTGCCTGCGATGTGCGAAGATATGTTCTGTTGAAGGGTTGGAATGCCACGAAGGCACCCAAATAAGATCGGACCGGTGTAAAAGGAATGGAAGTCCGTAGGAACGTTAGTCCCTCTGGACTATTATTCCGCGGAATTATAGTCCTAGGTCTAACATTTCTAGGAATAGTAGTCCGGCGGACTGCTATTCCTAGAAATGTTAGACCTAGGACAAAAATTCCGCGGAATAATAGTCCAGAGGGACTAATTTTCCAACGGACTTCCATTCCTTTTATGATGTAGTATGTAGTATCTGTGACGAAAATAACTAAACTACGAGTGAATCACGACCAGCACTTACGTCTCAGAACCCTCCGCCTGCAAGTTAGTTAAATTAGATTCGATCACAGACTCTGTGCTATAAGTTTTGTGACGGTAAATTTTCGTCGAAATGTTCGCAAAATCTTATTATTTATCTTACAAGAACGTTTTCACCAAAAAAACTGAAAACATCTTGACAAACTACAAGCGATCGCACGTACGGTCGATCACTCTTTTCAGAACGATCGAACTTTTTTATCTGCACTCATCGAAAACGGATTACACATTTGGACGCTGCCATAACTCTTTACCTAACGTAACGGCCAAAACCGGCCAGCGCTATTCTCAAAAATCACCAATTAATTTTCATTATTTTTTTTCCTTTTTTGTCTCAAAAACATAGGTTATGACCCCTCGTTGGAACGAGCTCGACGAGCTCGTTCCAACGAGGGGTCATAACCTATGTTTTTGAGACAAAAAATGAAAAAAAATAGTTATTCAAGAATTATTTTTGCAAGTGTCGTCTGCTTTTCAGGTTGGGTAAAGGGTTAATACTTAAAGAAATCTTCAACTCAGGAAATAAATCAGATTAGATCATTTTTGGTTATGATAATATTTTTATATAGGCATACCATGCGTTAAACGTGAATATATATAGAGAGTAATCGCTTGACTGGACTGGTTACGTGAAATAATTCACGAGAGGTGAAGGACGTTGTACAAACACGAGTGCGCGAATGTGCACGGGTGTTTTACAATATAGACCCTTGCCTCGAATGAATTATTTCACGTAACCAGTCCAGTCAAGCGATTACTCTGTTTATTACTCTTCATTATTAACGATAATTATATTATTTAACCCTTTACCTAACGTGACAGCCAGAACCGGCTAGCGCTATTCTCAAAAATCGCCAATTAATTTTCATTATTTTTTTTCATTTGCTGTCTCTAAAACATAGGTTATGGCCCCTCATTGGAACGAGCTTGTTCCAATGAGTGTTCATAACCTATGATTTTGAGACAAAAAATGAAAATAATAGTTATTCAAGAATTCTTTTTGCAAGTGTCGTCTGCTTTTCATGTTAGGTAAAGGGTTACAAAAAACAATGAAGTCCCCATTACACCCACGGCAAAGCGTCTTCTTTTGCGCGCACGGTCGGAACGGATACATGGCCCAATTGTTGTTTGCATAATTCACTTGTGAAGTTATCGTTTATAATCAAACCGAGAAATTCCAGTAAATCACACTTTGGAGAAAGTAATAAAACAAAGAAACTCACAGCTGAAACACAATTAAACTCTGACAGCTTTAGAAAATTACGTCTTGATTTTCATTCATTCATAAAAAAAATCAATTCGTAGACGCTGAATGATTATCAAAATATATGCGAACAAATCAGGAAAGGGAGGGAGAAATATAATAAGATAAATTGGTTTATTGCCACCAAATGAGTCCGAGATGGTGTACTGAAGTCTCGACCTCGCCTCTGGGTGGTCGCATATAAACTCGTCCTGGCGGACTCGTCGATATATGCCCAGCGACGAAATCTTGACGTTAATACACATTATTATCACTTTATAGGGCACTCCCTGGCGAATATTTTCATTTTCGGGGACTGCACAAAACTCATATGTTTCCGTTCACATCCGGGTTCCCGGGCAATAATGAAAAATTCGTTTCAATATGGCCCGGCGGCCCGCACATCCCCGGATATAGGGAAGGTAACACTGCTTTGAGTTTGAATATTTGGAGCAGAGAGATGTGATGGTGGAATTTTGTGATCTTTGGCGTGAAAGAATTAAGATATACATTCGCATTTAAGGCATGAGTTAGTTGCTGACAATGATTGTGTGGGAATTTCACACATCTACTACATTGAAAAATGATAATAATATATAAATGATGAAAAAATAGCAATCTTGATTTTTCTTGGTTTGACATGTAACCTCTTTGAAATGTGATAATAATACAAATAACATTATTTTTTACGGGCGTTATGGTTCATTAACAGCCCAACGAATATGATTAACAGCCCTTGGGCCTATTAGTGGCCCTCGACTTCGTCTCGGGCCACTAATAGACCCTTGGGCTGTTAATCATTTTCGTAGGGCCGTGAATGAACCATAACGCCCTCAAAAATAATGTTATTGTATAAATATAGGAAATCCACAAGGCGGTAATAACCTAAATGTGTAAACTCCTTTTCTATTATTAGGTGAGACATGATAGAAAAGCAGTTCGAGGGGTGGGTTAACTTCTAAAACTATTTTCAGTCTGTTTCTGGAATATCCCATATTTTGGCTGACTCCCAAACGGAAACCGAGTCATTGTTTAATGGATTGCGTTTAAAAACTGTAAAAACCGTTGTTGAATGGAGACTAACAATATTTGCAATACTTTTTAGATTCCCAGAAGTAGCCATTGCTGACAATTGTCGTCATTGGAAGAGATTTACAGGAATGTTGGCACTGCTTAATTTTGTAAAGCTGTCAGTCAACTTAACACTAAGGGTAAGGGAATTTGACATAAAAATTAAGATTTCGAAATGTCTGATTTGTATCATCAATGTTCGCATAATTTCCCAAATTTCAGGCAAACTTTCCGGCAGAATAGTATAAAAATACAGAAGCTGGATTTTTGCAACACTTTGTCGGGCCAAGCATTAAAGAACCACGACTCGGACGGGTGACAACTCACAACACCAAGAAGGCGAAAGATACGGTTTTCAATGTCCAACACAAGCTGAACAGAATACGTTAGTGGTTTAGCGTTGATTGGTTTGCACTCCTAAACTGAACAAACGTAATTCATCCACTTCACTCATGCACATATGCTGTTGTGGTGTCTTAACAAATAAACACAGCACCCTCTTCTGACTCTAATATATCAGGAAGAACATGCTTCATAACTGTGTTTATATAAACTCAACTCTAGGGCTAGAGAGCACCCTCTCCAACTGCTCAATGGTTCACAAGAACACAACAAGATACAGCCCCACATGCATCATCAACAATGTAAAAAGAATTAAACACAATAATAAAACGAAGTTACCTCTTTTTCGGGGTTAATTCTTGGGCTCATAGAAGTTATACATATTTCGTCGCATGAGTGCTAGAATGTTGTATGTCCCGTATGAGACATAGAACATTCTAGCACTCAACCGCGATTTGGTAGTCAGACTTCGATTTAGGAGATGTGTGATTCGCTGAGCTTCGATTAAGAAAGTGATACTGTCCGTTATCGTTAAAGCGTGTCTACGCGAGGACGTAGACATTGAAATTACTTTTATTTACCGGTTTGTCAAAGTCAGCCCTTTCCTATCCTGTTTTTGGAGGGGTAAAGGAAAACCTGGCTAAGGGTATCCGATATCAAGATCATTTCCAGCCGACAGTATGAAGTAGTGTGTCAAGCAAGTATTTGACGTTCAAGCGTCTGTCGTGCATGTTCTTCCTCTCCACTCATGCTACAGTTTCAGAAAAACATTCGCACCTGTCTTTGTACCGGACTGAGATGTATTATCGCTCCACCCCCAAAAATAGTTCTCTGAAATTATTGTCGAAAGGATCATATTGCCTTGGATTTGGACTGCACATTTCAGGCCGTAGTAGCGGTTTGGCTGATCAAAGTAATCTGGTATCCCCTGGTAGACAGTTGTCTATTTTAGGGCCTTGTGAAGCTTCGAAAGTTGATTCGATTCGATTCGAAATCATCCCGATGACTCGATTCAATTCGAGTCAGATTGATTTGGATATATTAGAAGCGTCGAGATGTTCCAAAATCCTACAAATTGGCTCCTCTTGAACTCTTCCTCTCTCACCAGAAGAGTTCAATCAGATTCCACTTCCTAAACTACTTTACATCGGTTCTGGAAGAGTCCGCTATATTGATAGATTTGTCCACTTGTCCAGTGAGTAACCGTTCAATAATATACTTGAGTGGAGAGTGTCGACATTTACAGTCGTAAGAAGGTGCTGTACTTACAATTTGAAGGGCTGGAGATTCCATTCATTTCGATTCGAAAGTTTTTACCTCATTCGATTCGGGACACGATTTGACCCGAAATTTGGGATTTGCGGGACACTACCATTTTAAATTGGAATGGAATGGTATTAAAATACATCTATCCATGTCGCAAACCATTGCGACGCAAGAGCCAAAACAGTGAGCCCATAGATTATTTACTTCAAGGCGGTCATGCTCAAGGAGTTCAAACTCAAGCCATGTGGCCGTAAAATGTAATTTTAACCACACCTTTTCCTTAGAAAATTTGATGATAAGTTACATATGAAAAAGGGATATAGTTGTTTCAAGAGAAGAGTTTTATTTCATTCATTTCGAGTGGGTAAAACTTGTGGAGCGGTTGGAAGGATCACGTGCAGTAAGTTGATAGTCGAATGACACTAGAACATTCGTGGAGTAGAGTTTCTGTCCATGCAATACCACATACCTCGAGAAAGTATATACAAAGGGCAGGTATTGCAATCATCAAAGTGGCTTCTCTCTCGATCAGACGGCTGTCCAATTCCTGCATACTTACGTCAGTGCGTGGAGATTTCTCGAACAGAATACTGCAAAATCAAGACCGCATCCTTTGGAAAGGAGAAAAACGGAAATTGAGGATCTCTAAAATGTCGCGAAATGATATAAAATTTCTGCACAGAATTCACTAAAATCGATCTGAGCCGAGATGAATTTGAGATTATTTTTATAGCACAATGTGTAAGTTAACCTTTAATCCTTTTAACCCTAGCGGCCTTTTTCCGTCTAGGAACATCATTCACCATAACGTTATTAAATAGGATGGCTGTTCGGTAAACATGGGAGGTAAACCAATCAATATTTTCAACGTGCAGCCCAGTGGCTGCACGTTGGAAATATAGATTGGTCTACCCCAAATAATGAATATGGACTCTGTCGCAGGATTACGGGGCTGAACTGATGGAGGAAAATTTATGTTCTTATCAGTGCTCAGCCGACAGCCAGTGACTGTCGTCTAAACCCCAGTTCGAACGTAAACCTTGCCACCTTATCAATGCCCTATCCGCTCGGGACTCTTAGAATTCCTGAAGGTGCCTGTGGCTTACAACGCCAAAGGGTGATCAACGATATTTCACTGAAAAGATTATTTATTTACATGTACGAAGAAATATAATATGAAACAAATTACTCACAAAATTATCCATAAGAATACACTAATTACGCGAATAAAAGTTTATTCTTTAGGGCCCTCGACGTCTCCCACAGCTAGCTGTGTCCGCTGGATCAACCTCACATCATCTTCATCCTCTCACGGTTTGTGTCAAATACAAAGTGTCTATTCACTTCTGGTTGCTTCCTCCTCGCTGGGTCAACTTCGCCGTCAGTCGGGCTTAACTCATATAATGTTCTGCTTGTATGACTCTACCAGCGTTCTCACAGTTCAATCACAATTCAATCGGCGTCTACCACAGTTCACGATCACTTTGCGCCTTGCCTGCCTCTCACGGGGTTAAGTTATTCTTCGCCTTCGGATATATACTTAACGAAGCTTACATAAAAATAGTCTGCAAAGTGTTCTCAACATCACCAATTCTCGCACCACCTAAAACTATCTTAACTCGCGAGCTATTCAAGCGCTTACTCAAGCTCTTGATACGGTCTCTAGACCTCAACGTTACAGCTTTTACTTCTTTGGCTACTATGCCACTACGGTTCGCAACCGTTAACAAACTACTATCGGTTCCTTACAACCCTCACAGGGTTACGACAATACACGGACTTTCAATCTCGGTGCCTATGACCCTCGACGGCCAAGGCTAAATTCGGACCTTCTCTGAGCGCCCTCAGGCCAACTGCCTCGCAACGACCCACAACCTTATTCACCTTCCGACTGGAATTGGCTGAAATGAATTTTTCGAGAAATCCCCCGATTTTTATTTAAATAGCCAAAACATTTATTCTCAGTTAATCGCTTCTCTTGAACTTGTCCTCTTAGATCTATCGTAATTTAACACTCGCTTTAAAGTTCCTTTGAAAGACTCGCATTTTGGTATATTTTGACATTTCGGAGACAGAATAGATGCGTAATATGGATGTGTGTCCAGAACATGTGTGATGCACTGGTTCTACAATTAGATTTTAACTGGCGTTAATTACCCAGATAATTATTACAGAAGAGAATATTGTCTCTCTCACTATTGATCTGTTATCAGAAGCCCACATGGCGTTGAACACGTGTGCCATAATGGACATTAAATTTCATACTTAATTAGCAGAGTAGTCATATACCTATCTTTACCCTTTTCATTTAACCCTGGCAGAGATATTATCGAAAATATCTACACTTTTATGCAACATAATCGCAACTTTTGGCTATCACCTTGACAGACTCTTATAATTGCTTTTATTGAACTGGCGTGGAAGATACCACCAGAGTTCAAGGGGTTAACTAGAGTAACGACTAAAGCTGGACTGCACCGTTCACAAAATAAAAAGGTAAATCTGTTTATTTTATTCGTGTATTTGCCTCAAAATCTTAGCTTATGACCACTCACTGGAACGAGCTCATCTAACTCGTTCCAATGAGGCGTCATGAGCTATGTTTTAGAGACAAGAGTGTGTGGCGAAGCATTTCATTCACCTCATAACCTCACTCAGATGCGAAACGATCAATCCGATGGCTTATTACATGACGTTCTTTCCTGTAGGCGAAATTGGTGTACCGACGCCTCTATTGTCGTATCAGGTAACGTTGGACACAGCCAGCAATCGTGGTATAATAATAGTAACGAGGAATATTTCGTGTGATGAAAACTTGTTCTGGCGATTCACGGTCTCTAGCATTTCTCTTTTGGGTAGCCGTGAAGTCTGCATGCTTGGCTCATTTTCGCTAGGCGATGGGTACCCCGGAGAATTCTTCGGTAATGGTTCGAACTCCGGTCATCCCAGTGATAAAGTTTTGTAGGGATTTTACGGGTATTTCATTCCGTACAAATCGTTATAATGACTTATTTTTATTTCAGCCATTGAAAGCTGAGTATTTTGTTTGATAGGCTCTGACACATGCTGGATTTCACAAGTGAAAGCATATTGTCGTGTTAAAAAGTCGGTCGGCTCAGCAGTTTTGCACTTGTGCCACGTTCTTGTAAATGTGAGTAGAGTTGGTGTTTTTATTATGACTGAAGAACGCAATCGAACTTGAAAGATGTATTTGTTCATAAGCCTAGCACGAGTATCTATCTGAAGCATACTTGACAAGACAAAACATCCAAGGAACTGACGATGTCAGCGGAAAAAAAACAACACCACCTTATACTTTCCTTCTCACCCTTTTAACAACGCAGACAAAATTTGTCATTTTAAATATTTTTTTTAAGTTTAAAAAAAAATCAACAAAACCATATCACGTGAGCCCTTATTGGAACTAGCTAGGCGAGCTCATTCCAATGAGAGGGTCACGTGATATAGTTTTATTGATTTTCTGGGGAAAATTATTTTTTTCTTCTAGGGATTTTATAAATTACGCGTGCGGATGCGGCCAATTCGTTAGGTAAAGGGTTGAAGCCTGGTCATATAGTGAACAACAATGCATTTTGACTAGCGAGTGTACTCGATCTGTGTTAACCCTTTACCCACGTAACGGCCCAAACCGGCCAATGCTATTCACAAAAATTGTCATTTAATTTTCATTATTTTTTTATTTTTGCCCCAAAACATAGCTTATGACCCCTCATTGGAACGAGCTCGTTGCTTTTCAGCTTAGGTAAAGGGTTAAAGGCTTAAACCACACTGACCTTTTGGGAGATTGAGCACGCGGTTGACATCAATGCACAGACACTGTTCCTTTTAACGGGTTTAGAGGTGCAGAGCATGGCCCTCAGTTATTCATATTTACTTGAAAATTGGAACTAGTAGATTAGTTGTATTTTTTATCCTTTCAAGTGATTTGTATTTTTGCCTCGGATGTACTACGTTGGTTGAGTTGACACATGAAAAGAATTTCTTGTTATTGCGGTGAATAAAAGACGATTTTTAACAAGAAACAATTCCGTTAAAGATGGAACACGCATCTCGTTATAACGAGAACCATAGCGAGATACCTATGTGCTATAAACAGTGCCCACCTTAGAGACTTCGGTTCTCTTGGGAACGTGCAAAGAGTTGGGTCGAGGAAATGGTGGTGTCCTCTCCAGGAAAAAAGTGCTTTTTACTTGGAAGCTGTTAGTTGAAGACATTTCGGCTAGCTTTCAGAGAAAACTGTGAGCCCAGACAATTCAACACATTATTCAGTTAGATCGTCTAGCCCGGTTAGTCCTCGGATGGGTGACCGTCCCCCGCGTTGTGTCCTTGGGCAAGACACTTAACCCCGATTGTCCACATGAGGGCACGATGACGCCGAGTACTAAGGCGTACTGCACTTCGATGGTGTTCATGGCTTCAACCAATCTAACCCTGCATATGCTGCAGTGCGGAGTTACGATGTTGGGGAGCTGGCTGCTCGATGGGTTTCTCCGGGTACTCCGGCTTCCCCAACCCGTAAACCTGTCACGATCATGATTAGCCACTGTGCATAAGTATGTGACCTTAAACACCAATAAATAAATAAATAATTCAGTTGGATGTTTGATAAATAAGATATGTGACTGAATTTCAATTTATCTCCGATCCAACAATAGCTTCAATTTGTATTGGTCATCCGCGCCACAATTGTAACAATGTCCGTCAGTAAACTAACTATTTTGAGTAGTGCGCCATAAATTATTAATCGCAATCATGCTTCCGGTGTTAGCGGCCTTCTGCTTCACAACCAAAATTTAGAATATAACATAATAAAAGAGAAAAATGTCAGTTGCCAAAACCTGTTGGACAATTATTTCCTCGAATTAATTGAACTGCATACCCAAAACATGAAATGCTGCTCCAGAATGTAGCGAATACAGATCCCACTGACAAATAACACACAAGTTTGGGAGTGTGCAAGGGCAGGGACGTAGCATTTCCAACTGTGGGAACGGAGCTGATGGTGGGCACAGTCATATGGGGTACCCACTCACATATATAATTTATTAGTGGTGAACCAAGTTCATTAGCGGCACAGAAGGAATACAATACACAGAGTTATGTTTGGGACTCATGCACCTCTACACTGAGAAAGGGGTACGCTGTTGGCTCCACATTTAACAAATACTTTGTTAAATATGCAGCAAAAATAAGCATTTTTCTGGCGTGTAATACTTACTCTGCTGATAGCGACTATTGTCACCTATTTTTATGATGATTATCTGTACGTTCTGGTATGCGCAGATCTAACATACCGTCTGATTAATTGTTAAAAAGGGCTCAGTGAGCCCTTTCCAACAATTAGTCAGATGATAGAGTTTCAAGTATGTCATTAATCTTATTAAACTTCCTCGCATACAGGCATACATAGAGGTCCTCCACATATGGCTGACTTTGGCGTGACAGTAAAAGGGTTAAATGTCGTGGTAGAGACAAATCAAACGAAATACTCTGCAATCAAATCTTAAGATTAAAGAGTTTATTCATCCCCATGCTGCAAATACAAATTTCAAATTGGAATCAAATGAAGTATAAGAAGATATAATGTTTACTCAAACTCCGTCCGTCCGTCCGTCCGTCCGTCTGTCCGTCCGTCCGTCCGTCCGTCCGTCCGTCCGTCCGTCCGTCCGTCCGTCCGTCTCCCAACTATTTCCTAACCTGTGCCCCTGCGTTCTGGTTCCAACATCTCCGTGCAATCAAGAGATGCGATGGTTTATACAGGGGTAACTAAGCCTCCGCGGTCGCTGGTTTCCCAATAATAAAAAAAAAATGATTTTCGAAATTATAGCACAATATTTCATACCGACTCTTAGTGATGAAAGACTTTTTGAGGCCCCGAAGCCAATTTCATAGGCCTGACCTTTTTTATATACTTTACAGCCTTGTACGTAAGCCAACAGTCAATATTATGTCACCGGAGTCGAAAAGTAGGAGCCAGAAATAGTCACATTTCACAATTAATCATTCATTGGAGAAATTTCACTAGCAGTCGTGATAAAATCACTTCCCTGATTGGCGACTCGAGGGCCCTCGGAACCTCCAAACGTGGGACCTCTAAGCAGTTGCGTTGCTTTCTTTGTCTTAATGTCAGCTCCGGTTGGAACAGTTTAACGTTTCATTATAATCAGATACGTTGTTGTTGCAAGTCCAGAAATATGTCCGGTCCGTAAGTTCGATAACTCCTTTCTTCGAGAGGTTTTAAATTTTTAATTGACAGTCGACAAGTGTGAGAAGACAAATTATTCGTAGACGAAAGAAGTTGAGCGATTAGCGCTATCATGAGTCAGTCAACTAAAGAATAACCCCGGTCTCTTCATCTGATAACGTAAATATTGCGATCTTTACAAGATTTGACAAAATTAACAAACATTCATAATATTTTATTAGAATTTTCATTGACACCGTCCCAATCTTGGAAAAAACAATTTCTCCAAAGTTCAGCAACATCTAATCCGCCAATCCAAATTATTGTGATAAAACACTCGAAGGGAATTACTGAACTATTAAAACCCTTTGAACCCTGGCGGCTGTTTTTCCGGCCAGCAACATGATACGTCGTAACGTCATTAAATAGGATGATGTTCCGTAAAGGTGTGGGGAAGACCAATCAATATTTTCAACGTGCAGCCCCTAGTCTGCACGTTGAAAATATTGATTGGTCTACCCCAAGTAATGAATATGGACTCTCATAATTGCTGCCCTTGAACTGGCATGGAAGATACCACTAGAGTTCAAAGGGTTAATTAAGATAAAGTATCAAAATCTCTTTCATGAATGAAGGATAAAAACCTCTTTCAGGCTTTCCCCAAAACTGTGAATTGACAATTGTCGCAATTGATATAAAAACAGAACACACATGGACTTCTCTAAAGTAAGATTCACTGCTGTCGAATTACATCACAGCCGACGTGGCACAATTATCATGTCGGTTGAATAAAAGGGTAAAAGTGTGCAAGTTATTTGGAAGCAAGAGGTCGTTAGAACACTCCATCAATACTCAGACATATATTATATTCAATATTTTTAGTTCCATCCCTGATGCGGTATGGTAAAAAAAAAAATAACTTTAATATTTCTTATCTAATATATCAATGCGAATGTCTGTCTCTTTCTTTGTTCCAGGTGAACTCTTCCGTTTCTCGACAGCGGTCGATCTCAAATTTTCTACACGGGGGTAATTCGTCCCTGCGAGTAACATGGGATGGGTGCCCTGCCCATGCGGGGTGACCTTGACCTTTTATTTCAAAAACGGCTGGGCCGATCGGGCTAAAATTTCATATGTGCAGGCATATTGACCCATCGATCATTTTGACTTTATCATGGTGTCCGTGCGGTATGACCTTGACCTTGAAATTTATGACCTTGACCTTTTATTTCGAAAACGGCTGACCCGATCGGGCTAAAATTTCATATGTGCGGGTATATTGACCCATCGATCATTTTGACTTTATCGGGGTATCCGTGCGGTGTGACCTTGACCTTCAAACTGGTGACCTTGATATATTCCTCCGTTTCTCGACTGATCTGATATAACCATCTTCTCCCGTGCAACGCCGGGTATTCACCCGCTAGTAACTATAAATATAACACTGTAAAACTGTTTAACCCTTTACCTAACATGAAAAGCAGACAACATTTGCAAAAAAAATTTTTGAAGAACTATTTTTTTTTTGTCTCAAAAAGATAGGTCAGTTTTTGAGACGAAAAATTAAAAAATAATGAAAATTAATTGGCGATTTTTGAGAATAGCGCCGGCCGATTTTGACCGTCGTGTTGGGTAAAGGGTTAAAGGTAATAGGGGCCTTCGATTTTGCAAAATTGGAGGGGGAGTAGGTATGTAGATCAAGGTGGAATTAAGCCCTCAGACTATCACAGACTTATCGAAAGTAAATACAGACCAAGTGGAAATGATATACAGGAAGTTAGAATCGAATCGAATAGAATCTCGAATCGCATCTCACCCCTGTTCAACTTATACACACCTTCCTACAGTACTGAATACTGACCTTCTTCACCCAAGTATTATATTCAAGGGGAAGTATATACGATATGTGGAGAGTGGCTTGTAACTAAATCACCCATGGAGTGGAGTTATCACCCAAAGTATCACTTTCAAATTCTCTACATATGGACAAACAACACAAGCAATGTTTCAGCCATTTGACTTCCGAGTTTACACGGAGGTCCATTGGCTGGTACTTTGCCTGTTCTTGTTATGCTTTGCAACAAATTTGCAATTATTGCTTGGGTGGAATTTCCACTCTCCGGGTGATTTAGTGATAATAGACTCTCCACGTACTGTAGCTATGCATTCACATTTTGCGAGTGAGTCTAGTTAGAAAAAATATTCCACAATATATTAAACAGGAAATACCACAGAGAACCATCGTATAGGAAATATTCGCCAAACAGGAGGGGTACAGTACGAAAAGCGGTCAAAAATATTTTTCCGCCATATTCTTTTGTGAAACATCCGGACATGAACATAGAATCCGTAAGATAGAGAAAAAGCATAGTGACATAAACTATCTCTTCTCCAGTGATAGTTATGTGCATCTCTGGTCTATACAAAAATGGTCGATGTTCCCGTCAGTGTGGGCTCTTTGTAATTGTTGTGGTCTTTCTCAACGTAACCTCATAAACTGTACGATAACTGTATATAACACGGCGGACCAAACTCTGTCCGACTCGTTTTACTCTTTATTGTATAGTATTGTCCGCACATCGACGCCATGTTATGTAAAGGCAAAGGGGATTAATCTATGATTGAGGGCCGTGTTTCGATAAACGAGGTAAAAATCAAAACCCAGATACGATCGAATATCCCACAACCTTACTTCAATCATACTCGTGTTTTGGAGGCTGTGGGTCCTTTTCTGTAGGTGTCAATGGTTTTAAAGTGTTAAAGGGGGGGGGGGGGGGGGTATGTACGACGATGATTCTCCAAAACAATTTATATACGTTACACGCACTTTCTGCAGTGAATTTAAATACAATTCACATTCATTGGTATTGTCAATCGTTGATAGTTCAAAGCTTCTACCGACTCGAGTTGCCTCGTCGCTGCTACTGGTACATGGATATGCTTGGTTCTTGTCAACTGATCTCTATACAATCGGATCTCTGTAACGTCAGTGAAGCACGCCACCACCCAAACTGTTCGCATCCTTAAGATGGCTTCGAGTCAATCAGTGTAATATCTCCTCTCAAGCCAAGATGTTTGATGGCGTGAAAGCTGTTATGCTACAGCGAAACCGCTTTCACTTCATCAAATGTCATGACGTTTACTTTACATGGAAACTAATAACGTAACATCATATTTGCAATCTCCAGCACTTGTAATAATAACTAAAAAATAATAACTAAAATTTGTTGGAAATATTCAATGTGCATTGGCTCGAAAAATGTGACATCATAAACACATTTATTTTCCGTATTGTGTGTGTAGACTTTAAAAAGCGATCCGAGATTACGAGGCATCAATATAAAAAAAAAACTTTGATATTTCGTGTTGTTGCTGGTGAGCATTATTCTTTTATAGCAAGTTCCACCCCCATCCAAACTTACCCAAAGATGGCGGCGGTGGAGACACCTCTCAGTATGTGACCAATGAGCGTTCCAGGAATCCAGTTGTATAGAGATCAGAGTTCCCACTGCGTACTTAGATTTGGTGCTTCCCAGGCATTCGCGTTTATTGTATTTTCACGTCAAATTTACAATGCTGTTCTTACGCGTCTGACTTTGACGCGCTGCTATGGAAATGAGCCCCATTGGTTGCCAGTGTATCAGAGAACCCGATACATATTATGCCTATTGGTATTGGGATTTAAATATACCTATGGTATTACACCATCTTACCTAACTGAATTATTGAATTATTATGTGCCGCTCAGAGGCTTTAGCTCGAGTAACGATGGCACAGCCGAAGGCAGTATTGAAGAGTGCGGGTGCCAGAGCGTTCTCTGTAGCTGGTCCCAATCTGTGGAACTTTCTTCTGAACAAAATAAAAAAAAACTATCGAAGCCCCGAGTTCATTTAAACGAAGTATGAAAACATATCTCTTTCAACAAGCATTCTACTAGCAAAACACGTGGATTATTGATTAATCCGTTTTTTCCTGTCCAGGAACATGATACGTCATAATTTCATTGAGTATGATGACTGTTCGGTGAATTTGTGGGGTTGAGAAAATCCTTGAAAATGTTCATTGGTCTATCTCCAGATAACGAAAATGGACTCTTAGAATTGATGACCAACCCGCTATACACCATAAAAATTCAAAGGGTTAAATATCCTGTTCTGGAAATTGTGAAGCCAAAGATCACTAACAGGGATTTTAGACTTATAAAGTTTTATAATTAGTTTTGTTATTATTATTATTAATGCCGCCGCTGCAGCCGCTGTCAATGATTATCACATGATAAGAGTTCATCTGTACTTTTACGTTATGTGACATCTCAATGGAGTTATCTTCATTGGCCACACTCCGTTAATTGTTACATGTTTATATCACAACCTCTTCAACAAACCAGCGTTCAGCTCTGGAGTTAATTATTCCTCAAATTTTAATTGAGCTCTCCGTACTCCTCAAAGTTTCACTCAATATTCGCCGCTCGGAGCTATATCGGCCTCAAATAATGTCTGTGTCCTTGTGCGGATCCCTGATAAAAGAGACAAACAACAGGCGGGCAAATTAACTTATAAGTGAATTTGTTATATAACTATGTAATTTTACCGCTAAATATCACTAATGTTTGACGATCTGTTTCTAGTCCCCGGAAAATTCATAGTGGGAATCCGATTCGGTATCACTAAAGTATGACGTACTATTTACGGGTGCGTTCGAATTCGCATAATTAGCTGTTCCTGTCGCAGAGAGTACTTTACCCCGAGCTGGAATGGGTGCGCTTGAACGGCGGTCCGGGTTTGTTTAAGTTTCATCTGCTAGCAGACTTGAAGTGATGGTGACTGTCCACTTTGTTACGTATTCATGCGCATCGGGGGATTCCCTGTAAGTGTGCACCTGTTACAAAAATAAGTGTAAACAAAAATAGTTCTTTTTTACTTCGATCCAACTTACCAGAAAAAGGTTGGTGGAATTGTTAATACTAGCTTTGGCATGCGATGTTGAACTATAAGTCATATAATAAACCTTTTATCGCTAGAGTGAGATGGGTCGGCCCATCTCGTTTGATCCGGCGATCTGACCTCCTCAACTCGACGCGATTCTACGACCCAGATCACTTTACTGTAGTAATAATGCGTGCATAACAATACCTTATGAGCTTCAGTGCTCATAATCAATTCTACACACTATGTCGTGGGACCCCACTCCAAACTTTCCTCTATTTATTTACTTTTTTATTTATTGGCGTTTAAAGTCACATATTTCTGCACAATGACCACGACAGTTTTACGGGTGGAGGAAGCCTGAGTACCCGGGGAGAACCACCGAGCAACGGCGACAAACTGTCAGCTCCCCAACATACTAACTCCACACAAGCAGGGTTAGCATTGGTTGAAGACAGGTGCACCATCGACGTGCAGTACGCCTTAGTGCACAACGTCACCGTGCCCCCACATGGGCAATGGAGGTGAAGTGTCATGCCCAAGGACACAACGCGGTTGCCGCAGGTGGGATTCGAACCGAGGACCTCTCGGCTTGCAGCCTGCACCTCTACCGACTGAGCCACCGCGCCCCCTAAACTTTCCTCTGGGATTGATTGAATTAGTCCTTGAGGACCTTTGTTCCAACCCAATATTAACTTTGCAAATTATATCAATGAGAAACCTAACACCTCACTCGATACAAAGAGGCTTTTACTTTCATGTCTGTTACATCTACAGAATCTCGATTATTTAACCGTTTACCTAACATGAAAAGCAGACGACACTTGCAAAAAGAATTCTTGAATAACTATTTTTTTCATTTGTTTGTCTCAAAAACATAGGTTATGACCCCTAGTTGGAACGAGCTCGACGAGCTCGTTCCAACGAGGGGTCATAACCTATGTTTTTGAGTCAAAAATGAAAAAAATAATGAAAATTAATTGAGAATAGCGCTGACCGGTTTTGGCCGTTACGTTGTTAAAGCGTTAAGAGCGATTTGGGGTGACCTGTTGAAAAGAGTTTTGTGTTCTATTTGAAATTAAATCTAGTGATATATAAAATTATAATTTTGACCTACTCCTTGAATATCCGCTGGTGATTCTGGTGGGCTTTGCAGGATCATATTTAAGTAAAACAATTATCAGCTTTTTGAGCTGGAGAAAGTTAAACAAACAGTGCGATTATGCATCGCGTTATAAGTTTCCCTTAAATGTTACAGCTGACATTCTACAGTGTTGTGGGGAGAAAAGCGGACAGACCGGCCGTACGTCTCTGTCCTCCTTTGTATTGACAGTACTGTATTTAAAAGAGAATTTCTTGGAGTGTGGATTCCACAATTTATTAACAAAATAATATCGTAAGCCGAAAAATTGCTCACCTTGTCCATTGAAAATACGTTCATTTATCTTACAACAAGAACGCATTTCCCCCAATACAAGTAAAAACGTCACGACAAAATACAAATCTGTATTGAGGGTATCAACTGCACGTTCGATTATTCGATTCAGAAAGTACAAGTTTTTACTTGCACGCATAGAAAGCTGATCACACATGTCGATTTCATGTTTTGATAGCAGAAATTAAATGATAAATCAACTCAAGCGAAATAAATTAGACAAGATCATTTTTTTGCCGCGCTGATATTTTATACAGAACTACCATGCGTTAAACCCGAAAAAAGAAAACAAAGAAACACACAGCTGACACACTACTATAAACTTCGACGGTTGCAGTAAAAGTGGAACAATGAATAGGGAATACGTCAGCTCAAGAACGTTCTGCCATGGCGTCATGATCTTCATTCATAAAAAAATCAATTCATAAACGCTGAATGATATTAAAATATATGCGAAATCACGAAGGAAAGGAATATTGTAAGATAAATGGGTTATTACCACCAAGTGGGTTTCAGAGACGGTGAATTGAAGTTTCGACCTCACATCTGAGTCATATATAGTCTTGTCCTAACGGGTTCGTCGATGTGTGACTCAGAAACGAGGTCTCGACTTCAATGCCATAGAATCGCGGTGATGAATGAATAGTTTAACCCTTTACCTAACATGAAAAGCAGACGACACTTGGAAAAAAAAATTCTTGAATAACTAATTTTTTTCATTTTTTGTCTCAAAAACATAGGTTATGACCCCTCATTGGAACGAGCTCGTCGAGCTCGTTCAATGAGGGGTCATAACCTATGTTTTTGAGACAAAAAATGAAAAAAATAGTGAAAATTAATTCGCGATTTTTGAGAATAGCGCTGGCCGGTTTTGGCCGTTACGTTGGGTAAAGGGTTAAAAAATGCTGTTTTCGACCAAATGCCGCCTCGACCTCACCTCTGAGTTATATATCAACTCGTCCTAACGGATTCGTAGATATATGATCCAGAGACAAGGTCTTGACTTCAATACAAAATCTCGGAAACCCGCTTTGTGGTAATAATGTTTTTAATAATCTATGTGTATTGTGTTGGTTCCTTGTTGCACTCAGACTGATTTATTTTTTCTTTGGCAATTATAAGTGAACACCTAAACAAACTTCCCAAAATAATAGAATGACATAAGCCAAACCTGTGTTCGGATAAAGCAACAAGCCTGACCCCTAAACACATCTGTCAACCTCTATATTGTAACAAAAATTTCACTTCATAGTAGACAAGTCACATGATTACACTCTAAGTTTGAAGACTGCGGTTCATGCTCGCATCCTGTAATAATTATGTTATTTAGAAAGAAAACACGGATGCAGCCATCAACGTCTCCCAGCTTCAGTTGGTTCAGTCTTTATTCTTCTGCTCCAAACATCTTCCAATCCGAAGTCTTCGGGTTGGAAGATGATCGACGAATAAATGTTCAGGCAGAAGAAATGTTTGTCATCGAAAAATAAGCTTATCGAATACGGCTGGCTATTTTAGGTAACGGAATCTCTACTCGAGAAACAAACAGGAACGCGAACGCAAAATATTCCCATTAGTTCGAGACAGCCTGTTTATTTTAGAATGGAAATACGGGATCGCTAAGACATTCTCTTATTCATTCATCTAGGAATGAATGGTTTAACAAATACCGTTTTCGACCAATAAAGACGTAAAATCTACAACAGAATACCATTCAGAAACACACGGAGGAAAGGATAACCCTTCGAACATTGATTGTATGTTTCATGTCACTTCAGTTTTCATATTTGGTTCAGTGGCGACACTTTTTATTGGGGTTTAACGGCGCCGATTCGGTTTGTTCGCCAGCAATGGCAAATTTCCTGCTCTCCATCTGACCGATTCATGCATAGTTACTACGCCGATTACGTCGTTCTGTGTTTATTACTCGCCTTCACGTTTATAAAAAAAACCCTAATTATTAGAAGGACACTCAGCAATTCATTTGACAGCTATCATCAAAAACAACACATTTTATTCCTCCCCAACCAAACTTGCGAGGGGAATCCGTGTTACTATTTCAACCCCTGAGTTCCAATGTGTTCTATGTGCCTACTGGCACATAGAACACATTGGAACTCAGGGGACGATTTTCAGCTATCGCTGGCGATCCAAATTGTAATTACGTTGCAGTGAGATTTCTATTCTATTTAAAAATAGTCCGTCAAGGATTTCCGTTCCGCACATATGTGCGGAACAGATTTTCAATTTCCACATGGTCTAGTGTTGCTGTAGATGGCGATTACATAGAACAGGCGTTTAATAAAAAGGGTTTTCATTTCGAAGAGTTAATTCATGTTTGACTGTATATCCAGACTGTTTTATCTTGAGGGAATGACGAACATCAGCGCTATATTCCAAACATAATTAGCTAATGTTTCGACTATTTATTTTTTTCACATTTCTGGATATTATCTCGAATTGATTGATTTTTGGTGTTAGCAGCTGAATAAAATATATGTTCTGTGAATTCTGATATCACATTTGTCAGGCCCTAAAGAGAAATACTGTAGGAGATGAGGTAAAAACCTCAATTTCATTAAAAAAACAACAATGACCTTAGTTGAAAATTGATTTTTCATCCTTTGTATACTCGAGGCGAATGCATTCGATATTTTCTGAATAAGAATAACTTTTCAGCAGTTCCATCTCTGGATGTACTCGAGGATTTATCAGCAATGTTTATTCATTAGCAAATTTATGTCGAAACCCTCAGAAAATGTTGGGTGATGGTGCATGCAAAGTACAATTGAAATTGTGTTTTTGTGTATTAGTTGAACAGAAGTTTATATATTTATTTATTTATTGGTGTTTAAGGTCACATAATTATGCACAATGGCTAATCGTGACTGTGACAGTTTTACGGGTAGAGGAAGCCGGAATACTCGGTTAGAACCACCGGTCATCGACGAGCAACTGCCAGCTCATCAACTTTCTAACTTTGATCAAGCTCCGCTCAAGCAGGGGTACGGCGGTTGAAGACATGGGCACCATCGGCGTGCAGTACGCCTTAGTACACGGCGCCATCGTGCCCCCATCTAGGCAACCGGGATAATGTGCCTTGCACAAGGACACAACGCGGGTCCACCCGGACGGGGATCGAACTCGGGACCTCCAGCAAAGAAGTCCAACAGTCTACCAGTGCGCCACCGCGCTCCCTGCTGAACATAAATATAAAAGGATAACAATATTCTATCATTTTATGAAAAATAATTTCTCTTTGGTCAGTTCTTATTATTATCTATTGTTCAACCCTTTACCCAACGAATCGCCCACAAACGCCCGCGTAATATGCAAATTCAGCAGCTGAAAAAATATTATTTTTCGAAACATTTCAACAAAACCATATCATGTGTTCTTTGGAACGAGCACGTCGAGTTCGTTCCAAAGAGGGGTCACATGATATGGTTTTGTTGAAATGTTTTGAAAAATTTTAAAAAATGATATTTAAAATAATAAATTTTGATATCGTCTGCGTTGGGTAAAGGGTTAAGAGCACTTTCAGCATCTATGGCTATATTATAACTAGAACACAACTATAACCCAAGTTAGCTAAAGGTTTATACCTTTGCTGCCTACTTTACAGGTTTTCCGTGACGTATGGAAAGAGTGAAAGGGTCAAGACGTGTGTTCCTGTGGGGAAGGATGGCAGGGTTTTTGTGTGCGTTTGTTTGTCATGTATATGAGTGGGTGGGGGATGCAAATTACCCCCCCCCCCCCCCGTAACTCTGCCACGGAGTTGGTTACCGGCTCCTATTTTAGTTCTATTCATGAAAGTGAGAGCAGGAGAGGTTAACCCTTTGAACCCGGGTTTCCTGGAATGGTATCGCCGTTGTGTACACTTACAGTGGCATGGGTAAGTACAATATCAATATATGGGGAGCATAAAATAATAAATGCAGTCTGCTGCCGTCCGGCTGCATACTGCAGTCATTATTTTATCATCAATGCCCCGTGTATAGACCTCTTATAATAAGACAAAAATGGGACGAAATTATGTCTTGAACAGAAAAAATCGGTCTTGCGAGCTCAACGGTTTAACATTCGAGTCGCCACATCATATCATGATATTTCTAATATTCGAAATGGCACATCAGGTCGAAATATTTGTTTTTGTCTGAATATACTATTCCTTCCAACTCGTGGCCACGTGTGAATATTATTGTCGTTAGAAACTTACTGGAGAAAGAAATATTTACACAAAATATGTCAAAATACCTTAGGGTGTTCAAAATTATGTATGTGATGAGGGAGCGTGAAAGGGAGACATCGATAATGATATTTTAGCTTTTGAAAAGGCTGGTGACGTTTTTTCTCGTTCCGTACCATGTATAATTGTATGCCAGGCAATGTTCTCCCAGTTATAATGTACATGGAACGGTCCTGTTATGAATGTTGAATTCATTTGGCCAAAAGCAATTAAATGTGTTTACATTTGGAGATAATGTGGAACAAGACTGCCTGTATATTGATCAAATTGTATAGTTGATCGTGTAAACACGAAACATGTCTTTGGAAAAAAGTGTCCCCCCCTCCCCCCTCTACACACACACACACCCAACCCCCTGCCTCTATCGGTTCTTAACATACAATTAGACTTTCTTAAAAGTGTGCTCAAATCACATCGCCATTCGGTATGAGGGATGCGTCTTCATTTCGTCTAGTCGGAGTATGATTATCGGCAAGGTTTTCGCCAACTTCATGTAACAGATTAACCCTTTCGACACGTTAGGTATTATTATTGTGTAAAGAAAAAGATGGTCGGCATGGTCGCCCATGATCAGACAACGAAGTAAATACCAAACTGGAAAGGAGAGTCAGTAACAGTTCTATCCTACGGCCTTATAGGGCTGTAGAATTAAAATATTTCTGAACCTCTCTACAAATACGAAACAGACTCGTTCATTTCCCTGTCGACAGTAGTTCATAAGGCTATACTAAAAGTTATATATAACTTGGTCCTGGCCTGTAGGTATGGGGTTTCTTTTCTGTTGTTAACTCTTCAGGTCAAAGACATTTTAAAGATATTCTATTATACTATACACTGCAGAAAATATAGGTTCTCTTTAGAACCAAAACTGGTTCTAATCTTGTTCCTGAGATGGAACCAGTTCTGTTTGAACAGTATTTACTTCAAATCAAATAAATTTACCAAGATTAGTATCAATTTTAACAGAATATTACATGAACTGAAGTAGATTCAGCAGTAAACTTGGAGCTTATTCAACGCAGTCGCCAAACATTTTGAAACAAAGGAGATATGAACAGTTGGCATATTGAACCAGTTTTGGTTCTGTATAGAACCAAAACTGGTTCGTTATGCCAACTGTTCATATCTCCTTTGCTTAATAATGATTTGAGACAACCTCGTATAAGCTCTAAACTTACGACTGAAACCCCCTCGATTTATATTTAATTCTGTTAATATTTAATGTTGATCTTTATAAATTTATTTGATTTAAAATAAATACTGTTTAAACAGAACTGGTTCCATCTCAGGGACAAGATTAGAACCAGTTTTGGTTCTAAAGAGAATCTATATTTTTTGCAGTGTAGTGTGATAGTTTAGCGGTTTAGCATTGATTGTAGCCTAGTCTTGGCTGCCTGTCAAAAACGGATATATGCCTTTAAGTGTTAACAACATTACAGCTCCTATTGGATGATATCAATAATGCCCATGTGGACCCTATTCAGAGAAGGCTTAAGTCGCCACCCTGTTATTTCCAGTGCTACAGGCTCGATTAATATTCTGCAATCAGTAAACGGTCGAACCAAGCATTCTGACTTTATCAAGTCTGGTTTTCTGATCCTCACATAAGTAACAATAAACTACGTCTTACAAGCCATATGGCTGATGCAACGGTCCTCATTCAAGACACTGCGAATCTTAAATGTTGGACCGAACTGAATCCCGAATCGAATCAGGCAGAGTATTACGAATCGAATCGAATCTCGAATCGATTCTCATGGGTCTTCAAATTATAAATATTGTACTTTCTTACAACCTTACATATTACCAATCTTCAATCGGGTATTTTCAGCGGAGAATCTTCTGTTTGGGCAAGTCAATCAAAAAGCGGAATTATCCAGAGCGGAATCAAAGTAGTTTCGGAAACGGAACTTCCTTGAACACTGATGATAGAAGAAGACCTGGTGAGAGAAGAAGAGTTCAAGAGGAAACACTTGGTAGAATTTTGAGAACATTTGTTCCATTCGAAAATTTTCGAATCTGCACGACTCCAATCGAATCATCGGACGACTTCGAAACACATCAATTTCGAAGCATCGCAAAGCGCTGATCCTAATTGGTTTGTGTCGCAGTCAATCGCCCCGAGATTTGTGGAATTTAACCCTTTGCCTAGCATGAAATTCTTGAATAACTATTATTTTCATTTTTTGTCTCTAAAACGTAGGTTATGACTCCTCATTGGAACGAGCTCGTTCCAATGAGGGGTCATAACCTATGTTTTAGAGACAAAAAATGAAAAAAAATAATGAAAATTAATTGGCGATTTTTGAGAATAAAACTGGCCGGTTTTGGTCGTTACGTTAGGTAAAGGGTTAAAGCTGAGAACACTGGCAGGTCAAACTTGATTGACTCACCTCTAATAGCTGTCTTCGGAAGTACGGTTTCATACCCAGGGGCAACTGCTGTTGTGACCTTGGGCAAGGCACTTAAAACCGATCGTCCACGTGGGAGAGGGGGGGGGGGGGGGCACGGTGGCGCTGAATACTGAGGCGTGCTTCACGTCGATGGTGCACTTGTCTTCAACCAGTGCTAACCCTGCTTGTTGTCAAGGTGATAGCTAAAAGTTGGGATTTTCTTGTTTAAAAGTGTAAATATCTTCGATAATATTTCTGAATGGGGTAAACATAAAACGTAAAAATAGGTATATAACGGACCCCGAGAACCGATTTGTCACTTGAACAGGCAATCAATAACTCAAACTTTAGTAATTAAGCAGGAAATTAATGTCCATTAGGGCGCATTTGTTGAAGGCCACGTGGGCTATCCGATAACTGATCAAAGCAGTTCTCTCCCATAATTGTTATCTACGTAATTATGACCACTTAATAGGTGGTTGTTGTGGAAAACAATACATCCCATATGTTCTGGACACACACCCATATTACGCAGCTAGCCTGTCTCCGAAATATCAAAAGATACCAAAGTGCTAGTCTTTCAAAGGAACTTTAAAGCGACTGTTAAATTAAGATAGATCTAAGCGGCTAAGTTCAAAAGAAGCGATTAACTGAGAATAAATGTTCTGGCTATCTAAATAAAAATCGGGGGATTTCTCGAAAAATTAATTCCAGCCAATTCCAGTCGGAAGGTGTGTAAGACTGTGGGTCGTTGCGAGTAGATGGGGAGGTCCCATGCTATAGGTTAGAGGTGGTGCCGCATCGGTCCGAAAGTATAGGCACGTTGTGAAGTAGGGGAGCCACAGAGCTCATATTTAGAATAGTAGCAGTCGCGGGCCAAGTCGGTGGCCATATAGGAGAATAGGATCAGAAACACGAAGTACGAGCTCAGGGAGCTAATTTGCATTTAGGTAAACGGCATTACCTGTTTTAGAAGGCAAGCCATACGTAGGCAGAGTAGGCTTTGCCTGTATGAACATTGTACTGAGACAAACGTAAAGGGGAGTTTACACCATTGGTGGCGACTGCTTGCGTGAAAAGCGTCAAGTAAAGTGACAATAGGCTAGTGGCCGTGCGACGGCAGTAGTAGAGTGACACTCCGTCACCTGTTAGAGCAGAGGCGTCCGATAAAGTGACAATACGCTAGTGGCCGTGCGATGGCAGTGAAAGGGTGAAGTGAAGAGGCGACCAAGGAAACAATACCAGCGAAGAGGAGGAAAAACCAGCGACAACAGAGAATGCGGGCCCGCAAGTGACTCAAAAACTGTGGGTAGGGGGTGATTAACGTTTTGTTTTCTTATTCTTGTGGATTCCATGTAAGTCACAAATTATCATACTTATTATTTTTATATATGTATTAAAGTTGCTGTTTTCAGTGAACCCCTGTTGATTTATGCTTTTCGAGGGAAAGTTATTAACCCCTTCAGGATAAGAACCACCCCAACAAGAGTGAAACGGACGGGATCGTCACGGTGAGGCATACGTTCACGCACGGATTCGGGCAAGACTTATTGAGTTTGGGCTAAATACGCGGCGTGAATCTATTTCTTCCAGCAGCGACAAAGCCCCGGTTTCCGACAATTGTGTTGAGTTGGTACGTTGGGGAATAAATAAATAAATAGCTGTCTTTGGGCCTTGGTGGTCTGGATGTTTAAAAATTACTGACTTCATTGCTGGACATTTAGTTTTTCATTTCAGTTGTTCAGACGCCGGAAAAAGAAACATTGATGTAAATGGCTCAAAAGGCCCTTTTTAACATAAAGACACACAAGCTGTTTTACATCCACAAACAGGAGGCACCACAAATGCTTCTATGCTTGAGTAAGTTATGAAGAGATTCTGTTGGGAGGGTGAATTTAAATAAAATGTTTGATAACTAAAGAGTTCACAGGTCACCAGAAAGGCCTAACAGATCCGCCTTCTTCTTGAGTGCAATTTAAAGTCATGATAACTGCACTGCCAACACATAACGAACTGTACAAATACAAATCTCTTGAGAAATTTCGCTATCTTCCCTTCAAACACAGATAGAAATGATTGTTCATTTATTTTACAACATGAACGGAAATACCTTGACTAAACACATCGATCACAACCATCGAGTACAAGACTTCTTGAATAATTTAATACATCCGTAAATATTAATTTAACATTTTATCTCACATAGAAATTTTTTAAGTGGATGTGATCAATTTGTCCATGAAGACCAACGAGCGCGATTGAAGCAGAGGAAAAAATATTATCGCGATGAATAGACAGCTTCTAGTAGAGTTATTGAAAATCGACAAATAAAACGTGACTGCAGGTTAAATGAGAAGATAACGGAAGGCTGCAACAAAAAGGTCCGTCGTAAATATTCCTGACATAAAAGATATACTTTTTTGAAATCTGAGCCTACGCATCTCTTGAAAAAGAAAGGCTTTAAAAATTCTGACAACGGATATCAATATTGGCTATTCAAAGTGTGCATGTCTTTGTGTAAGCTTTCTGACACAAGCGGTGATTTAATCATTCTCTCATATCGTTTCCGTTAAATTACAAATCGCATACCGTGGTTTCTGAACAAATTATGCCGGGAAGAAAAGGTGGTGGATATATATTTAATTACGTGAATGCAATACTTAAACACACACAGTGATTTTCACTCATCGCCGAAAAGGAGAGCCACATCTTTGCTACTGGATCAGTCAGGTGCGTCGCGTAGATGGCCGACCCGGAGGGGGGGGGGGGGGGTAAATCCAATTTATCGCGACTGTTATGACTCAAGTCATGGCTAATAAAAATATTCCAACTACATCATCAAGGAGTGCCTTCTATGAAGGCACGCCTTGGTGACATAGTTGGAATATTTGTCAGTTGGATTATACATGTAGTTCAAAAAAATTGTTTATGTACAAATACATTTAGTAGTCGCGGGACACGTGGGCTTCTCAAATTCTTTTCTTAATTCTGCACGTACCGGATTCACAATTGGACATGGCGAGTCCGAATCGGTCGCACACATTCATTTGCATAATACCGACTGGTCGTGTGACATAAGTCCATGTAGCAAAGAAGGTTCGTGAAGAGCGAATGAATATCTGGACTTGAGACGAAAATGTCCCAACTGGAAAATTACAGGGGGTGTGTCACAGGCACTACCTCCTCCCACATGATTACGCCCCCTCGTGGTTAGTACAAACTCTAGGACCCAGCAACTGCATTTTCAGTTCATGGACCATGAGTAGAATTGAAGATATACTTATGTTGTCCTCAGGTTACTACTACTCCATAAAGTCAGTATACCGATAGAATAGAGACGAATCCATGAGATGTGATGAAGGCGTCGTGAGAGAACAACACAAACGCTCGGCGTGTTCATGATCGTTGGAGGTTTTTGTGTGCACCTTGTGGAAATACATTCATTACATTGACCTCAAATACAATGGTATAGTGGGCTAATATCTGGGATCAATCCATGATGTATCTTTGCATTCTTTTATGCAGGACTCTTCGGTATAATAGGCTAATTTCCTTGCTTATCAATGTAACAAGCCAAGATCCCAGGCATTTGGACTCTACTATTTCTTTTCGTTCGGGCCAAGGTACAAGAATGTGCGTTTATATGACGGACCCTGAAATCCGATTTGTCACTTAAACAGACCAGCAATAACCCAAGCGCTACTAGTTGAGCATGAAATTTAATGTCCATTATGGAGCATTTGTTGAACGCCACATGGGCGGTCGGGATAAAACATTAAAGATAGCAAAAACCAGTTTCCTCCTGCAGTCATTATCTGTGTAATTATGGCCAGTTAATAGATAATTGTGGTGAAACCAGTACATCGCGCATGTTCTGGACACACACCCATATTACGCATTAATTTAAACGTCCGGTAAAGTGACAATACGTTAGTGGCTGTGCGACGGCAGTGAACGAGTGAAGTGAAGAGGGGACCAAGCAACAAACACCAGCGAGAAGGAGGAAAACCAGCGACAACAGAGAATGCGGGCCCGCAAATGACTCAAACAAAAACTGGGTGGGTAGGGGGTGATTGACGTTTCGTTTTTCATATTCATAGGATTCCATGTAAGTCACAAATAACCATATTTATTTTTTATATATATGTATTAAAATTGTTGTTTCCGGTGTTCCCTGTTCATTCGTGCTTTTCGAGAAAAAGTTATTAACCCATTCAGGAAAAGAACCACCCCATCAAAAGTGAAACCGACGGGTTCGTCACGATGAGACATACGTTCACGCACGGATTCAGGCGACACTCCTTGAGTTTTGGCTGAATACGTGGCATCATCGACAAAGCACTGTTTCCGACATTTAGAATGTTCAACCTTCGAAATGGTAGTTCAGTTTCTCTTTGCAAAGCAACGAAGGTACGCAACTCCATTCAGGCTGTGCGCAGTCACATTTCAATGTGTTCTTAACCTAAAGTTTTGTTTTCAAATTGGATTTACCATATTATTAGTAATGTTACAATTCAAACTCATAAGAAAAGTTAATTTTAACACAAATGATCAAGCGCGTCATATACCAATATCTATTTATTTTACGCCTAATCGCGTTCACGTCCGCCATTTTCTGACCAGGATTTTACCTGCAAATTGTTCCACGTTTGGTTATTCTGGAGGCAAAGATGACTCCTGCCTTTACCTGACCCAGTATATAGGGAGTTATGAACTCTTCTATTAGGTAAGTTTCCAAATAACAGTAGAAATAAAACAGATCAAAGCAGGGTGACAATAACAGATTGCATCAAACGTGGATGAACAGACACTGACCAAAGCAAATCATTCCAGTGTCATATGACAGGTAAACGCGGGGAAAACTACGGAAACCCACCGTAACGGTCGTGACCTTGCTTATTTCGGATAATGTTCGTAATATCTATTAAACATTCATAAGAGACACTGTGGATTAAAAAACTGGATGTTGAACATGAACAATAATAAGACAATAACAATAATGAACATGAACAATAATAAGACAAAAATATGAAATATACCTTCACCACATGAGGTTACTGGCATCCAGGGGTATTCGAACCATAACTTTGCAATAATTAAAGCTTAAGAGGATAATACGATTACGTACAAAAATAAGCAAACTATGTATTTAAAAGAAAATTAGAACCATTTTAAAGAGAGTCAGGTCGCCCCTTTGAAGACAGTTTAAAAGGATACTTCCGCTAAGTCTCCCCCATCCTTTTTATCCACAACTATAGGTGCCGACTCCTCCCCTCGTGTGTTGTGTAACGTCAGTCTTGAAACGAATACTAAGTCAACAGTGGAGAAAATGGAAAATACAGTAACACAAAATCATTAAAAAAAAATCCGACGTATTTGGGTGTTGCATAACTAATTGCATGATCAATTGCCCATAAAATGTTTAATGATGATAGGTTATTCATCCGACACACCCACAGACGTAGTTACGGGGGGGGGGGGGGCGCACCCCCCACCCCCCGTGCGTCCACCCCAATCTTTGTCCGAAAATCAAGATACTTGGAAATTGTCCAGGCAAACATTCCAACAGTTGGAAATTCGAAGCATTGTTGAAACTGAGGTTTTTTCTCGAATATGTTATTACATTTCCGTGGCAATTCCAATAGCCGTCTCCCACAGACAGAATTCTGATCGAAGAACGCCAGAGTTTCCGACTACTCAGCGGCTCCGGGGTTAATTCCACAACCGTGGTCGTGTTACGCATTTTATTCTCTTCTATATGCAATGCACAGACTGCTGTTTGTTTTAGGACATATTGTGACATACAGGCTGAGTTAGATGGCTACCTCATTACTCGTACTTTGTAAGAATAATGAATGGTTGTTAGGCTTTGAGTTCATTTCTAGATTATTGTGCTCACTGCTCAGCATGACTTCATATTTGAGATGTTTACTTAATAAACTATTGGTTGAATACTGATTATTTTAGCATTCTCCATACATGTACATTCATGTAATTGACAAAATGCGTAACGGAAGTAGATAGGGCTTTCTTACAGACAACAGAACCACAAGAGGTTGTCGTTATGGGCTGTCCTAAAACCTCAAGTTATGTTTATAGATATTTAGATGCAGTCATTTAAGCTAGTTGGAAATACCTACCGGTACAGTTATACAGAAGTAGTATGTCTCGTATGTTTCAGATATAGGTTGCCGGACAACAGAGCCGGACCCCGGAGGTGACGTCATGCCACGTGACCCTGTGGCGCCATGTTGTGTTGTCATAGCAACCCCCGAGAGCGGCCATGTTGTGACGTCATCCTCATAGTGATACGTTGTGTTAGTGCGCATGCGCAGCGCATGTTGTTAGGGTTATAGTATTTCCGTCGGCCATTTTGTATACTGGAGGCCGCCAGCTCGGTTTCTATGGTAGCAAGTGGTTGCCATGTGAGCTAAAACCTTCTTATAGGACAGGGGTATGGTGTTTCCGATGGAATAGGGGTAAATCTAATTACCACAAACAACCCGACAATCCCTCCAAATCACCAAAATGCACCACAAACCACCGAAATTGACTTTATTTAATACGGATTTCCCCCAGAATCCTATTTAGCACCGCCATGCAATGGAACCGAGAGGCCCTAGGGTACCGAGAAGGCCCCCAAGGGTAAGTTCGATTAAACTAGAATAGTTTTTCTGGTTCAGATTTCCCTCCAGAATCCTTTTAGGACCGCCATACCATGGCTTATAATAATAGCACGTAGTGTTATAGTACTGAGGGGCCCCTTTAGATTATAGCCAACTGATAGACAACCTCCACGAGAGCCTATATCGTTCATAATGCCAAGAATCTATCGAGTAGTTACTGATAAGTCATTGCTCGAACGACTCGAAATCCACTGAGAAAATAAGCCATAGAGTATTTACTCGAACGAGTGACTCGCACATATGATTCTTAGCCTCATTTCGGTATTTGAGGATACCTATGACCTGGTATTGTATTATTTGAGGATTCCTATCGAGGATACCTTCTGGAGAATCCCTTTTTTGTCAAAGAGGTCTATTTACTATCCCTCTTAGCCTCATTTAATTTGAGGCCATGAGGGCCATGGAAATATCCCTCAATGAGGTATAATTTACTATCCCTCTTAGCCTCATCTCGATATTTAACAATCATATCCCATGGCACCCCAATTTCAGCACTCCTCTTTGGAAAACGTCTGGCCTTCGGCACCCCTTTTTAGTGATAAGCCCTCAATGAGGTCTAATTCACTCTCCCTCTTAGCCTCATTTCGTTTGAGGTCATGCGGGCGATGAACAAATCCACCAATGAGGCCTAATTTACAATCCCTCTTAGCCTCATCTCGATATTTAACAGCCATATCCCGTGGCACCCCAATTTCAGCACCCCTTTTTGGAAAAAGTCTGGCCTTTTGCACACCGTTTTAGTCATATAAGGCCATGAGGGCTATGTGAAAAGCCCTCAGTGAGGTCTAAAATACTGTCCCTCTTGGTCTCATTTCGTTTGAGGCCATGAAAAAGTCCCTCAATGAGGCCTAATTTACTATCCCTCTTAGCCTCATCTCGATATTCAACAGCCATATTCCGTGGCACCCCAATTTCAGCACCCCTTTTTGGAAAACGCCTGGCCTTCGGCACCCATCTTTAGTCATATGAGGCCACGAGGGTTTTGGGAAATGTCAAGGGGTGTGGTGCTTTTGGGGTGCCCACCACTGAACAATAAATAATAGTTGTGTCGGGGAGAATTAAGATCACCCAGGTTCCATCGCACTCCCTTAGAGTGTGCCCTGAAGCCAGAGTGAACTTATACCTGACCCGAGTTCCTCGTTCGCATTCCTCGAGGTGCTCGTAGCTTCTTAGATAAAAGGGGTGTACTGATAAGGGGGTTATGTAATTACTGATACGGAATAACGGTACAAAACAATTTATTTACATATAAAACAAAATGCCTTTCTCACAACCATGTCCTTGAATAGATACATTTTCACAACCCAATAATAATATTTACAGTTCACAGTGTCCGCCCGGGCGTCCGTTGTTTTACCGCTTCATCCCTTCTCGTTCTCCGCTCGCCTTCCCTCCCAGATGTAATGTCCTTTGAATTGTTCCTTTCCCGTGGACCGATGGGAAGGTCCTTAAACAGAGTCCGGGCTCTGATGCGGATCTTAATCAGTCTACCAACACCACTCAACAACCTATACCAGTTTATCCACGCTACCTAACAAACTATAACAGATCTCAATTTCTGCTACCATACATTAATTCACTGTCTGTCTGCCTAAGTTCAAAATCACCACTTATTCCACTCTTCCACAATTTTGCCTCCACGCTTGTCCGTGGCCTCCCCCGACCAACTCCTGGACCATTCCTCAACCTTTACCGTTAAAATCTGACCCCAATGGAAACGAAATGGGTTTAGCGCGCCGAAGGCGCGCAGGGACGCTGTGGGGCAAGCCCCTTTCGACCCTAAGTGATTGTTTAGGATCTGGTAGTTTCATGTCAAGGCGTGTTGAAGGAGGAAAAGGTTCGGGTACTCAGTAGTTGTCCTTGGCTAGAGTATCAGCGGTATTGGGTTGACTTCTTTGACTGACCCCTCGGGTGAGGACCAGTGTGAGAGGTGGGGTCCTCTCACAAAGGTACTACCTCTCCCCGAGGGTGCTATAGTGTTTTATTTTTCGGGCAAGTATAGTCTGCCACTTACTTCGTAGATGAATCAGGTTGCGATGGCGGGCCATCATTGGCAAGTATAGTCTGCCTCAGTCTGTCTTAATCGGTTTTCGGGTTTTGCAGTAGGACGTCTGTTTGGATAGATGACAACAACGACCCCTTTCCGGGACCACCAGTAGAAAAATCCGAACTTCCCTGGTTCGGGGGCAGGCCTGCATTGTAACCTATTTGGCTGGGTCAAAAAATCGCTATAGAGACGCTTACAAAAAGGGGCAGAGGTGGGACGCAGGACCAACGCTCGCCTCCCTTGAAGTGGGTGACCACTTCTGGGGATGGAGCGGAGGATGTTCAGGATCCATAGAGGTTACTGTTACCATAACGGTTATAGTTTCCAGAGCGGTTATTGGGGTGCTGGTCATTAAAAAGAGAACATCTCTGTGTACCTGCTAAAAGAAGAAGGCATAATTAGTTTGATATATAGAGAATAATGAAAAAAGCTTGAGATTTACCATTTACCTCTTACCAGTTTTGATTGTTTTTTTGGCGATCAATTATTAGTTGTTTTAGCTGAGTTGGTGAGGTCAGCCCTTCCCGGTAGAAGGTCGCAGCTTTCGCCGTTACCACTGCCTGTTAATTCACCCTCCCTTTACTAATATTGTCGGTTCACGGGTACTGGATCTTGCTAACTTTCATATTTTAAGACGTTTGATTTTTAGAGTTTTAGTTGAGTTGGTGAAGACAGCCCTTCCTGGTAGAAGGTCACAGCTTTCGCCGTTTTCACTGCCTGTTAGTCCATCTTCCCTTTGTATTGGTAAAGGGAAGGTGAACTAACATAGCACCCTCAGGGAGAGGTAGTACCTTTGTGAGAGGACCCCACCTCTCACACTGGTCCTCACCCGAAGGGTCAGTTAAAGAAGTCAACCCAACACCGCTGATACTCTAGCCAAGGGCAACTGATGAGTACCTTTTCCTCCTTCAACACGCCTTGAGATGAAGCGACCAGATCCTAAACAGTCACGGAGGGTCGAAATGGGCTTGCCCCACAGCGTCCCTGCGCGCCTTCGGCGCGCTAAAACCATTTCTTTTACATTAGCTCCTATAGGGCTCCTATACAACGCTTATACAAACGGCTTCCATCCTATCTCCAACGCTCCAAGGCCACTAATTGTCTATGGTCTATCTGTCCTATCGAGTTACGATGTTGGGGAGCTGACAGCTGCTCGTCGTTGCTCGGTGGTTCTCTCCGGGTACTCCGGCTTCCTCCACCCGTAAATCTGTCACGGTCACGATTAGCCATTGTGCATAAGTATGTGACCTTAAACACCAATAAATAAATAAATAAATATAATATCTGTCCTATCATTAGCTTCTACAGCAGTCACCCAATACTATAGTCTTTTACAACTCTTGCTGCCTTGAACCATTACTTTTGGTCACCCAGTACAATAGTCTTCTATCACTGTTGCAGCTTTGAACCATTACCACTGACTTGTAACACTACTTCCTAGCTATACTTTCGCTCAGGTCTTCAAAATGTTCAATCATACTGCTTCATTCCCCCTGTATAACACCTATACATATAGACAAGCCATATAAGGCATTCCGCAAGTGGTATTCTTATTCGATTCCGTAAAATTTGGATTCCGTGTTTTTACATATACACTCGTGGTTATGGAAAGGGACTGACAACACCCATTCATTACTGCAAGAACTTGACCCCCCCCCCCCTCTCCCCCCCCCCCCCCCCCCCCGCCTCCGACCATTGAAAACCTCTTAGCTACGTCCTAACTTCTGGAAACCGGGCTTTGTCGCTGTTGGGAGAAATAGATTCACACCGCGTATTCAGCCAAAACTCAAGGAGTGTCGCCTGAATCCGAGCGTGAACGTATGTCTCGCCGTCACGGGGACCCGCTCGTTTCGCTTTGTTGGGATGGTTCTTATCCTGAAGGGGTCATTGACTTTTCCTCGAAAAACATAAATCGACAGGGGTTCACTGAAAATAACAATTGTAATGCATATACATATAAATCAATATGGTAATTTGTGACTTACATGTAATCCAATGAATATGAAAAACAAAACGTCAATCGCCCCCTGTCCCCTCCCTACCCACACAGTTTTTTTACTCTGCTGTCGCTGGATTTTCCTCCTTCTCGCTGGTGTTTGTTTTTGGTCGCCTCTTCACTTCACCCTTTCACTGCCGTCGCACGGCCACTAACGTATTGTCACTTTATCAGGATGACGTTGCTCTAACTATTGACGGAATGTCACTCTACCACTGCCGACGCACGGCCACTAGCTTATTGTCACTTTACTTGATGCTTTTCAAAAAGCAGACGCCACAATGGGGTTAAACGCTCCCCTACGTTTATCTCAGAATAATGTTCATACAGGCAGTCTACTCTGCCTATGTATGGCTTGCCTTCTAAAACAGGTAATGCCGTTTACCTAAATGCTAATAGCTCCCTGAGCTCGAACTTCGTGTTTCTAATCCTATTCTCATATATGGCCACCGACTTGGCCCACGACTGCTCCTATTCTAAATATGAGCTCTGTGTCACCCATAATTCACAACGTGCCTATACTTTCGCACTGATACGGCACCTCCTCTAACCTATAGCATGGGACATTCCCACCCCCCCCCCCCCGAGGCCGACAGTCTTACACACCTTCAGACTGGAATGAATTTTTCGAGAAATCACCCAATTTTTATTTCGATAGCCAGAACATTAATTCTCAGTTTATTTGCTTCCCTTGCACTTGGCCGCTACGATCTATCTTAATTTAATATTCGCTTTAAAGTTTCTTTGAAAGACTCGAATTTTGATATCTCCTGGCATTCGGTGACAGGCTAGATGCATGTCTCCAGAACATGTGCGATGTATTTTTTTACAACAATTACCTATTAACTGACCATAATTACGTAGATAATGACTGCGGGAGAGCACTGGCTTCCACTACGTTTAATCTCTTACCACATATCCCATTATAACGTTAAACAGAAGCGCGATAATGGACATAAAATGTCATGCTAAAATAGCCGCGCTTGAATTATTGCTGGTCTGTTTAAATGACAAATCGGTTTTCGGGGTCTGTCATATTCCTATCTTTACGTTTTATGTTTAACCCAGTCAGAAAAATCATCGAAAATATTGACACTTTTTAACAAGAAAATCGCAACTTTAAGCTATCACCTTGACACTAACCATTAAAACAGTTTCCCCCATTGAAAAGGGATGGTACATGCAACTCCAACCATTCTGTGTCTACCTACGCAAAAAAATGTGCGGGCGTTTCAGTAATCTATAATAAGTAAGCATTGGTTTAATTATTTTCAGACATCGTTTCCAGACATGTGCTCTAGAGGTATCAGTAAACTAAATATTTGAATTAGAGTTACCCACCTTGAAATGTTGCACCTGGAAATGATGCATTCTCTAAAAATAAACAGCAGTGGGAAAATATATTGTTTCAGTAAACCTTTGAAATATTCTATTGACGTCTTGCATTATTGTTGAATACTCCAGATAAATAAAGAGGGTGATTTGATGACTTTTGGGCCTAAAAGATACAATTGACTTTTGGTGTTTTTCTGTTGTGAATTCCCGGAACAATATGTGCACATGACCGGTACTTCCGTTCCTGTCAGTTTTTCTCTCTTATTTGTTTCATGACCCCCTGTTTTCGGGTCAGAAAAAAGTTGTCTGAAGGGCAATACTTGACAAAGATATTTGAATGCCAAAATTAAAGTGATGCGATCATATTTTTTTTCGCCTGAATGTTATAATGGTCGCATTTGGGAAAATATTTTGTTCCGTGATACGTAGAAGGGACACCACCAATTCCCATTAAATTATTTCTTAAACACATATTGTGCGCATGTTCACGGAAATATATAAGGTATATTGAATCAGGATACGACCTGTTGAAATCTCAACTCGACGATTTGAACTTTACTACTCGAATCGAATGGAATAACCAAGCGATTTGCTAATCGAATAGAATTTCTAAGTTTCGCAGAGCCCAACGATTATATGAATTTTTACAGCTGTAGTAAGGATGATAAGACGCGTCGCAAGTGTGCTGCCGAACGTTCCACTATCAGTGGTAAATTTGGTAATTTCTCACGTTCTGTTTGGTTTCATTTAAGGTCGATACCGACTGTCTCTGTCTGCAGAACCGTTGCCAGTAAAGTAGTCTTTTCTGGATACAAATGACAAGAGCTGTCATTATTCAATTGCATTATGGTATTAAAAATATTGATATGTCACAGCCTAATCTAATAAAAGAAATTTTCTTTCAGTACCAATGTCTAGTGCAAACGGAATCAATGTTTTTTCATTGACGATAATATATGTAATTGGTAATAACGATATTCGCCTGATAGGCTGCTTAATGATTTTTATTACTTTCCAAGGTGTGATTTACTGGGATTTCGGGTTTGATTATAAACGATAATTTCACAAGTGAATTATGCAATCAACAATTGGGTCATGTATCCGTGCGCGCAAAGGAAGACTCTTTGCCGTGTGTGTAATTGAGACTTCATTGTTTTTTTTTGTTTTTTTTTAACCCTTTACCTAACATGAAACGCAGACGACACTTGCAGAAAAAATTCTTGAATAACTATTATTTTCATTTTTTGTCTCAAAAACTTTAGTTATGACCCCTCATTGGAACGAGCTCATTCAAATGAGGTGTCATAACTTGCGTTTTAGAGACAGAAAATGAAAAAATAATGAAAATTAATTGGCGATTTTTGAGAATAGCGCTGGCCGGTTTTGGCCGTTACGTTATGCAAAGGGTTAAATAATAATATAATTATCGTTAATAATGAAAAGTAATAAACAGAGTAATCGCTTGACTGGACTGGTTACGTGAAATAATTAATTCGAGGCGAGGGACTATATTGTAAAACACTCGTGCGCATTCTTGTGTTTGTACAACGTCCCTCACCTCTCATGAATTATTTTCAGTAACCAGTCCAGTTAAGCGATTACTCTCTATATATAGCCCTTAATAAGTCGAGGTTACACTCGGTTTACGGTGATTTTTAAATGCAGTACGGTCGTCGTGAAAAGGTCAAAATCCAGGCGTGGGCAATATTTCCGAGCATGCGTTAACAGTGAATCTTCGACATAAAATAGTGGAATCGCCATCACATTTTCAATGAATGGAGCACTGGATTCGATCCGGTGCTTCTTTCATTGCATATTTACTGAAAACTACCGATTATTTACTGGGAAAAGCGCCCGTGGGCAGTATTACCTACTCATGGATTTTGACCACTCCACGGCGGCTGTGCTGTAGAGGAACTTGTTAGGTTGCTGGATTGCATTGTTATTCACCCGCCACAGAAAAACCTTAGAATGTCAAGATAATTAGTCTGTGTGAAACACACAGACTATTGTTTTTGTACAGTGTCTTTTTCTCTTTTTTTTTCTTCTTCGTATTTTTATTATTCTCCTGTCTTCTGTCTTCTCCACACTTCCTTGTCCGCACGATAATTCTAAAACGAATCTTGCCATCTCGCTGATTTTTTACATACTGACAGACAGTCACAAGTTCTCAGCACTCTCTGTTTTTCAGGTCTTCAGAGCCCTTGCGTATGGCGCAGTTGGCCACAGGGTTTTCACAGCCTCTAATTTCCTGCAACAGTAATTTATCCCCAAGCAATACTATTTTTTGTTTATTCACACTGGAGAAACGTAAACAGAAGTAGAGGTAGCTGTCAAACATTAAATGTTATCTCGCTATTTTAATCAGACAGAGGTCATGTCGTCAATCAAGTTGAGAGAAACCCTTTGCTTTGCAAGGAAATAAAGTATAAATTATTCAGTGCAATGCTTTTAACCCTCTCAAGACTTCAATGTGGGTTCCAAAAATTTTATTTCAGTGAGAATAGTGTTAACCCTTTCCATACTCACAATACTGCTCTAAACATCATTCAAATAACTTGTAGAGCAAAAAATGTCCATTTCTGATCCCTTGATCGAACTCTTTGAATTTTGTGTACATATATGCTTTTTCTGGTTTCTCGAAAAAATTTATCTGATTCCTGTATGAATATCTTTAAATACTATTAACTAAAACCTATTTCTGATTTCTTTAAAACTATTTCACCATCAATATTAAGCCTCCATAAAATCTCTTTTTGTTTTGTTTATCCCTGATGCTTTAACCTCTTTCACACAGACCTGAGTTTACTGGATGCAGTAAAGTTTGTTTCTCTGGTTCTACTCCATCCCGCACATATTTCCCCAGTTGAGTTAAACCGCGTGGTGGGGACCTCTTTGTACTTTATTTTATTCTCGGTGACATATAAATTCGCACGATAGTGGTAAGCAACCCAAACCCATTGTTTTCTTTGCAAAGACTCAGAGAAAGCAAAGGACATGTGGGAATACTATTTTCCAGATTCTCAAAAGTAAAAATCAGTTAAAGAGACTCCCCAACCACATTCTCAACGAAATACGCACACATGGACAGAAAAAAAGAAAGAATTGCAGTAGTCCTTGGTTGTTACCGTCGTATCATGTTAGGGAAATCAGAGCCCCGATCTGGCCGCAGTTCCGTGTCCGCTTTTCTGCCCATCACAATCGAATATCACCATATCAACTTTGTATTTCAAGTGTTTGTTTCTCTTGATTCAGTCTTAATTTTGCAATGGTGTATTTATGAAATCTAGGTCCACCAGTGCGGATGTGTCTCGACCTGATAGCAATCCTATTGCAATCAGATAGAAAAATACACATGTGGCACACTTTTTTTCAATGCACACAACTATTAGGTTATGTGTAAAAAATGAAATAAGTCGTCCGTCAAGATACTAAATCAAGTTTCGCGATAATAAGTCATGTGCACGAACTAATATCTCGAGCGCTTGACATAGTACTTGAGCGAACTACTTAGTCTCTCGCTATCACGACTTAGTATCTCGTTTTCACAACTTAGTATCTCGTGCGCACGAAGTAGTTTTTTGTTTCTAAGTCGGGCACCCCCCCCCCCCCCCGCCCCACCCCTAGAACTGAAACGGTTAAAGGATTTTCTTGATCGATTAATCACATGGATTAACCATGGTTAACCGATTAATCACCTGTCATAATAGGTAGCTGAAACACTGCCGTTCCGTTGATGATTTACAGCATTAGCCCTTTACCCAACGTAACGGAAAAACCGACCAGCGTTATATACAAAAATCTCCAGTTAAATTTTGTTTTCAGTTTTTCTAAAAAACATAGCTTATGACCCCTTATTGGAACGAGCTCGTTCGAATGAGGGGACACAAGCTATGTGTTTCAGACCAAAACCGATTAATCGATTAACCAATGATCAACGTCTTGATCGATCAAAAAGAAATTGATCGCATGACCGTTACTTTTGAACTACTGTATTTTATGTGTCAAAGAACAAAAATGCTCCTAAACAGGCAAACATTGTCACACTGACTCACATCAATTATATGAGATAGAGTAAAGCATACAAGTTACGTGCTGACATACTTGTTCACATGCATTATCATTATATTGTATCAGTAGTAGGTAATGGTCATTCTTAACTCTTTCCCCAATGCGGGTAGCATTCGATAAATGCAAAATGAATTCCTGAATTACTAAACTTTTCAATTTTGGTCTCAAACACATAGCTTTTGACCCCTCATTGCATCGAGCTCAACGAGCTCGTCCCAATAAGGGGTCATAAGCTACGTTTTTCAGAAAAAAGTGAAAACAAAATTTCACTGGAGATTTTTGTATATTACGCTGGTCGGCTTTCCCGTTACCTTGGGTAAAGGGTTAATGCTATAAAACATCAACGGTAGGGCCCTTTTCCAGCTACCTATTAGGACAGGTGATTAATCAGTTAACCAAGGTCAATCCATGTGATTAATCGATCACGAAAATCCTTTAACCGTTTCAGTTCTAGTTTATGTCAATAGTCGTAGAGAATTGTGGCGAAAACTATCTAACTGAGCAGTCCCTAAATAATTTAATTGTGTGTTCAGCAAGCGCCAGTTAAAGACATTAGTCCAGATTGAGTTGGGAGTGTTACAGCCATCGAAAATTCTAAAAGCCATTTATACGGAAGACACGTGCGTGGCGACGGTTGACCATAAAATTCCATGATCGATTCCGTACTTTCAAATAATGACCATTAGCTCACACGTGTGAAGATCTGGACGGCGGCGTGTTAATGGGTTTTAAAATTGTAATGCACAAGCAAATTAAGAACTAACAGTCTTCTAATTCAGAGAGTTATTTTCTTTGGTGTAAAAATGCAAGGATCGCCAATCACCCATGTATGTCGTCACTTGAGGTCAGGAGATGTCTAACATTTCGAACTTTCAAGGAATCCAATTTAAAGTGCGCCAATCTAGCTGGATATCCCCTTTTTCAAACGGGATAGATATGGCTAAAATTCATTACTTCTAAGCTGCATCCAGACTGTATATATTTGTGGTATAGACCCAGGGAAGGCAGTCTATAGTGCCCTAAGGGGAACTCGGAGTGAACCACATATTCCTCTTTGTTTGCAAATAAATTATCTTTTCGGTTTTTAGTCGCCGTTCACCATTGAATATATATAAAGTCAATGACTAATTGGGGTCACGGAGAGTGCCAAGCACATAGGTCATTGATAAGGTGGCGAGACAGACGGTCGAATCGGAATCCAGAGGATAGCCTCTTGGTGTCTAGTGTGCCAAAGTCGACAACTTAGACCCCCCCCCCCCCCTCCCGAAAGGTATTAGCCTGTCACAGTATTACGGGGGTAAAGTGATGGAGGAAAATTTATATTCTTATCAGTGCTCAGTCGACAGCTAGTGACTGTCGTCTGAACCCCAGTTCGAACGTAAACCTTGCCCCATTATCAAGGCCCTATCCGCTTGGGACTCTTAGGATTCCTGAAGGTGCCTGTGGCTTACAACGCCAAAGGGTGATCAACGATAATTCACTGAAAGATTATTTATTTACATGTACGAAGAAATATGATATGAAACAAATTACTCACAAAATTATCCATAAGAATACACTAATTACGCAAATAAAAGTTTATTCTTTGGGGCCCTCGACGTCTCCCACAGCTAGCTGTGTCCGCTGGATCAACCTCACATCATCTTCATCTTCTCAAGGTTTGTGATAAATACAAAGTGTCTATTCACTTCTCGTTGCTTCCTCCTCGCAGGGTTAACTTCGCCGTCAGTCGGGCTTAACACATATAATGTTCTGCTTGTGTGACTCTATCAGCGTTTTCACAGTTCAACCACAATTCAATCGGCGACTACCACAGTTCACGATCACTTTCCGCCTTGTCTGGCTCTCACCGGGTTACGTTAATCTTCGCCTTAAAATAATACTTAACAAAGCTTACATAATAATATTCTGCAAAGTATTTTCAACATCACCAATTCTCGCACCGCCTAAATCTATCTTATCTCGCGAGCTATTCCAGCGCTTACTCAAGCTCTTAACACGGTTTCTAGATCTCAAAGTTACAGCTTTTACTTCTTTGGCTATTATGCCACTACGGTTCGCAACCGTTAACAAACTACAATCGGTTCCTTACAACCCTCACAGGGTTACGACAATACGCGGACTTTCAATATCGGTGCCTATGACGGCCAAGGCTAAATTCGGACCTTCTCTGAGTGCCCTCAGGCCAACTGCCTCGCAACGACCCACAGCCTTACACACCTTCCGACTGGAATTGGCTGGAATGAATTTTTCGAGAAATCTCCCGATTTTTATTTCGATAGCCAGAACATTTGTTCTCAGTTAATAGCTTCTCTTGAACTTGGCCGCTCAGATCTATCTTAATTTAACGCTCGCTTTAAAGTTCCTTTGAAAGACTCGCATTTTGGTATCTTTTGACATTTCGGCGACAGGATAGATGCGTAATATGGTTGTATGTCCAGAACATATGTGATGCATTGGTTTTCAACAATTACAATTTAACTGGCCTTATAACCCAGATAACGATTCAGAAGAGAATATTCTCTCTCTTACTATTGATCTGTTATAATTTGGCCCAATGGCGTTGAACACGTGCGCCTAATGGACATTAAATTTCATGCCTAATTAACAAAGTTTGACAAATCTATTTTCAGGGTCCGCCACATACCTATCTTTGAGCTTACATTTAACCCTGGCAGAAATATTATCGAAAATATTTACTCTTTGATACAACAAAATCGACACTTTTAGCTATCACCTTGACATAGCCCCTATTTCTTGACACCCCGTTCCGGTAGCTGAAGAACAAATAAAGGGTACAGAAAGGACATCTAAGAAAACAGATAGAGGATTTTGATCGGATCGCGATTGTGTCGCGATGTGGCCAAAATTATCTGTCCGCCTTTCTACCCGCAACAGTGTTGAATCCCACTTGGCAAAAACGTCAAATGAAAACATGCCTTGGGTTGAAAACTTGAGTGTGGGGAGTTGAGAAGATCGGCAGTGTACTCTGCACAACACAAGCTATTGTACAATGCAGAATTTGTTCAAATAGTTTTGTGTTGCAACCGGGACTTCTAAGAGAGATCGAAGAAGTATAGATGTTACTTCAAACTTCAAAAGCGACAGCAAACGTCGCGGGTGTCAATCTTTATTCCCGGTTGTCAAGATTCAGACTCCCCCCCCCCCTTCCCCGCCCCGTTGCAACTAGACTCAGATCATGTTGGATATTCTGAACTAGAGACTATCAAAGAGTCCCAACTCCATAATAGAATCCCCACTATGTTGGGGGAGTGGCCGAATTCCTCACTCCAATCCGGAAATTTGTTTGCCTTGTAAGTAGGACTATCGGGTAATATTCTAAGTTTATGATAAAAGTCTTTCGGACAGGTTAGTGGCTCTTTGAATCATTTTTTTCCTTTTACATTCCATAATTAACTCCTTCAACACTGGCGCCCTGGAAGCTATCATTTCGGCGAAATGGGCGAAACCATCCTGGTTTGTTGGAAGGTTCAGTAATAATTTCATCCAACAGCTCTGTCGAGCTGTTGGATTAAATTATTACCGAGCCTTGCTTTATATTTTTGCTCTTTGTATCATCTGCCCGTCCACTATTAATTTTTCTTCGCGCAAAAATTGATGCACACCGGGTTGAAAGGGTTAAGCATGCCACCAAAACAGTCGTACCGAAACATAAAGTAGCTTTATTCTTTCGTTAAACCTATTTTATATTTTGTGACACTCTGCGCTCTCAGTTTCTTCTATGGTCTACTCCAACGTATCATCGAGGTAACTCTAACTTGATATTCCCAAAGGACCGCATTTAATTTTCCTTTTCTTTTATCTCATGGAAGTAATTCATTAAGACCCATTATTTCGACCGATCATCAGTACACAGACGCTTAAATGATGCGAATATAATGCCAGAATTATCACCTTCAAGTAACTAAATTGTCGAACTGGTGATTGTAATTTCAGTAATGCCCAGAAAGTTTCGATTTGTTCTGAACATGGGCTGATTAAATCGTTCGACCTCAACATTACGTTTGAGATGTTTTTATAACAATATGTCTGGAAATCAGATATAATGCGAAGTTAGCTCAGGGTAGGATGACTGAGGGCAACGACCTGCAGCGTGAAAAAAAGTCGAGATCAACTACATTAAGAAATACAGTGTAACTCTAATTGTTTCCAAATCTGTTATGACCAAACGTCGACAACTGTAAATGACAGCAGACATGAACCTCTGGTACGATACCCCTGAAAATCAAATTATTCCACTGTGTTGCTGAATAGTGGTTACCAAGTTGAAATTGGTAGCGAACCTTACGGGACTGCGTTTGTTCGCCATCTTGTTTAACCTTTTGAACATAAGCGGCCGCTTTACCGACCCAAGGACATTGTACGTCATACCTTCTTCAAGTAGGATGCCTGCTAAGTTAAGGGTGGGGTAGACCAATCAATATTTTCAACGTGCAGCCCCAAGGCTGCACGTTGAAGATATTGATTGGTCTACCCCCAAATAATGAATATGGACTGTTCCAATTGCAGCATTTGAACTGACACGGAAGATACCACAATGTTCAAAGGGATCTTGGATCAAGTCCTGACTGATTCTTTTTGTGAGTCAGAATTAGAGGATATTATTTGGTCCTTTTCATTTCGGCCGAGATGTCAGCCCGGGGTAATTTCATATTAGCCTGAGACCGAAAGAGGCAGAGGTCTGATGTGAAGTTACCTAAGCCGATATCTCGACCGATATGAAACTAACCAAGTAGTAAACTCTTTATTCATTAAACCAAAATGAATAATTACAAAAATTGGCAGATCTCTTACAATGTTTGACAGTGTTATTGTTAACAAAGTCCGAAGTTTCTCTTCTACTCCCAGTTCAGCTGCAAGGAACGCCTCGGAGTGCGGAAGCCGCGATATTCCGACAGCCGAACGACCTCTTCTCCCATTCTACGAATCTCCATTTACGACTCTGAATTTTAGTTTGTGATAGATTCTCAACACAACTCTCTTGATTCTTCTTTTAATCACCAATTCGTTACTTATTGCCATCATTAATTCCTCATCATACAAACCTCCATTTTAAACCACTCCACCACTCCTGGTAACGCTAATTGTCCTGATTGCTTTCGTCGAATAATTATTAACATTCGAATTGAGCAAATTTGTTGCGTCTAATAAAGGGGAAGGAAACTCTAGCTTGGCTCATATCAGCCGAGTTTGAAGCCATATCAGCTGAGTCTGATAATGGGCAATTGTGTGTGTGTGGGGGGGGGGGGGGGGGGGGGGCGGAATCGTGTATAATAAATAAATGTTGATTATTTGTTGAGTTACTCTTCACAATGTCATTAGATTATTAACACAGTACGTAACAAAAGGTTATGTTAACACGGCTATTTATCAAATAAATCGTGATTAGTTCATGTGATAATTCACCACACAGTAAAACTGTTGATTCCTTGGGCATATATTTTCTCTCATTATTATTTATTGGACCGCATTTTCTTTCCCAGAATTGCCCATTATCGAACTCGGCTGATATGACTTCAAACTCGTCTGATATGATGCAGATCTTGGTGGATATTAACCAAGCTATAGCTAGAGCTGACCCCTTTGATGCGTTACTAGGCGGAGCCATTTTGTTTACAACGAAATGGTTCCCCGTTATTCGTCGAAAGTAATCAATCAGTAAAATTGTCGTTGCCATACAAAATGAAGTAGTTGTTTTTTTTTGGTGAGGAATTAATTAGGGCAGTAAGTAAGGAACAGATGGATGCAAAGTTGTACACAAAATTCAACGCAAACCAAGAATCGGAGTCGTAATCGGAGATTCGTCGAAATGAAAGAAGAAATAGTTCAGCTGTACTAACGTCGCGACTTTAACCCTTTACCTAACGTGAAAAGCAGACGACACTTGCAAAAAAAATTCTTGAATAACTAATTTTTTTTCATTTTTTGTCTCAAAAACATAGGTTATGACCCCTCGTTGGAACGAGCTCGACGCGCTCGTTCCAACGAGGGGTCATAACCTATGTTTTTGAGACAAAAAATGAAAAAAATAGTGAAAATTAATTGGCGATTTTTGAGAATAGCGCTGGCCGGTTTTGGCCGTTACGTTGGGTAAAGGGTTAACGCTGCGGAAGTCCAGTCGTTTGGATAGCTGAACTATGAGAAGAGGAAACTTCTGCCTTTTTGAAAAGAATATGAATTGCCGCAACCCTTCAATCAAAACACAAAAGTGGTGAATTGCGAACATGCATTTCTTAATTGGATGTAATTTATATGTTGGGTGGGTGTAGATAATGTTGTTTCTCTTGATGTTCGCAACAAAATATACTGTGCCATCATGGATTTCCTTGTAGCAGGTGTGTCTTCCTAACCAATTGTGGTAATTCGCAATTGTCCATCAAAATGAGACTAATTTCGAAAATGAGGAGGGGGTGGCAGTCTTTCAGACTACTATTATACTTTTTCATTTTATGTTTTACTCCTCGTAGGGCTCGTTCCAATGAGGGAGTTATAAGTCGTTTTTTAAACAAATAATGTAAAATTTTAGTTATTAAACATTTTTTTGCAAGAGGCATCTGCAATTCGTAAGTTTCAGCTGTCCACTATTTTCCCAGCAAGTTCAACTGCACTACTTTTATCATCTTTCTTCATAAAATATCTGCTCATCGGCAAACTTATATTTAACCTTCTTTACACTGATGTCAGAATATTAACAGCAAATGTTTTCAAGCTCGACTGATTTGACTTCATCCTCGGCTGATATGATACCTATCTCGGCCGATAAACGGAACTAGAGTTGTTCCCCTTGATGCGTCGTTACTGGGTGCAACCAAATTGTTTACACCGAACTCCTCGAATGCAATCAGGAAAACTCGTGTTAACGTGTGGTTTGAAGCGAAGTTTTTGAATGATGAGGAATTAATGTCGACAATGGATGGCGACTGTGTGATGGAATAGAAGTCAGGAGAGAGTTGTACAGAAAGCTCAAGGGAAACTAAGATTCGGGATCGTATGCAAAGTTGTATCGAAGTGGACGAAGAGATAATTCAGCTTTCTGGACGACTCGGATTCCCCAATGGGGATGGGGAAGTTGAGACGCTGAGAGGGCTGAACGAGGATACAATGGAAACTTCTGACTTTGTGAATAGGGTGAGAAACAATAACACTGTCAGAAACCCGTGACTTAGAACATTTTGTACGTACTTGTGTTAGTTTAATAAATAAAGAGGTTATTACTTTGTTAGTTTCATATCGGTCGAGATGCCAGCCCTCAGTAACTCCAATTCACCTTCGACCTTCCGTCTCAGGCTGATCAGAAATTACCTCTGGATGATGTCTCGGCCTTTATGAAATTAACCAAGTAAACCCTCTAAGAATTTTACCAATTCCGTCTTGCTTGGCAGAGTTAACCCTTTCCCAACGTAACGGCCAAAACCGACCAGCGCTATTCTCAAAAATTGCCAAATAATTTTCATTATTTTTTGTTTCAAAAACATAGTTTTTGACCCTCGTTGGAACGAGCTCGTCGAGCTCGTTCCAAAGAGGGGTCATAACCTATGTTTTTCAGACAAAAAATAAAACAATTAGTTATTCAAGAATTTTGTTTGCAAGTGTCGTCTGCTTTCCATGTTAGGTAAAGAGTTAAATGAGCACAGTAAACAAAACTGAATAAGAATTTTTGTATCAATATTATGTTTCACTATATTCACTATCAGTGGAGAGGATTGTTTACTCCAAAAGTTGACACCAGTCTTTATAGGGTTAAATTCTGATCTGTAATGTTATATGTGTACAAGCGTTTAGTGTCGTTTACAAACTCTCGATTTGTATCTAAGAATACACCTAGAAAATCAACTGGAAAAATGAAACAAAAACATGCTTTGGCCAAGTTTTCTGCACAAGGGTTTCGAGTGAAAATTCTTCCAGCATGTTGTCAAACCACTTTTAATAAGCGACTAAAGATAATACATTACTCAGAAGTTTGATGCAAATTGACCAAAACAAATTCAAAGTGTGTCAAAATTATTAATTTATTTATTGTTTATTTCTCCCTTTACTTCTCGTTGCTCCTTCGAGAAAAAACTTCTAATGGATCAGAGCATTTCATTATATATCGTCATGTTAAATACCGCAACATTATGTAAAATAGCAGCAAGGAAAAAATCGTATTTCCACCACTGAAAGATGAAGATCCACTGGTGAAGGCGGACGCTTCCTGACGAACAGTTTTTACTTGTGTTAATTTCTGTTGTTTCAATGTTCCACATTGTTTTGTCAAGGTATTTTTATTGATTGCATGCATAAAGCAGGAAAAGTTCTATCCAGTTTTGGTGTTGGATACCTAAGATTCATCAACAGATTCCCATTACGTCCATTGATAGCATAAATGTGTCAAGTGCAATCTGTAGGCAATGCAGTTGACACGTTCATGCTGTCAAGTGACGATCGTTAGTGCACGGAAAGTATAAGGTGTATTTGCGACAGAGCTGAAACGGTTAAGGGGTTTTCCTGATCGATTAATCACATAGATTAACCTTCCTTAACCGATTAATCACTTATCCAAATAGATATCTGAATAATTGTCATACCGTTGATGATTTACAACATGAACCCTTTACCCAACGTAACAAACAAAACCGACTAGGCCAATATACAGAAATGTCCATTCAAATTTATTATGTTTTCAATTTTTGTCTCAAAAACATAGCTTCCCGAGGTAGTTCCAATGAGGGGTCAAAAGCTAAGTTTTTGAGACAAAAATTGAAAAATTTTAGTAATTCATGAATTTATTTTGCAAGTATCGTCTGCTACCCGCAATGGGTAAAGGGTTAAGAATGACCTTTACTGATACAGTATAATGATAACGCAAGTAAACAAGTATGTCACCAAGTAACTTGCATGCTTTACTCTGTCTCATATAATTGATGTGAGTCAGTGTGACAATGCCTGCCTGTTTTGGAGCACGTTTGTTCGTTTGTTAACCCATAGATTACAGCAGTTCAAAAATAACGGTTAATCGACCAATTACTTTTTGGATCGATCAAGATATTGATCATTGATTAATCGATTAATCGGTAAAATGCTTCAGCTCTAAATCGAACCAATCTCAAATCGAATCCCGAATCGAATCTCGAATCGGATTGCGAATAGAATTCCAGATGGAATTTCGAATCGAATTTCGAATCGATTTTTGAATCAAATCTTGAATTGAATCTCGAAAAGAATCTCTAACCAAATGGAATAGAATCGAATCTCGAATCGAATTGAATATTGACTCAAATCGAAGATTGAATGGAATCTGCCCTTCAAGCTATAGATATTGTATCTTCTTACAACCGTCAATATTGTCAGACTTCTTACAAGTATTGTATGTGCTAGGGTTAATATTCTAAATACTTTAACCCTTTACCCAACGCAGACGATATCATAATTTAATATTTTAAATATCATTTTTGTTAAATTTTTCAAAAAATTTCAACAAAACCATATCATGTGACCCCTTGTTGAAACGAGCTCGACGAACACGTTCCAACGAGGGGTCACATGATATGGTTTTATTGAAATTTTTGGAATAAATAATATTTTTCTGAATTTGCATATTACGCGGGCGGATGCGGTCGATTTGTTGAGTAAAGGGTTAAACACTCTTTCATCTAGAAGGAATGCATAACTGAGAAGAACATCTGGTCTATTGAAACGTCAAGTTGACAAATATTGTACCAGCATCACATCATTCGCAATAGGAAATGAGTTGATAAGAAAATATAATGTTTCGAAACATAGGCTTGGAGATTGTAGGTTCCCAGACCAACTGGGCAGTATGTAAAATGTAACAGTCGAATATAGATGAAAAATAATGAATGTTAGATAGAGAGAAAGAGAGAGAATTATTGTATAACAGAGAAACATTGAAGAATAGAATTAGTGGATTAGAGAAAGGGTTAAATATTTCTCCGAACCCATTGCCGCCGCTTCTACCATCCTGACATATGCATCCTCGTCTGGTCTGTTGTGGCAAATAATCTTATGAAATCTTCCAGAACAGAATCAAAAGAGTTTCAAAATCAGACCCTCATTAAACTCATCTTCAGTCATCTGGTTTCGTGTATAAGGAAGACCCTTGGTAGGAATTTTACAATATCTTAACGATTCGAAAATTTCCGAATCAGCGCCATTCGAATCAAATCATCGTGATCATTTCGAATGGAATCGAATTTTGAAGCTTCGCTGGGCCTTAGCCCATGATTAAACTTAGAGGTCCAATGGCTAAAATGCTACTTGATCTTTACGGGCTTTGCCACTGAATATGTATATATATTTGGGTACATCCCTTACTTATCTCGTCGTGAAATCGACTTTCAATAAAATTATCTCCCCTGAAATGAATGGACAGATGAGAAAGTTCCAATTATGAAGCATGTAATTGTTGAGAAAACACCTATGCCATCACTAGAAAATAGAGCGAAGTTACTGTTTGTTACTTTTAATAAACAAAAACAACAGACAACTCCAGTAGCTCTCTGTTGTTTTCGTTTATTATCACCACTTCAGCGGGCGTTCTCTTGTATGTTAACGGAATTTATCAGGGCGGTAAAACTCAGTAATTCATAACGCCATGTTACCGGAAGTGAGCGGCGGGCGTTAATGAAAATATACTTCATTAACAATCCGCCACCCGCTTCCGGTCATGGTACTAATAGTAATAACATGATTTTGTCGGGCGTCTCGATTTATTAACGCTCCTTGGGGACTGAATAACAGCCCTCTGGTAAAAACACCCTCAGGCTGATATTCATTCGTCTCAGGCCGATAATAAACCGTAACGCCCTCCAAACTAGTGTTATTGTCATATTAAGAGTTAGAAATGGAAACTTGTTTTTAGGGCAAGCTAATTAGAAGTAGTTAAGTAATTGCCCACTTTGGTACTCAGTTTAGCGAATGTGTTATTACACTAATTCGCAAGTTTTTTATTCTTCCCAGGAAAACAAATAGCGACTTTTATATTAACACCTCACCCAACGAATCGGCTGCATCCGCCCGCGTAATATTCAAATGCAGCAGTTGAAAATATAGTATTTTTCAAATAATTTCAACAAAACCATATCATGTGACCCCACGTTGGAACGAGCTCGTCGGGATCGTTTCAACGAGGGGTCACATGATATGGTTTTGTTGAAATTTTTTGAAAAATTTGAAAAAATGTTGTTTGAAATAATAAATTTTGATATCGTCTACGTTGGGTAAAGGGTTAATGGAATAAATAGTGTCTATTTTTTATGCCAAGATGCGCATTCTGTTGTTATAATGAACAGAAAAAGGTAAAATAACACCAAATGATGAGGAAAGCGCCCTTTTTTATTTTTAAATATATTTTCGAGACAATAAGAGCCAAACGTTCAAACTGACTAGGAAACAAATTGTTAAAAGCCAGCTTCTGTTTCTTTAAACTACTCTACAGGAAAGTGTCTGAACTTCGCGACACGACGCGCACAGCAATGATACAACTTCGGTAATATTTCGAAATCTCCATTTTATATGAAATTCATATACCCCTAGTGTTACATTTACTGACAACTTTAGAAAATTAAGGGGAGCTAACTTTGCTGTCAGTCTCTTCCAGTGACAAAAAGTGTCAGCCATGGCGTCGCCTGAGTGCTAGAAAGTCCTATGTCCCCCATGGGACATAGGACATTCTGGCACTCAGGCGACGATGGGAGAAAACTTCACTCATTGGGTGTGTTATACGGTAGTCTACAGCCCGTGTTTTATACTACAAACTGTGCTCCATTTACTGAAAGTCTTAACACAGCTGTGGTACATCGCATTTATTCTTTTTGTTTATTCAATAAACAGAAAACAAACATTTATATCATAAATCTTAATTTTATGCTTAAATAATGACACAGGAATTTTCTAAAGTAAATATTGATTGTAACTTCTCAAACACTTTCAATGAATATTGAACAGGTAATTTCATATAATAGCATTGAAAACTACAATTCTTATTGGAGATGTTTGTAACGGCACATCAATAAGGTTCAACAAAAATGCACTCGATTTAACAAAGATCTTGGAGACTTTTGTGAAATGTTCACAAAAGTGAATGGAAAAGTGTGATTTTATAACTGTGTCTGAGTTTATAACTTTGTATAGAAATGACCCTCAGGGCGCAGACAAAATGTCACAAGAGCTGACTTCGGAGTTTTCGTTCCCAAAACGTGACGACAGTGCAAGTTACGCAAAAAGTTGTCGCAAAGATGTCCGGCCGATGACGTCGGAGTGTGAGTGGGAGGGGCGGAAGCGCGGCAAATGGGTTACTTGACTTTTACTGATTGTAACAGTGCATGCCTTGATGAGGTAGTTGGATTATTAGTCAAACGGGATTATACATGTAGTTCAAAAGCTTAATATTTTTAGTAAATTTATTTCTGAATAAATACAATGTGCACGTGGCAGCCGTGACTCAATGTTTTGTTTAATTAATACGTACTGTTCTCCAAATTTGTCGTGCGGGGCACCCAGCCCAATTGTCCCAATCGAGTACGACAACCGTTATTTGTATGGCTGACTGTGTGCCTGTATGGCATTAGTCGTTCGTACGTACATTATTGTCAAGATCGAGTTGAAATTGATATGTACATATGTAAATAGATGTATATTGGGGTTTGTTGGTAGCCCAGGCAAGCCATTAATCAAATATTGCCTCTGGAGATCGACATTTTACCCATCCCACGACAGATGCGTCAACGTAACAGGCGATCATCCAAACACCTGCAGAGACACAGATCAGTTGGAGCGAATCGCCCAAAGATAAAATCAGCGTGCAGTCGCCCAGCTGTCCGTCACCTCTATAAAACTCAATGAACCCATCAATCACGTTTACGCTGTTCAGAGAGAGACCACTCGTCAGTCTTTTAGGAATATTAGCGGGGTATTTAAGAAAGCTGTAAATATTCGGTAGTCAGTGGCCGCTTGAAGGAACGTTTGGAATTCCAGGCAGGGGTTGTTTTGGCGGATGACGTCGGAATGAATTGTTGGACTGAGTGACCCAAGTGTAGTCGTATTAGGCGAGAAATGTTATGGTGCATTAGAACATATTAGGCTAAGTATCGCGAGCGGTGGGGGGATTTGGAAGCCGGAAGTGGAGTTTGACGGATCCGTTTGGTGCAGAAGTAAAGTTAGTTGAAGGGAGTTATCAGAGCTTGTAGATTCGATGCAAGCTATGAGCGGGATATTTAAGAAAGCTGTAAATATTCGGTAGTCAGTGGCCGCTTGAAGGAACGTTTGGAATTCCAGGCAGGGGTTGTTTTGGCGGATGACGTCGGAATGAATTGTTGGACTGAGTGACCCAAGTGTAGTCGTATTAGGCGAGAAATGTTATGGTGCATTAGAACGTATTAGGCTAAGTATCGCGAGCGGTGGGGGGATTTGGAAGCCGGAAGTGGAGTTTGACGGATCCGTTTGGTGCAGAAGTAAAGTTAGTTGAAGGGAGTTATCAGAGCTTGTAGATTCGATGCAAGCTATGAGCTTGGAGTGGGCTCAGAAGAAGCCAGGCTCATCTCGTACATGGACAGTGTATGATTAAATGGTTGACGGAGAGTGGTTTAACCGGAAGTGCAACCGAAAGTGGTTAAGCTGACGATAAAGTGTTTATATTGTTCAACCAAGTAAAGCGAGTAAGAGTTGACAGACAGTGAGTGATACAGTTCAGTTGTCGTGGATTGATGACCACGCATGCTTTTGCCAGGTTATACAAATCATCATCAGCAAAATTTTAATTGATGAAGCACAGGGTTGTACCCGGTGCTTCATTCATTAAATTTTTGATGATTATTCATATAATTAGTGTTAGGAATTTAGCATTATTGTGTCCGCGGAAATATTGCCCACCCATGGAAAGTGACCATCCCCCGGCGGCCGTACCGTAGTTAGGGAAATGGGAGAGCCATTAGAGGTAAAGGTGGAAGCTACTACTCACAGGATGCTTGGAAGGGACAAATAGACAGTACCAGGCGACAATAGGAGCCAACATACACTGGAGGACGCTGGACCTCGGAGAAATTTCATCATTCGGTCCGGGAATAAATTCAATATGATTTGAGTTGTGAACTGATACATTTTCACGGACAATACCTTGATGCGTGAATGTGAGTAAATCTTATTTTCAGTAAAATAGATTCAGATGATATCCATCGGTTATCGTTTTAAATATCACTCAATGGCCAGGTGAAGTTCTCTGAGAACGGTCAGGGTCAGGGTCTATGGTGGCCTGAGTATAGGTCTCTCTCTCCCACCCTCATGCATTGACAATTATAACGACCGAGAGCGTATCAATATCTTAGACTCCAATCCAAACGAAAAGGTACCGACTGGAAAAATTGTAAGTGAAGGGTAGTACCCCAGCCCTCATTCGATACGCCCCTGGTTACACGAACTTGTAGTTCATCTGCAATCTTCATTGATTTACTTCTGTGAAGACAACAGGCGCGGGTCAGTAATCAACAATCACATTTTATAAGCGCAATTGTGTACAAACATAGAGCACCATATGTGGATCTAATGTTATAAAAATATTATTATAATCATTATGAGAATAACCGAGGTTATCACAAGAGCCGAAGGCTATATCCTGGGCCGAAATGATCGAGTGCGATAATTCTTCACCCATTCAAACGTATGTGCGGTTCTGCATTTATCACACACCTCAAATGAAAAACCAGTCTGCACGAAAATTGAACTAAAAAGAAGGCTTCAACTGGATAATTGCTGCGTTTTCTTCGTTGCCAACGAGACATCGATGTTAGTCGGTCGGGTTCCAACCCTAATTTGCTTTTTAATTTTTACGGCATTGAATTGGTCGAAACCAATAGATACCGATCAGTGTCACGGTCACGATGATCGAACTCCAAATATTTTCTAAACTGCGGGAATAACAGAACAAAACGTTTTCAAATAGCTAACAACTTTAGCACACCCCTTCATTATATGACCAGTCGTGGAGAGTATTTGTCAAGCAACAAGCAGTCAGAACGTTATTTTATTTTATGGACTCGAATCTGATTGTGTAAATATCCCAGATAAACAAATCTGAATGAGGAACTTGAAATTTCCAAGCGATCTCGACTCCGGTGCATTCGACCAATGATGACATTATTCACTGTTTAGACGGGTTCCATCTCTGGTTTCGTTGGAATCGAAATCGAACGTGTTTTGTATCACCACATGTGCGATACAACTTTATTTTTATCGTACAGGCAGAACAATGGATATCCCGTCCTTTAGATTAATAGGTGTGTGATAAAATACAATATCACACCACATTCGCACACATTCCGACATCATCGACTCCAGATCATTTAGAAACTCACACATGAAGTCACACCAGAGTGGATAGGGTAGGCAACAGCAGTGAGCTACATAAACTATGTTCATCGACCACATCCCACCCCCACCCCCTCCCCCGATAGAACAGATGCCGGCATTGGCTGATGGGTGCTGCTCGTGGCTTGACCCTGCCCCGACCGATTGACAAGAGATTTATAATCACAAAAACAAACTTTCCTTTTTCTCCCAAAGACATTCTGCAGTTTTATGCAGCCATAGAGTATCTTGTGTGATTTTAGGCTATAACATTATTATTATTATTATTATTATTATTATTATTATTATTATTATTATTCATGTGGATGTACATGCGGATATGTTTTACTTTTTGTGTGTCCGAAATTCCCATTTTAATGAACTGCGACACAAACAATTTGAACAGACCTTAAATGGGTCAAAAAAGTGAATTCTACTATCGCCATGTTTCTTGAAGTTTTTGGACAAGGAAAATCCATAGCAATCATTGATTTGTGTTTCGTTCTTTAGACCATAACGTATACAGATGTCACAAACGCCTTCAAAATGCATTTCGAAAATGATCACAATTTCCAATTTCCTTGCCAAGGTAGTAACTGTCGTTGACAATAGGGTTGGAGCCATATTCCCCCACCCCCTCTGTCCTTATATACTGAGTCAAAAAAGAAAGTATAATACACTTTGAGGGGCATTGTTTTAGTATTATCGACTTTAATCCCAAACAAATTATTGTAAATTCATATTTCGAGTCTAGCTGTATGAATTTGCATAATTCCATGTTCTTACTGTTGCCAGCGTCACGTCGGGACGTCGCAATTCAGACATGGGGTGAAATGAAAAGTTCACACCTGCAGTCAATAGTGTGTATGTCCACCGTTCGCCTCATGGATGGCAAGACATTGACGGACCTTTTAAGTCTCTGGATGTCACCCTGTCACCCCGTGGTATTGCGTTCCACTCCTGCCTTAGAACATTACGTAAATCGCCTAACGTTTGAAGATCACGAAGTCGTACCCGATGGTCCAATTGATCGTAAAGATGCTCGATTGGCGACAAATCTGGCAAAAATGGGGGCCAGGTAAGAAGTTCGATGCTCTGCTCCACACGAAAGTCACAACAGATACGCGCCACGTAACATCGGGCATTGTCTTGCTGGAATAACTGCAATCCGACGTTAGTGTTGAACAACGGGGCAACAACAGCGTTAAGAATTTCGTCCCTAAATCGCTGTCCATTCAGATTACATTCGATGAAGATCAGCTGCGTTCGATGGTGCAAGGAAATTCCTGCCCAAACCATTACACTACCCCAGCCGAAACGGTCGCATTCCCGCACACACGCTTCACAAAACCGTTCTCCTCGTCGGCGATACACTCTTGCCCTACCATCAGGGCGCCGTAGACAAAACCGTGATTTATCACTAAAAAGAACTGTGTTCCAACGCTGCTGAGTCCAGCGAACATGCTGACGTACCCATTCCATTCTGACGGCACGATGACGTTGGGCAAGGATTCTTCGGTGGTATGGACGACTACTTCGAATGCCTTGTTCAGCGAGTCTGTTGCGGACAGTTTGTGCACTGATTCTATTGTTAGTTCTACAAGAAGTAATTGCTGCTATCCTCGTCACCGGAAGGAAGCGATCCCGCAAGTGAGACGTCCTGGTGTGTCGGTCTTGTGCAGGGGTCGTAAATGTCGGTCGACCTGAACGCTGTGGGTCGGAAGTAGATCCAGTGGTGCTATACCTTCCAATGAGACGGTAAATAGTGGCCACAGTGACTCGGAACTCGGCAGCGAGCTCATCTGGAGGTATCCCAGCCTCATGCATACCAATGGCACGCAACCTCTGATTTTTGGTTAACCTTGGCAATTTTTAAAATGTCGGAAGATTTCTCAATCACCTAGGCTCTCTAGCACAACACAATACAAAGAAAATCGTCGGTCACCCATTCAGTTTGACATTCTTTGGAAGCACGTGCTATTTTGAAATCCGTAGCAAAATTGTATACGGCTAGGTGGACAACAACAACATGTCATTAAACTCTTTGCGCGACTTCTCGTCCACAGACATGCAACATTAGAACTATTATATTTCATCCTTTCTGATATTTTCCACATTTGTTTCTATTATACTTTCTTTTTTGATTCAGTATACAAACATTCTTAACATTGTTGATGAGCTATGTAGATGAATAGTTTACAATTGGCAACAACAATCAACAATGTTGTATAATCCCCGTTAGTGTGCCACGTATTTTATCACGACTTTGCCGGTTGTCACAGCTACTTTCAAGGGCTGGGCCAATTCACCTACAACCAAATTAACAACTACTTTTAGATTATGGGCCTGTGCGGATGTTTCTGAACATGCCATTTATAGCAATATAGTCTACTCCTGCCCGACGAGACAAATATATCTTTTATCACACCCTAATCGCACGGCCACCCCACGTTTTCCGGACCCGCATCGGACATATTCGAGTGATAACATAGTCGCCCAAATACGTATTTACGTCGTCCAACGCATTTACGGGTTTTCACTTGCGTCCAATCCTGACCCAATCTGCCAGCACACTTTTCGACACGATGTTACTCTGCCCGTTTAATGCGTAGTTTGATCCCAATAAACATACACCCCACGTCGTCTCTAACTATTATCAAATCCCAGTACATGCATAGAGTAGAGCCGCCGTGGACTCTTCACTTTCCACGGGTGGGCAATATTTTTGCGGTCTAAAAGCCCTATTTTATCCTTCGACTTAACACCACACATCTCCTCGACTCTTTTCTTTTTTTATTTTTATTTTTTTTTTTTTCTTCTCTTTCTCTCAAGAAAAGGCTCCATGCAACAAAATTCGAACAAAACTAGACATTATGATTCCGGAGAATCATGGCTTTTCCCGGTGAGATTCCATGACTTTTCATGACCCCCACAGTGTCTGATGAATTGTTTTTAACTGTCTCACTGAAGTTCCTTCATTGATGTGATGAGAATGGTGAGTATAGTAGTCTCAAATGACACAGTTTGATAAAAAAATTGTTTAGGTAAAAACTATAATAACGGTGGAGTGGGTTAATGTGCTTTGTCAATTAAAAAATGGTCCATTTTATCTCAAATGTATCCAAAATATTGATGTTTGGCAGCTTGTAGAGGTTAACAAGTGCTAACAGGAATATTTATTCATGCAACTTGTAATATCACACCAAGAACTACGAATGGCCATTTTTTCTTTAAAATCTGCAAGATGTTTTTAGAGAAATCCAGGGAGAACATGAATTTTAAGCTTTTGATGGGTATCATTGTTTATCCAGCCCAAAACGGGTCAGGTGTTGTTTTTTGAATACTCTTATTACTTCCAAAAATAATTCTCAGTGAATTCTACTTCCACTTTTTTTTATCTCTCCTCCCAACTTCGGGTGCTGTGGGTGCGCAAACACAGCCCATTTTACCAACATTTTGATGTTTGAGAACCTGCATAGGGTTAACAAATGCTTACAGGAATATTTTGTACATGCAACTTGTAATGTCACACTAAGATCTGAGAATGGCCATTTTTTCTTGAAAATCTACGAGATGTTTTTAGAGAAATCCTCAGATAACACGAATTTTTAACCTTTTGAGGGGTATCGCTCTGTAACCAGCCCTAAACGGGTTAATGTTTAGTTTTGTGAATACTTTCATTACTTACAAAAATGATCGACGGTGAATTCCACTTCCAATGAAGGAGGTTATGTTTATCTCGCAGGTACACATTTGGTGTTATGGTTGCCCAAGAACAGCCCATTTTCTCCAAATGTCCATGCTTGGCAGCCTCTGGAGGGCTAACAAATGCTTACCGAAATATTTTGTTCATGCAACTTGTAATGTCACTCCAAGACCTGCGAATGGTCAATTGCTCTTGAAAATTTTCTTTTGAGAAATCCACAGAAAACTGGAATTTTAAGCTTTTAAGGGGTATATCTCCTTAACTAGTCAAAAATAGGTTAAGATCTCGATTTTTGAATACACTTTCTACTTACCAAAATGTTTCCCTGTCAGTTTTGCGTCCGGTAAAAGAAGTTACGTTTCTCTGTTGCATTTCCATTTGATGTTGTTGGTTTTTAAAATTTTGACATTTAGCAGTCCATGGAGGGTTCAAAAATGCTTACTGGAATAATTTATCCAATCAACTGGTAGTGTGACAACAAGACCTATCAATGGCCATTTTCTCTTGCAAAACTCTACCAGATGTTTGTAAAGAAATCCAGGGAAAACATAATTTTTTTTTTGCTTTTGATGGGTATCACTATTAACAATCACAAAACAGGTTAACGCTTGTTTTTTTTTAATAGCCTTATTACTTACAAAAATGGTCCTCGGTGAATTCCACTTCCAACAAAGGAGATTATGTTTATTTCTCAGTTACACGTTGGGTGCTGAAAACAGCCCATTTCAACAAAATTACGATGCTTGACAGTCTGTAGAGGGTTAATAAACGCTCACCGGAATGTTTTGTCCATGCAACTTGTAATTTCACACAAAGACCTGCGAGTAGTCAATTTTTCTTGAAAACCTACAGGATGTATTTAGAGAAATCCACAGAAAATGGGAATTTTAAGATTTTAAGGGGTCTCTCTCTTTAGCCTGCCCAAAATGGGTTAAGACTTCGACTTTTGAATACCCTTACTACTTACAAAAATGTTTCCATATAGATTGTGCGCTCAATGCAAGAAGGCACTTTTCTTTGTGTCATACCCATTGGGTGCTGTTGGCGTCCAAAAACAGACCATTTTATCACAATTTTTACTTTTAGCAGCCCGTGGGGGGTTGTTAACAAATGCTCACCGCAGTATTTTGTCCATGTAACATCTATTGTCACACCAAGGCAAGGCCTGGGAGTGACAAATTTTTCTTGAAAATCTACAAGACTCGTTTAGAGAAATCCACGGAAAACATTAATTTTTTAACTTTATTGGGGTATTGCTGTTTAACCAGTCCAAAACGGGTTAACGCTTGGTTTTTTGAACACCCTTATTATTGACAAAAATGATCCTCGGTGAATTCAACTTCCAACAAAGGAAGTTATGTTTATGTCTCGTGTATTGTGTGGGTGCAGTGGGGGCCTGAAACCGGCCTATTTCATCAAAATTTCGATGTTTGGCAGCCTGTGGAGGGTTACCATATGCATCGCCTGATATGTCGGGTGTATCAAAGGTCGTATCACAGGCAGGTCTAGCAATGACGAATGTTTAAAAAATCTACAAAACGTGTTTCGAGAAAGTGCCGATAAACCCAATTTTGGCAGTTTTTTGCCAATTCTGACGAAATAAGGGTTAAATCGAAAATTCCGATTCAGTGCGTTTTCAGATTTTGTTCTCCTCTATGCGTGTGCAACATTTCGTGAAAATCGGTTCGGAAATGGCTTCTGAACCTTACGGACAAAATGTGTGGGACCCCCCCCCCCCCCAAAAAAAAAAAAATATATATATATATATATAAGCCTAACAATAACAATCTTACTTCTGTGCATTGATTACACCTAGAGTAGAAAAGGTTATAAATTATATTCTGTGTAAAATGGAATTTAATGTACACTCAGACTATATGTATGTACAAATGTTTATCACTTTTTATCCGAATAAAATATATTTATATATATAATTATACCATGTAATGCATATGAAATCAGTGAGAATCAATCTCTTTTTCAAATTTCCTGATTAAGGTACAGAATACAGAATTCGGCACTTCTGTTATGCATTTTTTAGGATGAAAGACTCTGACGCCGATGGGGATCGAACCACTGCCTTGATGAGAGTACACTTCTGCGGGATCAATCGCCTTGCGAAACTGGACCAGCGCCATAGACCACTCGACTACCGACAAGTCCCCAAAAAGGCATGCTAGCAGATCGAGCATCCATGGAACTGGCACAGTCCACACGAAATTACTCGGTATACCCCAGAATTAGTTGTTTACAATGAATTATACCATGTAATGCAGATGAAATCAGTGAGAATCAATCTCTTTTTCAAATTTCCTGCTTAAGGATAATCACTCATCTGGTTACTTGATCCGTGCTTTGACAATTAAGGTTTCTCTCTTTCCAAAGAACAGCAGGATTACGTTGCAGATGAAATGGCATAATGAGGGGATATTCTTTTTCATAATGATTTCAAATTGACGCTGTTTTACTCTTTTCATTACAGCGATCCACTGACTTTTGATGATGTTTGTATACACCAGGCAGTCCTTGAAAAAATGCACCTCTGATTCCATCTCACCTGCGTCCTAACAAACATTAGAAGCGTCGCAAATTCTATTTCCAACAGGAAGAGGCGGCTGTGAATGTCTTCCCTTTTCAATTAACAAGTTATCGTTACTAATGCGTGACCTTATACAGTATGTTATGTAGTAGTAAGGTTACATGTACGATAAGCTGTAACACAATATTTTTCAACTAAAGATTCCGGAAATCCTAGCAGAGCACTGATGTCCAGTGTGTCTCCGAGGGCTCGCGCGTGAGATCAGATGTCACGCAATTTTTCAGTATTATAATTTGATAGGGACTGTGGAAATCATCTGCAGACATAAAGGAACACCTGTCTATGTAGCGATCTTCATAGAGAAACTATGAACTGCTTCGAAAAAATAAAAATATTTCCGATGAATAACAAGCAAACAAGGACAATACTAAGAAAGTAACAACCTGTAAAGCGAAATTATTTATTCCCGCAGTGCAGACACTAAACTCAGATCTGGACAATAAATACACAGAACGATACGCGCGTGTGAATGGGTTAATCGATATGGCACATGTGCCATCGCGGACGGATAAAACGATAGGCCGCAGACCTCTCGTTTTATCCTTCCGCGCTGACAATCGGGACATATCGATTAACCCATTAACATGCACGTTCTGTGTTTATTACAAGCCTTCACGTCTATAAAAACAATTATTAGAAGGACACTCAGCAATTCAATGACAACTATCAACAAGTTATTTGTCATTTAAACAGACCAGCAATAATTCAAGTGCTGTAAATGAAGTATGAAATTTAATGTTCATTGTGCCGCATTTGTTGAACGCCAGCTATCTGATAAATGACTAAAGGAGTGTTCTCCTGCAAGTCGTTATCTGTGTAATCGGTTCAGTTTCGGATGATCAATTGTCTGCTAATGTTTACAAACATATGTGTGATTTTGAGGGAATTCACGTGGGAAGATTTATGAATAGGCCAAAAATGTGGTAAACGAATGTTTGTACTACTATCGTAGTACATTGCATATTTGAGCTAGTTCTATTCAATTTGTTATCATTATATAGCTAATAAGGCCTGGTTTAAACTCTCCCTTCTAAACTGTAGAAGTAATTCTGTATACAAAGATGTTTCTATTCAGTTTATTGTCTTTGCGACAACCTTATTAGAAGGCAATCACTTCGTTTAAACTGCACGGCTTCCGTAATTGTAGATCAAACGGAAATTCCAAATAGGCGGGGTTATGTTAAGTTTTGACAGATGACCTAATCGTCCAAAAATAGTCCGTCAACGATTTACGTTCGGCACATGTGTACGGAACGGATTTTCATTTTCCGCATTGTTTAGTGCTGCTGTAGATGGCAATTTCATAGAACAGGCGTGTAATAAATGGAAAATCTCCAACAAGTGTCAAGTTCATAGTTGAATTTATTAAATGAATTCCATTAATTAGGACTATGCCTTATTTTATGTTCGCCCCACACCCCCAACACACACTTTCAAAAGCGTTCTGCCTTCTGGGCGAAACTGAATGTGAAGTGGAGGAGGGACACTAATTATATTTTGTTTTAAATGTTTTTAAAGTGAAGAATGACATTTTAGTTATTCCGGAACGTTTTCGCAAGTTTCATCTTTCATTTGTGTTAGGCAAAGGGTAAAACAAGAAAAATAAAGACTGTTATTAAAAACCCTACATGCAGTGGGTGGGGGTTGTAAAAAGTTGTAGGAAAGTATGCCGACAATTTGCATGGGCCATTTCAGGACCAACCACCCCCCTTTTCTGCAAATGTTTTACCCGAAATCCCACTAAGCACTCCAAAAATGTTCCTCGGAGACTGTCGGAGATGGAATATATCAAAAACAATTATGCATAATGAGTATTCATAATTCCTGTAGTCTACACTACAGTACGGCCGCCGTGGACTACTCACTTCCCACAGGTGGGCAATATTTCCACGGACGCAACAATGTTGGATTGGAAACACTGATTATAGGAATAATCATCAAAAATGTTGATTATAGAAGCACCGGGTACGACCCGGTGCTTCATTAATTAACATTTCGCTGATGATGGTTTTTATTACGTGATAAACGCATGCGTGGACATCACTGCCCACGTGTTGATTGCAACCAGTCCACGGCGGTTGTACTGTATAATCTATATGAATCTTAACATACATAGGATTTATTCCACATGTAAGCCAATATCTGTACACTAAATCTTCAATTTTCTACTTTTCCAACATGGATTTTAACCTAAAGCACATATCATCCACTTATCACAAACCCAAACATTATTGAAAAAGTTGAATATCTAACTGAAAATAAGTTTCTATAATAGACCAAATTGGTTTCTTTCTTATTTGCATCCATAACATGGTCTCTTACAGCACTAGATTGTCTGCAGTGCAATTCGACAAAACTACTGTAAACAAGGCATGCCGGATGCAGCAGGTTTATTGCGGCGAGTAAACTGTATAATTATCACCCCCCAAATGACCATCTTACGAACTTCTTTGTCAATAATGTGAGGACCCAATTTTATAAATCATTTGGGAGGAAATTGGCATTAAACAAATTCATTATTATGCTTAAAACGACTGCTATATACAGTGTTTTATCAGACAGTGCTAAAATTAAAATCGAGTTACCTTTCTCAAATAACCTTGACAATAGTTTTAGTGCTTCGTAGACAAGCCTCACAAATACTATAAGCACCCAAACTCAGATGATGACATTCTATGGTTCACAAACATGGTTATTCGCGGTAGTAAGCTAAGCTGAATTGAGTATTCAATCGTGTTAACCTTGTCTTCACAAACAATATAGAGGAAAAGATGATGTTCTGGTGTAATAAATATGTCTGTAAACAAAGTCATTGACTTCCAACACTTCTGTGTCTTGCGGGTTATTTGGAGAGAAAATATTCAAACACATCTTGACTGGATCAGCTTTTACAGATTTCTTTTTTGAAGAGGTTCAGGCGTCGAGTTCGACAAACAACCAGAGGTCGCTTGTTGAACTTACTGGATCAACATTTAAAGAACCTTGTCACAATCTGGTAAAACAATATACCACACTTAGATAACCCAATGATGGTTGATACCTTTCATATAAATGAGAAATGAATGCGGTAGTAAAAGTGGTTACTCTGGCACTGAGAATCAAATTGAAAGCTGCTTACTGGATGGCCTTTGTTGTTATTTTTATCGATTACAAGTTAGAAAGACTGTCAAGCTGATAGCTAAAAGTTGCGATTTTCTTGTTTAAAAGTATATTTTCGATAATCTTTCTGACTGGGTTAAACATAAAAAGTAAAGCTATAAAACTGTTCCCGAAAGCCGATTTGTCAGTCAAACAGACCAGCAATAATTCAAGCGCTGCAAATGAAGTATGAAATTTAATGTCCATTATGGCGCATTTGTTGAACGCCACCTATCCGATAACTGACTAAAGGAGTGTTCTCCTGCAAGTCGTTATCTGTGCAATTATGGCCAGTTAATGGATAATTGTTGGAAAAACAGTACATCGCGCATGTTCTGGACACACACCCATATTACGCATCTGGCCTGTCACGAATGTCAGGAAATATCGAAATTCGATTCTTTCAAAGGAACTTTAAAGCGAATATTAAATTAAGATAGATCTGAGCGGCCAAGTTCAAGAGAAGCGATTAAACTGAGCATTAATGTTCTGGCTATGGAATTAAAAATCGGTGGGTTTCTCGAAAAATTCATTCCAGTCTGAAGATGTGTAAGACTGTGGGTCGATGCGAGTAGATAGGGATGTCCCGTGCTAAAGGTTAGAGGAGGTGCCGCATTGGTGCGAAAGTATAGGCACGTTGTGATGTAGGGGAGCACAGAGCTCATATTTAGAATAGGCGCAGTCGCGGGCCATGTCGGTGGCCATATATGAGATTAGGATCAGAAGCACGAAGTACGAGCTCAAGGAGCTACTTGCATTTGGGTAAAACGGCATTACCTGTTTTAGAAGGCAAGCCCAATGTAGGCAGAGTAGGCTTTACCTGTATGAACATTATTGGATAAATGGAGGGGAACGTTTAATCCCATTAGTGGCGACTGCTTGAGTGAAAAGCGACAAGCAAAGTGACAATAAGCTAGTGGTTCGTGCGACGCCAGTGGTAGAGTGACATTCCGGAACTTGTTAGAGCAAAGGCGTCGGGATAAAGTGACAATACGTCAGAGGCCGTGTGACGGCCGTGAAAGGGTGAAGTGAAGAGGCGACCAAAGAACGAACATGAGCGAGAAGGAGGAAAAAACAGCGACAGTAGAGTATGTGGGCCCGCAAGTGACTCAAAAACTGTGTGGGTAGGGGGTGATTGACGTTTTGTTTTTCATATTCACTGGATTCCATGTAAGTCACAAACTACCATATTTATTTATATGTATATGCATTAAAATTGTTGTTTTCAGTCAACCCCTGTTGATTCATGCTTAATGACGAAAAGTCACAGATCACTTCAGGATTAGAACGCCCCCATCAAAAGTGAAACGGACGGGTTCGTCACTGGAGACATACATTCACGCACGGATTCAGGCGACACTCCTTGAGTTTTGACTGAATACGCGGCGCGAATCTATTTCTTACAGCAGCGACAAAGCCCCGGTTTCCGATTTTCAATTATTTTCGTTGTCACAGGTTCTTATTTTATTTGTTTAAAGCTCGGAAGGCGTCTGAAAATAAATTAACTTCATTTCAACCTAAACCATCCCACGCTTTATCCAACCAAACCACCTTTAGCAGGTCCCAATTTTATCCTTTTGAGACAAACGATACCGTCATGAAAAATCAGTGGTGCCAGTAGAGTTATTCACTGCCTAATAATGGTCCCTATTGCCTTATAATGTGTTAAAACAACTAAATATGCTAAATTCAGTCCTTATAATGCATTTTGGGGCATAAATAAAATATTTAAAAGAGGATTTACAAAATTTGTATTCGTCCTTCTCTGACACCCACCCACCCACCCACCCAGGCATGCCTTCCTACATTTGTTTACACCCATCCCTCTTGCTATGTGGGTATTTTTTATTTATTAAAAGTTAACGTAGGGGTGGGACAAATATATATCTGAAAAAATGAGGGTGATCATCCTGCCCACCCCCCCCCCCCCCCCTCCCTCTTCCGTATCAGCCGACACTGTACTGAATGACAGCTGTTTAAAAGTACTGTCCGGAGGTATTAAAACCATAGCCCCATTTAATTCGACAGAACGGAGACGCTTTTTGATCTTCGATGATCGAAATAGTTCTGTTCCACACAGAAGTACATTCTGCTAAAGCAGATTTCCTTTTATCAAGTGTTCAGCCATGGACAAAACAAGTCTACGAAAATGTGAATCTAAGGTGTAAACGAAATATGCAATGTCGTGACAAAGCAATCTTGGATCAATCTTGGAATTCTCAGAGCAGACAGACTTGGCACCACGCGAATCAGAAATCCGATACACTTTGTATATAATTTAAAAACAAATGAACATCACACTGATACCTATCCATTTCAATAAAGAAAAGGTAATGGAGTTGTGTTTTTTTCTGAAGATTCATTTTCCAGCAAATTACGTCTAAAGTGATGAAATGTAATTAGACACTGCAACGTCACTGTGTTACTTCGTATTTTGATACATAAATAAATTATATCGAACACTTTTACGGACAGTCTGAAGCAAAAATGATTAACACAGGAGTTAACAAATCAGCTCAAGTATTCCACTCTTTGCAACTCAATATCCTTCATCAGAGAAAAGGTGAATTAAAGCTGTGACATTATTAGCGCACTGATTTCTATGCAACTAGATTGTTGAGATGGCTTCAAGTCATCGCAGTGACTCCACCCAAATCAATGACGTTTGATGACGTGAAAGCTGTCGCGTCATCAAACGCCACGGTGTTTGCCCATCACGAAAACTATTAACACAATATCAGCTTTCCAATATCGGCTCTTGTTTTTCTTTTTCAGTAATAACTAAACTATTTTGTTATTCAAGTTGCAATTTCACAAAAAAATGTACACATCATCAACATATTCATTTTTCAAAGGCACCAAAGAATACTCTTAACCCTTTACCCAACGTAACGGCCAAACCTGGCCAGCGCTATTCTCAAAAATCGCCTATTAATTTTCATTATGTTTTTCATTTTTTATCTCAAAAACATAGGTTATGACTCCTCATTGGAACGAGCTCGTCGAGCTCGTTCCAATGAGGGGTCATAACCTATGTTTTTGAGACAAAAAATGAAAAAAAAATAGTTATTCAAGAATTTTTTTTGCAAGTGTCGTCTGCTTTTCATGTTAGGTAAAGGGTTAAAAAGTGGTCGCCGATTGCTAGAAGTTGGGAGCTTGAAAACTTTCGTGAAATGTTATTTGTAGAGCATTGTTTATTTATAGCAAATTTCGCCCCAGAGACATCTTTTTAAATGTGACCGATATGCATTCCTGTAATCCAGTTGTATAGGTATCTGCGGGTTACGTCATAGGATAGAATCCATTCAATCTTGCGCAAGCAATGAAAAACTGGACGTGTATCTCCTGTCTTTCTTGCAAGGTGGAATCTCCGGTCGTGTGAGGTTCTTATTCTAAATTTCAAGATATTTTGTTATTTCGAGACAGACCCCCTCAAACCAATGAGTCTAATTATATTCTTCGAATTTTACTCTGTTCAGTAAAAGCTATATGCGAACTGGAGTAAGATTATGTCTCATAATTTTGCAAGCGGTTTATAGTACGTGAACTACCGGTGAACGGACAAAATCCTGGCGGAGAAAAGATTCCACGGGAAATCTGACTCAATGTTTTTAAATTTGATTCTATACACTAGTATTGTATTTCAATTTCTAACTCTATATTAAATGTAGTTTCATGTTTTTTTTACCACGACTGCAGATTGGAATGTTGATAGATCTTTGGAACTTTATGAATTCTTTCAATTTAAATTTGTATATAACTACTATAGGCACATGAAAAATTAAAACATGTGGTGGGTGTATGAATAATGCAGGGGTGTTTTTGTTGATTTTTGAATTCAATGATAGGTCTTTACTTCTAGGGCGCTTTGCACTGCACATGGATTTAACCGCTGTCTGGATGACTATGTTAGTAATTAGTCGAAACGCAGGTTGGGAAGGAAAGAGGAACAAACTCCTGCAGGACAAAAGCTATAGAAACACAAAGATGAAAAAAGCCCTTCAGTAATGTGTTTTTCATTTTTCAAGATGACAATATTGTTTGCATTGTAATTACGAAACGAGGCATGTTTATTTATTTATTTATTTATTTATTTATTTATTTATTTATTATTTATTTATTAAATATTTTGTTCCACGTAGGCCTTAGGCCAGGGTGAACGTTCGAGTATCGATTCGGTTTCGAATCATTTCTCTTATTCGATCCGATTTAATACATGTCAATAATTCGAAAAATCGAATCCTGGAGAGTTTTGGATTTGATACATTTCTGTATTGTCAACTTTCTGAAGATGATAACTCATCGTGCAGTTTTCGGAGCAACGAGACATACTGTTTCCACTCTAATTAGATATAGCAACTGTAGTAAACAAAATCTCAAAAAATGTCATTATGAAGCGATAGCGAAGATCGCGTTAGGTCTAATTTTCGCAATATATCGCTACCTGAGTGGCCGAAGCATTGTGGAAGGCACTTTGTTCCATCCAAGTGACGATATGTGGCTTCTTCTTCGATCACATTGGTGATACCCGCTCAACTTTTCGTTTGAATCTAGTCCTGTTGCTAAAATAACAGCGGAAAGAGTTTTCACTGCTGGAATATTAAGAATAAAAAGTCAAAACTCATTGCGGTGGTGACCCATTCAAAGCGATATCTTCGCGTAACTTGAAATTTAATGGGTTAGAATCCCGTCCTACACGGTTCTACTATTTGTGAAATTATATTAACCGGCTGCGGCTATTATAATATTAGAACGTTCCTTTTCATGTTCTATCGGTCGATAGTACCTGAGTTTGTGTGATTTCTGAAATAAAACCTGAAGCAGCGAAGCGAAGCTGCTGAAGGTTTTATTTCAGAAATCACACAAACTCAGGTACTATCGACCGATAGAACATGAAAAGAAACGTTCTAATTATTTTATTATGCCGAACAAAATATGACTTGCACTGTTAAGCGTTAACTGCAACAAGCCATCGATCTTGTAACAACAATGTAGTCGAATCCAAAAACATGACGTCATTTCGAATGAATGACGTCTCTTCGAAAATGACTTGTCACAAGTGCCGTCGCTTTGGGAGTTTTTTTATCAACAAATGCCAATGTTAACAACTGCATCATGCTGTTCGTGTTATAATTCATTGTTAATGCTTGTGTGAAAAGTGATTTAAATTAATGGAATATAAATTCATGTTTCTCGGACAACAGTTGATATAATTAAACGGAGTGAAACACAAGTCATAACTGAGATTCATATTCAGGATTCACTGAAGTGGTGAACAACACGTGAGTGAGTTTTTCAATATTTCTGATTCTTTTGAATGTTTTGTTTGCAGTTAAAATTGAAAACACAGCCACTGAAGGCGATATATTTGTTGGTAAGTTTGTGTCTACCGCTGTTGAAAAAAGTTAAACGGACACGGAGCCAGCGTTTGGTGTTGAGAAATTCCAATCGACGCTGATCAATGGAAGTGGCGCTTACATTTTCTTCGTTCTCTTGTCTCCAGGGAAAAACGTTCTGATAGTACCCGTGTTTTGCCCCAAAACTCCAGTACTATGACTTTTAGAATGTGTCAAATTAACCAATCACGGCTGATGTTACAAACTTGAGGCATAATAAATTATTTTGGGTGGTCTGAATTTGTTCAATATTTGTTTTACTACGAATTATTGGAGAGTGCCCACAGGCACTCTCCAATAATTTGAGATAAAACAAATTTATTTCAACAAAATTTAAGTTTGACTCAATATGAAACACGAGCAAAGAAAATGCTGGATTTTGCTCCGGTACCCTATTTTTTTGGAAAGCCTTGATAGTGGCTTCTAGCACTCAACCAATTAAACAATAGGTCCATGCACTGGTCTGTGCCAAATTTCTACACAGAATACCATTGGTTGCCATATGAATAAATTGCCGAACATTACAGAAACAGGTGATAGGTGCATCGACTTGTACATGCGGTTCCAAATAGTGTCGCATGCACATTAATACGGGATGCACATGGAGATATACAGCATCAGTAAGAGAAACGCAGTATCATAACAATTAAGAAGTGCATTCCATTCGAGATTGTTTCAGTTTCAAACCATTTGCCCGATTTAATGAACAGAAATAAATTACAGAACACCCAAATATGGCGAAAACGTCGTTTTCGTACATTTAATAATAATATGTTTAATAATAGTCAAGCGTTCAAAATGACTGATAAATAATTGTAAAAATACAGCTTTTGTAATCTTATTCTTCTCATCAGGAGAATGCCTGAAATTATGTGCACATCTATCATATACATTCGCTAACATTTCGAAATTTCAGTTTCCGTATAAAATTTCCATACACTTAGTGTTAAATATACTGACATATTTAGGAAATTAAGGGGAGCCAATTTTCCTGTAAAGCTCTTCGAATGACGAAAATGGCGAAAATTGCCAGCCATGCCATTAAAAAAAACGAAAATAGTATCGGTGGTTCAATGTTGTCTCATTTCTTTTTCAACAGGTGAGATGAGATTCTAAAAAATTGTGGATAGAAAAGCGGACAGGGAATATCGACTGGATCGCGATCCAGTCGCGATCTGATCTTTATTCTTTGTTGTTTTTTGTTAAGGCAGTACCATGAATGTATAATAAAGGAAACGAACAAAATTACATCTTTGAGATGTTGATTTAATAATTTATAAATCTAATAATTGGTTCTCAGAGCGACAACAAAATCTCCGCCTTTCGGGGAAAATAAGGGCTAACACTTCGGAGTTAATAATGAATGCTATCAATCCCCCCCACCCCCACCCCACCCCCCCCCCCCCCAAAAAAAAAAAACATACACAGATTAGGATTTGGGCATCAAAACACCTTGTCTGGCACCAAAATAACCAGAATGGCTGAAAATTACTAAGAATACGTTATCTTCCATCTGATGTCCGGTAAACTGATTATTGCCCACAATAATAATCTTTGGCCTTCCGCTGGTTTCCGCTGTTACGGTTCTCTAATGAGGGTGCCTACATGAACACAATCTCCCGCCGACTATCCCCCACCCCCTCTCCTAAACTCTCAACATTCAGTCAAAAAGTGTTTCATAACCCCTCACAACGGCGCTTTCGCCATCTTCTTTACGATAAAATTGGCCCTTTCCCTCATGTCATTCCTCATCCACTTGTCCTTCATGTTTTCGTCCAAGTTTACCATTTAGTAACCTAAGGAGTCTTGTTCTCCTAGACATATATTTGGGGCATTTTCCAGGGTCTCCATTAGTCCTAAATTACCCATTTTCCGATTCTCCCCCTCAACTCCAGTGACTTCGATCTCATTTTGAACAAGAAACCCCCCCCCCCCCCACCCACCCACCCCCCAATAAAAGCCATCTTGGTATTCCTCAAAAGGAGTATCGGGCATTCTCTGAAAACGTGAACATCAACCATAGTACAAAAATATGACGCGCTAATTTCATGAAAACGATAGCTCTGAGAGCCCCACATAATGCAATCACTACCAACTTGATCGAGTTAGTTCTTTAATAACACGTTTACGTTGTTATCTAAACAAGAAAAATAAAAATTTGATTAATCAATATTGGATATTTTTTCGTTCAGTCAACCAACAAAAGTGATTCGGATATTGGGACCGTAAATTTTTTAGCACTTGAGATTCTTGATGTATGTTTGTGTGTGCAAGAAGATAATAGAGATTGGGCTTGAAAATGAAAAGTTTGGATGCCGTCTTTTACATTAACTCCTTGAGGCTTGTTACAACAGATAATGTTACAACGCCGCATAATGTTACACCAACGCATAATGTTACAAACAATGTAGTAAACAACCGATAATGTTATAAACTCCGCACAATGTTATAACTTTTTTCAACCCGTTATGTTGTGAAAATCGACGCATAATGTTATAACTTTTTTCAACCCGTTATGTAACATTATCGGTTGTTTACTACATTTTTTGTAACATTATGCGTTGGTGTAACATTATGCGGCGTTGTAACATTATCGGTTGTAACAAGCCTATGCCTACGGTCAGTATTTTTTATTTTTATTTTTGTATTGTGCAGACTGTCCATTAGCGGTAATTACATCACTTGTACGCAGGCTAAAAAGACAAGGCGATATTGATAAAAAAAACCCCATCATATCAGTGAATCATTGATGCCAGACTCTGTTAAGTTTCCCTACCAAGTCATGGTTACTGTATTGTATACGTGACTTCTTCATGAGAAATTGAAGACAACTCTAAGCAAAGTAAGAGTTAAAATAAAACATTTGGACGAAACTAAACTTCCGAAATGATCGGTGGCGATGTGTGTGTGTCAATTTTCCGTGTTCGAAAATTTTCGGAGTAATAAAGCAAAACAGTAACAGCCGTTGCAATGTATTACCAGATGTTATCAAGGAGGAAAATGGTAATTACAGAATGAAGTTTGAGAGTTTGAGAGAGTTTGAGCCAACCATTTACAACCACCTCCTTCGGTGCCTTTTGTGAGAGGCCCTCCTCTTGCACTGGTTCTCATTCGAAGGGGAGTGGACTTTCTACTCCAGAAGATAAAAGGGAAGAAAAAGAAGAGCTTGTCGACCAACTACGTGGCGCTTCAGCGTTTTTCTGTAAAAAATAATGTCGAAAAGGTGGAGGAGGCAATCACCTCTTCCACTCCTCATCCCACAGCTCTGTCCAACAATCGACCCCTCCCGCGAAGGATCCGGAGAATGCAGAACGATCTGTGGACACTGATGGGGAAATTGGAGTTGCTTTATCCCCACCTCCTGCTCTTCATTACCTGCTTCCTCTGTTCTCAGAAGAACTTGCCCATCATCCACAGAAAGTAGTTCAGAATTTGTTGACAACGGAGCTGCTGGTGGTGGGGTTGCTGTGGGTTGGTGTGTGGTGGGAGTGGAACATTTGAGGCTGTGTTCGGAAATATATACTTATCTTTTGAGGGATCAAAATACTACTCTGGGGACCAGCATGACAAATTATACGTATCGTACTGGACCAACCTAACATAACCACTTGCATAGCGTTGATGAGGAGTGCGGTGGCTCAGTGGTAAACTGTTCGATCCGGGACGACCCGCGTTGTGTTCTTGGGAAAGGCACTTTATCCCGGTTGCCTACATATGGGCACGATGACACCGTGTACTACACGGCGATGGTGCACATGTTTTGAACAGCTGTAACCCTGCTTGAGCAGAACTTAAACAGAGTTAGAATGTTGAGGAGCTGACAGTTGCTCGTCGATGCTCGGTGGTTCTCTCCGGGTACACCGGCTTCCTCCACCCGTAAAACTGTCACGGTCACGATTAGTCATTTTGCATAAGTATGTGACCGTAAGCACCAATAAATAATAATAGCGATTGATGAGCGATTTTAATTCACGAAGCGCAAACCTAAACGATCTTTCCTGGGACGTTCAAGAACAAGAGGCCCCAAGGGGCCTGAGAGCGTTCATCGGACACTGACAACTATCAACCGAGGGTCCTGATTTGAACAAACTTGCATCTGCCCCATTAAGAAAACCATATACCAAATATCAAAACATTCTGACCGATGGAACTAGAAAAAAAAATCCTCATATTGAACTAAGTTATAATTCGGTCTCACACGGGGAGCCCAAATATGAACCCAGGGACCTGGCTTTAACAAATTTGAATCTCACCTCCCTAACGATACAGTATACCAAATATCAAAAAAGTCCTACTGGTGGATGTGAAGAAGAAGATTTTTAAAGAATGTTCCTCATATTGAACTAAGTGACAATTCGGTCTTCCACAAGGAACCTAAATATGGACTCAGAGACTTGGCTTGAACAAACTTGAATCACACCACCCAAAGGATGCTGTATAACAAATATCAAAACATTCCGACTGCTGGGTCTGAACAAGAAGATTTTTAAATAAAATTCCTCACATTGAACTAAGTTATAATACTGGCTCCCACAGGGAGCCCAAATATGAACCCCAGAAACTTGGCTTGAACAAACTTGAATCTCAACCACCTAAGGATCCCGCATACCAAATATCAAAAAAAGCTGATTGGTGGATCTGAAGAAGAAGAATCCTAAAGAATATTCCTCATACTGCACTAATTTAAACATTTGGGCTTCCATAGAGAGCCCAAATATGGACCCAGGGATTTGATTTCAACAAACATGTGAACGAATCTTTTAAAGATGTTATATGTGAAAGCTTTTGGAGCAGTGGCTTGGGAAAAGAAGAGTCTTTAATGTGTTCCCCATAACCCACAGTGTTAAAAAATGCTGACTCAGCATTCTTTCTAAGACCCGAAAAGGTACCCTATAATAAAACCGATAGCAATTTGTTTGGACCATTCGATTCTGTTGGTCCTAGGGAAGCTCCACATCAAATAAGAAGTCTTAGTGCGGTGTAATTTTGGAGATATGGGCGTTTGAAAAAATGTTTCTATTTTTAGCTCCCGTGGTTTTCACGGGGCATTTTGAAAAACATTTTTTTTTTGCATAAATCAAGTACTTATGACCCATTAATACTTCAAATCAAATTTGGTTCAAATCGACCTCTCGGTTTGGAAAATATAAATTTTGGGCGGGGCAAAAGTTCTTGCCCTCCCGTAACGACGACAAATATTGACTCTCTACCTTCTCTTGAGGAAGCTGTATACCGAATATCAAGTGTCTGCTACAGCTGGTTCATGAGAAGAATTTTTTTTAAAAAAATTGGGGCATTTTGGCCCCACCCCCTCCTTAGTATGAGAAGAAACCCAATTTGAAGAAAAACCCAAATCCCCCTATATAACCACTACTCGTGTGAAATTTCATTAAAATGCGGCCAGTGGTTTGGGAGAAAAAAAACAAACACCACCTTCACGACGGACGACGGACAAAAAGTGATCAGAAAAAATCATCAATTTTATCCCACTGGCAGATGGGTAGAAAATCCACGGATAGAGTGACAAACAACCATGGTAGAAAGCTAGTCGATTTATACAGAAACAATAACCTTCTCGTAGTCAATGGGAGATTCGGAGGGGGAATAAAAATGATTCACATGCAAGGATGTCAGTATTGTTGACTATCTACTTTGCACAACAGATTTCAAGAAATGCCTGATAGATTTTGTGGTCGTTGACCTTTAACTAATTGTTTCCCGACGTTGACGGTCCAGTTATTGTCGCAATTGAATTAGATGTACAGAAAATTATGGAGTTTACGATACAGAACAGTCAGCAATAATGTATAATTGCCCACCCATTAATGCATTTAAAGGAAATAGAACCCAAGTTAACCCATGTGTCACAGACAAGGATAAAACCTAGCGAAGTGGGACCCAAACAAAGTAACCGAATTGCAGGAAAATGCAAAAATAATCCGTTATCGTAGAATTAGAAAATATACAACGGGCTCTCGAATTGGAAGATTACCACGAGCGGCCTGAAATTGAGGAAATAAACAAAGACCTGTGTAATATACAGAACAGTCGCCGTGGTCGTAGTCCACGCGAGTACAGTGATGTTCGCGCGGGAAATAAAAATCGTCATCAGCAAAATTTTAATTATTAATTTATTTATTGGTGTTTAAGGTCACATACTTATGCACAATGGCTAATCGTGACCGTGACATTTTTACGGGTGGAGGAAGCCGGAGTACCCGGAGAGAACCACCGAGCAACGACGAGCAGCTGTCAGCTCTCCAACATCGTAACTCTGAACTCTGCACCGCAGCACAGGCAGGGTTAGATTGGTTGAAGACATGCGCACCATCGATGTGCAGTACGCCTCAGTACGCAGCGTCATCGTGCCCCCATGTAGGCAATCGGGGTGAAGTGTCTTGCCCAAGGACACAACGCGGTTGCCGCAGGTGGGATTCGAACCAAGGACCTCTCGGCTTGCAGCCTGCACCCCTACCAACTGAGCCACCGCGCCCCCAGATTTTTAATTAACGAAGCACCAGGTTGTACCATCGGGCGCTTTTCCGGCCAGGAACATGATACGTCATAACGTCATTATGTAGGATGGCTGTTCAGCAAATTTTGTGGGGTAGACCAAGCAGTATTTTCAACGTGCAGCCCGATGCTGCACGTTGGAAATACTGATTGGTCTACCCCAAATAAAGAATATGGACTCTTCTAATTGCTGCCATTTGACTGGCATGGAAGATACCACTAGAGTTCAAAGGGTTAATTACATTTCGATGATTATTCCTGTATAATTTTTGTTTGAAATATTATATTATTGCATCCGTGGAAATATTGCTCACACGTGGAAAGTGACCAGTCCACGGCAGCCGCACAGTATACCTGACGGCTGATAGGGTAACATTTGAGTAGTAGGAAGAAGAAAACAAGTAAACCAACACAGATTCAACTAAAAAGACCGATATGACGAAGACATTATGGTTCAGTAATGACTACATCGGATCAAGGGCCAACTTAAGGCGGGAGAGGAAAAGTATAAGATGAACCCTTGTTCAAATAATAAAAATATGTTACTTGAATGTAGAGGAAAACATAAAACTGTACTACGAAAAAGTAAGCTCAAACAGAATAGACACGTAACAGATAAACTGCGTCGTTTCCAGATTTATTTATTTATTTGGGTTTAAAATCACATACTTATACACAATGGCTAATCATGACCGTGACAGTTTTACAGGTGGAGGAAGCTGGAGTACCCGGAGAGAACCACCGAGCATCGACGAGCAGCTGCCAGCTCCCCAACATCGTAACTCCGCACTGCAGCACAGGCAGGGTTAGACTGGTTGAAGACATGCTCACCATCGATATGCAGTACGTCTTAGAACACAGCGTCATCGTGCCCCCATGTAGCCAATCGGCGTTAAGTGCTTTGCGCAAGGACACAACGCGGGAGTCCGAATCGATCGCACAGACGGTCACCCATCCGAGGATTAACCGGGCTCGACGTTACTTCGGTGATCTGACTAGAACCGGTTACCGCAACGCCATCGCGCCCCCGCGCCCCCGCGTCGTTTCCAGAAACACACTAGTAAAGAATTTGTGAAACAAATAATATAAAAAAAATGAGGATAAAATGCCCTCCTTAAGTGAGTTATATGGCCATTATAAAAAAAAACTAGAGAATGATACATCCTTTGCTCTAGACGAAGAGTTCAATATATAAGATTATTCATTTATGGAGTGGGGTTTAACGACACTTTCAACAACCAGGGTCACCTCGTGTCGGACAGTTTTAACTCCATACAAAACAAGGTTAGCATTGGTTGAAGACAAGTGCACCATCGACGTGCAGTACGCCTTTGTACACAACGCCACCGTGCTCCCACGTGGGCATTGGGGGTGAAGTGTCTTGCTCAAGGACACAACGCAGCTGCCGCTTGTGGAATTCAAACCGAGGACCTCTCGGTTTGCAGCCTGCACCTCTACCTATACTGAGCCGCCACGCTCATCAAAGAAAAGTTAAAACCGTACTAAATGATCGTATAAGAGAGAAAAATATAGGAATAGCGGTCAAGGGGTTAAAAACTGGGAAAGACATTGGGTATGGCAGAATAACTAATGAGTACATCAACTCAGCTTTCCCTAAATTTAGGAATATCTACTTTAAGTGTTTTTTTTTTTTTTAATTTAATCTTGGGGCGCTGTGGCGTTGCGGTAACCGGTTCTCGTCAGATCACGAAATTGAGCAACGTCGAGCCCGGTTATTCCTTGGATGGATGATCGTCTGAGCGATCGATTCGGACTGCCGCGCTGTGTTCTTGGGTAAGGCACTTAACCCCGATTGTCCACGTGGGGGGGGGGGGGGGGGGGGGCAGGATGACGCCGTGAGCTAAGGCGTACTGCACGTCGATGGTACGCATGCCTTCAACCAACCTAACCCTGCCTGTGCTGTTAGTGCGGAGTTACGATGTTGGGGAGCTGACAGCTGCTCGTTGTTGCTCGGTAATTCTCTCTGGGAATCCCGGCTTCCTCCACCCGTAAAACTGTCACCGAAACGGTATGACCTTGGCTGTTAAAGTGTCGTTAAACCACAATAAATAATTAAATAATTTAATCTTGGATACGGAATTCTTCCAACAGAATGGACAAATACAGTTACTAAACGTATATTTAAAAAGAAGAGAATATTGTCTCTCTTACTATTGATCTGTTATCAGAAGCCCATATGGCGTTCAAGAAGTGCGCCATAATGGACATTAAACTTTCATACTTAATTACTAAAGTTTGTGTTATTGATTGCCTGTTTAGATGACAAACGGGTTTCGGGGTCCGTTACATACCTATCTCCAAGCTTTACATCCAACCCAGGCAGAAACATTATCGAAAATATTTACACCTTGACATCACCCCACCCCACCCCATCAACATTAACAAATTTTCAAAAATGTTTTTGTGAAAGTCCAACATTCAAATATTTTAACTGGTTGAGGGCTAGATAATTTTTTTGGTGGTCTGAATTTGTTATTTAAAATTTATACTATTATAAATTATTGGAGGGTGCCCAACGGCACTCTTCAATAAATTGTAATAAAACAACTTATATAAATAAAATATTTTCGAATTTGACTGAATATGAAACATGAGCATGAATATTATTGGCTCTTGCTCGGGTACCCTGATTTTTTTCAGTGCCCTGATAGTGGCTTCCTGCATTCAACCAGTTAAAGCATGTTTTCCAGCTGGTGACAGCAGCTTTTATAATTTACATGCATTTCGTTGGACCAATTATACAACCTCATGTAGATTGTTTTTAAAAAATTGTGCACAAGATTTTTTGGCAAGCTGACGATTTGAATTAGTTAAATTGACCATATCTTCAAGGCTATGGTCCACTATATTTTTAGAGCCCAATTCCCACCTTCTCAAACCACAACCACTGCAAAACACCTCAAAAATACACAAACCTACCCACCCCACACCATACAGCATCCTATTTTTGTTGTATGGTCTACATGTGTTGTGCGCACATTGTGCATTAGCACATAAGCACATATTGGCACATCCAGCATGTGATGTGTGTACACGTTGTGACACATTGTGCACTAGCACACAAGTACATTCAAACAACCACCAGACCAACGTTCCGTGGAATCTCTTTCTAGTATCAGACTATACTTCTAGAATCCTTTTTTTCGTCGTATGTGCTTAACACATAAGCGCATCTCGGCATGATCAACATACAGTTTCTCATGTGTAAGGTACCCTAGCTTGCACGAGGTCTAGACATTGTAGAGACTGATAACAAATAGTATATCACGCACCTGGATCTCATCTGATAGATCTCGTGACCCAGTGGCACCATGTTGTGTTGCCATGGTAAAAACATCCATAATTCATATACAAACCAAGGTCAAATTTAGTACTGCAGCAGATATATTTCTTTACCCGAGGTCGTAATGCCCCAACTCCTAATGACAAACATGGGTGCAAATCATAGCATTTTGAATCAGCTTTCAGAAAATCATAACCTTCAAAATTCCGTAATGGGGGAGGGGAGGGGGTCTATGAGCAGCTCACGCACTATAATTCATACAACTACAACATAACAAATATAGAAATATATACCGAAAGTTATAAAACTGGATTCGGCAGCAAGCTAAAAGCTCACATAGGGCGTTTCCATATATAATTTACAAATGAAAATGCACACCTCGTCTTAAACGAACAGTCGACAGGAGGTGCATCCTGGAGAGGTAATCATTAAGATTACAACATGACAATGGCGGCCCACTGTGTAGGTTTTGCGTTCTTTGTGACATCATGAAACAAAGACTCGACATCAGTAACCTAGACCGAATGAGGTTCTGTTTGAAATGGGATAGAGGGTAATTCCACGAACTTCATCGGGAGGAAATTCCACAGTTCTCGAATTGTGGAAAAAACGGCATCTGGTGTTAATTGGTGTGAAAGAATGATACCGATAAGTCAGCATCGATGCGAAGACCGTAACAGTGAAACACCGATATTCTGGGAGTGGGGTGGGGTGGGGTGGGTGGGACGGGTGGATAAAATTATATCTAGACATCTAGGAACGAGATGATGGTACATGTTAAAAAAAATGCGTAAGTTTCTTCTTTTCTCTTTGTCAAGGTGATAGCTTAAAGTTGCGATTTTCTTGTTTAAAAGTGTACACATATTTTTGATAATTTTTCTCACTCGGGCTAAGTGCGCAAAGATGGGTATATGAAGGACCCTGAAAAAACGATTTGTCACTTAAACAGACCAGCAATAATTCATGCACTGCTAATTAAGCATGGAATTTTATGTCCATTTCCACGTTTCTGTGAGCGGTCTGGTGAAAGATTAAAGCGAGAGAACACCGGTGTTCTCGTGCAGTCATTATCTGTGTAATTATGGCCAGTTAACAGGCAATTGTTGTAAAAACGGTACGTCCCACATGTTCTGGATACACACCCATATTACGTATATGGTCTGTCACTGAATGTCAGGATATACCGGAATTGCAAGACTTTCAAATGGGCTTAAAAGCGAGTATTAAATTTAAATCTAAGCGGCCAAGTTCAATTAAGATGAGAATTAATGTCTTCGCGATCGGATAGAGAGTCGGAGGATTTCTCAAAAAATGCATTCCAGTCTGAAGACGTGTAAGACTGGGTCCATGCTATAGGTTAGAAGAGGTGCCGCATCGGTGTGAAAGTATAGGCACGTTGTAACGTCTGGCTAGTCACAAAGCTCATATTCAGAAAAGAAATAGTCGCGGGCCAAGCCAGTGGCCATATATGAGTTTAGGATCAGAAGTAGGAAATACGAGCTCAAGGTGCTCATGAGTAGAAGGGAAGCCATATATAGACAGAGTAGGCTTTGCCTGTATGAATATCATTCTTTATTATTCCTCATTTTAACACACTATGCTAATTTCCCATAGAGTGGTGTTAGTCATTTCTCAGTCTTCAGCGCAACATACTTTGCAATGTTTTCCGCTCACCCCGAGACGTCACGAGCACATGTCACTGAAACAACCGAGGTGAGGTGAATTGCAGAAAACGTTGAACTCCGATTCAAATTAATTTCTACGGCTTTCCGGTCACTACAAATATAGAGTCACCCCATGGAATCATTGTCGCCTCGGGAGACAATGTGTTCATTGAGCAGACAATCCGCAAAGTTCACCCCGAACCAGATCATTATTGTTGTAATATTATCTATTTGGTATCACTGTACTAAGTATTTGGCTGAGAGTTATCTGCCTTGAATTGTTGCACTCGGAAATGATGCAATATTCGAAAATAAAGCTTCAAGAAAAACAATTATTGCGTGAGAAAACTGTAAAAGCATTTTATTACGTTTTTTTCATAAATGCTGAATACTCCACAGGAAAAATGAGATGTTCATAGTATTTGTGGGGTTAAAAAAATGCAGTTAACGCTTTGTGTATTTTTGTTGGAAATTCCCTATTTTTCAAAAACAAATCTGCGATTCATTTTGTTTTGAGGGGTTTGAAACACTATTTCCCTTTCCGCACGGGTAAATAAGGCAGGTTTTCAAAAAGTATTGTGTGCTTATGCAGATTTTTTAGTTTTATGTTGGGATTAGAGTTGCGTTCAAAGGAAGCTGGGAGCTTTCCTCCCAGCTTACTCATTGGATTACAGAGTAGGAAACTTTACAGGGGGCAGTATCGATATTTTTTGGACCATTTCCCAGTGTGGACACGTTTCTTCTAAAGAACATTCTTTCTATGTTTTTGACTCAGTGGAAGCCAAAAGTTGAATTTTAATGCAGAAATGATTTTTTTATCACACGAAATAAGGTAAAATGCATTTTTGGTAGGGTTGGGATTGATTGTCGGTTCACTGTACTAAATATGTGGTTGAGAGTTATCTACCTTGAAATGTTGCACTCGGATATGATGCAATATTCGCAAATAAAACTCCTAGAAAAAACTCATTGCTTGAGAAAACTAAAAGCATTTTATTATGGTTTTACATCAGTGCTTAATATTCCACAAGAAATGGGAGATGCTTTGAGTAATTTTGGGACTAAAAGATGCAGTTAACTATTTGTGAATATTTGTTGGAAATTTCCGCCAAATTTGGGTTCAAGGACAGTACTTCACCTCTTGTTGAACCTTTTCTCTTATTTGTTGCAAAACCCCCGTTTGCTGGCGAGAGAAAGTTGTGTGAATTTCTGTACTTTATGTAGGTATTTGAACATTCAATTTTAAGTGATGCGATCATATTTCTTTCACATAATTAGTATAATGGCCGCCTAGGGGGGATATTTAGTACTGTGATACATTTTGTTTCTTCAAACTAAAGTGGGTATAATGTAACATGATATTGGAGAGTGATATACAAACACAAAATGCCATCAGTTCACAGCCCAAGTATGAGTCTCAGGACAAAATGCATTATCGGTGCGTCTCGACAGCTAATTCGGTTATGCAAACGGCGTCTTTTTATAGACAACACACATGAGACAAATGACTTGTCTCAACATGGATAATCCATCATGGTTAGGTAATAGAAGTGCAAAGTCGTTTATTACAAATCGATTGAGTGACGAGACCATGAGATTGAAAGCGAATGTCGTTAAATACTCCGATATTACTGATTCCTTGTAGATAAGGGAAAAGTGTTTTAGAAATGTGAAAGGGCAAAACTTTTTATAAAACATTTTAATCTCTTGGCGCAATGCTTTATTTTCTCATTTTATCCATTTTCCTTTTAATTACCAATATACTTTTTGCAGGAAAACGAAAGTGCCTGTCAAGGTGATAGCTAAAAGTTGCGATTTTATTGTATGAAAGTGTAAATATTTTCGATAATGTTTCTGCCTGGGTTGGATGTAAAGCGTGGAGATGCGTATGTAACGGACCCCGAAAACCATTTGTCATCTAAACAGGCAATCAATAATTCAAATTTGTTAATTAAGTATGAAATTTAAGGTCCATTATGGCACACGTGTTCAACGCCATATGGGCCTCTGATAACATCAATAGTAAGAGAGACAATATTCTCTTCTGTAATAATTATCTGGGTAATTAAAGACCAGTTAAACTGTAATTGTTGAAAACCAGTGCATCACATATGGTCTGGACACACACCCATATTACGCGTCTATCCTGTCTCCGAAATGTCGAAAGGGTTCACTTCAAACGAAATTCCCATTTATATCTCTATCCATATCGAATTACAATGCACTCGTTAAATCAGATTTAATATGTTTAAACTTTGCGTTCCCGATTGCATAAAGAGTGAAGCAGAATTCTGAGAGGCAGTTGGCCTGAGGGCACTCAGAAAAGGTTCGAATTTAGCCTTGACCGTCGAGGGTCATAGGCACCGAGATTGAAAGTCCGCGTATTGTCGTAACCCTGTGAGGGTTGTAAGGAACCGTTTGTAGTTTGTTAACGGTTGCGAACCGTAATTGCATAGTAGCCAAAGAAGTAAAAGCTGTAACGTTGAGGTCTCAAAACCGTATTAGGAGCTTGCGTAGGCGCTTGAATAGCTCGCGAGTTAAAATAGTTTTAGGCGGTGCGAGAATTGGTGATGTTGAGAACATTTTGCAGAATATTTTTATGTGAGCTTTGTTAAGTATATATACCAGAAGGCGAAGAATAACTTAACCCCGTGAGAGCCAGACAAATCGCAAAATTATCGTGAACTGTGATAGACGCCGATTGAATTGTGGTTGAACTGTGAGAACGCTAGTAGAGTCACACAAGCAGAACATTATATGAGTGAAGCCCGACTGGCGGCAAAGTTAACCCTGCGAGGAGGAAGCAACGAGACGTGAATAGACACTTTGTATTTGTCACAAACCGTGAGAGGATGAAGATGATGTGAGGTTGATCCAGCGGACACAGCTAGCTGTGGGAGGCATCAATAAACTTTTATTCGCGTAATTAGTGTTTTCTTATGGATTGACTTATGAACATGGCGGAGAAAAATCAGGAGATGTTTTAATTCGGTTTTTTTTTGTAACCATCAATAGTCTCAGGCGGACGAATGTAGCAGAATATTCATAGATTCACAGCGTGTGCTCAGTTGACTGAAACTGTTTATTTTATGCTGGTGCAAAGTCAGAATTACAGAGGAAGAAGAATTTGTGTCTGAGGTACTCTGTAAAGAAAGAAACAAGATGGCGGCTTCTCTTGATGCAAATGAAAACAAAGAAAGTACAACCACTTTGAGAAGGACTAGATCTACAACGAACTGTTCAAATGCATCTAACGACTATCGTGGTGTGCTCCCAGGAGAATTCTATGATTACGCACTGGATAATGAATTGGGAGAACTGAGCCCACAGAAAAAGAAAGTTAAACGGAGAAAGTTAGCGATTGGAGATGACACTATTATTCACTACCAGAGGTGGGACGATTCTGGAAAATGGGTAGAAAAACCATGCGATGTTGAATTCGTGATTTCGAAGGAGAAACTACATTTGTGGGCAGATAAGATTACACAAGTGTGTGAAGCGGACTATGATATCTCAAGTAAGAAAGTTGCCCACACTTACAAACAATTAAATTTGACACGAAAAAGTGACAATTCCAAGTTTGTATGTATTAACATATTTACTACGGGGACAATTTTAATTCAGGGAATAGACAATTGTGTTTCGTGGTTAAATACCTATTATACCATAACCAAATCTGCTCTCTCGGACAATAAGGGTTGTGCCCCCACAGTCAACAGTACAGATAATCCACAGGTAATTAACACGGATATAGAAGATATTACCTCAGGGCACACAGACATCAAAACACCTGTTGGTGACAGGCAACATCGCAACTCTTTTAGTGACCCCGAGAAAGTGGATAGTATAGTGTTGACTCCCAGTCGTAAATCTGAACTGAGAGAAAAGACTGAAAAATTAGCAACGAGAAAAGAAGAACAATTTCTAACTATCGAATCTACTCTTGCACAGATTGTGTTGGATCTGAGCAATCTGGCGAGTGTTAGGAGTGAACTCAAGAATGTCACAAAAATACTTGTTAGCCTACAGGCAAAGCCCATACAAAAGGTGAAGTGTGACCATCGAGTAGATACTGATTTGCAAACAGATTATCTCAAACAATATGTAGAAACTGCGATTAACGATGTGCAGTTTAAAATTACAGAAACACTGGAGAAAAAGATCGGTGACATGTTAGACGCTACAATAAATCCGTTATGCGCTTCACTTGAAGGCATTTCAAATAAATTCAACTCACTCCGGAATAAAGTTGAGTCCCATTGTTGCATGACGGATAATGTAAAATCAACAGCTCAATCAGGCGAGGCAAAAAGGAACACGGCAAAAAAATCCAAAAAAACTAAACACACTAATGGCAGGAACAATTCTACTATAAGTACCAACAGTGTGCTCTCGGAGGCCAGCGGGGACACCTCCACGGAAGTGGCGCAAATGACAGTCCCTGTCACCAAAACTCTTTTCTCGGATGCCCTGTCGTCTAACTCTGTGATGGAGGGTCTTGATGGACAACTGGCGGAACGAATCGGAACAGGTGATATAAATGAGGATATTTTACAACTTTCTGGTATTGTGCGCGAAACTCAGGATTTGGGGAACACACAAATCTCAGTTGAACAAATACCTGGCCACACAACCAATACAAAGTATAAACTTGAGGTTAAATCTATAATATTGACGAACTCAATTGCAAGAAGGATTAAGGGCAAAAGACTATACCCAAGTGGCAATACTTGGGTTGAATATATTCCGTACGGCATTGCGGGTACAAGTAAGTTTCTTTCGGAGAGTAACATTAACCACTCATGTAAGAAGATCGTCATTGTGACTGGAAATAGCGCGATAGAACGGGAAGATCCGGAAGACATTTGTACCAAGTTTTCACAAATCTTGCTTAACGGTCGCAGATGTTTTCCAAATGCACACTTTTTCATCTGTTCTAGGGTTAATCAATCAACAGTAAACGCCAAAGCAGTGAAATTAAATGCTCGCCTTAAGGAGTTATGTTCTAGCAGTGATTATAGTACATATTATCATATTTGTGATTCCTTTCAAACACCAGACAAAGTTACAACTAGTCACCTTTACTACGACAGCATTCACCTAAACAACAAAGGTTTAGGCAGACTGGCGTTAAAGTTCAAGCATATTCTTGACCTGGAAAGCCGTCCACAGAACACACAGCTGCATGTGAATAAAAGGCACGCTCCGGCCTCAGATCGTTATATTCAATATTCAGACACAACAGGAAGGACATTTAATGCTAATAAAAACGTCGATACCCGGAATCCTATTCCGAGTTTCACTGCAGAGAACAGTGTAAATCAGCTGACTGTTGTACCACGGCATTATCAAGATGCATATCCCAGACACACAAACGGACACGTGTCTAGGCGATCCGACAATAAAGAAACAGTGAGGGAATTATGTAACACTTTCATGAAACACGTCAGCGAACTCTTACGCTAAGCTAAGATGATTACGACTTTACAAACAACAATATATCAAAACTTCTGTTAGTAATGGATAATGATACACAACTGAAAATAAGTTGTTGGAATATTCATGGTTTGAAAGACAACTTAGGTCAATATAAACTCTTATGCAATAGTTTTGTTGACAGATATGTTAAACGGTTCGACATCGTTACATTTCTGGAGACGTGGGCTAGTACTTCCACACCTGTTATCAATATAGAAGGCTACAAGTACTTCTATCGTAACAGGTCAACAAACAAGAGAGGTGGAATTCTAATTTGTTATAAATCCCATCTCTCCAAGTTTATACAATATCTGAAGTCTGAAAGTGATGATATTTTATGGATCTTGTTGCGAAGGGAGGGCTTTGCTACTGAGAACGATATCCTTCTGTGCAATGCATATTGTGCCCCAGGGCAATCCACGTGTCAGCAAAATGGTAGAGAGGAAACCTTTGACACACTTCTGAGAGAAATTGCTCGTTACTCTGCACGAGGGGATATAATATTACAGGGAGATTTAAATGCTCGGACCTCAAATACGATTGATTTCTTGAGTAATGAGCACGATTCAGATAAATTCACTTATATTCCAAATTACCATCACGACAATGTCATACGTAAACGAAGCAGCAGTGATCTAAAGTCTAACAGCCGTGGAAGGTCATTAATTAAACGGCAGGACACCTGGTGATTATTTAGGAAAATATACTTCTTACCAGCCGCTCGGGTGTTCTGTTGTTGATTACGTTATTTGTAGTGAAAGGCTTATTCCGAAAATAGCTTTCTTCCATGTTGAGGACCTTTCACTCAACTCAGATCATTGCCAGACATGGTTTATACTTAAAATGCCAACGCTTAATGTAACCAATGTTAATCGATCAAAGCCCGAGATAATCCCCTTTCCTGATCGCTTACGGTGGTCGCAATCAGCAAGAGATGGATTTGTTGCGGCATTCGAATCGCATGACATACAGAAGAACCTCTCTGATATAACGAAGGAGAAAAATGTTGATGTAAACGTATCTGTCTCCAAAATAAATTGTCTTTTTAGGCTCGCCTCAGCGCGCAGTTTGAAATGTAGGAAAGCAAAAGCTCCCAAGCGGTCAGCTATAAAACCTAAACCCTGGTTTGACAAGAGTTGTTATGAACTTAAAAAGCACCTCTTGTCCTGCCAAAAATTGTTGGTTTTATATAGTAATGACCCAATAGTCCGTGGTCGTTATTTTACAGCAAGAAAACGGTATCACGCGGCCCTTAAACAGAAACGTCGGGAGCACAAACGGACGCTCTTCGACAATCTAACCAAATTGAGCAGTGAAAATCCTAAAGATTACTGGAGCGCCTTAGCAAACATTAAGTCACACTTTAGTAAGTCTTTAGATCCAGTTAGTGATATATCTCCAGATGAATTTCTTCACCATTTTAAGTCGCTGAGTCAACAGACTGGCCAAGCGAATTTCAATGTGCAATTCAAAAAGCAAATTTCCAAACAACTGTGTGATCTTGAACAGCAGATGGCACATAATGACACTCTCGATTATAGGATAGAAGAAACTGAAATATTATATGCGATATCTAAATTAAAGAGTGGAAAAGCTGAGGGTCTGGATGGCATTAAGGCAGAAATGATTAAGGCTACTCGTAAAACCTTAGCACTCGTTCTAACAAAATTATTTAATAATATCTTGGAGTCGGGCGAATTTCCAAGCGAGTGGTCTTCAGGTTATATCGTACCTATTCCAAAGTGTAGTAACCCATCGATTGCCGATCAGTTTAGAGGTATAACAATTACCAGCACACTAGGTAAAGTTTTCCTCAGTGTCGTGTTGGAAAGACTAAATTCTCACACAGCAGAACTGGATATCCCATCACAGTACCAAGGCGGCTTCAAACAAGATCACAGGACGGCTGATAATATCTTTATTCTCAACGATATAATAAAGCGGAGTACTGAGAAGAACAATCGTTTGTACACTTGCTTTGTCGACTTCAACAAAGCATTTGATAAGGTCTGGCGAGAGGGACTTTTATTTCGTTTGGCGTCTTGTGGTATTGGAGGGAAAATGTATAAAACAATTAAAAACCTTTTTAGTAGGACCGAATCGTGTGTTAAAGTGATGGATAATCTATCAAAAGCATTTCACACAACGGAGGGTGTAATGCAAGGCAACTGCTTGAGCCCCTTATTTTACAATTGTTTGTGGACGGAGTAGTAAATGAGTTAAAACACGAGAATAATGATGTACATGATGTCATGGGCACACCCATCCCGTGTCTCATGTACGCAGATGACATCGTGCTCCTCTCGAAATCTGCATCAGGTCTACAAAACATGATTGACAGATTATTCATGTTTTGTTCGAACTGGCAGATTAAAATTAATACAGAAAAAACTAAAACTTTGATTTTTAATAAACAGGGAAGAAAAATAAATCACACATTCAGACTGGGTAATTCCGTACTAAGTTCTGTTTTGGACTACAAATATCTGGGTATTAATTTCTCTGCTTCTGGGAATCTCAGCCATGCAATTTCAGATCTCAAATGTAGAGCCTCCAAGGCTCTTTTTAAAGTGTACAATTCACTCGGTGGCAATGATATACCTATCCCAGTAATCACAAAGTTGTTTGACTCATGCGTTAAGCCTGTGTTAACTTATGGCTGTGAGATTTGGGGCGAGCGATGCTTAACGAGACAAAACGACGACATAGAAAATTTTCATCTTAGATTTTGCAAGCGAGCTTTAGGTATCCATCGCAATGCGTCCAATGTGGCTTCGCTCGCAGAAATCGGCAGATTTCCTTTGAAATTTGATATCCTGAAAAGAGTAATAAAATATTGGCTTCGACTAGAATCTTTACCATCAAACAGATTAGTCTATAAATGTTATTATGAACTCATACAGCGCGGTGGTTCTACGTGGCTTAATCTTATTCGCGATAGTCTTTGTAAATACGGATTCGGTTACGTCTGGGACAACCCTTCAGTAGTAAACGTGGATACATTTCCTAATATCTTCCTTGATAGGATTCATGATAATTACATTCAAACCTGGAAAGATCTGGACATAGTAGGAAAGTCTGAAAGGTCGGGGAAAATGAGATTCTATTTCGATATAAAATGCAATTATGCAAGGCCCGCGTATCTTGATGGGCTACCCTTCGAAAAACGGAAGCTGATCACTAATCTGCTGCTTAGTTGTCATAACCTTGAAGTAGAAAAAGGCAGACACCACAAACCAAAGCCAATCCCGTTAGAAAATAGGTTATGTAGATTCTGTGACAGAAATGAGATTGAAGATGAAAGGCACTTTCTCCTCATTTGCCCACTCTATTCACAGTTACGTAATGACCTCTGGAGAGAAATTGACACCGTTTGGCCCGGCTTTTGCTACATACCCTCCGATCAAAAGCTCTCATACCTTTTCGAATCAGATATTATATTTGTAGGTGAGGTTCTCAGTAGATTCATTGGGGAGGGATTGAAAATGAGGTTTAAACGATAACGAAGGATTATTTATATGCATATAATACAGCTCGTTGAAGTATAGCTTGTTTTGTTATGCAGAGGCTCTCAATCGGAGTTGTAGTTCGATTCGTTGTATGTCTCAGATTTAGAAGAATGTTACTTTATGCAAACGATTAAACGTATGTGTGGAACGCTAGTACACGTTGCCACGAGTGTGTACAGAAATGATAGTGTTAGCCATATTTTATTCTAGTCATCTTTTTTACATGCATGCCTTTTTATATAGTTTTATTTTATATGATGCCATACCTTTTCTATGTATTACGGTAGTGCAATAAAGTTTATTATTATTATTATTATTATGGATAATTTTGTGAGTAATTTGTTTGATATTATATTTCTTCGTACATGTAAATAAATAATCTTTTTAGTGAATTATCGTTGATCACCCTTTGGCGTTGTAAGCCACAGGCACCTTCAGGAATCCTAAGAGTCCCAAGCTGATAGGGCATTGATAAGGTGGCAAGGTTTACTGGGGTTCAGACGACAGTCACTGTCTGTCGACTGAGCACTGATAAGAACATAAATTTTCCTCCATCACTCAACCCCGTAATACTGCGACAGTGCCTCTCAACATTTAGCACCACCAGTGGGTTAAAAGTACACGCAAGTAAACCTTTGTGCTCTTAACATGACAGAATAATATTCATTTTTGCACTTTCAGACTTTCAGGCAATAACTCTCAAACTCCATGGCAAAACCCTCGGTAAGCACGTACAATGTACGAAATTTCAGTCAATGGGCCTCCGAGTTCAATACAGAGGTCCATTAGCTGAAACATTGCACCTGGAGGTCCATTGGCTGAAAAAAATGCAAGTACTTTGAATGCTCTTTCAACGATCATGAATTTTTGTTTGACCATTGAGTGTTCCGGCAATCCAGTTGTATAGAGATCTGGCGAGAGTAAAATCCGATAGGAGTACACTGAAGATATCCGTTAACCATCTACAAAAAGGAAACGCCAAATCCCTCAAGAGCTGTTCACAAAAAATCTTCTTTCAAATTCCATTATTTTTCCCGATTTTTGCTTCCCAACTATATTTTTATCTCTTATAAGATGAATGAGCTGACCGAGCTCATTCCAACGACCTAGCAAAGGTAAATTGTTAGTTTCTCAAGAATTTATTTGGCAAGTGTCGCATGGTAGTAGAGATAGGTGTGTGACGAAGACATGTTATATTTTTCATGTAAATTAAAAAATAAACAATATTATTGAAAGAAGATTTTTGATTATTTTTTAATCGATTTCTTCCAATGCGATCACCGTAATGGAGGATTTTGTACACAAAAAATGTTCAGATGGAATACAAGCCAGAGCACTATCTCTACAGGAAGACTACACCCAAAATCCCACTCATACATCTCTTTATCTCTTTTCGTCATTTTTGGCACAACTCCGTCTGATGTTCATCGTCTACCACGGGAAGAGGAAAAGGACTTCCCTCACAACGTTACAGCTAACACTTTTCAGCAAAGGCTTTTTTCAACACCTATGAATAAATTTTGCGTTCATAAAAATATGACAGCAGACGAACAGACGACACAATGAACAATAAATCGAAAGTAAGGGTGTGTAATAATTTAATCCTCAGCTCCGTGGAACCACACTACATATAAGAATGGACTCGTTCATTTCGCCCCAGGTGGTATTGTTTAAAACTACACCATCCAGATATCAATTCTGAAAGGGTTAGCGCAATATGTTTCGAATCCTTGATATGATGCATTGGAAACGCTGATCTGTTATAATACAACAATAACATGAGCTTGGAGGGCTGTACGATGTATTACCGTACCGAAAGAAATGAATAATAGCCCGAGGGTTTATTACCGACCTGAGACGAAGCCCGGGGGCTTATATAAGCTGGATGGCTGTTATTCATTCCTCGTGGGTTTTAATAAACAGGAACGCCCGACAATATCATGTTATTACTATTGTTACAACTATCGGAAGAGAATTTGTCCTTTCAATTACGACTCGCCGCCCGCTTCTGGTTGCATGACGCTAAGAATTACGGAGTTCTACTGCTCTACTAAACTCCGGTAATTCACTAGAGAACTCCCGCTAAAGTGGAAATAATGCGCGATAATTTCTTCCCATCAAACATCAGGGTACAGGTTCTTATGTATTTCATTTATTTATTGGTGTTTAAGGTCATATGTTTCTGCAAAATGGCTAACTGTGACCACAGCATGGATATAAAGTCAAGTTCTGCCAATCGTTTATACCTGTGTTGCCCATGTTATGGTTCGCTATTATAATATCAGAAGTGATATGTATTATTTAATAATTATAAACAATTAATATTTTCTAAAAATTTATTTATTTAGAATAAGCAGACTCTGATTAGAGTGATCACTTATTTGCACTGAGTGACCTCTGAATGTACCTATTAACATGTTTACAGACACTGTGACACAGAATCTATTTTAGCTCACTGCAGCTCCCTGATTGTTTAATTGAATCACATTTGTTTTCTTGAAATTAGACAGAATCATCTAGAAGTTTAATGAGGTGACTTTATTCAGCAATCATAATTAATGGAAAATAGAACATTGGAGAAACTTCTTATTCTGGAACTTCCTAACTGAAGACTATATAAATAACCTCTGTCAACAGAATTCAAGCTTTCAATTCATATACAGAGCATTGAGAAGTCATTCGTTCACTATTCATGAATTGAACATTGCAGATTATTATTACAGGACAGTGCATTATTATTGAAGCAGCTGAGAATTTATTATATATTCTTCGGAATATTGTTGAGATCTGTTCTTCGTTGTGTATTACAAAAGTGTTTCCAAACGAGAATTTGAAGAGAATTAATACTAGCTGTGAAACAGAATTTACTTTTGTGAAGAGCCAGGATTCTACTGGATTATTTTTGGAACTCCCTGTGGTGCCATTACTTATTGATATTAACTCCATTTGAATTTTGCTGAGTCCTTTGTTGGAATTTATTCGAGACTTCTAGGATTCTGAGTAAACATTGCATTATAGCTTAGTGGATATTGTTTCTGCAGATACATTCTTGGATATTATTATACCAGCTGACAAGTTACTTCATCACATGATTCAACTGAATTTTATTTTGGAATAACTGATAAGTATTTTTGTTTCATTCTTCTATAAACCAAATAGTGTAAAAGATTTTGTATCATTTACGTCTCAAATTATTTTTAGCAAATTTTAAAATAGTTAAATTCAAGTTATTGTTGTTGATTCACAGATTTCCTTCTGTTGCCATTTCTGTTATTTTCATTCCGTAACACCCATTTTGGATGACTTCCAACCGGGGTTACCGGGGCCAATGTTACCGAGCATTACTTCACTTACTGAGATTCCCGCGGATAACCCCTTCATTTTATATAGACAACCTGATGAGAGCTTTCAAAACAGATCGTCGCCCTGATCACAGGTGTTGTGATGTCAATCTATTTTGAAAGCTCTGATCAGGTTGTTTCCCCTGTAAGGTAACTCCTAAACAGATAAAGATTCTGCGAACTTTAAAAGGACTTCCCTCACAGCGACATGAGTGAAATTCAAACATGATATCCCTTCAAAATAAGCAGAGGTCCGGTACATTTCTGACAACAGTTCTGAACAAAGAACCTTTTTAATCGAGCAGGTTCTCTAATGAAAATGTTGCATGATTGGAAACACATTTACCAGAAGTGAAATAATGCATTATGTGTAGGAAATGTGTATTGACTCGCGTGATGTTGTCACAGCAATAACGATATAGCAAAGCTTACATAAACAGATTGTGCACCAATATAATATTTACTATTTATTGTCTAATGGTTTAAATAAGTACGAAAAACGTTTAGAATTAACAGTAAAATATAAAAATACAGACTTCTGTTTCATGTTGTACAGAGCAAGCCTGAAAATAAGCAGACTGTCATCTGCAAACTGAGGTCCCCAGAGGGTAAATTTGGTGATGCTACCCTGCACAGCAGGGTAGCATCACAAAATTTACCCTCTGTGAACCTCAGTCAGTCTGAATCAAGGTCTCAAGCCAATACAGAAAAATGTACCAAGAGGATAAATTGGCCCACTGTATGGGATAGCATCAGCAAATTCACACTCTGGGAACCCCATTTTTCAAATGACAGGCTACTTATATTCAGGCTTGGTACAGATATTATTACTCTCAGGAGAAAATAATGTTCCCGGTGAATCGAAGGGCATTATGTTTTTTTCAAAGTGATAATGCAGACAAACTGACCTTTATTTTGTGTGTTACGGTAGATTTTCAAGGTCCATTATGTACTATTAGACGTGGAATAAAGGCCAATATGTTTTTGTTACTAAATGTCTTCAGAGTAATTATGCATATACAATTTAAAAACATGTCCATCGCTACCACCTCCTCAACCCCCCCCCCCCCCCCCCAGAAAAAAACCCAAAACACGAAAGAACATGATTTGGAATAATAATCTTATCATTGATTCCTTGTTGACTTACTCTTTTGAATTTACCATCAAATCAGGTCATGACTGCTTCACAGCAGCCATGACTTGATTTGATTTAACCAATGCTAACCCTGATGGTGCGCAGTTACTCCGTTGAGGATTCTCGCCGCTGCTCGGTAATTGTCTCTTGGTACTCCGGCTTCCTCCACCTGTAAAACTGTCCGACACGAGGTGACCCTTGCTGTCTAAAGGCCATTAAAGCACAAAATAAATAAATAAATAAATAAATAAATAAATAAATAAATAAATAAATAAATAAATAAATAAATAAATAAACAAGAGGCCCCAAGGGGCCTGAGGGCGCTCACCTGACATGGTAGCCTAAATATCAACCCAGAGAATTGATTTCAACAAGTTGCATCTGATCCTCCTAAGAAAAGCTTATACCAAATATCCAAAGATTCTGACCAGTGGATCTAAAAAAAAAATAGAAGATTTTTAAAGAAGATTCCTCATATTGAACTAAGTTATAATTCGGGCTCCCACAGTGAGTCCAAATATGGACCTAGGGACTTGGCTTGAACAAAGTTGAATCTCACTCCCTAAGCATGGTGCATACCAAATATCAAAAGATTCTGCCTGCTGGATCTTGAGAAGATTTTTAAAGAAAATTCCTCATTTTGAACTAAGTTACAATTCAAGCTCCCACAGTGAGCCCAGATATGGACCAAGGGACTTGGCTTGAACAATCTTGAATCTCACCCCCTAAGCATGGTGCATACCAAATATCAAAAGATTCTGCCTGCTGGATCTTGAAAAGAAGATTTTCAAAGAAATTTGCCTGAAATGCATTAACTTCGAATTCGGGCTTCTATAGTGAGCCCAAATATGAATCCAGGGGGCCAATTTGAACAAACTTGAATCAGATCCACCCCACAATGTTGCATAACAAATAACAAAAGATTCTGCCTGCTGGATCTGGAGAAGAAGATTTTTAAAGAAACTTGCCTGAAATGCACTAAGTTCGAATTTGGGCTTCTATAGTGAGCCCAAATATGAATCCAGGGGGCCGATTTGAACAAACTTGAATCAGATCCACCCCACAATGTTGCATACCAAATATCCAAAGATTCTGCCTGCTGGATCTGGAGAAGAAGATTTTTTAAGAAATTTGCCTGAAATGCACTAAGTTCGAATTCGAGCTTCTATACTGAGCCCAAATATAAACCCAGGTGGCCGATTTGAACAAACTTGAATCAGATCCACCCCACAATGTTGCATGCCAAATATCAAAAGATTCTGCCTGCTCGATCTGAAGAAGATTTTTTAAGAAATTTGCCTGAAATGCACTAAGATCGAATTCGGGCTTTTATAGTGAGCCCAAATATGAATCCAGGGAGCCGATTTGAGCAAACTTGAATCAGATCCACCCCACAATGTTGCATACCAAATATCAAAAGATTCTGCCTGCTGGATCTGGAGAAGAAGATTTTTTAAGAAATTTGCCTGAAATGCACTAAGTTCGAAATCGGGCTCCTATACTGAGCCCAAATATGAACCCAGGGGGCCGATTTGAACAAACTTGAATCAGATCCACCCTACAATGTTGCATACCAAATATCAAAAGATTCTGCCTGCTGGATCTGGAGAAGAAGATTTTTTAATGTTTTTCCCATTGCCTACAGTGTTAAAAAGTGCTGACTCAGCACTTTTTCAAAGTCCCGAAACTGTACCCTATGATAAAACCGATGGCAATTTTTTTTTACCAATCCTTTCTGTTGGTCCCAAGGAAGCTGCACACCAAATAAAAATTCTCAGTGCCGTGCAGTTTTTGAGATATAGGCGTTTTAATTTTTTTCTATTTTTAGCTCCTGTGGTTCCCACGGGGCTACAGGAAAAAAAATTTCTGCATAAATTAGGTACTTATGACCCAATAAGCCCTCACATAAAATTTGGTTCAAATTGGCCTCTCGGTTTAAAAAATAGAAATTTGGGGTGGGGCCAAAATTTTTGCTCCTCCCATAACATCGCCAAGTATAGACCTACAAACTTCTCTTGAACAAACTTGAGTCTACACCTCAAAAGGAAGCTGCATACCAAATATCAAGTCTCTGCTATTGCTGGTTCTTGAGAAGAAGATTTTTTAAGAATTGGAGCATTTTTGCCCCACCCCTCTGCTCAATATGAGCCGAAACCTAATTTGCCCAAAAATCAAAATGCCGCTATATAACCCCTACTCACATGAAATTTCATTAACATGCGGCCAGTGGTTTGGAAGAAAAAGACCCAAACACCACCTTCACGCCGGACGACGGACGACGGACGACGGACGCCGGACGACGGACGACGGACGAAAAGTGATCAGAAAAGCTCACCCTGACTTTCAGTCAGGTGAGCTAATAAATAAAATGGCCAATGGCGGTCGTATGTTAAATTTGAGGGTTTTGTTGTTTTCGAAGTTAGCCTGTGGTAATGCCGAACATTAACACTTGTTGCAACGCATTATTTTGTTAGGAAGGTTAGACGGAGTAAAGGAGCGTAATAGCGAAAATTATCAGTATATTTGTCGACCCAGATGTCTAGACTGTTACATGTACACTACATTAATCTACCACAGCCCATTTAATAAAAGGTCAGTGCGTTTTATGTGCAGAATGCTCATTGAAAGTAATGATTCTAACCTAAGTCAAACATATTGTGTTTTTTCTTTTGTGTGTCCTCTTGGTGTTTAACGGCATTTTCGGCAGCCAGGGTAACATGTTTTTTGGGTGGAGGAACCGTAGAAACTGGAGAGAATCACCGGTCAACGGTGAACAACTGTCAGATTCACCAACACACTAACTCTGTAAAAGCAGGGTTAGCTGTGAATGAAAGTGGACCATCGAAGTGCAGTATGCTGTAGGACACGTCTTCATCGTGACCCACACCTGGGCAATTGAGATGAAGTGTCTGTCGAAGGACAAAATGCAGTTAACGCTGATCAGAATTTAACTCTTTACCCAACGAATCGGCCGCATCCGTCCGCGTAATATGCAAATTCAGCAGTTGAAAAAAAATTATTTTTCAAAAAATGTCAACAAAACTATATCATGTGACCCCTCGATGGAACGAGCTCGTCGAGCTCGTTCCAACGAGTGGTAACTTGATATGGTCTTGTGGAAATGTTTTGAAAAACATGAAAAAATGATATTTAAAATAGTACATTTTTATAGCGTCTGCGTCGGGTAACGAGTTAACCGCTGCCCTTTCGTTTTAAAGTCCAATGTTCTAACCACCGAGCCAACAAGCTTACAAGTTATACGCATATCAACAAGAAGCGTTTTGTTAAAAGCATTTGAAGCGAGACTAAATTCCAAAAAAAAGCAAAATTTCTCAAAATACAACTAGAAATTTAACCAATTCAATCTTGTTTGACAGAGCTCGGTGAGGTCTGTCAAACAAGAGTGACTCGGTTAAATTCCAAGTTGTATCATGGGAAAAAATTGCTATTTCAAAAGGCTGCTTTTTTTAAATCAGCGTGCAAAGGGTCAGTTATATACAAAGGGTAAAACCATACAAATGATCTCTATTAATTCTGGCCATGTAACAGTTTATGAACCCTTCAATCAGCCAAGAATGTGAATATAGACTTCAGTTTTACGTCGGTTTAAACACATATTTTTGGATGACGGATTGGTGCAAAATTTGACATATGGATCTCAACCCTATAGCTGTTTTGTTAAAGCAGCCGATCCATTCGTTCCAGGGTGGGAAACCCCATCAGCACAACGAAAAATGTAGCCGGACGTTATGACAGAATTACTGAATCACAGATTTATCGTTTATCTTATAGATGTGGTTCAAAGATTGCCGTTTAAAAAATATATATATTGAGGGAAAAAAGAAACGCAAGTTCAGTTTTGGTAATGTAATTTTTTATCCGTGGACCAAATGTAGTAAAATGTGACACATGGCTGCCTCAGTGTACCGTCTAAAGAGTCTTTGGTTAAAATTCAGTCAACCATGACCACGTCGACGCTGCATGCTTTCAACACGGCAGATTTTTCGACAAAGCGTGCATCCGGGGCACTGCCACGTGCTATGGGCTTGAAAACAATACCAAATCGCAGGTTTGAACAGTACACATCGATTGTATAACATTTCATTTCAACTCGACTGAAAAGCAAAATGCCGCGAATGTCCGAAGTTGATAGGCGTAGGGCTGTAATTAAGCTCTAATTATGCAGGGCCAATCGCAACATCTTGTCGACCAGCAATTTGGGGTACATGAGTCAACGATAGCTCGTTTGGTTGGGCATCTCAGAGCAACATGGAGATCAGCTGACCGTCCTCGGAGCGGACAACCGCGCCTTTACGTCGCCAGGTCAAGGTAGAGGCATACGTCTCTCACACCTCCGTAACCGATTTCAGACAGCGACAGTGACGACGAATCAGCTTTTAGGCACTCATGATCGCCGAGTGTGTCCAATAACAGTTTGGAATCGGTTGCGGGAGTTCAATTTAAGGCCACGATGACTCTACGTTGGTTCGCAACTTACACCCAGGCGACGTCAACGTGCGGGCACATGCACCAAATCGGTTCCACTTGGCTGAATGGGGATTTGTGTTATTCACTGACGAGTCTCGGTTCAGGATTTACTGGTCAGGTGGGCGACAACGTTGCGATTGACGTCGAGGTTAGCGATATTCTGACGCGTGCGTTAAGGAAAACGACAGATTCGGGGGAACGTCTATTATGGTTTGGGGGAGGGGGGTCTCATGGCGAGAAAACACCTCTCGTGGTCATCCAGGGCAATCTTACAGCCGTAAGATATCGGAATCAGGTCCTCATGCCTCACATCCTTACACTTATCCATGCGCGTAATCTTACGTTGCAGCAGAACAATGCGAGGCCGCACGTACTTTGCTAGGGTTTGTTGTGACTTCCTCAACCAAAACAACGTTTTAGTTCTCGATTGACCATCCTACAGTCCAAATTTGTCCCTGATCGAGCATTTGTGGGACGAGCTGGACAGGAGGGTCAAGAAGCGCGTCAACGTCCCAAACAATGTCGCTCAGCTCACGCAAGCCCTTCTTCAGGAGTGGAATAACATCCCCAAAGGACCATAAAGAACTCGATGGGGTCAATGGTAGGGAGAGTTATAGCAGCAAGACCGGGGTGGCCACACCCGCTATAGATTTTGATCAGGAAATGACGTAGGGTACCCATGTTTGAACGTCATTCATGCAAACGCCGTCTGCGATAAGACAACAAAACTCGTTCAAATTGAATCAGTAATGAAGAAATAACTTCAAAATCCAAACAATGAAATAATTATCCATGACATATTTGAAATATTTACAACAGAAAAAAAACTTGCGTTTCTTTTTTCCGCTGGTATAATATGTCTGCTGCGACGTACTTGCAGACAAGGATCTCAAAATTTCTCAACATGGTGGGGCGAGAAGTAAATGTTCCGACAGTGTTTCCCGATCGTTGACAGTCAGTACGAACTTGAAACCAAGTCAATATACTTCTTCAAAACAATAATACACGAAACATGTCGTAAACGTTCATTTATGTAGAAATAACTAACAAAGCAAAACAAAAAATTGATATTTTATTAACTGAAACAACTTTGGCCTACTGCTGGGACAAAGAGACTCTTTTGCCTAAATTTATAAATATTTTTTACAGCTGGATCCCCCCACAGAGTGTGTGCATGTATGGGTCCCTATGCTATGATTGTTTATAAATAGAGGGACCATCCCCCATGCACACACAGCCTGTGAGGGCATAGGCACCCTTAGCTACATGTACCAGCGAGCGGGTGATATGAATGTGTCTAAGTCTGCAGCCTTTGGCAAGTGCAGGAACGTTTAAGCCTGTACATGTATAAACCTAGGGCACACCGTCTAATCGCAGCTCTAAAACATCTGTCTTGCAAGGCTACATTGGCCACCCGTGAAGCAACTGGTACATTCAGTTTTTGGCAGGCTACATGTCTGTCGCATGCCTTGATGTATATGTATGCAACCATACTTGGCATCAAGTATAGCTACATATACTCGCATGGAAGAATGTATGAACCCACACCTGTACCTTTACGGTTGGTTGAAACCAGTTTTCACAAGGGGCAATATGTGAACCTGAGACAAGGTGAGTTTGATGATGTTTGTGACCTATCCCGTGGGGATAGTGCAAATGTGGTGAGGCTATGTTGTCGACACACTAACTGCTGGAGAATGAGCTACAAGATTGTAATCAGCTGGCTGCATGTCTGTCGCCTGTGTTGAAGTATGAACCAGACTCGTTGCGAGTGGCTACTAACACATGGAAGAATGCAGGGCCAGCTGCATACACCTTACTGTAAGTCTTCCCCATTGCCCCCACAGCCATGTGGACAACATATGACACCTGCACCTGTAAGTTGGAAACATTTATCGATGTGCGCTGTGCACTTGGATGTATATCTATGGCAAAAGAGTCTTGTTAACGCAATTTGGAAGGCCGGTTTTCCCACTGTGGCAGTTTAGCTGAACTGTCACAAGTGTGGAAGTGGCCCCCTGTCCCAACATATGAAGACAAACAGGTTGCTGGAATGGAGGTGGGGATGGTGGTGGTAGATTTAAAAACTGCTGAGAATTTACAAAGTTAACTGTGCTGTGTGTGAACAAAGACTGATTTCTGGGGTCAGAACAAAGACTTGGCTCTTGTTACAACTAAAAATAGCCACCTGTTGCAGCCAATTAAATTCCACAGAGTTGACTGTTCCAATACATATTTGGAATCTCTAACATGCACATGTAACTAGATAGATATGGCTATGATGACCCAGCAGCAGGTCAAGCCATTTCTCCATAAACAACACTCAAACTGCCAGAGTCATTTGAGTTTCAATTTATGTAGAAATAACTAACAAAGCAAAACAAAAAATTGATATTTTATTAACTGAAACAACTTTGGCCTACTGCTGGGACAAAGAGACTCTTTTGCCTAAATTTATAAATATTTTTTACAGCTGGATCCCCCCACAGAGTGTGTGCATGTATGGGTCCCTATGCTATGATTGTTTATAAATAGAGGGACCATCCCCCATGCACACACAGCCTGTGAGGGCATAGGCACCCTTAGCTACATGTACCAGCGAGCGGGTGATATGAATGTGTCTAAGTCTGCAGCCTTTGGCAAGTGCAGGAACGTTTAAGCCTGTACATGTATAAACCTAGGGCACACCGTCTAATCGCAGCTCTAAAACATCTGTCTTGCAAGGCTACATTGGCCACCCGTGAAGCAACTGGTACATTCAGTTTTTGGCAGGCTACATGTCTGTCGCATGCCTTGATGTATATGTATGCAACCATACTTGGCATCAAGTATAGCTACATATACTCGCATGGAAGAATGTATGAACCCACACCTGTACCTTTACGGTTGGTTGAAACCAGTTTTCACAAGGGGCAATATGTGAACCTGAGACAAGGTGAGTTTGATGATGTTTGTGACCTATCCCGTGGGGATAGTGCAAATGTGGTGAGGCTATGTTGTCGACACACTAACTGCTGGAGAATGAGCTACAAGATTGTAATCAGCTGGCTGCATGTCTGTCGCCTGTGTTGAAGTATGAACCAGACTCGTTGCGAGTGGCTACTAACACATGGAAGAATGCAGGGCCAGCTGCATACACCTTACTGTAAGTCTTCCCCATTGCCCCCACAGCCATGTGGACAACATATGACACCTGCACCTGTAAGTTGGAAACATTTATCGATGTGCGCTGTGCACTTGGATGTATATCTATGGCAAAAGAGTCTTGTTAACGCAATTTGGAAGGCCGGTTTTCCCACTGTGGCAGTTTAGCTGAACTGTCACAAGTGTGGAAGTGGCCCAAAAATTTTAGCCTTACAAATTGGGTATTCCAGCAATCCTGTTTATCATGTATGGATTGATGTTTACAAATGAACAGTATAGAGTTTTAAATAACATTGATAATTAACTATGTACAATGAAAGAACCTTTGCGTCTATATCCATTTACCAGTCCACTTCCTGAATAGTAATCACAAGCAGTCACATAAGCTCTTTGTAAGAACTGAACTAACACATTTTTGGAGTGCCTCCCTGCTAATAAAGTCATAATGTCACAATAGTTCTCAGGAAGACTACTCCTTCATAACACTTGGTGAGTAAACCTAAACTTTCTTCAAAGCGAATTTATTAAATATATATAAGTAATGTCACCATAAGTTTCATCGAAGATATGACTGAACGTACTTTACAGAAAGTGTAATGATTTCCTAGTGAAGTATTAATATTCAACATATTTACAAATTGGTATATTGAGAATTAACAGTACGGAACATATAAATATACCCAGCTCAACTAAGTGTGAAACTAGCCACAAATACATAGATTAATAATTCATCTATGATGGGTCAGTGATGTCTGCGCGGCTCTAAGAGTCTCAAGTGGAGTCCAGACGTATCGAACATATGAATCTGAAGACCACCTCCCAAGAGTTTTTATTAAATGATCCTCTATGCGAACTCCCGCAGCTGAAGTAGCAGCACCTATTCTGAAAGAATGGCCAGAATAGTGTGCAGGGTTGAGTTTCAGTCTTGTGAGTATAATGTTAAAGTAGTTAATAAAGTGTTTCCTGGTCAGGGGAGTTCCATTGTTCAAGAGAAAGAGGGCCTCACTCTGGGCAAGTGTAGGCCTGGCATGGAGATATTTCTTGAGTAAATAAACAGGACAAACTGAGTGAGTGTTCTTAAATAGTTTGATGGTTACTCCCCTCCTGAAAGGGTCAGATTTTGATGCTCTGATGTTGAGACAGCACACCTCGCCACCACCTTCCATTACAAAGGAAACATCGCCAATGCCTAGTTCCGTCTCCTTAAATGTTGAAGATGCCGAGGTAAACTCTCCACAACGCAAAAATCCAAAAAATGCTGTTACTGATGCTGCTTGGAGGAGGAGGTCAGTGTAGGGGCCAAAAATACCATCTTGCAGTAAATGATACATTTGCCGCAAGATGGGAAAAGTAATGGGTAAACGTGGTTTGCTCGGAGTGCTTTGAAGTTTTTTATAACTGCGAAGCAGGACCTGTACTTTTTGCATAGGAGCATTATCCCAGGACACGAAAGGATCCGTTAGACCAGCTTCAAGGTAACTGTGCTTGATACCAGCTAAATACAGTTTAACAGTTGAGTACTTGAGCTTCAGTGTGGAAAAACAGAAGGCTAAAAAATTTACAATAATGTCTTCTGTAACTATTGGAAATGATGAATGAGATATATTATACCTGTGAATAAATTTATGAAATGATTTTAGTCCCGAAGTGTAAACGGCTCTGGTATTTTTGTTTAATGCAGCAGTCCAAAGAAGATTCACCGATTGAGTCAAATGTGGATAACTTCCGAAAAGGGTGGAACAGGAACCTGATATGTGTTGGCTTGTGGAACAAGTTCCCGAAAGCGTCTCATCTGAAAACGAGAAAGAGCATCGGCTATTTCATTATACTTTCCGGGGACGTGTCGTGAATGGATTGTAAAATTGTTAAGCGATGCGCAAAGGGTCAGTTTTTGCATAAGACGCATTATCGGCAAGTTTTTTGACCGCCCTTTTCGAATTATGGCAACCGTGGCCTCATTATCACAATGGAAAAGAATTCGTTTGCGGCACCACTGGTGACCCCAGAGAATCGCAGAGACCAATATGGGGTATAGTTCAAGTAGTGCCATGGATAGAGACTTCTGATTTGACATTTCAAGTAGTTCTTTGGGCCACGAGTCCAGACACCACTGACCATCACAATAGATACCAAATCCCTTGCTTGATGCATCGGTAAACGGCTGTATATCAGCGCAGTTTGTGATATCAGCATCCAAGAAAAATGATGTTCCATTCCAGCCTTGTAGGAACCTATGCCACATTTGTAAGTCTAACCTACATTCCTCATTTAGAGTAACTACATCGAAGAGACCATGGGCAGTTGTAGACAAGTGAATTAAATAGGAAACAAAAGATCGCCCTGGTACAATGCATCGAGATGCAAAATTCATGTGACCAAGAAGTGAAAGCAATTCTCGTTTCGAGCAGTGGGACTTGTGCGAAAAATTGGCAATTGTTGTTGTCAGCCTGTGCAGCTTGTTTTGAGGGAGAGTGGCCTCCCACTGGACACTGTCTAAAATGATGCCTAAATATTCCAAACGAGTAACTGGACCGACTGTTTTATGGTCTGCTATAGGAATTTTGTAAATGCCAAATATGTGTGTCAAAACTGCCATAGTACGTTCAGCTGTCTCAGCAGGGGAGTCAATTGTAAGAAAGTCGTCCAACAGGTGAAAAATGTGTTTAATGCCATACATGTTAGTAGCAATCCAGCAAATGGCAATTGACAGCTGATCAAATATCTTAGGACTACTCCTTGAACCAAAGACTAGCCGTTTATAATAATAGTACTTGCCTTTCCATTTTATACCGTGAAGATGCCAGAGGGAAGGGTGAATTGGAATCAGCTTGAAAGCATCAGTGATGTCTGTCTTACACATCCATGCACCCTTCCCTAAGGACTGAATAACTTTGATGGCATCGTCCAGTTTGACATAAGAGAGTGAGTAGTCTTCTTTGTCTATAAGGTCATTGAGACTTACTTCCGAGGGGTGGTCATGTGGAGCTGAGAGATCAACAATTAACCTTTGTTTCTTAGAATACTTCCCTGTAACCACCCCAATCGGGTTCACCCTGTGGGTTTGGAAAGGTGGGGTGTCAAATGGCCCAAGCAAATAACCTTTTTCAACTTCAGAAATCAGTGCTTCATCAACAAAAGCTTGATTGGAGCGAGTGGAAAGGAGATTTCTGCACTCAAATGACATACCAGGTTCTGCTGACAGACCAGTGTGGAAACCCTCCCTGAAACCGTTAATAAGGGTTCTGACAAAGTCCTGGTCTGGGTGGCCGGCCAGGTCATGTTCCAAACGGTTGATATTAATAGGAGTAGTAGCTTGCATTATGAGATTTGAGCGGCGACTGGAAGCTGAATGGAGCAGTGATGATAGTCATGTTTCTTTTGGAGATATTTTCTTGAATTCTTTAACTGCTCTACCCTTGTCGGGCCGGCATCTGGGAGCAGGATGGTCTCCCTTACATTTTACACAGACATGCGAAAAAGGGCAGTTGGAACGACTACAACTACTGTCACTATTGTAGTTGTTGCAAATTTCTTTACCCATAAAGGACATACGCTGACGACCTTTACTGTCAAAGCCTTTTGCAACTCGAAATTTATTTGCCAAATTAGATGTTTCTTGAGTGGCTCCCAGCTTGCCAGACACTGAACCAATATTATTGCCCATGGGATGTTTGATGTCAGCCACTTGTGGACAAAACATAGTTGAATGTAAAGAACTCCTACATATGTCACACACCAGGTGTGGAACACCTGAAAATATTTTTTGAAATAACTTGGTGTCACCAAGTGACCAGTCAACTAGTATATTCCGCTGTTCAAGCAAAGCTGCAGCCTGTGTAAAAAAGGCTTTATGAAACTCATAGAACCCAAATCCACCAAACCTTGAATGCATATCAATGATGTCTCGCTCATATGCATCCATTTCTTGGCGTCTTTGGGGATATGCTTCACACAAAGTATTTTTGTATTTGCCAAATGCGGCAACAAATTCGCCAATCGTCAAATTTCGTTGTAAACGGGTATCAGACTGTTTAAGACGCAAAGAAAATCCATCAACCTCAACTGTCCTCTGATCCCCCATATCATAATTTGGGATCAAAAGGCAGGCCAGGTTGATATATTTTCCTTCAATAACAGCTTGCCTGATGGAAGGCGAAATAATTTCAACATTTGACACACTATCAGCTGCAATACCTCGTGATATCCCCTGAGACTGATTTTCAAAGCTTAGTCTGTTCATACTATGCTGCTCCTGACTCCTTCCCTCTGTAGGATATGGAAGAGGGTCTTGGTAGAATCGCATTGGTTGTCCAGAATAACCCTTGAATTGTCCGATGACGTCAAACAGCGGTACCGATGAAGACTGTGAGTGCAGCCGTTGCGAGAAAGGCTGACCGAGTGCTGATGCCAATGAAAAACCCCCTGATGGCTGGCAAATGGAATTCGGGTTCTCTGCAGAAAGTCCTCTTGAAACAAAATGAGCGACATTTTGAAAAGCATGCCTTAACGAAGCAACTTCATTTTTTAAAGTTTCCAGACTATCGCTGTATTGGGTATTGTCATTGTAGTTATTGTTTATAGGTCTTCTTTGCATCTCAGAATGCAACACATCATTGCAAATTGCCGGATCTGCTCTGTCACGATTTCCTTGAGCTGATTGAGATGTTTGCCTCCACGAAGGTGTATTTGCACTGTTCACTGTTTGACTGTCCAGCTCAGTTGTTTTCTCATTACTTGAGATAGCACCTCCTGATCCATTGTTTGTTTTCTTGGCCTTGGTGTTTTCCAAATAAATCTGTAAAACCACAGACTTTTTTAAACTTTTCGGGATAAGGATCCCCATGTCTGCAAGTTCTTCAGCGAGTTGTTTAAGAGTCCAGTTTGCAGGATTTGTAGAGTCATATTTCCTTTTTCCTGATATTTTGAAATGACTTGATTCCTGTGATTTCTGTTTTATGATCTGTTGGCTGTTGTTGGCGGTAGAGTCCTGAGAAATTTCTCCTAGGTCAACTCCTAAATCAGGTCCATCTGAACCTGAGTCATAAAAAATGTCACTGGGGTCTCTGTTCACAGCAGACTGTAGAAGATCTGTGCACTTTGACTGACTAGAGTCTCTTATTTGTGCCTCTCCTGGCCTTACAGCTGATGACACTGCCTGGAAAGACTGTCTATTTGTTTGTAAACATTCCTCATAAACTTCCACTTCTTGAGAATCTGGTATTCTTTGCAAGTTTGGATTAGAGATATTTGAAGCCATGGTGAACTTAATGTCTTAACAAAATAAAGAGAACAGATGGAAAGACAAAAAACTGCTGAGATTTAAAAACTGCTGAGAATTTACAAAGTTAACTGTGCTGTGTGTGAACAAAGACTGATTTCTGGGGTCAGAACAAAGACTTGGCTCTTGTTACAACTAAAAATAGCCACCTGTTGCAGCCAATTAAATTCCACAGAGTTGACTGTTCCAATACATATTTGGAATCTCTAACATGCACATGTAACTAGATAGATATGGCTATGATGACCCAGCAGCAGGTCAAGCCATTTCTCCATAAACAACACTCAAACTGCCAGAGTCATTTGAGTTTCAATTTATTAATAGACTCTTTACGCCCAATGAACGATGACTGAAAAAAATTACGAATTCTTAACAGTAGTCGTAAATTCGTCGGACGGTCAACAAACCATTACGTAGAATTGACGACTGCAAGTCTGTTAGTGTTTCGCAATTCAGTAGTCGTTCATTGTGAGAAAGGTCTCTAATAGAGACCTTTCGCAAAACGAACGATGACTGATAAAAATTACGAAAAGCCAATAGTAGTCGAAAATTTGTCTGGCGAACGAAAGAGCTTTTCGCAGAATTGACGACTACGAATCCGTTGGTACGAAAATCCTACCGTTCAAACTTTGTACCACTTGGTGTTTAAGGACACTACACTGTAAGGACACAATCTTAGAGTGATCTTTCACATTAAGGGGTCAGAAAAGCTCTCAAGACATTTTGCTATATGATAATATTTGCGGGTGTTGATGAGAAGTCGCAATCGCAACCACGAATAAGAGAAAACTACAGCTGATAGGAAGAACACATATTCCAGTGACGTAATACCACATTCGTAATGTTTACCAGTCTCTAATAATCGAGACCTTTCGCACAATGAACCACGACTGATGAGAATTACGAATGGGGTACTGCTTTACTGGAATTTGTGTTCTTCCTATCGGCTGTCGTTTCCCTTAACCGTAGTTACGACTACGATTTCTCATTAAACACGCAGGTATATCATATTACAAACAACTTGGAGCGCGTTTCTCCGCCAATTAATGTGGGTTTTCAATCTAAGATTATGTCCTTAAACTGCAATCGCCATGTGGACTAAATTTTCATCTCTTACTGGCAATCAAATCATTCGTCGCCGAGCAATACGAGAAAACTGCGAAACACAAACAGACTCGGAGTCGTCAATTCTGCGAAAAGGTTTTTTGACCATCTGACGAATTTACGACTAATATTAACCATTCGTAATTTTTGTCAGTCATCGTTCATTATGCGAAACGTGCATATTATCTGAAATAAATACTTTCGTTTAACGAGAGTAATTCTACACGACTTGTTTTCGTCGACATGAGCACTCGATTGTCATGTACTTATAACGATCCCTTTCGTCGAAAATTTATTTAAATCAGAAGGATATTTTGGCATAACGAAAAGTTGGGTTTCACCAGAGTCATCTTTTTCCAGTTAGCCGCTTTCAGAGAATTCGAGGAAACAACATTGTTTTTTCGGTGGCCACAGCTGATGTACAACATCAATTTCCGATAGTCTGGCCTCGGGCCTGCGTACATGTAGTTTAGGATGGACGCAACATCCCATCATCATACTCCTTTATCCACAATCGTATAATAGCCGGATAGACGGAAACACGGTTGTAATTGGAATGTCTTATCTAATCAACGGGTTATATCGACGAGTATTGGCAATGTTTTATCATATAATTGGCAGTGATATGGCTTCAAACTTATTTTCTATTTTTCTCACGTCCACTGTATCGATTGTGCGCCGAAAGAATATAGTAGTGTGTAGTTCCATAAGAGAGTCCGTGAATGGATCATCTTAAGCTTGTAAGAAGTTTCCGCCACAACAGGTGGACTTGTAGACATTTTGTGGTTCAACCCTTTTATTACTTTCCAAAGTGTGATTTACTGGGAATTCCCGGTTTGATTATAAAAGATAACTTTACAACTGAATTATGCAATCAACAATTGTGTCATGTATATGTGCGCACAAACGAAGACTCTTTGCCGTGGATGTAATGGGGACTTCATTGTTTTTTGCTTTTTTTAACCCTTTACCTAACATGAAAAGCAGACGACACATGCAAAAAAAAATTCTTGAATAACTAGTATTTTCATTTCTTTCTCAAAAACATAGGTTATGACCCTTCAATGGAACGAGCTCGACGAGCTCGTTCCAATGAGGGGGTCATAACCTATGTTTTAGAGACAAAAAATGAAAAAAATAATGAAAATTAATTGGCGAGTTTTGATAATAGCGCTGGCCGTTTTTATCCGTTACGTTAGGTAAAGGGTTAAATAATACAATTATCGTTAATAATGAAAAGCAATAAACAGAGTAATCGCTTGACTGGACTGGTTACGTGACATATTTCATTCGAGGCGAGAGACTATATTGTAAAACATTCGTGCGCATTCGCGCACTCGTGTTAGTACAGCGTCCCTCGCCTCTCATGAATTATTTCACGTAACCAGTCCAGTCAAGCGATTACCCTCTATTTCTTTTTCAAGGGAAAAAAATCAAATACAATCAAAGAACTTCCCACTGTTGGTATGTAGTTTTTGGCAACCTTTAATTTAAATAATCAGTTTTTAAAATATTCATTTTTGAGGGATGTGGGGTGCAGGAATAATATATGACATATACAATATAGCTATTGTGCGTTCTTGGCATAATAATAATAACTCTTTGGCCAGCCGCTGATTTGTCGCGGTCCTCATAAGAGAAGGCCATCATTCCCCCTGCACCCCACCCCCTCTTCCCCTCCTCTCCTCCCAGCATTCAGATATAAACTGCTTAATAGTGTCCCTCACTTCCTCTTTTTCAATTTCTTCAATAAGCATTCCTACCCTCTCCCTCGTGTCCGCCTTCAGCCATCTATCCTTTGTTTCTTCACCCCACTTCTGCATTATTCTTCCAGTAAATTTTATTCTATGAGGTATATACTGTGGGCATTCCAAGAGAAAATGTTCCAGGGTCTCCACTACTCCAGAGTGGCACATTTGGCATCCCTTTTCCCCATCTCTCCCAATTTTTCCCCGAAGCTCCAGTGATCTTGATCTCAGTTTGAACAGCAGTGACCCTCCAAAGGTGCCATCTAGGTACTTCTCAAAAGCTGGCTTTTCTTTATATTGTAACCCCTGCAGTGATCTTTTCACGCTAACCCCTGCTCGCCAGTTTCGATTGCAATCTTCCATGACTCTCTCTTTGACAAACCTTTTGCCTTCTTTCATTCCTACTTCTATGTTTGTGACCTCTATAGAGTAATTGTCCATTAGTTCCCTCACATGTTTTGACCACCCCGTTTCTATATTAGAATTCCAAATGGTATCGAGCATCAATTTGCACCACCGGTTGTCAGGCAGGTTTCTCAAGTAGTTAAAGTAACACAGTTTTCCCAAATCTACCCTGTCCTTGATTTTCATCCACCCAAGCTCCCCCCTTACTGCTTCCAAAGCTGCAGCATTACTTGACCCTGTTATCCATCTGCCGGCATCATTCTGAGTACTTTCCAACTTCTTAATAACGGTTTGGTTTAATGGAATCACGTCCGTGCCATACGTTATACTTGGTAAACCCACCCTCTCCCATAGTGTTTTCCCCACAAAGACCTTGTTGAAACTATTTTTCCCTAAAAGTTTTAGTTGGTTCAGAATTCTTTTCCCTTTCAGAATCAGTTTGGCTGAGTAATTTCTGTACACCCCTCTTCCCGTTATATTTATGCTTACCCCTAGATACTCATACTCTCCCTTTTCTCCTACAGTGATTTGTTTGCTTTCCCCTTCGGGGATTGAGAACTCCCCCACTCTCCATCTCTTCGTCATATCTACCTTACGTCCAACGGGTATTACCTTGCTTTTATTTTCATTTAGTTCGAGCCGCCAAGTGTTCCCATAACTACCAACAATTTCCAGCAATTTCTCTAGCCCCTGTTCAGTTCTAGACATTAACACCATGTCGTCCGCAAAGAATAAGCCTGGTATCTTTATGTCTCCAACATTTACCCCCTCCGCACTCTGAATTAGTTCGTCCCCTAAATCTTTAACATACAATGCAAACAAAATCGGTGAAAAGATACACCCCTGCTTGAGGCCTATATCCATAGGGACTCGTTTTGTAGTGATACTCCCTAGACTGAGTTGGCTTTGCACATCTGTATACAGTGCTTTCATGATTCCCACAAAGTCACCCCCCAGTCCGATGCCCTCGAGCTTTCGCCACATACCTTCCCTCCACACTCGGTCGTACGCTTTTTTCACATCTAGAAATGCCAGAAACATCTTTTTCTTTTCAGCCTTTGTTGATTCTATCAGTTGGGTGAGTGTAAATAGGTGATCAGTGACTCTTCGTCCTTTCCTGAAACCATTTTGAATTTCTCCTAGAAAACCTTTCTCTTCAATAACTTCCTCTAGTCTACTGTATATGACCTTACAGAATACTTTTCCGATGTTACTACTAACTGATATCCCCCTATAGTTATCTAGAACTTCCTTATCCCCCCTTTTGTGTATGAACGACACCTTACTTTCCCTCCACTCTCTGGGGACCTCTTGCTTTCGCAGAGCCAGGTTGAAAAGGTTTGTCAGGACTTCAATAAGTGCCTCCCCTCCATTTTTGAGGAATTCGTTCGGAATTTCATCAGTCCCTCCCGCTTTACCATTTTTTAATTTCGAGACCACGTTCCGCACTTCTTCTGCCGTTATTTCGCTACATACACGATTGGATAGGTTCTCCTCCACCAGTGTATTTCTTTTTGGTGGGGACCCACTGCCCCATCGCCTATCGTTTATCTTTTCCCAGTGCTTGACTAACTCTGAAGCGATACGGCCTTTATCTTCTGTACTTTCCCCATCCACTTTGATACTCTGCACACTACTTTTCCCCCGTTTATTTACCCAGTTCCAAAATACGTTTGAGCTCGAACCCCCCGTTTTCTTTATTGTTCTGGCAAGACTGCAATTGCGCTCCTTCCTATTATTATTCTTTATCTCATTCACCTTTTTCCGCGCCAGTTCATATTCTCCTTTCATTAGTCTCGTGTCATTGTTATCCACCCCTTTAAGCTTCCTACTTCTTCTGTAAGCAGCGCATTTTACCTTCCTTTCTTTTATAGCCTTTTTCAGTCCCTCGTTAACCCTGTATCCAAGCTCTCTCGTTGGGACCCTCACCCTTCCTATACAATCCTTCCCTGCCTCTGTTAGGCTATTTACTATGCCATCTGAAATACTCTGGACATTTGCATCCCTAGGTATACATTCAAGACTTGGTTTTAGTTTTTCCCGAAACTGCTTCCAGTCGGCTCCTTGTTTTAGTCCCCAAACTTCCTTGAAGGTATTTCTGTCTCTATTCGTCTTTTTGCCCATAATCTTAACTGTTATCAGGTTGTGATCACTACCCAAGTCATTTTTTCCCTCGTCATCTATTTCTACATCTATAACCTCCCTCCATACGCTAATGTCAGTGAGTATATAATCAATTATTGTTTTCTTATCGTTCCTCTCCCAGGTCCATTTACCCTTACATTTCGCATCCCTGTTCAAGATCTTTAAACCAAGCTCTTTTGATAGGTCCAACATCTTCCTCCCATTCGTGTTAATTTTCCTATCACCTCCCTGTATGCCCTCCTCCTTATCCCCGATGTGCCCATTGAAGTCCCCCATTAGGACAATACTGAACCCTCTGCTTTCAAGCTCTGTGATATTCGATCTAAGAGTTGTATATATTGAATCATTCCACTCGGGCTTACTTCCCTCCACTGCTAAGTATACAACACCAACGGCAACACTCCTGCTTCCTAACTTGATTTTTGCCCAGACTATTTCGTTGGATACTGGAATCTGAGTCCTTGCTTCTGTGAGATCTGTAATCAATGAGGGCTGTAATTCCTCTTTAGCGTAGATGCCAACACCCCCACCCCGTTTCTGACCCTCAGTTCGCCCAGCTCCTATCCACACGCAACCCTTCATCTGATCAGCCCGCTCATCCCGTCGTATCCACGTCTCACTTAGACCCATTATATCGAAGTCTCCTTCGTCCATCAGTGTTGATATTTCGCTTACTTTCTTGTGCAGACCCTGGATGTTGCAGTATCCAAACTTAATGAATCTTTGTTTCTTTGTCATCACTGGCACATTATTATAACCCTGGTGTGTCCCTGTGTTGTGCATGTTTGTTGTTCTTCCTATGTTCCCAGCATTTGTGCCCCTCTGGGTTATCGGCTGTGGTCCCCTACCCCCTTTTTCTCCAAAAAAGGCCCAGCCACCTGTAAAATTTTTTGGCCCAACAGGTCTGTACCCATCCTACTTAAATGCAATCCGTCTCGCCCATACAACTCTCCTTGTACCCAGAATGAGTCCCAGTGGTCAATGAAATGTATTCCCAAGTCTTTGCAGTGCTCTTCCAGCTCCTCGTTTAGTGCCATAATCCGCGAGTTCCTCTCATTCTCACCACCCATAACGGGGAGCACCCCTGAAACGATGATCCGAGCATTCCTGCTAAGTAGCTTACTAATTAGGTCCTTGTATGTGTCCACCAAACGAACTGATTTCCTCTCCCTGATGTTATTGGACCCCACATGTAATACCACTACCGGATCAGGCCCCGACCCAGCTACAATACCGTCCACTCTATCCCTCAGGTCCTCCACTTTAGCCCCTGGAAAGCACAGAACTGTTCTATTTTTACTGTCCGGACCACAGACAACCTTGTCGATCCCCCGAACTATGCTACTTCCCGCAACCACCAACTTACTTTTGTCCCTCGCCCTATTTATCTCCTCTAGTCTCCTATTGTTTACAGCGTCCTCTTCCTCTCCAACAGCCCCACTCGGAATCAATATCGGTATCGGTATCTTTGACCTAGGATTACTCCTATCCTTGTCCCTCCGTCTCTTTCCAGGCCCTGAACTACCTGGACTACTCCCCTGGTCTTCTACCGAATCCCTCCTCCTTTTTCCTGGCCTAGACCCCAACCTACTATCTGTTGCAAGTACCTCCATCTCCTCCTCTAACTCTTCCGAATCGAGCACATCAAATCTGTTTCTGGTGCTGCACTCCCCACTGCCTTTGGACTTTACACCCCTATCTACCTGCTTCTCTGGCCCCCCTTTCCTACCACTTTTGATAGTCCACGCCAAACGCTTTACAGCATTGCTCCGGCCTGGGCCCCCCTCATCTGTCCTACGTATTTTTCTAGCAGCCCCCACCTCATCACCTACCTCATTCACATCAAAGGTTCTACCCCCATGTTTCCTCTTGGAACCACCGACAACCACCCATCCTTCTCGGAAAGCTACTTTCACAGGCGTAACTCCAGACAGCCCCGCCCTACCAAGTTTTCCCTTCAGCTCAGCAATCTCCCCCTCAAACTTAACAATTGTCTCAAGTAGGCGGAGGATTTCCTGACAGTTTGCACATACCTCTCCATATCCCATCGAACGAAAGTCCCCATACATCATAGAACACTGTCTACAAACTTCAAGCCCAATATCGCCATCGGTGGCCCCACCAACCTGGCTCTGACCGACACCCCCAGTGACCTCTGTCTGCACACCAATACTTACCCCGTTGGCACCGTTGACCTGGACCGCGATATTACACGTATTTAGCTCCATACTTACCTCCGTCTGAACAGTCCTGCTCGCCATCAGCAAGACAAAATTACAAAATTACGCGATCGGACAAGAAAAACTGTAGACACGCGACAAAAGGCAACACGACGAACCGTTCGACAACTTAGCGCTCACAGTTTTATTTAAGGCCTCCTAACTTTGTCCCAGTTACTATACTAAACTAACTCCCCACAAAGTTGAATAAAATAACCTGAAAATGAAATATATATGATTAGTAAACAATAAAAATACTTAATTTCGATTCGTAACCAAGGAGACTTCTTCTGTATATAACTGTGGCATAAACGATATAGCCATAGCGCGTTCTATGTCACACGCTAGCAGGAAAAAGATGTCAACTCCAAAATCTTAACTTTATGCGAAGGACAGATAAAAAAACCTGTCGTTGACATGTTCATTTCAAATTTGCATCTATAACTGACTTAATGTTTCAATTTATTGGCTGACGCACAATGTCTTGTTTCCTTGAGATCAAATATTCTTGAATATTTATAGACGATTTTGAAAGGGAAATCTCTTTTAACAGTTATGTTAAAATCCAATTATTTTCGCCGTAACTTATCTTAAATTTTAGACGACGGATCAGTTATAAATCCAAATATGACTTTCAAAAATATCGTATCAATTTATAATTCATGAGCGCGACTGAAAGGTCAGCAGCTCCGTTGGATTGACATACCATAAGAGTGCTTTGAAAAATCATTAATACGAAACAAATGGATGTGCTTCGTGTGCACGTTTTGATGTTTTTCAAATTTGTTCAGCGACTGGGAAATATTTTTTTTTAAGATGGCGATTCGCATCACCATACACGTCAATCTAAAATAATTCAAATATTAATTTAACTATAACAGTAACCAGAGGCTGTGAAAATGGGGAAGGGGAAGTGGAAGACATCGGGGATCTATACCCCACAACCCCCTCAACCAAACACACTTTTTTGCTTTACTCTACAATGTGTGCGCGTCAACAATGATCACAAAAGCGGACAAAGAATTTCAAACGGAGCGCGACAGAAGCGCTATCCAGTAGAAATTCTCTGTCCTCTTTCCTACCGACAACACTGTAGAATATTATCTCTAGAAAAAGGAACGAGAGAGCATTGAATAGGAGATGGTGTTTCCATTGTTTTTTTAGGGTTTTTTCGGGGGGGGGGGGGGTTGTCACGCAGTCTTGACCGCCGTGGACTGGTCACTCTCCACGGGTGGGCAATATTTCCACGGACACTATAATATTAGATTCCAAACACTAATTACAAAAATAATCATCATCAGTTTAATTAATGAAGTACCGGGGTGTACCCGGTGCTTCATTAATTAAAGTTTTGCTGATGATGACTTTTTATTACCTGATAAACGCTTGCGTGGATATGACTTTCGGTTTTGACGGACGGCGGGGGTGATGAGGTATGTTTCCGCCTTATAAAGGCTTTTTTATTTTTTTGCCCGCGTGGTGTAAAGTTTTGGTGTGTGCACGGAAGATACACTTACAGATAAACGTACACCTTTCAATACGTGGGGTTTATACACTTAAATTTGCTGATATTGATTTCAAATGTAAGCCGTTTAAACTACGGGTGCAGTGTTCTATTGTTCATAACTCTATGAATGTCATTACGATGCAAATCATACCAGTAACCATGATTCGAATGAATTCGGAGGAGGACGTTCTTAAATTTTGCATAGAATGGTATGGTGAAACATTAGAGAGGTTCATTCCCACTCAGCCAACATTTTGAAATTAGCAAGTTGCATCTAGCCAACATTCTTGATTTCACACCTTCATGAGATTTACTTATGGTCTGTTTCAGATTTACATTATTATCTTCAACTTACTCACATATGATATTTTAACTTTTTATAAAACTTTTCAAAGCGGTCAACTGTTTAACACATTTATCAGTATTTTTATTGAATTGTTTTCATTGAAAAAGACTTGTGGCTTGGCTATTGGTAGTAAAAACAGAGGTGCTCTTTGAACCTAGCTACTGTTTTAACGTTGAAGGATGGCACAGCAAGATAAACAAATTGTGTCGGCATTCACATCCAAATATATTTCCTTTGTTGACTTTATTAAAACAAATCAGGTATATTTAAAATAAATTGTAGAGAGAGAATTCTTAGAAAGTGTAAGTGGATAAAGGTTTATTTATTTTAAATATACCTGGTCTCTTTCTATGAGAAAATTCTTAGAGTGGGATAAAAATGTGACGCAGAGTACAGCTTAATTGGGGATTAGCGCCTATTGTTCTCCATAACATCAATTCCCACTCAGCCAACATTTTTAATCTTACCTGATTACCCTAAAATTAAAAATGTTGGCTACGTGGGAAGACACCATTAGATATACTATTACGAGAAAATTGCCCCCATTGTGACTGACTGCAACCGCAATGAATGAGTCGGACTGACGTAACATGAAAATGAAAGCGAACAATCTTTTTTATCCCTTTTAATAAACGAGAACAAAAAGGCCAAAATCTAACTGAGAAAACTACTTTATCACAATGCACATGTAATGCATTGTATCCACAATTAGATTATAAATACCACTGGAACATTCGTCAGTTGTTGCCCGTGAAGATTGATATTTCACCAATGTGCCCGTTTCTTATCTTAAGAAAAAAGTGGAAAATTCAGCTGGTCCAGTTTCATATTACACGAGAGGTAGTGTACTTGTTTTATCAAACGTTGATGCAATTAGGAATACGAAACAAAAATTACAAAACTTCAAAAAGGGTTGAAATACCCATTATTTCTATTTGTTTGGAATTGGGGTATCAGCGATCGACCTTGTCTTGATTTCAAAAAACATAAAAAAGTATCAACTATTGCTGGGGAAATATCTGAAGTACTTCGCAGTCTGCGCATACTGTTAATATATTCATTTCAGAACGCCTAATTTGTTGATATATCTGAATTTTCCATAACCATAACTCTTTATCTAACGCAGAAGATACCAATAATTTATTATTTTTAATATTATTTTTTCAAAGTTTTCAAAACAAATCAACAAAACCATATCATGTGACCATTCATTAGAACGAGCTCTACGAGCTCGTTCCAATGAAGGGTCACATGGTGTGGTTTTGTTTATATATTTTTTTAAAAATATAAATAAATAAAACTGCTGAATTTTATATTACGCGAACGGATGTAGTCGATTCGCTATGTAAAGGCTAAAAACGTAAATTGAACTGATTTCGTTAAAAGAGAGTGAGACAGCATTTCCATTTGTTCAAATCATGCAAATACTCGGATACCACCATGATCATTATCAACAGAAAATTAGAATGTATCAACTCAATTTAGAAGAAACTCCACGACAGCATCTAAATGTCACCATACTCTCAGAATATCTCATTTTGTAATAGGATTTCGAATTATATTAAAATTGATTCTATAACATGAGACGGATGTGTGCGGGTATTCATTCATTAATCCAATTTATTAGGTGAAATATTATTTTCCTTCAAAATGCTGCTTTCGAAAATAACATTAGTGATGATTGGAAAATGTATCAATAACACGAAAATTGAATTCACAAGAAAAATTGATGAGGGAAGACATGAGACAATCTAGACATCTGGGATAAAAAGACTTGCTTTCCCGAAACGCAACTTAGCGTCGATAAAACCACAGCTGTGGATGTTTGTTTGTTGCCTTGTTTATAGGGGGTTCGATGATAGGGCCCCATGAATATAATATAATATAAATTTCGGGTCGAATGGAATCCGAATCGAATAAGGGAGAGGGTTTCGAATCAAACCGATTCGAATCGAACCGCTTTTCAAGTTGTACATTGGTCTTCTTTCGACAGTAAATATTGTCAGTCTCCACAAAACAAGTGTGAAACGGAGACTCGTCTATTTGACTAAAGAGTTTTAAAAAGGCGGAATATCTCAGAACGTAATCAAAGTAGTTTCGGAGGCGGAACCCCATTGAACTCTTCTTTTATTATCAGAGTTCACGAGAAGACAGACTTTGAGAACATCTAGACCATTCCAAAATTTCCGAATCGGCGTGACTCAATAGAATTGAATCGAATCAACTGACCGATATCGAATCAAATGGAAATTTTGATGGTTTGCGGTACCCTATTTGAGAACACTTTCAACAACCACGTGTATTTCATTTCGGACAGGTTTACGGGTGGAGAGAGCCAGCAAGCAAACAAATTGATCGCGTGGTGTCGGTCATGTGGGGACGTATGTCAAAGATTATCAGAAATGTAGCGAAATTGTATTTCCGACGGCAGCGATGTACAGCTAAATTATTTTCTTGCCCTTCCTTATCCTTTCGTATACACACTAAAAACTAAAGTGTTAAAACTGACACTTTCAAGGTGTTAAACCCATTCTAACTCTTAGGGTTTGATTTTAACACTCAAAGTGCCATACTTTAAGCACTTAGACATTACAATCGTCAGACATCTGAAACTTGAATGGATGGCACTTCCCATGTGTCTAGCATTGGTGGTTCTTCCAGAATCGTCCAAAATTTGATTTGCGCATGGTGGGTACATAAGTAAAAGGACACAACGCAGATGACGCGGATCAGGCTCGAGAGTTCGAGCCTGATCCGCGACATCTGCGTTGTTTCCTTTTAAGTGTCGCGACATTACACTTGTCAAGTGGTATTATTGTAATACCTGTCAAGGTCTGGGATATCTACACTTGAACAAAGTGCTAGTTCAGCACTTAGTAAGTATTAAATACAGCACTTCAAGTGTAGTGTTTAACACTTTAGTTTTGAGCGTGTAGATACACCAACGGCCCGATGCTGCCATCATAGTTCACTCAAACGTTTATGGTGGCAGGGTTGTTGTGTGCAAACATGGTTTGAATGTCCATCATCCCTCTGAAAGTCCTGTCCGAACCATTTTAAAAAATGTGTATCCTTCCTGTAAGTACACTACCTCCAGTGCTAGAGTTCCTTCTTAGCATCTAGAGTATATGAAACATTTTCAGCTCACAGATTCTAAGAACGGATAAAAAAGCAGTAACGATGTTGCCGCTTATGCTCAACAATTGGTCTGTTAGCTACCGCTTGCTGGAGCTTTTCGTGATTTTCCACAGAAAATAAAAAAAATCTCTCCAGTAGAAATCTTTTCCTGCGATGTTTAATTGGTAATTTTCCTCGCCGTATTGAATAAAACTCGCATGTGTTTAAATGATTTATTCATGGTTTTCTAAATTAATTATGCCCACACTCAGATCACATCGAACCGATACGTGTGGTTTGTGTCACAATATGAATGAATTTATTTTCTTGTGCTTTCTGTTCCATTTATTTTATTACGCCTCATATTATGTGGTACTTGGTATGCTGTCGTTTGTTGGGACAAAGCACGCAATGCATGCTGTCTGCTTCCGCAATTTCAACAAGAAAATCGGAACTGGAAAGACAAATTTGACATCAAACACAAATGTAGAGTACACATTCAATTACATAAACTATTTACGTCACGTCATATTAGAAACATAAATTCGTATCGAACTTGACCAATGTCACAAATCTATCGCAGATGTACTACTTACGCACTCCTGGAAATAGTCCGCAAATGACCGTTTAGGTTTGTGTGGATCACTTCAGTTGTAAAATACGCTAACAAACAACAGCCTGCAGGAGCCAGTACTATAAAACTTTTACAATTGTATTTTCTAGAATTGTATTTTCTACCTATTAATATAACTGATTAAAATGGATCATTTGCATTTTAAAAGATATGGCAATTTGCCAACTGGCCAATTGCCATATCTTTGAAAATGCTAATAGTTCATGTTGATAAAATCATAAGTAGAAAATATAATTCTAGAAGATACAATTGTAAAAGTTTTATAGTATTGGCTACATGTTGGGACAAACTAATACAACATAAATTAATTTTCTAATCCAGCATTTTTGTCTGTCAGACTTGACAATCTTTCGGGACTGACTCGACTGAAAAGATGCGCATTGCATCCACATATGAAGAGCGTGTCAGAATGAAAGAATGTGGATTGCCTCCTTAAAATATTCAATGTGACCCTTTTCGCGTGGCCTTATTTTCTAATTTGCAGTCTAGAAGAATCGTACTTAGTTTTAAGTTAATTACCTTGAATACTGCAACGCAATGGAAGACTTTGCTGAACAATTGTACAGGAAAACTTACAAAACTTCAATTTTATCTGATAACCATAGAGTATAACAACCGTTGTATATACTTGAAGTATATACAACGGGTGTTGTATATAATTATAATTTATGCGAACGACCTCTGACCTCTTTCAATTCCATTTTCATTCATTCATTCATGAAACATCGTTATATCACAGGACAGGTTTTAATTGTACGCTTATTGCACTTTGTCAAAATCCTCTGATGGTGTCATTTCTTATTTATTTTGCTTCAATAAAGGCACCTAAAATTTTGCTTCAAAACATTGTAGAAATTACTTGAATGTTAATAGTAATTAGTATGCGGCGACTGCGAACTATTTATAGTCACGGCCTCGATCAAAAGTACTCGCGGAACTGCGCTAATTAAAAGTTCGTCTGCTCTACCTGAAAAAAAAAACACTTCGTAAAAATTGTAAACAAACGCAAAATTATTTGTTATATTGGGAATCCAGCATAAAACACGGAAGAAAACTGGAACGATGTCAAAAAAAAGAATAACTCTACTGAAACACCGTTTTGTTACTGTTAATAGAATAGTTGAAATTTATTTTGTTCCAGCGCAGTTACATGATGCAAGAAGTGCAATCGCACTTTACAATCGCCGTCATCGATTTTGTAATGTAAGGGACACAACTCTATGCGTCTTGTTCTATTTCTTTTGTCTCGTAGACTGGTTTTCTTTGGAGGCCCGTGGGAAGCATATATAAGTTGGGTAGACGCACGAGACGTGCGTTGAAATATGGTTTATTTTTTCTCGGCGAAGCCTCGAAAAAATAAACCATATTTCAACTCGTTGTATAACACAGATATAAAAACACACTATATGTTTATTGTCTATATATACAATGGAAAATGCTTCCATTTCTTTTTCGCAACTGTCAACATTTCTCACTTTGGGTCTGTCAAGGTGATAGCTAAACGTTGCGATTTTGTTGTATAAAAGTGTAAATATTTTCGATAATATTTCTGCCTGGGTGAAATGTAAAGCGTCAAGATAGATATGCGACGGACCCCGAAAACAGGTTTGTCAAACTGGCGTTAATTCAAGAAATTCTGAAAGAAGTATGAAATTTAATGTCTATTATGGCACCCGTTTTCAACGTCATATGGGCTTCTGATAACAGATCAATAGTAAGAGAGGCAATAGTCTCTTCTGTAATAATTATCTGGGTAATTAAAGACCAGTTAAATTGTAATTGCTAAAACCAGTGCATCACATATGTTCTGGACACACACCCATATTACGCATCTATCCTGTCTCCGAAATGTCAAAATATACCAAAATGCGAGTCTTTCAAAGGAACTTGAAAGCGAGTGTTAAATTAAGATAGATCTAAGCGGCCAAGTTCAAGAGAAGCGATTAACTGAGAATAAATGTTCTGGCTATCTAAATAAAAATCGGGGGGGGGGGGGGATTTCTCGAAAAATTCATTCCAGCCAATTCCAGTCGGAAGGTGTGTGAGGCTGTGGGTCGTTGCGAATAGATGGGGATGTCCTATGCTATATGTTAGACAAGGTGCCACATCGATGCGAATGTAAAGGCACGTTGTGATGTAGGGGGAGCCACAGAGCTCATATTTAGAATAAGAGCAGTCGCTGCCAAGTCGGTGGCCATATATGAGAATAGGATCAGGAATAGGAAGAACGAGCTCAGGGAGCTACACGCATTTAGGTAAACGGCATTGCCTGTTTTAGAAGGTAAGACACACATAGGCAGTTGGCCTGAGGGCACTCAGAAAAGGTCCGAATTTAGCCTTGGCCGTCGAGGGTCATAGGCACCAAGATTGAAAGTCCGCGTATTGTCGTAACCCTGTGAGGGTTGTGAGGAACCGATTGTAGTTTGTTAACGGTTGCGAACCGTAGTGGCATAGTAGCCAAAGAAGTAAACACTGTAACGTTGAGGTCTAGGAACCGTATTAGGAGCTTGCGTAAGCGCTTGAATAGCTCGCGAGATAAAATAGTTTTAGTCGGTGCGAGAATTGGTGATGTTGAGAACACTTTGCAGAATATTATTATGTAAGCTTTGTTAAGTATATATCTGAAGGCGAAGAATAACTTAACCCCGTGAGAGCCAAACAAAGCGCAAAGTGATCGTGAACTGTGGTAGACGCCGATTGAATTGTGGTTGAACTGTGAGAACGCAGATAGATTCGCACAAGCAGAACTTTATATGTGTTAAGCCCGAATGGCGGTGAAGTTAACCCTGCGAGGAGGAGGCAACGAGAAGTGAATAGACACTTTGTATTCATCACAAACCGTGAGAAGATGAAAATGATGTGAGGTCGATCCAGCGGACACAGCTAGCTGCGGGAGACGTCGAGGGCCCTAAAAAATAAACTTTTATTCGCGTAATTAGTGTATTCTTGTGGATAATTTTGTGAGTAATTTGTTTCATATTATATTTCTTCGTACATGTAAATGAATAATCTTTCAGTGATTTATCGTTGATCACTCTTTGGCGTTGTAAGCCACAGACACCTTCAGGAATCCTAAGAGTCCCAAGCGGATAGGGCATTGATAAGTGGGCAAGGTTTACGTTCGAACTGGGGTTCAGACGACGGTCACTGGCTGTCGTCTGAGCACTGTCTAGAACATAACTTTTCCTCAATCACTTAACCCCCGGTAATCCTGCGACAAGGTCCACGGAGAAGAGTGAGTTGAGATGGATAGCTGGCACCAAAAAACATGAGCCACTTTATTAACCCTTTACCCAATGTAACAAGAAAAACCGGCCACGTTATTCTCAAAAAATCGTCAATTAAATCTCATTATTTTTCATTTTTGTGTCAAAAACATAGGTTATGACCCCTCTTTGGGACAAGCTCCGCGAGCTCGTTCCAACGAGGAGTCGTAACTTATGTTTTGGAGACAAAACAAAATTAGTTATTCAAGAATTTTATTTGCAAGTGTCGTCTGCTTTTCATGTTAGGTAAAGGGTTAAAACAAGAGCAATTATAGTCAAATTACAGAGTGTTACATGGACAATGAAACTACTATGTCAAAGTTGATGAAGTATAATGTTTGTTAGTTTATTAGGGTTCAACGACACTTCAAGGAGGCAGGAACATTTCTTGTCGAGGATAAGCAACGCAGGTAGCTGTCGGAATTTACAGCCCACGTATCCAGAAAAAGCAGGATTTGCATTGGCTGAAGACACGCGTAGCATGGGCGAGATATTCACTTTAGTACACATACAGTGCCACCGTACTTCCACTTGGTCAACAGTTCGACACGAAATCGCGCCATCTTCGTTATCATGTGTGTCGTGCCCTTGGTAGAGATACTTGCCCAAGTGAGTATACAGTCCAGTCGCCATGGAATGGTCATAATCCACGCGTGGGCAGTGATCTGACAGGTATTAAAATCATCATCAGAAAAAATTTAATTAATGAAGCTTCATTAATAAAATTTTTGATGATTATTCCTTTAATTAGTGTTTGGGATCTAATATTATTGAGTCCGTGAAAATATTACCCACGGTAGAAAGTGACCACTCCACGACGGATGTACTGTACGGTGGCACTGTGTACTGAAGTGTACACCTCGTCGATGGCACGCGTGCTGTCAAGGTGACAGCTTGGATTTTTGATTTTGTTGTTTAAAAGTATTTTTATCTTTGATAATTTTTCTCGTTCGGGCCAAGGTATAAGAATGTGCGTTTACATGACAAACCCCGAAACCTGATTTGTCATTTAAGCAGACCAGCAATAATTCAAGCGCTGTTAATTTAGCATGAAATGTTATGTCCATTACTGCATCTCTGTTTAACGCTATAATGGGATATGTGGTAAGAGATTAAACGTAGTGGAAGCCAGTGCTCTCCTGCAGTCACTATCTGTGTAATTATGGCCAGTTAATAGGTAATTGTGGAGAAAACAGTACATCGCACATCTTCTGGACACACACTCATAATACGCATCTACCCTGTCAAAATATGCCGAAGTGTGAGTCTTTCAAAGGAACTTTAAAGCGAATATTAAATTCTGATAGATCTAAGCGGCCAAGTTCAAGAGAAGCGATTAAACAGAGAATTAATGTTCTGACTATCGACATAAAAATTGGGTGATTTCTCGAAACATTCACTCCAGTCTGAAGGTGTGTAAGACTGTGGGTCTCGCCGAGGAAATGGGGATGTCCCCTGCTACAGGTTAGAGGCGGTGCCGCATTGGTGGGAAAGTATAGGCACATTGTAATGTAGCGGAGCCACAGAGTTCATAATTAGAATAGGAGCAGTCGCGGGCCAAGTCGGTGGTCAAGTCTGAGTGTAGGATCTGAAATAGAGAGTGCGAGCTCCTGGGGCTGTTATTATTTAGGAAGACGGCATTCCTGTTGCAGAAGGCAAGGCAAAACGTAGGCAGAGTAGGTTTGCCTGTAAGAACATTATTCTGAGATAAATATAGGGGAGAGTTAACCCCAGTGGTGGCGACTGCTTGAGTGAAAAGCGTCCAGTAAAGTGACAATACGTTAGTGGCCGTGCGACGGCAGTGGAAAAGTGACATTCGGTCACTTGTTAGAGGGAAGGTGACACAGTAAAGTGACAATACGTTAGCGGCCGTGCGACGGCAGTCGTAGAGTGACATTCCGTCACATGTTGAGTAAAAACGTCCGGTAAAGTGACAAAAAGGTAGTGGCCGTGCGACGGCAGCGAAAGAGTGAAGTGAAGAGGCGACCAAAGACCAAACACCAGCGAGAAGGAGTTTTCCAGCGACAACAGAGAATGCGGACCCGCAAGTGACTCAAAAACTGTGTTGGTAGGGTGTGATTGACGTTTTGTTTTCTGATTCATTGGATTTAAGGTAAATCACAAATTACCATATTCATTTATATATATGTATTAAAATTGTTGTTTTTGGTGAACCCCTGTTGATTCATGCTTTTTGACGAAAAGTCACTGAGCCCTTCAAGATAAGAACCACCCCATCAAAAGTGAAACGGGCGAGTTCGTCACGGTAAGACATACATACGTTCACGCACGGATTCAGACGGCACTCCTTGAGGTTTGGCAGAATACACGGAGTGAATCTATTTCTTCCAGAGGCGACAAAGCTCGGGTTCCAACACGTGCCTTCAGCTGATGTTTCGACCTGAAGTCCAACGCATTAACCAATGAGCCACCACCCTCCATAAATAAATCATAATATTCTTTAGTACCTGGAAACACAAGCTGAGGACTAATTAACCCTTTACCTAACATGAAAAGCAGACGACACTTGCAAAAAAAATTCTTGAATAACTAACATTTTCATTTTTTGTCTCAAAAACATAGGTTATGACCCCTCGTTGGAACGAGCTCGACGAGCTCGTTCCAACGAGGGGTCATAACCTATGTTTTTGAGACAAATATTTTGAAAATTAATTGGCGATTTTTGAGAATAGCGCTGGCCGGTTTTGGCCGTTACGTTGGGTAAAGGGTTAACACTCTATCGGAACATATCGCAATCTTCCAGCCTTCATGTAACGTAATGACCACAAGAGGGCGTCGTTATTCACAAAAATCGCAAAATACCTTTCATTGTTTTGATTATCTTTTTGCCAATGAGTGGCCTTAAGGTATGTTTTCGAGTCAAAAGATGAAACAGATGAGTTATTCAAAATTTTCTTTCGCATGTGTCGCCTTCTAACCGCTGAAGAACGATTGTGATATGGAAACAAGTTTACAAGCCACACAGATTTGTTCTTTTTTTAGAGGGTGTGGGGTGGGAATTTCTATGTTATGCGACTCAGGCGTGACATTGCGAAATCGAATATTTTCTGTGGTAATCAGTTTTGTCATTTCACGTGTATCACTTTTTTTCAGAAGTGTTCTTTTGAATTATGCACCGTGCTAGATTAAAACAGACCCGACATTGGATCAAAAGTATTTTTCCAATGTCCGGTATGAATAATCGAGATTCGATTCAATATCGATACCATACATCTCGAATCAGTCTCAAAATTCGATTATGCCGAATCTCTCATACTAACTTCAATTTGTTCCATTTCCAACAAAAATTGGATAAAATTGCCATTAGACAATTCATTCATGTTGGCTCAATTCAATTTCATATTTTATTGTGTAATTGACAATGGTTAATTGTTAGGTAAGTAGTGAATTTTGTCCGGGACATTTTCCATAGTTTTAGTTTTTGAAGGCTTAATTTGTTACTATTCACGTTCTTAAGAACGTGAATAGTAACAAATTAAGCCTTCAAAAACTAAAACTTTGGATAATGGGCCAAACTGTTTCGGCGACTTTTCTACAGAGAATATTTGTATATTGGTGTTTCAGGTCTTCAGTCAGTCTTGTAAGGGCCATTACAGTGTTTCGTAACATCTGTTTGGGGCACTATGAAAGAACTTGTCTTTTAAGATTCGATTCGAGATTCGATTCGATATCGATATCACAGACAAGATTCGATTCGAAAAAAAAAATGTGATTCACAGATCCCTACTTTCGAAATCAGGAGTTTCGAAATAATATGCGATAATGCATCTTTGGTAAGCAGCTACCGCATTTAACTATTTTTATCTACCCAGTTATCTGCAACTGCAAGCTTTGTTTGCTATGAAACACCCCAAGTTAGTCAGAAAGAATACCAAAGAACACCTAGAGCAGCAAAATGTGACTACACGAACAGAACAATTACAGACGTCCTACAAAAAGAACAGCAAACCATTCTGGCAATGCATCAAAGCCAATGGAGACTCAATATGGGAGGCCCTACTGCTACTAAAGGGTACACTAATCAACGAAAACAAAGACGAAGCAGGAGTACTGATCGACGAATTCAAGTCAATATTGGTCTCCTTAAATCTGGAAAATTAACAGCTAAAATATATGTCTCATCCAATACACCACCTCTGACTATAAGCAGAGTTACAAAACCGTCCAAGATAGAGTACCGAATAGGACCCTGGAATAATATGCAGAAGAAGTCAGTCCAGGTCTGTCGTCATTCTTCCAACATTCAGCTGATACTGGAAAATTGCGGTAGGAGTGGAGAAATACAAACATCTCCAGCGTGTATAAAAAGGCTGATGAACACACCGTGGGAAACTACACGCCCGCTTCTTTCATATCGGCCGTTTGTGAGCTGCTGGAACATTGTATATGTAAACACACCTTCAACGTTCCGTCTTCGGAGCGCTGTGTCTTCGGAGCGCTGTGTTTTCCATTCCCGGCAAAGTCTACATGCATGATTTATATTAACAGACGCCATGGATGTTGATATCAATATATATCGTGCCAGAATTGGAAAATATAGCGCCACGGGTCACTTTACCTGTCAAACACGCATGGGTGCCACATGTATGAACAATTTCTGCGTGATGACCCGAAATACTCTTGTAATAACGAATACGAGGACTCTGAACACGACCTTCTTTTTTGTCCAATCTATAATACCCAAAGAGAAATTATGTTTCAAAGTATAGGTTACACCATTGAAGAAATTAACATTATCTTATCCGGAAATGAAACAAAAACAGATTCAGAAAATATTCACATTTTTGGAGCCGTGAATAACTATATCGAATAAACGATGAAATTCCAATGATCACCCGAGTAGTAGAATAACTTGCCTCATTCAGTCATTACATCCCATTATCAGACTGAAGAGTCCTATCAAGACTCATGCCACAAGTTAGTTTGACAAAAACTTTAATTGATAGTGGACTGTGTCTAGAACAAACTTCACAACACTGCACTTGTTTACGCACAATTGTTGTTAAAATAATTTATATTTTATGTATCGGTGAGGTATATACAAAGGCATATGCCTGTTTTCCAAACCATTTCATGACGAATAAAATATTGTTTATAAAAAAACGTCCTGTAAATGCATAGAGTACTTACCTCTCTAAACCATGGCTTAACCCTTTACCCAACGCAGACGATATCAAAATTTATTATTTTAAATATCATTTTTTAAAATTTTTCAAAACATTTCAACAAAACCATAACATGTGACCCCTCTTTGGAACGAGCTCGACGAGATCGTTCCAAAGAGGGGGTCACATGATATGGTTTTGTTGAAATGTTTCGAAAAATTTTTTTTTTTCAGCTGCTGAATTTGCATATTACGCGGGCGGATGCGGGCGATTCGTTGGGTAAAGGGTTAAGATCAGACTACCCCCTGACAAAAGTAAAACGTTTCAAGTCCAATAACAACAAACAAACGTAATACTTTTGGACGTCTCCAAAGCTATTGACACTGTCGGGTGTAAAAAACTGCTATATAAACTACACACGTATTCCACACGCGCTCAACTGCACAACCGGCACACATGCGTTTACCGGGTAATAAACGTCATGAGGAGCAAAATTTCAATTAATGAGGCATCGGGTTGTATCCGGTGCCTCATTAAATAAAGTTTTGATGATTATTCCTACAATGTGTGTTTGAAATCTAATATTATTGCTCTACGAGCTCGATCCAATGAGGATATCACATGATATGGCTTTGTTGATATCTATTGACTTTTTTCAACGGCTCAGTTTGTAAATTACGCGGGTGGATGCGGCCGGTTCGTTAAGAAAAGCGATAAACTACATATGAAGACAATTTCATCCAGTGAAACCTCTTGTGGAAGAATATTGTTAGAGGAAATAAATAAGGAAAATGAACAAGGGTTTGCTTCAGAATCATTACAAGGTCAATTTGCTCTTGTACGCAGCCAGTTCAAGTTATATTAATTTGGTATTATAATATGCTATTATCCCTGACGAAAGAGATTATCGTTCTTCCTGTGGTTACCCTGCAACTATGACGGTCGGAACTTACACCCATAATGGTTAGTACTTGTTTGATAACTGACTTAATAGCCTTGTACCAACCACTTTTGTAATACAACCACTTTTGCAATAAAATTTATTACAAAAGTGGTTAACGTGTACCAACCACTTTTGTAATAAAACCACTTTTGTAATAAACTAACCTTTATTGTAATAAACTCATTTCGGTGATAAACCATGGACGTCCATTTTATAGTCGGACATTGGGGTGGGGTGAGGGACTAGTTTACCTAAACATGTTTGTGTGTCGTTCGATGGAATAACGTGTCCATTCACCAGTTAAAACACGGTAGTGACTGAAGAAAGTTCGCAACCACTTTTGCAATAAACTTTATTACAAAAGTGGTTATCGCGTATCAACCACTTTTGTAATAAAACCACTTTTGCAATAAACTAACCATTATTGTAATAAACTTAATTCGGTGATAAATCACGGACGTCCATTTTATAGTCGGACATAGGGGTGGGGTGAGGGACTAGTTTACCTAAACATGTTTGTGTGTCGTTCGATGGAATAACGTGTCCATTCACCAGTTAAAACATGGTAGTGACTGAAGAAGTACGCAACCACTTTTGCAATAAACTTTATTACAAAAGTGGTTATCGCGTACCAACCACTTTTGTAATAAAACCACTTTTGTAATAAACTAACCATTACTGTAATAAACTCATTTCGGTGATAAATCACGGATGTCCATTTTATTGTCGGACATTGGGGTGGGGTGAGGGACGAGTTTATTTAAACGTGTTTGTGTGTCGTTCAATGGAATAACATGTCCATTAACCTGTTGAAACTTGGAAGTTACTGAAGAAAGTAAGCAACGACTTTTGCAATAAACTTTGTTGTATAATAGGTTAGGTTTGTCATTCAACGTAACGATGACGTAATAAATTTATTGCACAATAGGTTAGGTTTGGCATCCAAAGCAACCGGTAATGTAATAAATTTACTGCATAATAGGTTAGGTTTGTCATCCAAAACAACCGATAATGCAATAAACTTCATTGTATAATAGGTAAGGTTTGTCATTCAGCGTAACCGATGATGTAATAAATTTGTTGCATAATAGGTTAGGTTTGTCATCCAACGCAACCGATAATGTAATAAATTCATTGCATAATAGGTTAGGTTTGCCATCATACGCAACCGATAATGTAATAAATTTATTGCATAATAAGTTAGGTTTGCCATCCAACGCAATCGATAATGTAATAAATTTACTGCATAATAGGTTGGGTTTGCCATCTTACGCAACCGATAATGTAATAAATTTATTGCATTTGCAGTTAAGTTTTTTTCCATGCAAGACAACCGCTGATGTGTTAAGTTTATTGCATTATAGGTTAGGTTTGCCATCCAACGCAACCAATAATGTAATAAATTTATTGCATAATAGGTTAGGTTTGCCATCCAACGCAACCGATAATGCAATAAATTTATTGCATAATAGGTTGTATTACATTACCGGTTTTAACGCTGCTTATCGAGTGGATTGTGTGGGTAATTAAAAAGCGCGCAGCTCACGATACATGGTAAAATAGACTGCTGTATTGTTGGGTCAGAGGGGGTATGTCTACCACAGCATATGTCTGGCGGTGTAATTCCTATAACGAAAAAAAATAAATAAAAAGGAAAAACAAGTTACACAAGTTATCAAAATCTGTTTAATAGGTCACTCGAAAAAGACAGGACGTTTACATCAGCTGGACAAAACTTCAGTGTACAGCTGACTGGCTTGCTCGACTAAACATTCCATGTCAGCAGGATTGGCACATAAGGAGCTTTGTGTTGCCAAATGCGGTAATGAAAGCGTTAATAATATTAATCTAAAATGGAATAAACATCTTTTTTTTATATCTGGTCACGGGTTTTGTTGCGCTGATCCACTTTGCATTCGGGGGCCACGGGGGTCAATGTCCCATGAAAAGCAAGATATTCAATTGGTTGGTAGCACATGGAGGGATCGCGCCAGATTGACCATGAGTGGTCACTGTTACTATTCTGCATTAAGCATAGGCCATTTCTTTTCAAGAACGATGAAAGTTCAGACACGATTATTGCTACGGATAAGTTAACCGTTGCGCAGTCCGTCCATGCCGCACAAGATCAGGAGCATGCGTAACTGGTTTCGTGTTACGTGGAAGGACTAGATCAGAGTAAATAAATTTCTTTTGACTACTATACATTTGCCAACTGTTATATTGCCAACTGAAACACTCATCCTTCCGGTATGGCAATATACCAATCGGCCCGTAGTCAATTGTTACAGAGGCAAATTAGGTTCATGAAAGTTCAGACTCAGCTGTTTGATAAGATTACATGTGCGACTGCACGTACTTTATTACTCCGTTTCAGAGCGAGCAATCGGGCCAGTGGTGAATCCTTTTCATGGATGCAAAGGGATCAAAGTTGAATCCAGTTTATCACCAGCGTCCAAGTTGCGCCATTCTTTCGTGTACCAAAAAGCAAAGGGGAATGTTTTACTTGTTGTCTTGTGGCACGCGGAGAGACAAGACCAGAGGGATAACGTGCAATTGAGTTTACTACTGAATACTCAATAGCTGTTATATTTGTTATGTTCATTAAAAAACAAAACAAAAACAAAACGGCGAAAGTTTAGATTCATTTGTCAGAAGTGATATGATGCGATCCCCTTTTCAAGGTTGCAGAGTCAGACCTGCTATCACACCCCTAAGAGCAGCCGCTTAGTACAGCAGCAGACCAGCCAAAGACGCCCTCTTGTAATTCAGATGGATCTTGGAAGTCACGCCATGTCACGTGACTGTGGGCGCCCATGTGGTGTTGACATGTAACCAATGTACGTGGTGATGTGACGTCATTGCCATAGCGATACGAGGTTCGAATGCGCGTGCGCAGCTTGGGTGTATATGGGGACACGTGTTTTGGTCGTCCATTTTGTGTATAGGGGGCGTCATCTTGATTTCTCAAGTGTCACGTGGTTGTCTGGTGACGAAACCTTACCTCTTGGTATAAGATCGGGGGTATGTTTTGAGGGTATGTTTGATTCGATGAGAGTATGTTCCGGTAGTATGGAATTACACAAATGAACCCGACTTTCGTGCATTTTAGTGGATTTTACTCTGGTAACCATGTTAATGTTGTAGCTGGAGCGTGGAAATGTTCCAGATCCAATGTTTGTACGGAGTGTGTTTTGGGAAAACATGGAATTACCCCCAAACAACCGATATTAAATATAGAATTACCCAAAACAGCTTGACAATGTCTAAAAAACTATCCATGGATGGAATTTTTTCTGAAAATATCGCATCTTCCAGACACGATGGACGGCAGCGGCAGGAGCAAATGGGACCAGGAGCTCTCGGGATGAGGCGGCAGAGGCGGCAGGGAACCAGAGGCGTTTTGGGGGTATGGGCGGCACGGGGCAGGGGCGGTCAGGTAGCAGAAACCGGTGCGGGGGGGGGGGGGTAAGGGCACTAGAAGCGGCGGAGGCTCCTCTTCTTCCATTTTCCCTCTCTGTTTATTGAGGCTATGATACGTATGATTTTGCACGCATTGAACTCATTTTCATAATCTTCATTTTGAGACATATGATTTTGCGCGCAATGTGCTCATTTTTACAGCATTCATTGTTCCATTCGACGAAAAACGGTATTCAGTGGGTCTATTTATTTATTTATTTATTTATTTATTTATTTATTTATTTATTTATTTATTTATTTTATTTATTGCGGTTTTACGACACTTATATAGTCTGAGTCATTTTGTGTCGGTGACAGTGTTTCGAGTGGAGGACCGGGTTCAACGGAGCTTAACTTCAATGATGTTGCTGGCTGATGCACGTCCACCTGTATTGTAATAATTTACTAACACCAGTCAATAGTGTGTAATAAAATTTCTAATTTTCTCGCCTCATTTGGGGTTAACAGTGTGCGGAAGAATTCAACCCGACCTACAAAAAGGGACAACAAGATCGATAGGAACTACGGGGTTTAAGACAAACTGCGCCCGTAGGAGGAATTCGGGCAGACATATTAAAAGCGATAGACGTCAAACTCAGCTTTCCCCATCCATCCGTGTGCAGTAAGATTTTTGCGCCCACCAAATTTGGGAACAGATTTGATGCTACTTTGTGCTACCCCCTCTCCAAACAAACACAACGTCCGGCCATAAAATGGACGTCCATGATTCATCACAAAAATAGGTGTATTACAATAATGGTTAGTTTATTACAAAAGTGGGTTTATTACAAAAGTGGTTGTTACGCGATAACCACTTCTGTAATAAAGTTTATTGCAAAAGTGGTTGCGTACTTTCTCCAGACACTGCCACGTTTCAACTGGTGAATGAACACTTTATTCCATTGAACGACACACACACATGTTTAAGTAAACTAGCTCTCAACCCACCCTAATGTCCAACTATAAAACGAACGTTCGTGATTCATCACAAAATAGGTGTGTTACAATAATGGTTAGTTTAGTACAAAAGTGCTTGGTACGCGATAACCACTTTTGTAATAAAGTTTATTGCAAAAGTGGTTACTTCAGTCACTTCCAAGTTGCAACATGTGAATGGAATGGACACGTTATTCCATTGAACGACATACAAACATGTTTAGGTAAACTTGACCCTAACCCCACCCCAATGTCCAACTATAAAATGGACGTCCGTGATTTATCACCAAAATGAGTTTATTACAATAATGGTTAGTTTATTACAAAAGTGTTTTTATTACAGAAGTGGTTGTTACGCGATAACCACTTTTGTAATAAAGTTGATTGTAAAAGTGCTTTCGTACTTTCTTCAGTCACCACCAAGTTTCAATAGAGGAATGGACACGTTATTCGATTGAACGACACACAAACATGTTTAGGTAAACTAGTCCCTCACCCCACCCCAATGTCCGACTATAAAATGGACGTCCGTGATTTATCACCAAAATGAGTTTATTACAATAATGGTTAGTTTATTACAAAAGTGGTTTTATTACAAAAGTGGTTGGTACGCGATAACCACTTTTGTAATAAAGTTTATTGTAAAAGTGCTTTCGTACTTTCTTCAGTCACTACCAAGTTTCAATAGATGAATGGACACGTTATTCCATCGAACGACACACAAACATGTTTAGGTAAACCAGTCCCTCACCCCACACCAATGTCCGACTATAAAATGGATGTCCGTGATTTATCACCGAAATGAGTTTATTACAATAATGGTTAGTTTATTACAAAAGTGGTTTTATTGCAAAAGTGGTTGGTACGCGTTAACCACTTTTGTAATAAATTTTATTGCAAAAGTGGTTGTATTACAAAAGTGGTTGGTACATAGCCTCCAATAATATTCTGACAATTTCTCAATAGTTTGAACATTCTCAGGGTTTGAACATTAAGCCCGCCAGATTTGGCGAAAACAAGATTAAGTTTGTATAAGTTTTATTCACGTGGCCGAAAATTATCTTAACTTAATTCATCACAAATACAATTCAGCTATGAGATAAAGGCAAATGAGAAAATAATAGTCAGAATTGAAAGGGAAGTTCGAAAAAAATTATTACACCCCCCACTCTCGAAGAGAATGGGGGGGGGGGGGGGGGGGGTATACTGGATTACATGCGCCCATGCGTTCGTCCGTCCGTCCGTCCGTCCGCACGTCCATCCGTACGTCCGTTCGTCGACAGCGATAACTCAGCAGTGCGTGGATGGATTTCAATTAAATTTGGTATGAGGGATCCTTGGGGCACAACGCTCCCGCCCATGTTGCAAAAGAGTTGCCAACATATTTTTCACCAGGGTTACGGTTCTTGCCAATTTTTATGATTTTTGGGGTCTTTACTTTGTTTTTAATTCGTTTATGCTTCATAGTTCCAGCACTGCCGTGGGCGTATCACTGCCTTCAGCGATAGCTCTTCTTAAGTTTCGAATAATGAATCGAATCTTCAATCGGTTCTACACACTAAAAACTAAAATGTTAAAGCTGACACTTTCAAGGTGTTAAACCCATCCTAACTCTTAGGGTTTGATTTTAACACTCAAAGTGCAATGCTTTAAGCACTTAGACATTACAATCGTCAGATATCTGAAACTTGAATGGATGGCACTTCCCATGTGTCTAGCATTGGTGGTTCTTCCAGAATCGTCCATAATTTGATTTGCGCTTCGTGGGTACATAATTAAAAGGACACAACGCAGATGACGCGGATCAGGCTCGAGAGTTCGAGCCTGATCCGCGTCATCTGCGTTCTTTCCTTTTAAGTGTCGCGACATTACACTTGTCAAGTGGTATTATTGTAACACCTGTCAAGTTCTGGGATATCTACACTTGAACAAAGTGCTAGTTCAGCACCTAGTAAGTGTTAAATACAGCACTTCAAGTGTAGTTTTTAACACTTTAGTTTTTAGCATGTACGATTCTTTTTGATTTGTTTTTGAATCCGGAACATTGAATATTTTTAAATCCTTTCACGGGAGAGTTCATCCGCGCTCAGAATGGTGGGCGACAGCGTGTTATTCCCATGGTCTCCTCGGGCATTCTCACAGTGCGCGAAACAGATCTGAAGCCTGAGAAACAACGTGAGTGACCGCAATGGTTACTGCGCGTAAACTCTGATGTGTTTACAGAACAGATGAATGAAGTGGGGTGGAAGACTCATTGGCGGAAAGGAAGCGCATTTATTGTTTCGCCGTTGGCTACAAATCAACTTTTACATCTCCGCGGAAATAATGACCGTGATCACGGTGATTATTTCCGGCACAATTCATAAGCTGAAGTGTTGGCCTACAGCGGACCAATAAAGACGATTCGAGTCCTCCAATACGCCCTCAATAACTAAGAACCAAAGCTGTCATTGTCATTTGATTCGATTTGAAATCCGGTCGATTTCGAATGCTTTGGCGGATTCGATTTGATATTCGATTTGACACACAAATTTCCTATTCGTATGGTGATATGAGAAACTAAGTAGAACAAAAGACGAGTTATATTTTTATGTTTACCCTGCCCACAGCCCATGTTCAGGATATTGAATCATTAAGACGTTTTTTGCGAGCAATTGCAATACTACAAAGAAAATAAGTACTCTGGAATCACTGGTCGGCGGACATTCAACAGGTACTTCAATATAGGTTATTACCACCATGTGGGTTTTCGAGATGATGTATTGAGGTCTAGACCCCGATATGTGACCCAAAGACGAGGTCGAAACTTCAATACACCATCTCGGAAAAAACATATGGTGGTAACAACCTGTTTTTTACAATATACCCCCATTATGTTCGCATAATTGAGGGGTTGCGTACAGTTTTTAACGGCGTCTTTTTGGCAATCATTTAGCTTCTATGAATTGATTATTTATGAATGAAGATAATGACTTCATGGTAATGCGTTCTTGCGTTGTACATGACGTAATCCAAATTCACTGTTCTACTTGTACTATAACCGCTGAAGATTATAGTAGTGTTTCACTTGTGTGTTTCTTTGTGTTATTTTTCACGTTTCACGCATGGTAGGCCTATATAGAAATATCATCATGGCAAAACAATGAGCTAGTCTAATCTATTTCGTCAAAGGTAATAACCCGATGTCAATAGATTTCAGGTAACAAACGTTCTCTTCCTGGATTGAATTATCGTATGTGCGCTTCCAACCTTCAATATACATTTTTATTTCCAAATGAAACAAAATACTGCATTTTGATTGGCTGAGAGGTATAGTGTAACTTGCAATCCACGGTGGCTTTTTTTACACCGTGGTTAACCACGGTGTAAAAACAAGAATATACAAGAGCAAGCAAAATGGCTAAAAAATTCCCATTTTTAATTATTAGTTCATACCTTCTGCTCTGTTATGTTAGAACAAAAATAAAAAATACTGGAAGCTTAATATTTATGTGCAATAAAATATTACAGATATGGATGTAATTGGAAATGGCTCATTGAGCCAGTTCCAATGACATCCATATTTGTCTGGTTTTGTTAAGAAACTTACAAAGTACAATTGTTCTGTCAATTTTGCCCACAGTGTAGGTTGAAGTATTAAGTACACCAAAATTCTTGGAATAAATCCGTTATCCTTGTGTTTTCCAGGGTGTATGGGAATTTACACCGGTTTGGGAACTCATACACCCTTCGGCTTCGCCTCAGGGTGTATGAGTTTCCAAACCAGTGTAAATTCCCATACACCCTGGAAAACACAAGGATAACTAATAGTATTTTGTCTAGACATTTTTATTTGCATTGGGGGAAATTGGTTCTTGTTGTAAGATAAAATACCATCTTTCAATATAAAACATCTTTCTAAGGATTGTTCTAATCAAACCAATTGGATCGCAGAGAAAACAGAGGTATAAATGTAACGTATACATTTTACACTCTCATAAGAAAAACTGGTTAACTTATGTATATTGGATTAAATATCGTTTACTTAGTTATTTATATACACACATGGACGTTTCCTTTTCGTTTTATTTAAATGCAATGATTTGTTTGTCATGTGTGACAAATTAATTGAATGATAAAGTTAAAGACGTGTCAAGAATTAACCTACACTATCGATTATCGTTGATTTCGATAGATTAAAAGTAATTCGTCTGAAGGTTGTCGATTTACTATTTTAGGAATATTTGTGAAAGCCAAAAGCTAATTCTTTAACTTAAATATGCGAATGTCAACTTGTTAGGGTGAAGTGATTACCTTTGAATTCGCACCACCGAAGACTTACTATCTTCACGACCAGTCAAACCTCCCATTACCACGCACACACATTTTGATTAGGCTGGAGTGAGTGACTTGGAACATGGCCATACCTCAAAGACTAGGGAATTCGACCACGTCATTGATTTCAAAACCCGATAATTCGTGCAGAGCAGACAGTGCAGCGCAAATGACTTTAAACAATCCTGTCACTGATTTTAAAATTCCTTTCAGTGATTTCAAACCACATGTCAGTCACTACATCAAATCTACGTGACAGGCTGATTGGGATGGGGCGACAAGTAACACGCTCCGCCGCTTCCGAACAACTTGCAATTTTCAATATCCCTCTAGAAACCTTTGAAGAAAAGATCATGTAATTCTGACACGATGTCACATTAGTTATATAATACTGACACATTCCTTTTTGTTGGAGAGTAATATGAGGCCAGAGAATTTTCCTGGCCAACAGGTGTTGATACGGAAGGACATTCTTTTACAATTCACTGATTTTAATCATGTTAAAGGGCAGTATTTCGCTGTAGAATCTCCAAGAGATCTATTTTATCATACGTTCCCGCACAAAATTATATCGTTTCTTAAAGTAATCACCCTTTTTGATAAATTTTGAAATTATTTTTATTTTTTTAAACCAGAGAAGTCTCAAATCATCAAGCTGGTTTATAAGGTAGTCACTACATGTATATACTATTAACACCATTCGTTACACCTATCTTTGACATTCTATTGTAACTATTAAACAGTTCCCCCTTTTAGTTATTTGAATTTCTTTTTGGCGAATTTCATCTGTGTCGTCTCCTATATTTGAAATTTGTTTTGCAAGTGTCGTCTGTGCCGTCTGCGATTCGCACAGGCAAATGATTATATAATAATAATGAATAAATGTTGATACAAAATTTCCGTGTCTAATTATGTTCTCACAAGTGGAAGGGCGGAGCAAAAAACAGATAATCTGAAAAAGTAATGGTGTGGAAGGTGTGCATGGCCTCCACACCTTTCGGGCACCAATGTTGTTAATTAAGCGTAACATGCTGTATTTGAAGATTTAAGGACGTGCATGATGATTTGACTGTCATAAATTGAAGTCAATCGGTGACGAGTCAGCGAATCCGGTAACTTGAAACGTATATTTGCAACAGTAAAACCGACGTTTACGTCCCGTAATCGTCATATACACACTTATAACATACTTCGATAATGAAATTATTTAATAAACAACCATTTTAAACTTAAAACGTTGTTTAACTGCAGTGTTTGTGTTTTGCAGCCAAATCACGGACCCACATGCACAAAAGGCATGTAGTTTTGTTTCGCGTACACTTTGTTTTAACCAAACTGTCTTTCGTAATATTCGTAAAATAGTCGTAAAGTGTTTCGAAGTTGGACAGCATAAAAATGGCACAAGTATTGTTTTGGGAAACATTTGCGGTATTTACTTAGGCATTTCATAGGAATATCATACGAACATACTTATGAATGTCTTATGCACATTCGCAAGTCACATTAATGAAATTGGGCCCTGCTGAACTGAAATAAACAGAACAGATCGTCGAGAATAATAACATAGAGAATTACGCAAGAATATTATTCAAGTACAATGATGTTTCTTTGATAGTTTTTAATTTAAACTTAAGGAAATACGAAAGACTGTCTTCCCAGGTGTATAAATAATAAATAATATATTACACGGGCAATATTTGAATATGAGAAATATTTCGACGAGTGTTTGGGGGCATGGGCGACTTGACGATGGCCGATTGGAGGAGGTGTTTGGCTGTAAACCTAATTTGTCTTGACTTTGGTGGTTCAAACCCTAATTGATCAAATATTTCAGCTACATCAGCAACCCATGCCTTCTTTGAAAGTATGGGTTGCTGATGTAATTGGATTAGACAATCGGGATTATAGTTAGCCCTTTGCGACTTTAATTATTCTGACGTTCAAACGTCACTGGGAATTCAAAGTTTCGTCAATGTTTTTCAAACAAAATGCGGCTTCAAATGTCGGAAAGTACAAATAACAAGATATTTTTCACATTAGTGATTATTTGGTTGAGGGCTAGATTATTTTTGGTGGTTTGAATTTGTTATTCAAAACTTGTTTTATTACAAATGTATACAAACAAAATATTATTTGTTTGTCTGAATATTAAATGTAAGTTTATTTTTTCTGGGAAGCGAATGGAAACGGCCAAATAATCCATGTTGCCTCCTGAAGATGCTAATAACTATCTGTATCCATTTGTATTCATAATACTTGTATACAACTGCAATTTTCGAATAAAATTCTGTTCTGTTCTAAGCGAAAGTTTTGGCTTTTGCTCTGGTACCCTCATTTTTTGAAAGCCCTGATAGTGGTTTCTAGCACTCAACCAGTTCAGATGTCTTGACTGTAGGATTATATTAGTATTTTAAGCTGCGATAACATTTGCTCAACGGCTGTCACTGAACACGATTCGGGAGATAAAAGGAATTGAGGTTAAAACTTTAAAAAATCGAAAAATAATAACAAAATAAATGACCACAAAGTATCAACGCGCTGTTTAATTTCGTACTTAATAACAGGTACAAAAGTATCAAAGGGTTAAAACAAACTAAACACTTCTTTCAAATTTATTTTTGGATATATAAAATATAAGTGTAGTAGTCGTGACGCAACATTTTGTTTTATCAACACGTACATGTGTAGTACAGTCGCCGTGGACTGGTCGTAATCCACGCATGGGCAGTGATGTCCACGCATGCCTTTAGCAGGTAATAAACCCATCATCAGCAACATTTTAATTAATGAAGCACCGCGTTGTAGACTGTGCTTCATAGCTAAATTTTGATGATTATTCCTGTAATTAGTGTTTGCAGTCTAATATTATTGCGTTCGTGGAAATACTGCCTGCCCCGTGTGAAGTGACCAGTCCACGGCGACCGTAATGTATCGTAACAGTATTTCAAAATGGTCATTTTGGGACCCCAACAGCCCGATTTGGTGAGTACAGACTTCCGATTGTATGACCGATTGTGTGTGTGAGATATGCCCAAGTATCAAATTTAGTCTTGTGAGAAAGTACATCTAAGACATCTAAGACACCAACACAGACGAAAATATCCTTACTATAAAACTTATTGGGAGGACGGGTCACTCCAAATCCATTAGCGGCGGATCTGTGTGGGTGTTTTAAATAAAATAAGCAAGTGGGCGTCAAGGCCATGAAATGTTTCCAAGACAAACTATTTCGCGTATTCATGCACTGTCCCTCCGATACACTATTACCAGTGTATGGTTTCCCATATTAACCCTTTACCTAACATACCTAACATGAAAAGCAGACGACACTTGCAAAAATAATTCTTGAATAACTATTTTTTTTCATTTTTTGTCTCAAAAACATAGGTTATGACCCCTCATTGGAACGAGCTCGACGAGCTCGTTCCAATGAGGGGTCATAACCCATGTTTTTGAGACAAAAAATGAAAAAAATAATTAAAATTAATAGGCGATTTTTGAGAATAGCGCTGGCCGGTTTTGGCCGTTACGTTGGGTAAAGGGTTAAAATAGAACAAAATAACCCAGAACATCGGCAGTAGAAAATGTATCTTACAATACGTATGTATTGGGTCCGTAATTACCCGAATACATTGTGTATAAGGGGCCTCTGGCACAAAATCTCTCTCTTGCAACTGCAGGATACAAGCCTGTGCTTAATTACGATTTGTTCCACATTACTTCTAATACAAGATAACAAGCCTTCGAATGTCATTTGCCGTATACGTTTCTATACAGGAACAGGGAAAAATTCTTCTCAAATGCACAATTATTAAATAAGGCCACACAAAATCAATCAATTGATTTTCAGGTATTTTTTTTCAAATCAGTGAGGGACGGAGGGTTTTATTTTTAATTTTTATTTTTCTTTAGCAAAAAGTGAGCAAACACGGAGAGTATTTCGGATGTCTTTTTACACACAGAAATATAGAAAGTGCATATCTATACAAATAAATTCATTTTTAATTTGAAAAATAAACATTCCTCTAAAAACAAACTGTAGGTACTGCAATTCCAAGGCTTCTTATTCTTGCGATGCTCTTCATATTATCTTTGAAGTAAAAGTATTTAATCTATGGGGATTTGCCTCATTACAATTTATGGAAGAGTGCCTATAGTCACCTACCATCTATTGTAACAAGGTAAACATATTGGAGAAGTAACTAAATAATATACATCAATCAAAAAAGGTAAGAAGTTTCGGGTCTCCCTGAGTTTGTACTAATACTGGAAAACACTGAAAGGCAAGAAAAATGTCCAATGAGGAGGTTAAAATGCAATGAGGGATTGCCTGATAATCAAAACACCTTTTTAGCCTTATTAAACTGCATTACTTTTGTGTTTTTGTATCCAAGTCGTCGGAAGCATTTGAGTTGAAACAACACGCTGTTAACAGAGCACAGTGTTTTCTAAATGTTAAATAAACGCGCTCAATAAGTTTATCGGTGAATCGGGAAAGGCCAAAGAAGCCGTATAGTAGTTCCCAGCGAAAAAAAACTGTGTTTTGTTTTTTTATGGGACGGGGGAGGGGGGGAGGGGGGGGGGGGGTCGAAAATAAAATCTTAAACTGAAAGGCTAGTTAATCCAATTTATTGACACTACAAGTAGGAATTGTAAGATAAGTCTGTCATAGACTCATCGATATATAGAAGTAGTATGAGATGGCCTTTTCACCTTAGTTTTGGGGGACCCCGGGGTCTGACCTAGGTCAATGACCCCGCGCCCAAAACGCCCAGGCATTTTTAGGCTCCCCTCGCCCCTCCCAACGCCCAAGTCCGTTAGGCCCTCTATACCCTCCCCGCGCCCAAAGCCAGTTGGGCCCTCCTTCGTGCCTAAAGCCCGTTAGGCCCTCACCGTGCCCAAAGCCAGTTAGTCCCTCCTTCGTGCCTAAAACCCATTAGGCCACCCTCACCCTTCTCAGTGCCCAAGTCCCTGTGTACCTGTGCCCAAGATGGCGGCGTCGTTAATGCGCATGACGTTAACCAGATTGCTGCTCCCTTTTTGGGCATGCGCAATAACACGTTTCAAGATGGTGGTGCCCATGATATGTATGACGTCAACAAGATGGCTGCGCCCATATTGGGCATGCGCAATAAGGGCGGTACCCATGATATGCATGACGTCAACAAGATGGCGGCCCATACATCTTTTAGAGATACACTCATGCAAAAGAATACAACATAGCGGTCACTGATTTGGGAACGTGGAGGGCTGATGGGTGACTAACGGACTTGGATACGGGGAGGGGTAATGGGCACCCAAAAAGGCAAGGGCGCTTTGTGCTCTTAGTTTTAATATGTTTGGGGAAATCAGTCAGTACTTTTCATGTCACACACAAACAAAGTATTAGATTACATAAACTTTAATTAAAAAATTGAAGTTTAAATTTAAATTTAAACATGGCTTCCTTCATCTAACACAGAATGGGAAGGCTTTCCCCTCCCACCTATTTCAAATACATCTGTGTATGTAAACGTGCATCTGGTAGCTTTATCAACAAACAGTCATAACGGGTCTTGAGTTAATCCTCTTACGATTGTGTTGTAAATAAACTGTGTCTGAAGGTTTATCTTCATTCGTGTAACCTTTATTGACAAAATTACCCTGACTTGGCTTTATCAAACGTTGTTATTGTTGAGAGCATATCTGGGCAAGAAGAACAGAGTATTAATCTGTTATACAAACGCGTAATCAGTTTACTTCCTGCTGGGTATAGAGTTACCTGATGCCGGTTTTGTGGCTAAAGCCAAAACGGAATGGACAACTCTAAATTTTTCTGTCTATTCAGTTTTTATTTTCACATAAACAAAGTAGTTAATTGGTTTTACAGTAGTCAAAATAGATTTGCAGTCAGATTTATAATTCTACAAGTAATTTTTACTAAGCGGAAAATGGTTTTACAATCAGTTAAAATGGATTTTCAATCAGTTTTTAAAAGTGCTTTTACAATTGCACCATAATTAATTTTTACAACAATAAGTAGTTTTACAATAATTTTACTGGTAATCATACAAAAAAACATAATTAAATGTTCAGTAACTGTCTTTTGGTCCTGAAAAGGGCAGTTTTTGTTGTTTCTCTTGACTTTCTCTAGTTATCATCAAAAGCTGTCCGCACATCCAAAAATGTGTATTTTCTTAATAATGGATCAAAAAGGTATTTTCGTTTCTCAATTGCGAATTTTTCAGCTTCGTTCATTCCGTAACCTTCCTCATCCCGAAGTCGCTGAGCAGTTTTTCTAATTTTTCCATAGACCGGATGTTGTCTGAAGTGCCTTACTCGACTCATTGCCTTAAATTATTTCTTACAGAGGGAAGCCCTCAGGCTGTCTCTAAGAGCTTCCCCGGCCGCTTTGGTGGCCTTGTGTCTGGGCAAGCCATTTTCTATGTACGACATTTTCAATCTCTGAAATTGAGCTGTATTATCTTCACATGCTCTTTATGATTACAGTGTCTGTTACGCTTTCAGTAGTTGTATCACTATCGTCTGACTCTGAATATGTGCTCTCGCTAGAAACAGACAAGTTATAATCTTCGTTTGACTGAATGCCTTCACCCGTCATCCCAAACCCCCCGATGCAGGAACCATCTTCGTGTCTTTTGCATGTGAAGGTTCTTGAGAATGCTTTCCTACAAAATTTACAGCTGTGGCTCGGCATGTCTTCTCTCTTCGAACGCTCTGAGAACAAATGAGAACTGGGTGGACATCACGATTTATAAGACAGTGGAGAGTATCCCCAAAAACGTGCATGTTCATATCGGTTTTAAACATGTGCACATCGGTTTTAAACATATGTACATCGGTTTTAAACATGCACACATCAGTTTTAAACATGCGCACATCGGTTTTACATCGTTTTCCATCGGTTTCCCATCGCTTTTCATCGGTTTTCCATATGTGCACATCGGTTTTACATCGGTTTTACATCGTTTTTCATCAGTTTTACATGGGCTTTCATTGGTTTTACATCGGTTTTCATCGGTTTTAAAGCACATTTAGAGACTATTTTACCCTAAAAATGGTCTCGATGCCCTACAAATGATCACTAAAATGGTCTCTTTGCCCTACAAATGATCACGAAAAGGGTCTCTTTGACCTACAAATGATCACCAAAATGGTCTCTTCGCCCTTCAAATGATCACTAAAATGGTCTCTTTCATGTAGGTAGTGATCATTTGTAGGGCAAAGAGACCATTTTAGAGATCATTTGTAGGGCAAAGATACCATTTTAGTGATCATTTTACAGCAAAGAGACCCTTTTAGTGATCATTTGTAGGGCAAAGAGGCCATTTAGTGATCATTGGTAGGGCAAAGAGACCATTTTTAAGGTACAATGGTCTCTAAATGCGCTTTAAAACCGATGAAAACCGATGTAAAACCGATGTAAACCTATGTAAAACTGATGAAAACCGATGGAAACCGATGAAAACCGAGGTAAAACTGATGTGCACATATGTAAAACCGATGTGCACATATATAAAACCGATGAAAACCGATGTAAAACCAATGTGCACATGTTTAAAACCGATTTGCACATGTTTAAAACCGATGTGCACATGTTTAAACCCGATGTGCACTTGTTTAAAACCGATTTCCACATGTTTAAAAAAAATGTGCACATGTTTAAAACCGATGTGCACATGTTTAAAACCAATGTGCCCGTATGTAAAACTGATGTATACATAAAACCGACATCAGGTAACTATCTATACCCAACAGGAAGAAAACTGATTACGCGTTTGTATAACAGATTAATACTCTGTTCTTCTTGCCCAGATATGCTCTCGACAATAACAACGTTTGATAAAGCCAAGTCAGGGTAATTTTGTCAATAAAGGTTTCATGAAAGAAGATAAGCCTTCAGACACGGTTTATTTACAACGCAATCATAAGAGGATTAACTCAAGACCCGTTATGACTGTTTGTTGATAAAGTTACCAGTTGCACGTTTACATACATAGATGTATTTGAAACAGTTGGGAGGGGAAAGCCTCCCCATTCTGTGTTAGATGAAGGAAGCCATGTTTAAATTTAAATTAAAACTTCAATTTTTTAATTAAAGTTTATGTAATCTAATACTTTGTTTGTATGTGGCATGAAAAGTACTGACTGATTTCCCCAAACATATTAAAACTAAGAGCACAAAGCGCCCATGCCTTTTTGGGTGCCCATTACCCCTCTCCGTACCCAAGTCCGTTAGTCCCCCATCACCGCTCCACGTTCCCAAGTCAGTGACCACTATGTTGTATTCTTTTGCGTGAGTGCATCTGAAAAAGATGTATGGGCCGCCATTTTGTTGACGTCATGCATATCATGGGCAACACCATCTTGAAAAGTGTTATTGTGCATGCCCCAAAAAGGCGCAGCCATCTTGTTGATGTTATGCACAATAACGACGCCGCCATCTTGGGCACAGGGACACACGGACTTGGGCATGGAGAGGGGTGAGGGTGGCGTAACGGGTTTTAGGCTCGAAGGAGGGACTAACTGGCTTTGGTCGCGGGGAGGGCCTAACATGCTTTAGACACGATGGAGGGCACAACTGGCTTTGGGCACGGGGATGGTAAATAGGGACTAACGAACTTAGGCGTTGGGAGGGGTGAGGGGAGCCTAAAAATGCCTGGCCGTTTTGGGCGCGGGGTAATTGACCTATGTCAGACCCCGGGGTCCCTCAAAACTAGGGTGAAAAGACCACTCCCTACTACCTATAGAGATTATTACCATTATGTGGATGTATAAAATATGTATCCGAGTCGAGCTCCGGGTTCTAAGGGCAGATCACAACGAGTCGAAGACGAGTCGTGATTTACCCTTAGAACCCGGTGAGAGATACATATTTTGATACATATTTTGTACATCCACATAATGGTAATAATCATTTTATCTTACAATATATTGGGGATGAGTCAAGAATGTAGACGAATATATAACGAACTATTTATTCATACAGATGAACAAATAGAAAAAAATGGAACTCACGCGAAAGGAACGTGGTTGTATCCGACCCCCTGATACAAACATCTGTACCAGGGGGTCGGGTACACGACAGTTGCAGAGTTAATACAGCCTAAAATACTTGTTGATAGTAAGATATATGACTTTAGAAACAAAAGCTCGACACAACATTTTGTACATAAACATGATACACTACGTGTTTGACATGTGCCCAAGATCTTGAAAAATGAGTTATTTGAAGGATTTTTAACAAATTATGTATTTTTCCATGATTAAGTATTAAAAGAGGGACAAGGCACTGAACTTGCTGGCTCGAGAACTCAACGTAATATAACAACCCAGATCAGTTTACTGCTGTAATAATCAGGATTCACCTTTAGGGAACCTATATTTTATCAGTGAGACAAATTAAGTTTTCGCAAATACACGACAATTCTTGTTTTCAAACCGCAATTTCAGGTTTAGAGCGAGCATTACAAAACTCTCCCAGAATAAACAAGCGCTAAAGCAAAAAAATAAGGTGTCAATTTTTTATGCACTCCGACTTCAGTCGTGTCGCATAGAGTGATTGAAGTGTGCGTATGTCCGTCCGTGTGTATGTGTGTCCGTGTGTATGTGTGTCCGAGCCAATAACTCGAAAACTGTTGGGACCACAGTCATCAAACTTCACACAATTATAACGGACCATGGGAGGATGTGTCACACACCATAGCTGGGTTCGTACCTTCAAGATCAAGGTCACATTTCAAGGTCAAACTAAAAATCGGTCAATATTCGTGTCTCAGCCTTAAGTCAGAAACGAATCAGTACAATTGTTAAACTTTTTACAAATGTTAAGGACAGTCAGAAGGTGTGCCGCGTATAATCGTTTCCGCCGCATCTGCAAGGTGAAGGTCACAATTGGCCTTCATATGTTCAGGGTCACAAATCGTGTCTCAAGCATAACTCCAAATCTATTAGGGCTACGATCATCTAACTTCGCTCAGTTATAAAGGACAACGGGTGGATTTGCCACACACCACAGCCAGGTCCGTAAGGTCAATGCCAAGGTCACATTCCAAGGTCACACTGAAATCATCAATATTCTTGTCTCGGCCATAACTCAGAAACGAACCAAAGTACCAAATATTAAACTTTTTACATTTTTTGTTTGTTTGATGAATGTCAAGGTCACATAAGGGCATTGCCACGAAGGGGGGCATAGTCTCTTCCGAGTGAATCTATTGTTGTGCCCCCTACTTAAGTCGGGTGGCATATAGTGATTGAAGTGTGCGTGTGTCCGTCCGTGTGTGTGTGTCTGTGTGTCCGTGTGTGTGTGTCCAAGCCAATAACTCGAAAACTGTTAGGGCCACAGTAATCAAACTTCACACAGTTATAAAGGACCATGGGAGGATGTGTCGCACACCATAGCTGGGTTCGTACCTTCAAGGTCAAGGTCACATGTCAAGGTCACACTAAAATCGGTCAATATTCGTGTCTCAGCCATAAGTCAGAAACGAATCCTAGTACAATTGTTAAACTTTTCACAAATGTTAAGGACAGTCAGAAGGTGTGTCGCGAATAATAGTTTCCGCCGCACCTGCAAGGTGAAGGTCACAATTGACCTTCATATGTTCAGAGTCACAAATCGTGTCTCAAGCATAACTCTAAAACTATTGGGGCTTCAATCATCTAACTTCGATCAATTATAAAGAACAACGGGTGGATGTGTCACACACCACAGCCAGGTCTGTAAGGTCAAGGTCACATTTCAAGGTCACACTGAAAATCATCAATATTCGTGCCTCGGCCATAACTCAGAAACGAACCAAAGTACAAATATTAAACTTTTTACAATTTGTTTTGTTTGATGGAGGTCAAGGTCACAGATCAAGGTCATTGCCACGTAGGGGGGCATAGTCACTTCCGAGTGAATCTCTTCTTTCTTATATTTTGAACGCGTTTTACACATGAAGACAAAACAACACAAATTTGTTATTTTCCCCCTCACTAGCAAATTACTTCCGCTGTCTACTCGAAATGTCTAGATACATTATTCTATCTTTACTCTCCTCCTTGGTTCATTAAATTCGATTCTACTATAAAACATGGCTGGCGTTTAACGGGATAGAGCAGTAATATTATCAGGTCCCATATTATTATTATATATGGGTGTTCAAAGGTCAACTTTACCAGATTGAACATAATTTCTTTGTAATAAATAACGAATAATTTTATTCATACATCAGTTTGGAAACGCAGTTCGATACTGTGATAGATGAATTGAAGATGAAAATAGCAATTAACCTTTAGAAGCCGAGAGGCGCTTTTTCCAGAAAGGCACACGATACGTCATTTTTACATTAAGTATGATGGCCGCTACGTGATGTTTGGGGTAGACCAATCAATATTTATAATAATAGTTTAACGTGCAGCCTTAAGGCTGCACGTTAAAAATATTAATTGGTCTACCCACAAATAATGAGTATGGACTCTTCCAATTGTTGCCATTGAACTGGCATGGAAGATACCACCAGCGTTAAAGGGTTAAATTATGCTGATGGCTGAAACCCAAGCTGAGTGAAAAAATAAAATGGTTAGCTTACCATATACACACAGTATTCTTCTGGTTTGTTGAGAAGTTGAGTAAATAAAATTCTATTACTCTCCCACAATTTTTACTAGTACTGTATTGAAATGAGACAACATGCATCTCACATAAAATTCCTCTCAACGAAACTATCTTATCAAGGTGCATTGGTCTTATATACACACTCCGTCACCGTGCATTGTTGTTTTGCGTGTTCTTTGAATTGACAAATCAAACAAACGAATATAAAAAAGAAATTGTTTCCTTTCACTTGATGAGAAAACAAGATATAAATTTCACTCTATATTTTAAAATCCTGGTAAATACTCCCCGAGTCAAAAAACGTCTGATTTGCTTCTGAGGACAAACTACCATTCTTCCGGTGTCTGTTCTGATGCTGCTCGATTAAACGGATATCACGTTCTCTCAATTTGCGAAAAAAATTACACAGGAATATTGATGAGATTTTACCCACATACACTCGAGCTACACGGTGTATGCATATAGCGATGTGGCGACTTGGCAGTTGCTGACGTTCTAATAAAGTTTCTTAACAATCAGTAACGATTTTAGTATTGCCATTTATTATCATCGTTAACGCACTAGACATAAATTTCTATTTGGTTAGCTCGTCTTTCCTAGAACGAGCGCCCTCGCCAACAACGTTTGGGTAGTCTTCGAGTTAGGGCCCTGCCAAATCAGAATTTCTGTCATCGGGTCGAATCTCGTATCGAATTTGGGATCCGATGTTGACATCGAATACGAATCGAATCGGAAACAGCGCGAAATAATTTTCGTGAAAACATTTGTTATTTTACCAAATTACCCAGCATAAGCTCGTGGTTTGCACGTGCCGAGCGTAGCATGCGTAACCGAGTGCAGAGATCACGAGTTACATTGCTAGAATAGTACCAGGGCTATATCTTGACTCGTCTTCGACTTGTCGAGATAAGTACTGTTGTAACAATGTTCATGCAACATGTAAGGTAGACAACCATGCCAATCCTTCGTGACACAACTATGAGTTACCCGATTCAAAAATCCAGAAGCAGATTCGATGTCGACCCCGAATCAGACCATTGGTGTCGAAATCGAATCGAATCTTCGAAGTTTCGCAAGGCTGTATTTCCAGGTGGCATTAAGGTTCTCTGGCACTCTTGACGAGTCATTTCATGGCTGCTTGCCCTAAATTTAGAAAGCGTAGTTATGGCTTCGAATTAGACACCAGGTGAGATACCGAAACCAAAACAATAGTGTGTGCTGTTTGACTATGTGAAAGAAAATAAGTTAATAACAGACCAAATCATCGCAAACCTCCAACGCTCATGTTGGAAAAGTTTACTGAAGGTGAGAAAAACTTTTTGTTACCTTAACCCTTTACCTAACATGAAAAGCAGACGACACTTGCAAAAAAAAATCTTGAATAACTAATTTTTTTCATTTTTTGTCTCAAAAACATAGGTTATGACCCCTCGTTGGAACGAGCTCGACGAGCTCGTTCCAACGAGGGGTCATAACCTATGTTTTTGAGACAAAAAAATGAAAATATTTTGAAAAAAAATTGGCGATTTTTGCGAATAGCGCTGGCCGGTTTTGGTCGTTACGTTGGGTAAAGGGTTAACCCTTTGAACACGAGAGTTCGTTTTTCCGTCCCGGGTACATAATATGTCATAATTGCATTAAGTAGGATGGCTGCTAAATGATTGTGTGGTGAAGACCAATCAATATTTTCAACGCGCAGCCCCTAGGCTGCACGCTGAAAATATTAATTGGTGTATCCTATAAAATCAATATGGGCTCTTCCAACTGCTGTCACTTAACTGACATGGAAGATACCACCAGTGTTTAAATGGTTGAAAGATTACTTAGAATGCAGCCGGTTTGGTCATATTCTTCTAAATCCAGACTCATACGTAATGGCAGGATTATGTTCGCGTTCTCTTGGGAAGTTAGAAGACGATGGTAAAATTTTTATAATTTAATTTTCTAAAATGATATCCGATTTGCTTTCAAGTGTTTGGCCGAGGGGAGTTTTTCATAACTCTGTGAATATTTTTCTTATAACTGTTTCTGCTGTGTACCTCCCATTTGTCAAATAAAAAATGTGGGTTTGTCCACTGTGCAATTCAACTGTAATTTCTGCAGGTGAGCTATATAGTTGCTATTGGCATTGGTTGTTCACGGTAGCTTTTTCTCTTGAGTGTTCGAGACCTCGTGTATTAACCTAAGTTGACAATACACAAAAGTTGATATGGCTGCTATGATATAAATGGCGGTAGCCCCGGGCGCATAAGGATACATTATGATAAAAGCAAACACTCTGGATTAGATTATAAGAATTGAAGTGAATTATCTGTCGCTTTAGCAAAAAATCTAGGATGGGAGTGATAAATTTTGTATAGAGTGCTATACACTTCATACAATTTAACACGTCCGTTCCACATTCATACTATATAATAATAACTCTTTGGCCAGCCGCTGATTTGTCGCGGTCCTCATAAGAGAAGGCCATCATTCCCCCTGCACCCCACCCCCTCTTCCCCTCCTCTCCTCCCAGCATTCAGATATAAACTGCTTAATAGTGTCCCTCACTTCCTCTTTTTCAATTTCTTCAATAAGCATTCCTACCCTCTCCCTCGTGTCCACCTTCAGCCATCTATCCTTTGTTTCTTCACCCCACTTCTGCATTATTCTTCCAGTAAATTTTATTCTATGAGGTATATACTGTGGGCATTCCAAGAGAAAATGTTCCAGGGTCTCCACTACTCCAGAGTGGCACATTTGGCATCCCTTTTCCCCATCTCTCCCAATTTTTCCCCGAAGCTCCAGTGATCTTGATCTCAGTTTGAACAGCAGTGACCCTCCAAAGGTGCCATCTAGGTACTTCTCAAAAGCTGGCTTTTCTTTATATTGTAACCCCTGCAGTGATCTTTTCACGCTAACCCCTGCTCGCCAGTTTCGATTGCAATCTTCCATGACTCTCTCTTTGACAAACCTTTTGCCTTCTTTCACTCCTACTTCTATGTTTGTGACCTCTATCGAGTAATTGTCCATTAGTTCCCTCACATGTTTTGACCACCCCGTTTCTATATTAGATTTCCAAATGGTATCGAGCATCAATTTGCACCACCGGTTGTCAGGCAGGTTTCTCAAGTAGTTAAAGTAACACAGTTTTCCCAAATCTACCCTGTCCTTGATTTTCATCCACCCAAGCTCCCCCTTACTGCTTCCAAAGCTGCAGCAGTACTCGACCCTGTTATCCATCTGCCGGCATCATTCTGAGTACTTTCCAACTTCTTAATAACGGTTTGGTTTAATGGAATATGCAATTTGAGAGTATCAGCCTTGCCAGAGAAACCGCCAAAGCATAGGAAACATTTCAAATACTGATGACGATTGGCATCTTCTCGACAAGTTTGTCCCAAACTAAACTTTGAACAGTGTAATCTAAAACAATGAAAGTTTGGCAGATCCAGAACTTACTAGACATTCTTTATTCAACACTATTGTTTTAGAAGCCTGTTGAGACCCGACAATATTTGTGGAGAGGTTAACGGCTGAAGGAAAAAAAATACTTTGTTATATTTTTTCAATGCTGTCTGTCTTAACCGCTCAGTGTCTGCATGTTTTTATACACTAGTGAAACAAAAAGTATGCGTGAATTGTACCGTGACCGCTCGAAGCAATAGCATATCATCAGTGTCTTATATAGACAGTGAGCGATGTGTGTTTGAATCGGTGGGTGTTTTACATAACGAGTTGGAATGGCGTAGTCATATTTCGCGAGAGCCTACGGCTCTCGCGAAATATGATTACGCCATTCCAACGAGTTATGTAGAACACCCACAGATTCAAGCACACGTCGCATTCTGTGTTTATTACACAACCCATGCATCAAAATTCATTTAAACAAACAAATTTTAATTCCGATGTTTAAACCCAGAGGTGAAGAGTGCGTTTGTTTTGACTGAATCTGTACCGATCAAATGGATCGATAAAAAATCAAAACAACCTTTTCGGAACCAGTGGTTTTTGAAATTCGTATCGCTGTTTCTCTTCGGCTGGTGCCCATTCACGCCTAACCATTTGTGGCTATTCTACTGTTGGTAAAAATATTAGTACAGACATGTGCAGATTTGCAAAACAGCTGGACGAAACATTTTTAAAAGAAGATCGAAGCATGTCAAGATGTACGAAGATTTACCAAAATAAAGTTGACCAATTTAGATATAACGGATCCACAAAACGAGACGGCCACGTACTTGGTTAATGTTCTTGTTGAAAATGATTGGGTTTTTAAAAAATATTATCTCATTTTGGGTTAACTAATTTTTGGTCAACCGACTTTATTTTGCTTTGGACGTTTTCATTTTCATACTATGCGACAGACGGCCTATAATTGTATAACGAAATCTGGAAACGTTTCGAAGCGTAATTAGTCTAATGACTCGATGGGAAAGGAACTAGAATGAATGGTGCTGGGGAAAAAGTTCCGGCTTGTTCATCACCCATTGAATACAGAATCATTTATGTCATAGCGGCCATCCCGTGAAATACAAGGGATTGAAGTTGGATGGATGTGTAATAAATATATTTTATCAAAAAATGTTACTACTATTTTCATTTATCTACATTCAACCACCTCTTTACTTTTTTGTTTTGTTTGTTTTTTTTTCCCTGGGAAGCGACTGGAAACGGCTTAATCGGCCATGTCGCTTCCTGAAGATGAAAATAACTATCTGTATCCTATTATATTCATTGTATTCATTATACTTGTACATAATGGCATTCTTCGAATAAAGGTATTCCTAAAATAATATTTTCTACAGCAAAAGGTTGCAGCGAATCGACTATAACGCGCCGAGGCCGACTTCACTGACAACTACAGATACTTTACTTTGACGACGAGGAATTTAACTTTTTTCCATTTTTCGCTAAAGTAGGCGGCCCACAACCGATCAATGAAAAGCTGCATTTTTGACACTGCAATTTTCCGGGAATCTCTATCATGTTTTCTTGGTTGTATTGATAATCCATGCGGGACGTAACTACGAGGTGTGTAGGAGGTGTTACACCCCATCCACAAATATTTTCAGTCGGCACATTTTAATCTGGATTGGAGTCTTACACGTCGATTCGCTCTTGATGGCTGTTTACCTAACGAATCGGTCGTACCCGTCCGCGAAAATTACAAATTAAGTAGTTAAAAATATATATATATATTTTTCAAAAAATTTTGAAAAATTTGAAAAAACAAATATTAAAATAATAAGTTTTGATATCGTCTGCGTTGACGGTTGGGTATGTATAGGGGAGACCAATCAAAATTTTCTGCATCTGTATCCTATTCTATTCATTGTACTACAGTGCGTTGACGACGAAGACAAACACGTTTCTATTTTTTGCTAAAATAGGCGGCCCAGAAAAGCTGCGTTTTTGACACTGAAATTTTCCGGGAATCTCTATCATGTTTTCTTGGTAGTATTGATAATCCACGCGGGACGTAACTATGGGGTGTGTAGGAGGTGTTACCCCCCCCCCCCCCCCGCCCCCCCCCCTCCCAACCGATAATATTTTTCAGTCGGGACATTTTCATCTGGATTGGAGTCCTACACGTCGATTCGCTCTTGCTGGTGATCATGTACTTTCGTACGGGACTAGATTTGTTTCTTGGACTTGTGTCGCACACGCCGTTACTCTCGTGTAAATGGAGGCCGATGGGGATGCCAAGGTGCCAGCATGACCAATTGTGAGTCCGGTACGAGGTAATTAATAAGAGGTTGGGACGCCCATGCATCATGTATACTACATAGAGGATATCTAGTGTTTTTGAGTGGAAACCGAAAATTATCTCTTGAGTGACCGAGACAAATGTTTATTTTTCGCGAGCGTTTACGCGAGCGAAAATTACCATTTGTCTCTGTCACAAGTGAGATAATTTTCGGTACCCAATCAAAAACATTAGATTTTCTTTTTATTATACGCTTTTTATAAGAATCCGATAATCCACTCGTTTCAACCTTGAATTGATGCATGAAAGTAAACAGCGCATTGAATCATTGATATGCGGAAGTCATTTGATCGATACTCGGAACAGATAGCATCTTGCAATCTAATTCAGCTGGTGGGTTTTCTAGTCCAAACATGGCCTGAAAGTCCGTAATATTAGTGTTTGATTTGGTACGTCCTTTGAAAGGACGTACCAAACCAAAAAACTTATATTACGGACTTTCAGTCCATGTTTGGACTAGCGGATTCCATGCATCTATTCAAGGTGAACACGTGTTGAATTATTGCTGGAAATGATGTTTCATTGTACGTTTTTAGAACAAATTGATCATTTCCAGTGATAATTTGACTCGTATTCACCTTGAAGTGATGCTTTGAAAGCCGCCATTTTGATTGATACCGTGAAAGTGAAAATGTTTATATCTTCACAGTGGGGGATACGATTTCTATATTTCCGCAATTTTTTTCGATAATCTATTGTTTAGCGTATAATAAATGCATTTATCCACACAAACATTTCCTGGGCTTCTTTAGCTATAATTTGTGTTGACAAATATTCCAACCACCTTGATGATGTAGTTGGAATATCTCAGCAGTCGAGACTTGAGTCATGACAGTCGAAACAAACTGGCTGTACACCCCTCTTCCCCGATCGGTCATTTTCGCGATAACCCTGGAGCCATGTCTCGGTCCCGTCATAAACGTATCGCTTACTTAACCCTTTGAACACCAGAGACCGCTTTAAAGGTACAGGAACATGATATGTTATGTTTTAATAAAGTACGATGTCTGTTAGGCGAATGTATAGGCGAGACCAATCAATATTTTTAACGTGCAGCCTCAAGGCTGCACGTTAAAAAAATTAATTGGTGTACCTCCGAATAATGGTTATGGACTTTTCCAATTGCTACCATTGAACTGGCTTGGCAGACATCACCAGTGTTTAAAGGGTTAACATAATGGTTAAATCCGGCATGCGCAGTGTACACAAATCGCCATTCAAATTGTATTACCTTTTTTGCTTCTAAAACATAGCCGATTAGCTCTTATTACTACGAGCTCGTTGGGCTGGTTCTGATGGAGTCATAAGCTATGTTTTGGCATCAAAAATCTGAAATGCTCAGTAACTCAAGTCGTGGCAAGGCAAAGGTTATAATAAGAATGGATTAGTTATAATCTACGATTCTCTATTAAGTCAGATAAATATTCCACACTGAAAAATCCAGTTATCGTAACAGAACCGTAGATAATATCCCCAAGGACTATATACAAACAATATTTTCTGTCTCTGGAGCTGATCGATTGTAGTATTTTGAAAGCACTCCCCGTAGAATGCGTGTAATTTCCTAAACAGAAACACTGTTGAGGCATTTGGTTTGTAATATCGTGTGGCACAAAGTGGAAATCAGCGTTCAAGAGCATATCAAGCGACTTCTGTGGACTATTTTTTCTGTAACATGTGGATCCACCTTATCTTTTATACATCAGAATCAATATTACTCATGCAAATTGTTGTAAATGCACATATGTATATATTGTTATTGTCCAAATGTATTTTGAAGTTTCCGGATTAAATAACAACGGACGCATTTATCCAGACGTCTTTGTTAATACGTTGCAGAACGAAAGCTAAAAACGTATCTCAAATATTTCGCAAAAACCTTCAAACTACATGTACTGCTTCATGCGAAAAGACAATTTTTTGCCCCAAACTTCGAAGCAAGTTATGTTCACCTCGAGTGTTTGTGTGGTAGTAGCAAATGTAAGGCCGCTGTACTTTACGCCAGGGTGACGGCGCGGAAGAAAACAGACTGCTTTGGCTTGCAAGGCTGGTACTCTCAAATTGCGAATCTGAAATTTGACTTCAAATCGATTTTCGAATAAAATCGCGCAACAAATTCTGTTTTTAACCCTTCAAACCGAAAGGACCGTTTTTCATGAGCATGATACATCATAATTTTATTACGCGGGATGGGTGCTAAGTGCATGTTTGGGGTACACCAATCAATATTTTCAACGATCAGCCTTTAACCCTTTGAGACTTTATTTATCCTAACGTTCAAACGTCACTGGGAATTCAGTTTCTTCAGCGTTTTTTCAAAATGCGACGTCAAATGTCGGAAAGTATAAATAACAAGATATTTTTTTCACATTAGTGATTATCTGATTGAGGGCTAGATTATTTTTGGTGGTCTGACTTAGTTATTGAAAACTTGTTTTATTACAAATTATTTGAGAGTGCCCACAGGCACTCTCCAATAATTTGTAATAAAACAAATTTATATAAACAAAATATTATTTGTGTTTGACAGAATATGAAATACAAGTAAGGAATGTGTTGGCTTTTGCTCTGGTATCCTCATTTTTTGAAAGCCCTGATAGTGGCTTCCAGCACTCAACCAGTTAAGAAGTCTTGACAGCAGGATTATATTAGTATTTTAAGCTGCGATAACATTTGGCTCAACGGTTGTCATTGAGCACTATTCGGGAGAAAATAGGAATTGAGGTTAAAACTTTAAAAAATCGAAAACTAATAACAAAACAAATGACCACAAAATATCAACGCGCTATTTGATTTCGTACTTAATAAGACGTACAAAAGTATCAAAGGGTTAGTGTTTGGCATCTTTGTGCCGTAACTAGTGCCACTAAAGCTACTGTGCGAAGAGTTAAATCATGAAGGGATAGAAATTCCACTGATAATTGTTTCCGAAAATATTGTAACACAACATTGACATCCCTTATGACAGTATACCTTGGTAGGGTCGGCCGAAGTTCTGAGATACCCTTCATGAAGCGATTCATCAGAGAGTGCGATCCAACCGATGGGCTCCATTCAATGTGAATCATAACTGACTTTTAAAGCTGCAAAATCCTGTAGATCACTTGTATCTGCAAACGAAGTCGAAGATCCAGCGGATGGTTCATCGCATATCGGCCCAGTTGGGTAAAACCGAAGAGTCCCTGAAGTAGCAATAGGCCTGGAGCCTAGGTCTGCCCGTTGAAAATATTGTTTGGTTTACCCCTAAATAATGAATATGGACTCTTCTAAATGCTATCGGAAGCGCGGTGGCTCAGTGGTTACGGCATTGGACTTCAGCCCGCAAGGTTCACGGTTCGATCCCCGTCAGGGATAACCGAGTTATGCTCTTGGGTAAGGCGCTTAATCCCAATCGCCCCTGTGGAGGCACGGTGGCGTTGTGTACTTAGGCGTACTGCGCGTCGATGGTGCAATTGTCTCCAACCAGGGCTAACCCTGCTTTTGTACGTTGGTGAGACTCACAGTTCATCGCATCTGTTTGGTGGTTCTCTCCGGATAGTACGCCCCCCCCCCCCCACAGTACCAAGAGGTGATCCTGGCTGTCTAAAGTGTCAATACACCCCAATAAATCAATAAATAAATAAAATGAATAAATGCTATGAAATTTCAACCGCGACAGATCAATTAATACGGTTACGATCCACGAAATGTATGTACATCCCAGTTGAATGCAGCGTAACCCGGCTGGGTATGGGTAGAGCTGGGTAGTAAACCTCACTGCCAGATGTCAATTAGCTTCTTAAAAGGAAATTCCACATTAGACTTCAGACCTAAAATGTATTTAAAAAATAAACAGCAGCTGTAAAGAGGTGGCTTCGATTTTGTTGACCGACGATATAAATCCGAATTTGCGGAAAAATAAGAAATAATCAATTTGTTCCAGGATATGCATCGTAGAGAGTTTAAATTCTTGTCTATCTGTCTGTCTGTCTGCCCACCCACTCGCCACCTTGATTATATTTACCATCTTCCTACAAACAAAGTGAAGAAATTCAATGAAAATTTTACGATAAGATGATAGACACATTGGCGTAGTTATACTAAATGAAGTGGGTGTGGGGAATAATATTTCTCTACTCCACTGGCAGTATTTATTTATTAGGGTTTAACGACACATTAACAGCTAGGGTCATATCATGTCGGTGACAGTTTTACGGGTGGAGGAAGCCGGAGTACCCGGAGAGAACCTCCGACGAGCACCTGTCAGCTCTCCAACATCGTAACTCTGAACGCTGCATCGCGGCACAGGCAGGGTTAGATTGGTTGAAGATATGCGCACCATCGACGTGCAGTACGCCTTAGTAATAGTAGGCAATCGGGGTTAAGTGCCTTGCCCAAGGACACAACGCGGGAGCGCGAATCAGTCGCTGAAATGGTCACCCATCCAACTACTAACCGCGCCCGACGTTGCTTAACTTCGGTGATCTGACGAGAACAGGTTACCGCGACGCCACCGTGCCACCGCGCCCCCTCTCCATTGGCAGTAAATCAGTACACTGCGATGTATTGGTATAGCGCTTATTAGCGCCATTCTCCGCAGTTCCCTAGAAGAAAGAGAATGAATCGTAGAAGGAATATCGCCCTAGAAACAGTGGTGATATGAAGAATTTTTCGTAGCACTAACATGCCGGATTGTACCATATCCCATATTTTCATTTAAACCTGTGAACACTGATGGTGTCTTATATGTTAGTTGAAACGTATCTGTTGGAAGAGCTTCTATTCATTATTTGGGGTGCACCAATTAATATTTTCAACGTGCAGCCTTTGGGCTGCACGTTGAAAATATTGCTTGGTATTCACCCAAACAAATGTACCGAGCGGCTACTTATTTTATGAAATTGGACCGAATCAAGACGCTGGCCGAAACAAAAACGGCCTCTGGGTTCAACGAGTTAAACCTGAAGACCTAGAACGTGAACTAGTGCTGTTATGGGGTTTAGTAGAGTACTGTGACCACAAAGGTGGTCTCTTTCTGAATTAAATTGCGATCCGATTGCGACCCAGTTCACCGCAAGTGGTATGTAGTTATTGTTAGGCATTCTTGGAACATTTTCTATCAGAAAGACCGTGCTTTCAATGCACTGAAATATTATCTCTGTACTGCAGCTTCGTTTAGCGACAGAAATGCAATACTTTTTTTCAAACACTTCTTAGCTTCGCTTGGCGACAGAAATGCAATTATTTGATAAAACACTTGGTAACAAACATTTCAGTCTCCTCTGTTTTTTCCGAAACAAGACCCTAGTCTTTAAAAATACTACAGCGAAATATTCGACGAACAATCGAATTTCTCTCGCAAAAACGAAGAGTCAGTGTTATAGCACAAAAGCGGGTTAAACCAAAGAAAAAACAAAAAGTCTCTGAAATCTATAATAAAAGAAAAGACATATCTCAAAGCGAGTATTGTTTTTTTAATGAATTCGGTAAAGGGAAGTAATTCGCAATAAGTCAGGAAACATTTCTGAATTTGAAATTCCTCTCGTAACAGACATGTGTTCACTAAACCTATCTCGAGTGTTTCGTGAAAAAAAAACGTTGGAATTTCTCTAAGGAGTTGATCAGATACACTTTTTCAAGGAAAATTTATAAAGAGATACAGTTCAAGAATGAATTACGGAAACACACAAACCACAAACTTGAAACATGTGCATAGGTGCTACATACAATTAAATCTACACAATTTATCCATAGAAGGAAAAGAAACACTACCAGGAATACTTATGCTTTCTTTCAAAGAATTTAACCAATCAAACCGGTACGCACAGATTTTGACGTAGAATACGTGGGCTTGTCTGTTTGTTACTGGTGTATAACGACACTCTTAACAGCCAGGGTCACATCGTGTCGAACAATTTTACGGATGGGGAAGCAAAAAGGAACCACCGAGAAGTAACGATCAATTATTAGAGTCTCCAATATACCAACTCTGCACAAGCAAAATTAGCAGCAGTTGAATGAAGGTGTACCATCGACGTGTAGTACGCCTTAACACACAGTGCCACGGTGTCCTACTTGGACAATTGAAATTAAGTCTCTTGCTCAAGGACACAACGCAGTTACGGTTGGTCAGGATCAAGCAATCGACCTTTTGGTTTGAAGTCCAGTGCTATGACCACTGAGCCACCGCGCTCCCGGATAATTAGGCAGTCATTTAGAAAACAGCACTGTGGGCATACAGTTGCTAAGGATGATCAATAGTAATTTAATCCACCAGCGCTCTCGGGCTGTTGGATTAAATTAATATTAATCCCCCTCCCCTACACACATAAAATGGATTTGCTCAATCGCTTTAGCCAGTATTGTATGCAGCTGTTTATTCCGGTACTCGGTGCTGAAAGGGTTCAACAATTACTGTGTGATTGGAAATGTCACTCCACTTGTGTTTTTGTTGTAATCCATACTTCACGCATGTATCGTATTGAGGGATAGAACATAAGACTGGGGAATGACGTTCACGAGCAGTCAAACTTACCTGATCAAACACTGTGAATTGCCAAGAAGATTATCTCATTGGTAATAATATCATTACCAAACCGAACAGGTACTGTTTCTGAACTTGTCCTCAGAGTGATAATACTGAACTAAAATTCCACTAGATCTAAGTAGTTCTTTATCTGAAAAGAATAAAAACACTCTTATCGCATTTGTTGTAAAGAGTTTGATACGACACACGGATGTTTAAAACTATAAATACACATTCAGGTTGTTGGAAAAAAGAAAACAGAATAATAAATAGATGATATTTATTTGGATAACATTTTATTTGCGTTTTGTCACGCTAAGCTGCAAATGTGTGTCGTGAATGTTAACACGTGGAACACTGTTACTCCAATGACTCGTCCAATATAATACCGGTAATCGGAGACGATGCCAGGCGAAATGACGTTGGGGGTGGGGAGTGGGGAGCAAATTATTTTTCAGCAGTCAATGGTAGCAGAAACATACACCACCCCTTTCTACACTTCACCTCGTGTTTAATTAAGAGCGTGCATCCTCATAGATGAATTCCCAGGGTTTCTCCTGGAGGCAAAAAATTAATTTTTCATACCAACTAGGGTTAAATGCCGTGAACGAGAATGTTCTGGTTCTCGTTTTTGAAAGTCATTACCGATAATTTTCCGGTTCTCGTTTCTGAATATCAGTCCCGGTACCCAGGAAATTTATAGGATGGAACCAGGAATCAAAGGTTGCGTTCCGCAACCTTTGATTCCCGATTCTAGTCTATGAATTTCCCGGGCATTAGCACTAATTTTCAAAACCGGTTACCGGGAAATTCCCGTTCGCGAGATTAAACCATAGCACCAACGGCGATTTTGGTCTCGGAAGAAATTGATATTTGCTATAATCTCATGAACTACAATAAATGCTATAGAAAATGGAGGAATTCAATTCCTCTACCTAAAAGCTTGCAGATACTCAATAAACTATCTTGGATATAAAAAAAAACTGTTAGACCAAATATCTCTGCTCCTTGGAAAACTCTTGTTTTACACGACATGGAAGATGTCGGAAGCAACAAAATGTCGCACCTTCGTAAAGGAGGACTACACAAAATAGGAGAACTTCTAAACCCATTCTGGAAAAATGTTCCAACTGCTTGGTCACTTCGGGACGAACATAATACGTTGACTCCAGAAGAGATATATTTGGAACCAATTTACTATAATAATGACATAAAAATTAATAATAGACATTTTTTGATAAACGGTGGCTCAAGGCTGATTTATTTTCTACCTGAACAGATGATAGAAAAATCTTACCTTTCACTGATTTTGGTGAAAAATACAACCTCAAAATACCATTCACTGTCTACCAGGGAGTCATTCATGCTATTCCACAATTGTGGAAGGAAACACTGAGACAGTACGAAAAAACTGTCGACATAAAAAACGAAAACATTAAAAAACCAAAACACTCCCAAAAAGTCTGTCAGGCCTTTTATCCAATATTCTTGCAGCAGCTTGCTACATCTCCTTTAGACCAGTTTACAGTCTGGTGACTGGGAGCAGATAGATAAAAATTCATTTACAGTCACTGATGATTCTCATTTACAGAGTCTGCAATACAAAATACAACATAGGATTCTCTACACAAACTCTAAACTTTATCAATGTAATTTATCTGAAACAAAATTATGCACCTTCTGTAATAATTCTAAAGAGACAATCTTGCACCTCTTTTTTGAATGTTCATTTTCGAAAACAATATTAATAAACTTGAAGGAAAAATCAGAAGAGGGATGTGGAAGCACACTACCGCTCGAAAAACAAGATGCCATTTTGGGTTACAACAACAACAACGAGAAAACGGAATCAATAATAGATACATGTATTCTTATCTATAAAAAAATCATTTATTCCTGCAAAGTGAGAAGATGCTTTCCAGCTTTCACAAGCTCCATTGAACAATTGAAGGTGTACAAAAATATAGAATTAATTTCATTGGTGGATACTCATCTAAAAAGGAGCTGAAGGCGAGGTGGGCGGGCCGTATTGCCCACTATCATATAATATTATATCTCACGTGACTTCCTTGCATTCTGATTGGCTGAAAGATGATACCCTATTTCGTGTAGTTTGCATCCACAGAACTGACCAGGCACTACACCCCGGCACTACACGTTTTCTATTTTTAGCACACTACTATATCAGTTTTCTTTTCATACTGGGCGAATAAAACTGATCAGGCTAAATTTAAAAATCGATTCACAGAGGCACAACATCCACAAAACGACCCGGAAAGAAATCTTTGTAGAAAAATGTATCGCTTTTCCATTGTTGAAGTCACATTTTTCGAGGCGTTCATTTTATTCCTTGAAAAGATGATCCATATCTCGTTTCGAAGAGAATGATCCATACCTGGGTCCAACTTTCATGAGAACGCGTGAAAAATCGTTTGTTTCGCTGCTCATATTATTTCGCTATTTAATTGTATGTTTTGGGCAGTAAATGAATAAATAATGGAATTCAATTGAATCTTCGGAGTTTGTATCCCGTGCTGACCCATTCGGTAATGTATATACGTGACAAATGTGTGGAAATTATCAAACTGTGTTGTCAAATTTCGAAAATTTTAGTTTTCATTCGCGAGTTGCGCGATTCTAGAATACACAGTTCCGTTTTGTAGAAATATTTTGTTTACCATTGCCAACCGATTCGAAATCTGTCTTCTGCTCATATCAATAATCCAAGTTAGCCGTGTTTTGGAAGAAGAAAATGTTTTTTTAAAAACTACATGGTATTTTTTCTATATAACGCTGGTTGGTAGGGCTGCTACCTTGGTAATAGATTAACAAATCGGACAGATGTTTTTCTTGATGGGTGTTCGATATAATATAAGGATTAGTGCATGTCTTGTCGTTGACTACGCCCATATAGTGCCCAGTGAGGTGGTGTAGTTCCCTCCGCTTCACGGCGGGAACTACACCACCTCACTGGGCACTATATGGGCGTAGTCAACTCCAAGCCATGCACTATTCCTTAAATAGTTGACAGTTTGGCGCAGCTCGGTGTCAGTTCTAGTGTGACTAGCTCGAGCGCTTTAAACTTTTGGGAGGCGCGGCGGTTTGTGCTTCACCAGAGCTCCTTGAGCTTTCACACCTGCTTCTTCAACACTCTTTTATCTGATATCTTAATAGATAGAATTTAAGTCCCACTTTGTTAATTTTATACTTATACTCACTGTTTAGTAGCTGCAGAACCTCGATTGTATGAAGTCACACGTGTATAACTTTATGTAGAAAGCTATGTCTAACAATTCTAATTGTATTATATATATGTTTTTCACAACTGTTCTGAATAAAAAAATCTAAAAAACAAAACAAAACTACAATACGCAATCATTGATATCATAGTCTATGGATTTTTCGGATATTGTGATTGACTTTCAGAACCAGAAGACTCGGGGCTGTGGAATTCCCATTCCCGATATCAAACCTTAATACCATCTGGAACACCATGAGTACCTTTTGAAGACGTAAGTGCCCATAAAGTGAAGGAATAGCAATAGGAGAATGACCAAAGACATATCAGGGCGAGAGTACATAAACCCGTTTAGGGATTTCAGGCATAAATGTCTTTAAGATTGAAATTCTTAATGTAAAATATGTGTGTGGGAGGTGGGTGAGCCCCCTGTTTGCCAATCCCCCATGGTTACACCCTAGATCTCAGGCCACCTGTCTAATTCTGTAAGGAATTCGACGCTGTTGTGGACTGTTTGTTTACAAACTGTTCCTGGTGTTTGCACGCAGACTTCTGTTGATGTAATGTGTTGTGCCTGCATTCACAAATATGAAGATATATTCTCTTCTGTTATAGTTGTAGATATTCCAATCCATAAATAATTAACTAATCTTGAAAACATCAAGACATTAAAGCAATTAGTGGAACTTCGCGGGGTTATCATAAAACTACAGATGCTGTTAGACTTCATTGATATTATTAAGTAAACAATGATTTAATAGTAATACTAAATATCATCAAAGATTCGGTCTAATAAAGTCTTGATTGATAAGTAATTCGTGAGTTGATTCAAAGAAAATAAATGGTTGCGGTACTTTTTAGGATTCAAAACAGATGAAATATTTCAGTTGGTTCAGATTCACTTTTCCGACCAAATGAAGTATTCCATCTGATTGAATAACTACATATGCGATGGACTATTTAAGGTCAAGACACGTTCCAGCCCATAACAGTGTCAGTTTCGTGCAGGAATTTGGCCGGTATCTTGAGAGATTAGGCTACTTCCCTGTCACCAATGCGAATTGGAGAAACCAAATTGAACTTTTTATGTTGCCCAGCGATAAATCATCCATTTTCGTATAACAGTACTACGTATTTGAGGTGTAGGACAACTACCCCTTGGATATTTGCAGCCCCAAACAGTTGCCACTCGCACGATATTTGCCGTCCCAGACAGTTGCCACCCGGACGATTGTAGTTCCCTCAGACAATTGCCATCTCAAATAATCTCCCCTCCAGACTATTATCCCCAACAAGCATTATAATATATGTATTATTCTTTTATGATTAACATTACTTATTAAAATCATACCCCTTCCCCATGGGAATATTTCTATTTGTATACACTTTTCGATTTTTAAAACTAAGAAGCAAATGATGAGCTCTTCCGTATAACAAGGCACTCACCTCTAACCCCACGTCTTGGTCAGAGGTCCGAGGCATTAATCAGTAATTCACCACACCCAAATACGCAGAACGACTTACGTGTGTGAATGGGTTAACCCTTTAACTAACATGAAAAGCAAATGACACCTGCAAAACAAATTCTTGAATAACTATATTTTTTTTCATGTTTCATTTTCTGTCTCAAAAACATAGGTTATCACCCCTCATTGGAACGAGCTCGACAAAAAATGAAAAAAGAATGAAAGTTAATTGGCGATTTTTGAGAATAGCGCTGGCCAGGTTTGGCCGTTACGTTGGATAAAGGGTTAATCGATATGGCACGAGTGCCAGTGCGGAAGGATAAAATGAGAGGCCGCAGGTCTCGAGTTTTATCCTTCAGCGATGGTGCAAGTGCCAAATCGATTAACCCATTCACACGCGTGTGTCGTTCTGTATTTATTATACGCCTTCACGTCTATAAAAAACAATTATTAGAAGGACACTCACAATTCTTTTGAAAACTCAAAGAACATTTAATCGCCAACTAAATTTGGGAGGGGAACCCTTGTTACTATTTCGCCCCCCGAGTTCCAATGTTTTCTGAGTGCGTACTGGCCAATAGAACACATTGAAACTCAGGGGACGATTTTCAGCTATCGCTAGCGATTCATATTGTAATTGAGTAGCACGATTTGTAGAAAATTCCAGTGAAATTTCGATTCTATTTAAAAATAGTCCGTCAATGATTTCCGTTCCGCACATATGTGCGGAACACATTTTCGTTTTCCACGTGGTTTAGTGTTGCTGAAGATGGGGATTACATAGAACTGGCGTGTAATAAACATCATATGCAATGCGGCTGTAAGTCACAAATGGCCAGCAAAGGGTGCAGCTGTTCTATTTTATCGTAATGCAGTTCCTTTTTCCTGCATTCTGTGTTAAATTGATAATACAGTTGGCAAGCAAGGGAGTCAAATAATGACCTTCCCTATTATTTTAGTTCCTTGACGACGGTAACCAATTTGATGGAGATAGTAATTTGACAAAACGGTATTATAATATGCATAGACGTCCTGGTGAGACATTCGCTGCTCGCCACAATTTCATTCTGGGAGGAAAGACGTCTTTCCTGGAAAATACCTGGTCTTACAGTACTGAAATTGCGACACACTAGCACCAGTGGGTTAATATTTGCTAAATAAAATCACGATTACATCAAGGAAAGCGGGAGCGCTTTGGCTTCTTGGTTAGAACATTCGACTTTACCCGAAATGTAGAAGGTTTAGATCCTGATATGCGCCATCTGCGCTGTAGTCTTGAGCAAGATTCTCAAACCCAATTGCCCACCTGGAGGCGCAGTGATGCTTTATACTGAGGGGTACTGCACACCGATGGTGAACTTGTCTTGAATCTCTGATAGCTCTGCATGTGCTGGGTTAGTAAGTTGGAGAGTCTGATAGTTACTCGCCGCTGCTCGGTGAATACCCCCGAAAAACTGGCCAACATAATACGACTCTGATTGCGGAAAGTGCTGTTACACCCCAATAAACAAACATAAGAATCTTTAAGTGAATTGAAGTAGTTCAAAAGTGGGGTATGCAGGCCACCATCGTATTTTGTGACAGGTTTGAGGAAGGTGAATATGCTGCATTGCAGGATACGTAATGCATGCAGTGACTTGAATTTTGACAAATTTAAGATTTATTTTCATAACACGCCAAACTGATCATGTGGTAACGGAATGGGAGACGCATCGCATTACTTTTTTGTCTGCCCAAGGATTCCAATCAAAGATTAATACAACATCACAGTTAATTCGGTTACGGACATCCTCTATGGTATCCCTAACACACCTCCATTCAGCAAATGACCACCTATTCCGGGTAATACAAAATATATAACATATTTCAAATATTCACTCAGGTTGTTAGTTCCATGTTTGCAGATCTCCCGAATGTGATGCAGTGCTGGTCTACTGTGGTAGCACAGTCTTGCTTCATTGGCAAAAGAGGACCTGGTTGTCAATGTGTGGGATGCAAGTCGTCTAAAGGGATTAACATGATAAAAAATGATTAAAAACGATTGCAGAAACTTGACTTTCCTGTGCTGTGATTATGGTATAGCTACACGTGCTAAAAATGACCATAAATATTAATAAACATTTGTCTTCGTTTCGAGCATGAAAGACAAGGAAGGGCTATAGATCACTTCTGTTCGCAGGGCAGCGAGTAGGAGGTTACCCGGTTACCACGGTTCTCGACCCACGCAACTACTGCCCTGCCAAGGAATTATTTGCTAGAATGTCTCACTGTCTAAGAGAACAGAGCTGAACAGCTAGGGCACACTTGGCGCCTGATATATCATGGTCTTGTACAACTTCCATCTTAGTCCAGATGCCCTGCTGCCCATGCAAAAGGAGGCAAGGGTGTCCTTGTATAAATTCAACAATTCTGTTTAGAATATATTCATTTATCTTTCTGTGTGAAGTGCCCTGCCTTACGGGACACCTGATATCATATGATATGTACTACTAAAAGCACTTGAAAAGGTGATGTATATGCAGGGCTATGTGCGCTCACAGCAGGGCAGAATGATGATACAGCCCCACCCCCACCCCCCAATATTTTTCGGTAGTTATGAGATGATAAATCACTGAACGAACCTTGCAGTGATGGGTCTCTACAGGAGAGTGGCGGCTTGATAAATTGACTGGAGACAGTTTAAAACTTTTTTTCATGGTAACATGGTAGCAATTCCCCGCTTTTCGTCTTTCTCCTCTTTTCTTTCTCTGCATATCTACAACCATAATACTGTTGCAATATCGAATATCGTAAATGTTTATTATGATGTGTATATATTAAAGAAATGCTGCATTTATTTGTTAATCGTGTACACGGGAGAGGACGTGTCTTAACCCTTTGAACTCGAGCGGCCGTTTTTCTGGCACTGGAACATGATACGTCATAATTTCATTAGGTACGATGGCTTCTAAGTGAACATGTGGGGTAGACCAATCAATATTTTCAACATGCAGCCCAAAGGCTGCATGTTGAAAATATTAGTTGCTCTACCCCAGACTCTTGAATATGGACTCTTCCAGTTGCTGCCATTGAGCTGACTTGGAAGATACCACCAGGGTCCAAAGGGTTAAGAGTTCAGCACTATTTGTCCAATCCTTTTTGTTAATTTTGACAAAAATATGTTTAAACTGAACTAAAAAAAACTGCAAGAAAAATAAACGGACATAACATCTCAGATCCTTAGCCCTCACAGCTCTCATTCCAAAGGGGCGAGTCTACAATAGACACATTCGCATAATGAACGACGACTGATAAAAAGTTACGAATGGTTAATAGTAGTCGCAAATTCGTCGGGCGGTCAAAAAACCTTTTCGCAGAATTGATGACTACGAGTCCATCTGTGTTTCGCAGTTTTTTCGTGTTGCACATGGATGAATGATTATATTGCCAGTAAAGACTGGGGCACACGAACGAATATTTTTCTCGTCGGCGATTTTTTACTTACGGTCACTTGCGGACACACGCTGCGATTTATTTAGCGAGCGTATGGCACGGAATGTGCGTATTTAGTGGGCAAACAAACGATTTTACCGGGGACATGTCTGCAGCTTCGATAAAATCGAGCGAAAATATCAAACATGTTTGATCTTTGCGATCGATCGCACGACCAAGATCGCAGATTTTTATCACCGTCGTCGACCTTGGCAGACGTAAGAATTTTAGTACCGATTTTCGAATCGCTGCGATCCAGCGAAAAATATTCGTTCGTGTGCCCCAGACTTAAGAGATGGAATTTAGGCCACGTGACGATTACAGTTTAAGGACATAATCTTAGAATGAATTCCCACATTAAGTGGCGGAGAAACGCTCTCAAGCTTTTGGCATTTTGATATACCTGCGTGTTTTAATGAGAAATCGTAACCACGGATAAGGGAACACGACAGCTGATAGGAAGAACACAAATTCCATTGACGAAATAACCCATTCGTAATTCTCCTCAGGCGTCGGAGCGCGGTGGCATTGCGGTAACCGGTTCTCGTCAGATCACCGAAGTTAAGCAACGTCGATCCCGGTTAATCATTGGATGGGTGACCGTCTGAGCGATCAATTCGGACTCCCGCGTTGTGTCCTTGGGCAAGGCACTTAACCCCGATTGCCCAATTTGGGGCACAATGACGCCGTGTACTAAGGCATACTGCACGTCGATGGTACGCATATCTTCAACCATTCTAACCCTGCCTGTGCTGCAGTGCGGAGTTACGATGTTGAGGAGCTGGCAGCTGCTCGTCGTTGCTCGGCGGTTCTCTCCGGGTACTCCGACTTCCTCCACCAGTAAAACTGTCACGATCATGATTAGCCATTGTGCATAAGTATATGAACTTAAACAGCAATAAATAAATAAATAAATAAATAAATATCAGGCGTCGTTCATTGTGCGAAAGGTCTCTAATATAGCGGGGTGGCAAGCAGGCGAACTTCGGCCGGATAGAAATTGCGATCCGGTCGAAAATCTCTCCTCACTGTTATGATAACAGACGTGCGCTATAGTAATGATACTTCTGCTGAGTGTTAATTACTCGACAGACCAAACAGTCTAAACACCAGACGAGAGATTCTTTACATTTTCAACAAGTGTGTTTCGTAGAATTTCTTTGTACCGATCGTTTAATATGTTTCATTATTTTTTAAGCGATTCGTTTACGCGTACTGTGTATTCAGTTCTCGATAACATTGATTTGTCAGTGTGTGGTATAGAATCTGATGCAGTTATCTCAAATCTTGCACTTCAATTTCCAACAGAGATGTGTTTATGCTTTGTAATTGGCTGCACTGTTCTCGACATTGTTTTTCAAATCCCTTCCTTCTGATTTGGCGAACTATAAATTGATTTCTAGTTTGAATATGTCTGGGAAGTATAAATGTTGTTTTTAATATAAACATTAATAATCAAGGACGTAAATTATGTCGAAGAAGAGAATTTTTTTCCAATTTCAGGAGGCAGAAAAACTAAACGCCAAAGCTCTTACCCAACAAATTGATTGACTGTTAATAAAACTATATTAAAATGTGAAGTATTATTTATGTTTTTTTTTGGTGCCCTCCACACCCCCCCCCCCCCCCCACCTCCCCCCTCCCTTCACTACAAAAAAGCAAGCTCTGGTTGCGTGCCGGTTAATAATGAACATTGAAAAACATAGAAAAATACACGATCAAGATAATGGCCTGCACCGATTACTTTCAAGAGAAAAAAAATCGGCACTAGAAAGCAGAACACAGGGACGAGCTTTGCATGATCAAAAAGGGGGGGGGGGGGGGGGTAAAGTCCTTTTAACATTCTCTTGTTCGACTGCCCATTAGTATGTTGCAGGAGACGTAAAGCAAAAGACGCGAAAAGCAATCTCCACGAGAAATACTAAACAACCCCTCCTCCTACAAACACATCTTGTCTTGTGTACCTGTCATTATGGAGATTTTTTTTTTTTTGGTTGTTCTTAGTGACAAACAAGTAACCACAAAATCAGGGACAAACTCTAACCCACTGAAGTCCTCGGCCTGGAAAAAACAAAATAAAAAACCTTCCAAGGACACAAACACTATTGTCTAGGTTTTCACATCGTAGGGAAGACCGGACTCATATTGCCTCAAACAGACAGCTGGTTCTATGCATTTTATTATATCTAATAAAAATTCGTCAACGGCCAAAGGGCAAAGACCGGATTCATTTTCCGTTGTTTTTATCAATGCGTCGGGTTAGTTAACACCGACGATCTGGTACAGACACAAGACTTTCAGCCTTCTGAACGGACTTGTCCTTGACCAGCAGGGTGAGTCCTTTCGTAATTATGGCCATGCACAACACATCAAAACTTTAAAAAAAAAACTCCAACCGCGATCTCTCTCAAAGTTCGATTTTTCTATAATAAATCTATCGGGGAGCCCGGTTCTAGTTTACCTTACGAATTTGTCACCACGACCCTGGTGTTTACATCGGTGTTTACTAACCCCTTCCTCTGCACACACACGCTTTCACGTTGGAAATTAGACAGGTTACGCCTAACGATACGCCACACAACAGCTTTTCGGAGCGACCTGTCCCTACTTCTTGGAGCAAGATGGTTATGAATGTCATCTGACGAGTCTAGTCAGATACACTCCTGGATGTATTCCTAGTAGCAGGTATCAAGCAGGATGTCGAACGACACATTGTATTTGCTACTCCCTTCCAACTTCGTCTCCCAAAGAAAGCAAGACACTGGTTTATTGATGGAACCTTCAAGGCCACATAACATATTTTGAAGCAACATTTTATTTTGCTCCAAGCAAAAATTCATATTTTGTCCATATTTCGTTCAGGATCTCTATTTTACAGATGGGGGCACGATGACTCAGTGGTTACAGCAATGGATTTCAAGCCGAAAGATTCACGGTTCGATCAACGCCATGGGTAAATGGAGTGTTTCCTTAGGCAAGGCACTTAACCCCGGTTGTCCACGTTGGGGACAGTGCGGTGCTGCGTGGTAGGGCACACTGCACGCCGATGGTGCACTTGTCTTCAATCAATGCCAACAGTGCTCGTGTGGATTTAGTATGTTGGGGATTTCTGCAGTTGCTCGCCGCTGCTCGGTTGTTCTCTCCTGGTACTCTGGCTTCATCCTCCCGTAAAGCTGCCCGACACCAGGTGATCCTGGTTGAGGGAAGTGTCGTTAGAAAAATTTACAGATCTTCCGAACCCCATTTCAAGCCTTATGCTCAACAACTTAGCACACACACCTTTGAGTAGAAAGCGGAAAAGAAGACGTAATTTCACATGTAATGTTCACATGTCGATATTAACCCGTGCCGGCTATGTAAAAGTGTTCATGGCCATCGATGAGACGCTTGATGAGCCAGCAGTTACCGACTTCGTTCTGGATTTCGAGACAGGTTAACCCTTTGAAACTTTAATTATCCTGACGTTCAAACGTCACTGGGAATTCAGTTTCTTCAACGTTTTTCAAAATGCGACGTCAAACAAAGTACAAATAATAAGATATTTTTTCACATTAGTGATTATCTGGTTGAGGGCTAGATTATTTTTTGTGGTCTGAATTTGTTATTCAAAACTTGTTTTATTACAAATTATTGGAGAGTGCCCACAGGCACTCTCCAATAATTTGTAATAAAACAAATTTATATAAACAAAATATTATTTGTGTTTGAATATGAAATATAAGCAAGGAAAGTGTAGGCTTTTGCTCTTGTACCCTCATTTTTTGAAAGCCCTGATAGTGGCTTCTAGCACTCAACCAGTTAAAAAGTCTTAACAGCAGGATAATGTTCGTATTTTAAGCCGCGGTAATATTTGGCTCAACGGTTATCATTGAACACTATTCGCGAGAAAATAGGAATTTGAAATAAAAACTTTAAAAAATCGAAAAATAATAACTAAACAAATGACTACAAAGTATCAACGTGCTGGTTGAATTCGTACGTAATAACACTTAAAAAAGTATCAAAGGGTTAAATTAAACAAAAGATTTTGTACGTAATAACACGTTAAAAAGTATCAAAGGCTTAAGGTACTTTTTCATGCTACACATACAAGATGTGATCCTGTCAGGAATATTGAATTTTTAAAAGTCAAGTCTTTATCCCTATTCATAACTAGTAGTATATTATATATGTGTTTCTTATTTCTAGCAACAGAGCATGTTATCGATGAGGTGTTCCCGTGCTGTGTGATAAATGGCTGCTCTTTTTATTGGTCACAAGCCACAATTAGAAAGACTGCCCACGTTGGCCTACAGATGTACTACCAGAAGGGAGACGCAACCAACTTGACAGATTGAAATTGAGTTCCTTTAATTAGGTTTCGTAAAACGGTTTAGAACGCCAAATTTTAAATTCTATGACATTGATTTATAAAGTGGAAATGTGTCATTCAGTGTTAATACAAGTTCAACGGTACTGAAGGGACACTATATGAACACCTGTATTGTGAAACATTACCATTTGAACATAGTGGTATATTCCATGCCAGTTCAATGGCAGCAATTAGAAGAGTCCATATTCATTATTTGGGATAGACCAATCAATATTTTATTTTCAACGTGTAGCCTTAGGGCTGCCTCTTGAAAATATTGATTGGTCTCCCCCACACATTTACTGAGCAGTCATCCTATTTGATGACGTTATGACGTATTGTGTTTCTGGCCGGAAAAGCGGCCGCTCGAGTTCAAAGGGTTAATTAGTTCAATTTTGTTTGAACTGACTTGTTCGTGACTGAGCTGGTAAAGTTCCTCATTGCATTATGGGAAAAAAATGAGCCTCTTCTTCCATATTTCGACATCATTATGTACAGGGTTAAGAAACGGTGTAATCTTTGTAACTCAAAACTATCGTGATGTTTGTTTGATGCGTATAGATGTATTCCAAACTGACGTGTCATTATAGTGACCCAACGATTATAACATAAAGTACTTTTTACTAAAAAATACATTTCTGTTCCTCTAGTACTCAACAAAATAGATGTTTCTATAGTGTCCCCCCTCACTACTGTCTGGCTAGTGTGTCCCCAAGAATCATAAAATCAAATTATATCGGATGTAACCATCAAACATCGAGTGTTGGTAGCTTTCCGATGAGATAGATCTAATACCAACGTTCCTCCAATGAACATTTTCCAATGAACAATGTGATAGACGAAGAACATACTTTTATAGCATTTATGCCTGTCGTTAATGTAACAAATGCATCCAAATGCAATCTCGTTTTGAACGTCGTAATAGCGAGGTGCAATATCGCCAATCCATCTCGTGATTTTGTTGTGATGAAAAGAGATAGATAATGCAACCCTAATGCCTTAGACACAAAAAATCCACACTTTACGAAATGCAATTTGTCTTTGAATTGTGTGATAATGTGTTGTTACGTGCCGATGAATGCCTGACTGGTGGAATGAACTGTAATTTTCTTTCTTTAATGGGGTTTAACGACACTGTCGACTGCCATGCTAACCTCGTGTCAGACAGTTGTGCGGGTGGAGGAAGCCGAAATACTCGGAGAGACCACTTACCAGCGACAAGCAGCTGTCAGACTCCCCAACATATTAACTCCGCACCAGCAGGGTTAGCATAGATTGAAGACAAGTGCACCATTGGCACTTGGTACGCCTTGGTACACATCGCCAACGTGCACCCACGTGGGCAATCGGAATTAAGTACCTTCCTAAGGGCACAACGCAATCACTCCTGGTTGGGGTCGAACCGTGGACCTTTCAGTTTGAAGTTCAATGCCGTAACCACTACTAAGCTACCGCACTGTCGGACTGTAAATAACTATGATAGAGGCGTTCAGTTAATTTTTCTGTCTGTTCTTTTACTGGGGTTTAACAACACTTTCAACAGTCAGAGTAACATCGTGTCTAGCAGTTTTATGGGTGGCGAACGCCGGAGTACGTGGAGAGAATGACCGAGTAGCAGCGAGCAACTGTCACACTATCCACCTTATTAACTATGCACCAGCAGAGTTAGCAGCGATTGAAGGAATGTGCCCCATCGACGTGCAATACATCTTAGTACATAGCGCAACCGTTCGCCCAAATGGGTAGTCGGAATAAAATATCTTGTCCCTATATCTCGATAAATTCTGTCTTTTGATTGGTCAGGATGCCTTGGACAAAAAGTCATGGCAAAGGGTGCACCCAACTTCCAAGGTATATGAGAGCGTGCAACATCCAGGGTACAGGCGTACGCGGAACATCGGGGGTGTATGGTGTAAACGAAAGCTTTCCCCGTTTGTTCGCCCCGATATAAAAATCGTACCAAAGAACCTGAAAATAGTCACAAATATCATCAGATTTCCGACAATTCGATCATATTTTGTCGTTATGAATTAAATGGTCGCATAATTAAAATGAAACAACTTTAGAAAAAGAGCAAATAATTCGTCCACTGAGTATCAATGCGTTCTATGTGCCAGTAGGCACATAGAACACTTTGGAACACAGGGGACGATATGTCAACAAAATACTGTTTACTTGTTTCCTTAACTCTATCTATTGTCTTCTGCGATTATAAAAACAAAACAATTATCACGAATTTGGTCCAAGTTATTGCGAAGCGTGAGAAATGCGTCCCTAAATTTATTTCCACTATGTTTGTATTGTGTTTCAAGCGGGACAAAAACGTTATCTCCGTCAACATGTATGGTATATGGAGATTTAATGCCTGGATGTCTCATTTAAACACCTCGCCTGCGGCTCGTGTTTAAAAACCGAAATCCAGGTATTAACTCTCCATATACCATACATGTTGGTGGAGATAACTTATATTACCCATAGACACGACACAGATATATATGTTGGTCCGGTCTGAACAATCGCCCTCTCGATTTAAAGTCTAATGTCCTGACCACTGAGCGACCGCACTCCCAGTTCACTTGTTACTATATGAACAACGTTGATGCTGAAATAGTGTATTTCAAGTGCACTCAACAGTAGAGGTTTGTTGCTTGCAAAAAGGACTAACCGGTGTAAGATTGATCAATCACGTTTGACTCTTTTCATTTCTTTTTCTTACTTTATTGACAGTTTTTTATATTATTGTTCAAGTGCAGAGAAATATTTCGTCGTCGAGCATACTACAAAAAAATAATTCATAAAGCTTGTGTCGCCCCTTGAGTAGAACACAGAGCGCCATCGGCAATGCTAAATCCTTTTTTCCCTTCAAGGGGCGATATTAATTTTGTTGTCGCCTTAGCCTTTGGCAAAGAGTTTAATTGTCCGAAGTTATTGATTGGCCGACGAGTTGTAAACTTGCGACAACACTCCTCAGTTGCGTTTGATGTTAATATCATGTAACCTATAAGCACCCGCATCCCTTTAAAGAAGAGGGATTGTTTTCCCTTGGCATTGGTGCATGAAGTAAACGCCAAAATGTGACAGGATTAATACCACTCTTAGAACTAGAAGTCCTGTAATGAAATGCGCACAAATAACAATCTGCACGTTAATCTACGCGTCATGACCATAGTAAGGCTATCAAATTCTGTACATATGGCCTGTGCACAAGCAAGATTTCAGCCAATGGACCTCCGGGTAACCCGGAGGTCCATTGGCAGAAACATTGCCTGTGTTTGCTATGACTAACCAGAAGAACCTGCCATGCTTTGGATGCAATTCAATATGGCAATTCCTACACGCAATCAAGCCAAGATAAGCGCACAATTCGTGACAGGACTTCTAGTTTTAATTGTATGTATCATAAATTTATCTCACAAGTGATAGAATACAGAATTTAATGTAGTAGTAAAATATTTTATTATAATCTCACATTTCAATATTTCTTTACAAATAGTACAAAAAGTTCAGATGACAAGAAAAATAGTTTGAAACCCAGCCATGAAGGCTTATGAGACAATCCGAAACAGAATAACGTTCTATTTATAATATTTAACCCTTTACCCAACGTAACGGCCAAAACCGGCCAGCGCTATTTTCAAAAATCGCCTATTAATTTTAATTATTTTTTCATTTTTTGTCTCAAAAACATAGGTTATGACCCCTCATTGGAACGAGCTCGTCGAGCTCGTTCCAATGAGGGGTCATAACCTGTGTTTTTGAGACAAAAAATGAAAAAAAATAGTTATTCGAGAATTTTTTTTGCATGTGTCGTCTGCTTTTCATGTTAGGTAAAGGGTTACATATGAACGCATACGTGCTGGAAACATGCACTCCCCTTGTACAACCTTTCACATTCAGAAGCCAGCAGCTCTCACTCTTTCACTAGCTTTAAAAGCCGGGACACACAAGCGAAAATACACAACCAATACAGGTGTTTTACTCTTCGCCTAAATATTTATTTTACCTTTTATAAAATTTGTGCCTGCACGAGGTTTACAAACTTATACAAAAACATATACGGCAAATAATATTCTGAAATACATCTACTTATTCTATATATTATAAGTTACATGGCGTGTAGCTGGCTGATACATTTCCATACAAGGCGATGAGTGTTCATATCAGGTGAGGCGAAGCCGAACCTGATATGAACACTCAGAGCCTTGTATGGAAATGTATCATCCAGCTACACGCCATGTAACATATTTATTATGTCGAAAGTCCATGTAAATCAAGCGATTAATAATTTTCTCCATAAACAAACAACGGCCCGGAATTTATTTTTCAGGAACCACTATTGATAGCACCGCGCAGAATCATGAACAGTAACAGGCATCGGTACGTGTAACCATGGTAATTGTAAACAAATCATCACTTTGCGAAGGGCGATTGCCGTACTTGTTTACAAATGAAACGAATCGCTGCTTGCCAGTGAGATCAGTGCTGCTTGCCAACTCGGCATAATCTGGAGGCCCCTTGCGTACATTTACTGTTGTTACTACCTAAAAAGGACTAATAAAGCAGTTTTGAACATTAAAAATCACTTTTTTCCTGTAGAGCAAACAATAACAATAACGCAACTTGAACTTTGAAGTTGAATCTGAAACGCACACCGACTTTCTGTTAATTCTGTTTGATCGGAATGTTTCAAAAACAAGTTTGTTCATTTATTATTTATAGTGATGTTGATGTTGCCGATTTTGCAATTTCTGAAAATAGGAGCACCCTTTGGCATTGATGAGCTGGACAAATGTTCGTTTTCATCATCAAAGGGCTCAAAAAGTTGCTCTAGACAAAAATCGAAACTGTCATTTCCCTGTCGTGGGTGCTCTGGAAGTGCAAGATTTCTTTCAGACTACAAATATTATCTTCTGCCCATCTTTTTACATATTTAATGTTTTAAATCACAAAATACGGTATCTTGAAAATATTTTCGGAACCTAAATTCTCTTATTTTGTTTTAATTCACATTTTGAAAATTCGAAGTGAGGGGAATTGCATGAAAATAGTAATGGCGGCTACTCACCTGATATTAATTAATATCAGGTGAGTAACCCGATACGGTGGAATCTTTAGAAGGTATTCCAGCATTTTGATTGGACAAACTAACTTTGAGACATAATAAATGTATTTATAAGAGCTCTCTCTCTCTCTCTCTCTCTCTCTCTCTCTCTCTCTCTCTCTCTATCTATCTATCTATCTATCTATCTCTCTCTCTCTTTCTCTCTCTCTCTCTCTGAAAATTTCATATTGAGTTGCTGCTTTAACAAAATAGTAAATTGATTTCCCTGTTGACTGAGTGTTGAATGCCATGGATTTGTGAAGTGAAATACTATTTTCACGTGGTTAAGTTCTATTCACATCATGGCTGTCGGAAGCATATCGAACTCTGGAGGTGTGGGGGACGGTCACACAAGGGAACGCACTCACTGACATAATAATATCATCGGTGGCACATGTGTGTTAGTGGCAAGATAGGAATACAATACACAACGTTATCTTTGGAACTTACGCACATCTACCTTGAGAATAATGCATATTTTTCGCTTCATATTTAACATTTTTTTTAAATATGAAACTACAAATGTGTATTTTTCTCGAATTTCAAGGTCGTAGTAGGGACAAATTAAAATAGGGAATCTGAGGGCACATGCTACGTATAAATAGTCTCTACAGCATGCAGGCCTGCTGAAAATAAGCAGTCCGACATTAATTTTGCAGAATGAGGTCCCCAGAGGGTGAATTTAATGATCTATCCCATATAGTGGGCCAATTTATCCTCTGGGTACCTCTTTCTGTTTAGTTTTGATTCAGATTGAGGTTCGCATAGGGTACATTTAGTGATGCTACCCTGCTATGCAGGGTAGCATCACTAAATTTACCCTATGGGGACCTCATTTTGCAGACGATAGTCTGCTTATTTTCTGGCTTGGCAGCATGTTGGGCTAATTCATAGTAAGATCGCAGTGAGAGGTTGGTAAAGATATAGCTGACCTAAACTATATCTCTATCCTGTCTGTCCGTCTATCTCGCCATTCTCTCTCTCCCTCTCTCTCTCTCTCTCTCTTTCTCTCTCTCTATCTCGACCTCTCTCACTTCTCTTATTCAATCTATCGTGCGCGCACGCGAGCGCAATTATTTCCAGATTCAGTTCCTTTATCCCCCAGCTCCATAGAAAACTGAACAGCGATATTTTTTGAAGTATGTCGAATTCGATATGTAGAAAATAAATAAGAAGCATGGGCTCGAGGAAATGTTACTGTCTAGTTGTGATTTATAGTTAATGTGCTCTCGCTTTCTTAAGAATAATGATGTAAACATTATTACGCGGATGTACCTGTTTGTGCACCAGAATTTACGGCAGGCGTGAAAATGTAAGCAGATTCCCTTATGCACCCATCACAAAATTAATACCTATGGCGAAATCCACCAATGAAATAAATAGTGTACAAATCCATTTAGCATTGCTCACCAAAATAATTAGATCGTGCAAAGAAGAGACGAGAATGGAATGTGAGCTAATATACTTAACTTATTTCTCACTCTGAAGTACGGTTCTCCTATATTGTGTTACGACGCCTCTAATGATATCACATACATCATTGTCAAATCGATATATGTAGATGGGAGATATAAAATTTATTGAATTGTCATCACAATGTAACAGCTATTTTTCTCACACTGGCTTACGACTCTTTTTACAACAGTTTTTGTTATGACGCCTCGAATGATATTCTATATCCCGTTATCACGAAAATGAATATATGGAGACAGGAGATGTAAAATCACTAAACCAGTCACGATGAAAAAAAGCTTATTACAACAGATAATTTTTCTGGTTTGTCATATTCCGTCGAGGTAACGAGACCAGATCAGTCAGATCAAACAGGACACCAAAGGCACCCTGCTTGATCTGGCTTTTCGTATCTCATCTACACGACGTAATATGACCACCCATGTTTATTGACTATTGTAATAATTTATTTATTAAATAACACTGAGCATTTAAAAAATAAATAAGACACCTGAAATGTAAATAAAAAGACTTTATATTTATCCAGTTTTACCGAGTTTTTACTAAGCGTCTGACATACTATCGCTTCGAAAATCTACACATGTCAATAACATTACGCGAGCCTCGTCTCAGATAGGCATGATATCGGTTTGGAAAAGCTGAGACTCTCCTTTTCAGACGAACCAGACCTCTTGGACAAACAACGGCAGTATTGAGGCGTCAATTGGTGTATTCATAAAACAAAGAAATACGATTCATCTACAACTGTTTTGTATTGATACTTCGAATGATATTTTATACCGCGTTGCCACATCAATATCACCTGAATTGTAATCAGAATACAGCGGGAAATGAAAATGACGTATACAAAAGAACACGACGTGTATGATACAAAGAGAAATCGCTCACTAAGAGCCCTGGATATTATACAGATGATTTCCAAGGGAGTGTACAAATTTAAAGTAAAATTTACAGGTAGTATTGAATAAATTAGATCTGTGCCGAATCTGTGGTGGGCTCCAGGCCTGGCGTGCACGAAGAGTATCGTAAATTTTAATATAAACTGGGAACGAGTTGAAGATTCCGTTTTTTGTCTCTTCTAAAACCCGATTAAATATGCCAAAATCGATGGAAAACAAAAATTGTTTCCAATAAAGAAATTTTCAGTAATATGTATTATAGGTCAGGCCGGATGGTACCAATGTTTATTGTTGACTGTTGAATGATTCCTGATACGAAGTAGATTCCTTGTTGAATGTATGAACACTGATAGGTGATTCAAAGGGTCTCCGGTAGGGCCAAGTGAACGTTCGAGATCCGATTTGGTAACGAATCTTTTGACTAAATCGATTCGATTCGAATCCATCTCGATTATGTGAAAAGAAACTCGAATCCCTGAGAGTTTAAGCTTTCATAGATTTCTGTTTCTGTCGATTTTCTGAAATTGAAAACTCAGCCTACAGTTTTCAGTGGAACGAGATTGGCCATATTCATGCTAACTTGATAACACAAATCTGGTCGGAAAATTCCAAATAATGTAATTTGAAAATTTGAAGCAATAGCGGGGATCGTGTTTCATCCAGTTTGCACGATACGTCACCCCTTGAGAGGAAAATGGCGCCATCTGCAATGCGAACGCATTGCAGATGACGCCTCGTTCCATTCAAGGGGGGATATATGGCTTTCTCTTCGTTCACGTGGCTGATACCAGGTCAATTTTCGTTTGATCTAGTTGCGCTACTGGGAAAACTGCGGGGTGTGATGTCACCACTAGAATATTAAGAACATAATATGAATTTACACTTTTTGATATTGATTCGCGTTCAAAGTGACAGCTTCGAATAATTTAAATATCACTACGCCAGAACCTCGTTCTATACGGTTTACATTAATGAAAGTACGTTGTACATCGGGCTTTTGCGCTGATCCATTCCGAAATATCACCATGGAATGCGCCTGGTTGTCATATGAATAACTTGTCCAATCTTTCAGAAACAAGTGATAGGTCCATCTGTTTCATAATATTTGCGGATGGATAGTGCGACATTATAAGCTACTGTGATGAATTGACGGTAACGTGGTCTGAGGATTGCGGATCGGAGGTTATGTTCAACCGAGACGCTTTGCGTCTCGGTTGAACATACGCTCCGAGCCGCGCACCTCAGGTCATGCTACCGTCAATTTATCACAATAACGTATATGTTCCAATACGACCCTATCAATAGCCTAAAACCTAGATCGTGAAACACGAGAGGCTCATTTACTAAACTTGTGGTCGTTAAATGTTGTCTTGTTGAAGGCAATTTTTAACGATCACAGGTTTGGTAAATAAACCTCTCGTGTACCCACGGCGGCACTGGATAAATAATCAATAAACCAGATAAACTCATTCCACCTTAGTTCAAATCGTAAATCGGTGTGTAATTTAAACAATTTTTCATCCGGAACATCGTCTGCTGCACGTGTGAAACATCCAGAAAAATGAAGCGGCGTGCTAGTCACTCCGTTGATGAAGGAATTACGAAACGGGAGACGTTATTTCAAATATTTCGCGTGATGACGTCAGACGGTAACATTTGCGACTGGATCCGTAAACATAAAATAAACTACGCCAGCTCTCATCCAATCAGAGAGCGAGGATTTTACTCTTATTAGAACATAGTCTAATCAGTATTCATGTTGGCACTGGGTACATACGTACCGGGAGATAGAGAGCTCTTGTAAAAGTTAGCTAAGTCGTTATAACGACTTACCTACTCGGTATAAAAAACTTTCTAAGTCGTTATAACGACTTAGAAAAAAATTTCACACATGTCCTAAATACGCTTCCGTATTGTGAATAGTTTTCTTTTCCAAAACTCTGAATAAGACTATGATTCTTCTTTGTAGAGACGTTTGTGCAGTACCAGTTTTTTTGTTTTTTTGTTTTTTTGTTTTTTTTTGTTTATTGGAGCTCCAAACTCATTAACAGTCAACAACTATAATCCCCCACAGTAACAGCTTATTGGGGGATTTCATTTCCTTAAACACCAATAAATAAACGAAATCCCCCAATAAGCTGTTGCTGTGTAATGGAAGACTTGAGCAATTAGCAGAATGGTAAGCAAAGTTGATTAATGTCAAGTTTGGTTCATTATGTTGCTACTTAGATCCTTCCATTTACTGATTGTGGTAAAACAATTGCCGCTAGATCAGATTTTGAGAGAATCAGACGCCCATATTTTCCAGTAATGCCTTATACTTTAAAGGCCCCGTTGAAATGTTAATACCCGTGGTAGCTTTTTGAAAAGACACTAAGCAGCCGAACGGTAATCACCTAGAAACTACAAACTTATTCAGCAGATGGAAAAGAGTGTATAGAAAAAGCAAAGAAAGAATCTAACATGTCACACGACTAGCACAAGATAGACTAGCGCAAGCAAAGAAATGGATTAGCGCAGCTGCCCTTCTAGAGACTTCGTAAAGGCTTTTGATTCAGTCTGGCATGGTGGACTAGAATACAAGCTCAGTGTCGCGTGAATCTACCACACACGATCATCAGAATAAGACCACCCTACCTCGACAACAGAAGCCTGAACGTGAAAATAAACAGCGATACATCTAGTACGGTTGAACTAGAGAAGGAACACCGCAAAGGTCCGTCCTTAGCCCACTACTGTTCTTAATCTATGTAAACAATCATCCCGTCAACCCAATCAACAACGTGCAAACATCTCAATTCGCCGACCATCTAGAACTCTGGAGATCTATAAAAAAAAATACCACTATCCACAGAAGACTGCACAAAAAACCATAAATGACATTGGAAGATGGTGTTCCAAATGGAGAATAAAACTGAACCCAACAAAGACACAAGTAATCTTTTTCCACAACAAAAGGTGCCAAGATAATAGCTTGAATTTACGATTTTGTGGTTTAAAAAAGTGTATATGATTTTTGGAATTCTTCTCCTCGGCCTGAAGGCGTAAATATAGGTATGTGCCAGACACCGAAAACCGATTTGTCAAGTAAGCCATATGTGTATCTTAACTGTAATAAATCAGACAAATGTGATAGTTTTAATGGAGAGGAATCTCAATAGGAGTCTGCAACGCTAGTTAGCGCTTATCTGGTCTGAAATAACGACCTTGCCTTATAAGCTCCAAACATAAGACACTCGTTTAGCCATGCAAGGTAATCAGTCATCTAATTATGCGGTTATAAGTTTCGATAATCTCCTAATTATAATAACGCACGTGGTGCGCCTGGTAGCATCACTTTTTTACAGTGACCTATCAGAAATGTCAAAGTATAGCAAACTTAAAATAATTTAAAATAAAATATTAACTTAAGATAGATCTAAAGCGGCCAAGTTCAAGAGAAGCAACTAAATGAGAATTAATGTCTGGCTATCGAAATAAAAATGGGGGAATTTCTCGAACTTTCATTCCAGTCTGAAGACGTGTAAGAGGCGAACGAGGAGCTGGGGATGTCCCATGCTATAGGTTAGAGGAGGTACCGCATCGGTGTGAAAGTATAGGCACGTTGTAGTGAAAGGGAGCCACAAAGCTCATATTTAGAATAGGAACAGTCGCGGGCCAAGCCATATCTGAGTGTAGGATCAGAAATAGGAAGTGCGAGCTCAGGGATCTATTTGCATTTAGGTAGATGATATTACCTGCTGTAGAAGGCAAGCCATACGTAGGCAGAGTAGGGAGATATTTCTGAGATAAATGGAAGGGAGAGTTTAACCCCATTGGTGACCAGTGCTTGAGTGAAAAGGGTCCAGTAAAGTGACAATAAACTTATGCTGTGCAACGGCAGTGGTAGGGTGACATTCCGTCATTTGTTAGAGGGAAGGCGATATAGTAAAGTGACATTACGTTAGTGCCCGTGCGACAGCAGTGGTAGAGTGACATTCATTCCCTTGTTAAAGCAAATGCGTCCGATAAAGTGACAATACGTTAATGGCCGTGCGACGGCTGTGAAAGAGTGAAGTGAAAAGATGACCAAAGTCCAAACACCAGCGACGAGGAAGGGAAACCACCGACAACAGAGAATGCGGGTCCGCAAGTGACTCAAAAACTGTGTGGGTGGGGTGTGATTGAAGTTTTGTTTATCTGATTCATTGGATTTCACGTAAATCACAAATTATCATATTTATTTATATATATATATGTATTAAAACTGTTATTTCCAGTGAACCCCTGTTGATTTATGCCATTCGAGGAAAGGTCATTGACCCCATCAGGATAAGAACCACCCCAACGAAAACGACAAAGCCTGGTTTTAGACAAAATGGCCGAAAATCGAAATTACCCAATTTGGAGAAGACGTTAAATAACGCAACGAAGTCAACTTACGCGGTATCACCCTAGACAAAAAGCTCACCCTGCGTAGCCATGGCAAAGAATCTGCGATGAAGCACAGAAAAGAATAGACCTACGAAAGTGTCAAGGTGATAGCTAAAAATTGCGATTTTTTTTGTTTATAAGTGTAAATATTTACGATAATATTTCTGCCTGGGTTAAATGCAAAGCGTAAAGATAGGTATATGACGGACCCCGAAAACAGATTTGTCACTCAAACTCTGGTAACTGAGCATGAAATTTAATGTCCATTATGGCGCACTTGTTGAAGGCCACATGGGCTTTCTGATAACATATCAATAGTAAGTGAGACAATATTCTCCTGCAAATCGTTATCTATGTAGTTATGGCCAGTTAATAGCTAATTATTGGGAAACAGTGCATCACACATGTTCTGAACACACACCCATATTGCGCATCTATTCTGTCACCGAATGTCACGGAGATACCAAAATTAGAGTCTTTCAAAGGAACTTTAAAACGAGTATTAAATTAAGATAGATCTGAGCGGCCAAGTTCAATAAACTGAGAATTAATGTTTTGGCTATCTAAATAGAAATCGGGGAGTTTCTCGAAAAATTCATTCCAGCCAATTCCAGTCGGAAGGTGTGTAAGGCTGTGGGTCGTTGTGAGTAGATGGGGAGGTCCCATGCTATAGGTTAGAGGAGGTGTCGCATCGGTGCGAAAGTAAAGTATAGGCACGTTGTGAAGTAGGTGAGCCAACAGAGCTCATATTCAGAATAGGAGCAGTCGCGGGCCAAGTCGGCCACTATATATGCGAATAGGATCAGAAACACGAAGTACGAGCTCAGGGAACTAATTTGCATTCAGGTAAACGGCATTACCTGTTTTAGAAGGCAAGCCATACATTGGCATAGTAAGCTTTGCCTGTATGAACATTGTCCTGAGATAGACGTAGGGGAGGGTTTAACCCGATTGGTGGCGACTGCTTGTGTGACAAACGTCAAGTAAAGTGACCATAAGCTAGTGGCCGTACGACGGCAGTGGTAGAGTGACATTCCGTCACATGTTAGAGCAGAAGTGTCCGATAAAGTGACAATACGTTAGTGGCCGTTCGACGGCAGCGAAAGGAGTGAAGTGAAGAGGCGACCAAGGACGAATACCAGCGAAAAGGAGGAAAAACCAGCGACAACAGAGAATGCGGGTCCGCAAGTGACTCAAAATCTGTGTGGGTAGGGGGTGATTGACGTTTTGTTTTCTTATTTTTTTGGATTCCATGAAAGTCACAAAACACATTTACCTTTTTTATATATGTATTAAAATCGTTGTTTTCAGTGAACCCCTGTTGATTTCTGCTTTTCGAGGAAAAGTTATTAACCACTTCAGGATAAGAACCACCCCAACAAAAGTGAAACGGGCAGGTTCGTAGCGGTGAGACATACGTTCGCGGACGGATTCAGGCAACAGTCCTTGAGTTTTGGCTGAATGCGCGGCGTGAATCGCTTTCCCCCATCAACGACGAAGCCCCGGTTTCCGACAGCAAGAGACTACGAGGAATAAACTGAGGTACCAATGCGACGAGACTACTGCAACTCTACAAATTCTGCATACGCCCAGTACTGAAATATGCCGCAATCATACTAAAATACGTCTGAAAATGAACACTCTGCGACATAAAACGCACGCAAAACTACGCAATCAGAACTCCCCTCATACTTCCTAGAGACTCAGTGACAAATTACCTCCATAAAACTTCAAATATCCCAACCATCCAGGAACGCTACGCCGACCTTCAACAAAAAAACCATAACCAGACTAAGAGATAGCCAGCGATTCGAAGACTTAACCATCAGAACACAACTGCTAGAAAACAGAAAAACCAAGTTCATCTTCGGATGAACACTCAATCTTGGCAGTGGTAGTACCTCTCGGGAAAGCTAAACCTTCTCGCATTGTCCCATGTCAGACGGAGGGTTCACCCCTAGTTGTTCCCGCCCGCAAAATTATATCCACAATGACAGATATTCTATAAATTAACAACCTCCAGACAGCTGCCAACAAAACTACGGACTGGCGATAACAACGGAAAACATAGCAGAAATACAAAACAACAACACACAGAAGCAACACTAGATAAACAAGCAGGGCATGAACATCAAACAGGCAGTCGTAGTAGCTCTGAGGAAGGCCTGGTTCCTCTCACATTGGACCACATCTTTTGAGCTCGTGCGCAACAAGAAAATGAAACGATTGGCTCAAATCTGCTTCAGACATCAGAGAACCAATGTAACCTCGAACAACCAAAACTCGATCAGCAGAAAATTAAAATTCACAAGGTGGGATGAAGGGACCTCCACTCCACTAGGTCCGACCTTTCTGGGTCGCACAGGCCCAAACCGGCCTTCGGCTTGATAACCACAAAACGTTTTCAATACTGGTGGCTCAAAAATTGATTTCGTCAAAAGTGTATCTTTTTCATGTACTGATCAACACCACACAAAATGTAGTACCCGTACATAAGAACGGTACTTTGATCACAAAAGTGACCTCAGGTCGCGCTTCGAGCACGACACACGTACACACACCGGTGGGTCAAGATTTCCTAAATAAAGTACTATGAAGTCAACACCGCGTTAAGAAAAAATAAACGAAAATAGCATCCCAGAGTCAGTGTTCTCGTATTCCCTTATCGGCAGGTGGATTTTCACAGTGTTGCGGGGATGGGGAAGCGAACAGAAAATATTGACCGAATCGCGACCTTTTCGCGATCCGGTCGAAATTCTCTGTCCTCCTTTATGATCACAATTCGGTTCCAACATATGTACATCCATGTGAAATTATATTTGTAAATACACATGCATTATAGGGTAACAATCACAGTAGAATAATATGTGAGTCTTTATCGAAAATATAATCTTTTTCTTTGATACGGCAATTAACTACATGTACATCACTCAGTTTTCTAGGTACATCTCATAAATGGATTTTGTGAAGAAGTCATTAGCTTCGTCTAATGGGATGTATAGACGTGATTTCAGAAGGTTGTTTCGTAAGGACTTATATATTTTTTCCTTTTTTATTGTTTGTGAAATAGGGAAATTGAAATCGTCCAAACCATGGCGAGGACGAATGCCGTATTGGTTGGATTTGATTACATATAAATTTCTATGACAGCGGATGAATGATTCACGATATGATGTGTGCACCCTCTGTAATATGTGAATCCTGACGGCTAACTGAATGGATCACAGGAAAAAAGGCGCGAGGTTGGCATAAAAGAAAGCTAAATATAATATCCTCGGTATTAAGTTAGTATTGCTATGTTAATTATTCTTGAGGCGAGTTTGTGAGTGCCTTTGAGTACTCTCTATCAATTTATTGCAAGGCTGGTACCGACAATCAAATGATGTCTGCAAAAACAATGTTGAACTCCCAAAGGCTAAATTATCTCCATAATATTCTGGTAGTGATAACTTGATTTTTCAAATTTATAGGTGGGTACCTACGACTTCTGTAGGAGAAAGACCTTTGCACTTGCACGGAACTAATAATTTATAAATAGTATCTGTCTAGATGATATTAAATCCGTAATTCAACCACATATTTACTCCATGAAACGCAGTTTTATCATGGTGGCCCTGTCCCGCAGAAGCAATGTAACGTCAGCTAATACTTTTGTCGACCGTGAAAACCAAACCTGTTTATTTGCCACTCTATGACCTGCATACCTAGTTTTTACGATAAGTTTTATACGATGTCTTCGGGGAAATCACAATTTCGTCTCCAAGAACAAAGAGGGATTCGCATGGCAACTGGTGACACTCCGTCCTTAGCAAGTCGAGCGGAACATCTTGGTCAGTACTTCAGACATTGTGACTGACCTTATTTCGAAATAAAGGCAAATTCCCGATCTCAGAGTTAAACTGTAATAATCTAGCAGAGTGTGTATCAGAAAAGTTAGGCCACAGCAAACGGCATGTATGTTTCTCCTCGCTTTCAGTCAAGATTAAACCAAAGTCACCGAAATGCCTTTACTATGAGAATATTCACATCATGCTTGAGACCCTTTCGGTGACATGAGTATGTCTAGTTTAGGGCATATCCATGTCACTTGGAGGGCCTCCAGTACAATGTATCAGGTTTGTCATTTTGTTTCGTTTGTAAATCTCAAAGCAGACAAATCGTCGCGTGAGAACCACAAGGTTCTATCTTCCGGTGGAAGATAGAACCTTGTGGTTCTCACGCGACGAAATATATAGGCCTACCATGGTGTGGTACTCAATTCCAGCATTAACCCTACCTGCAATAATTTAGTGGAGTGTGTATCAGAAAAGTTAGGTCACAACAAACGGAATGTATGTTTCTCCTCGCTCTCAGACATCATTAAACCATAATTACCGAAATTTTTCACTATCACAACATTCACACTGTGCTTGAGACCTCTTCAGTGACATGGGTATGTCTAGCTTAGGACATGCCCATGTCACTTGGCGGGCCTTTGGTACGATGTAACCCGATTGCTATTTTGTCTCTTTCGTAAACCGTCCAACAGACAAATCTGTACCATGGTATGGTATTTAATTCCCAAATTAACCCTACCTATCCTTAAATATCTATTGTGCTTCTGGCTCACATTTTCCGTCTCGCCCAAGACAATTTGATCAGCAAAGCAATAAGTGATTGAGAGCATACCTGGCACCTATAACGTAATAATAAACCGCCAGCCTCGACGAACAATTTTTTATTCTTCTCAATGGTATCCTATATGAATACCAAACCAGTCTACTACATCTGTACATATTTGCTCTTGTTTGTTTTCTTGTTCGCCATTATTGGCATATGCCGCCAATGTTCCTTGTCTTCTCTCTCAAAACATTCAAATTTCTCAACTTCTGTAGCCAATGTTTTGAACCATACCCAAGGGCAACCGAAATACAAATACCTGCTACTCAACTTAATAAGATCCACTCTAGAATGTTGCTGTATGCACCCAACTTGAACTAATATCATTGATATCGCTACTTACAGATTAAGAGTGGGTCTCTTCACAGCAGCTGCCTCACATGGGATGCGCCGGAAAAAATTACTCGACTCCGATGACATCATATTTATACATTTGTGAGACGCTATGGGTTGTTTGGCGTCATACTTACAATGCTTATCCTCACTATCTGTAAATCTGATGACCTCCTGTCGCACATAAGGAATGTTACTATCTGTCCCATGAACCAACGCACTTCTCTTGAGAAGCTAATATTGAAGAAAAGTCTAAATGTATGCTTCCCCATCAAACCTGGGCAATCATTATCAAATTTCTTTACGTGTATCAATCAGTGGATATATAAACTGTTATATCTATCAGGTAATGTAGAAGTCAACCCGGGCCCCACTAATGATAACTCCTCTGATGATGGAGCACTTAATTCCTCAGAATCCAGTCTAACGACTAGCTCCGTACGTTTATTACACTTGAATGTGCAGATCTTAAAACCCAGAATAGACATTGTAAGGACTGAAGCGACAGAGTACGACAGAGTACGACATGTGTGTTTTCACGGAATCGTGGTTGAATCGTGGTTGAACGAAAGTACGAGCAATTAGGATATCGAAATTGCAGGGTTTCATCCGCCAGTAAGGAGGGATCGCCCCACTAGAGGTTGTGACATAGCGATCTACAAACGAAATTCAATTCTATTCCGGTTACGTGATGATCTTGAAGTAAATGATTTGGAATGCACTTGGCTTCAAATATACTTGAACAATCAGACTTTTTTACTTGGGGCTTTTTTTCGTCCGCTATCTCGGAACCCGATATTTGGAATTTGATCGCGACATCCATAGAACATGCAGGGGATATTAATATCCGAAATATTGTAATTACTGGCGATTTTAATAATGACCTCTTGACATCTAGTAATGGCCCTATCCAACAAATAATGCAACAATATGGCCTCCACTAAGTCATCAACAAACCAACATATATTACAGAAACCTCGGCCACACTCTCAGACTTGATTATTACGAAAGACTCATCTTTCGTTACTTATCAGTATGTAGGCGATCCTTTTTATGAAGAACTTACACGCTACCATTGTCCTGTTATTGCTGAACTTAAACAGACCGGGCCAAGTCGATTAGGAGTAAAATTTGGCAGTTTGATCGATGTAATTTTTTAGGTTTAAGACAATCTCTATCTGAGACAAGTTGGGAAGAATTATTCAATAATTGTAATAGCCACTTCCTTATTGATCGATTCCATGAAATTTTAGAGACCAAAATTCCTAGATACGTTCTAAATAAGGTGACCTTAGCTCGAAGAGACCAACCCCCATGGATGCATAATGAAATAAGAAAACTAATCGTAAAAGAATCCATCGTTCAGCTAAATTACACAACAAACCGGAGTCCTGGGCAAAATTTTGGAGAACAAGAAACCAAACTATTACACTAATAAGGAAATCTAAGAATCACCACTTATCGAATGTAGAAAATATACTTAATACAACATCATCTGCTTCCAAGAAAACTCTAAACAAACTTCTTCAGAATAAAAAAATCAGATATCCCAACTTTGCAATATAATGATCATGTACTGTCGTGTAATTTTGACAAAGCAGAAGCCTTCAACGAGTACTTTTGTTCCATTTCATCCGTAGGTGACTCACATGCATCGCTCCCGCGTAACGAAGTAAACGAAAACCGCCCTGTCCTCGACATCATCTCTGTAGAGGAAACAGATATCTTGGACGCCCTTAGATCTCTTAAAGTGTCCAAGGCATGTGGCCCGGACAATGTAAGCCCTCTAATTCTAAAAGAATGTTCCCGTAGTTTGTCTAAGCCCTTAACATATATTTTTAATCTTCTCCTTGATCAAAGCAGCTTTCCTACTAGATGGAAACAGGCAAACGTGTCGCCTGTTTTTAAAAAAGATAGTCCTAGCGTTGTCAGCAATTATCGACTCATATCACTTTTGAGCTGTGTTGGGAAAGTTTTTGAAAAATGTGTTTTCAAAAACGTTTTCCATCTCTTAGAACCAAATGCCTTGCTAACACACTTCCAGTCAGATTTTACACCCAAGGACTCGACAACATTTCAACTAACCGAAATTTATAACACCATCAGTTGTGCACTGGCTGAGGGGAAGGAAATACGATTTGTTTTTTGCGACGTGAGTAAAGCGTTTGTTAAAGTGTGGTATTCTGGATTGGTATACAAGCTCGAGAAAATAGGGATAGGGGGGTAAAGTACTGGAGTGGTTCCCGTCATATCTGGAAAACCGGCAACAACGTGTAGTGATTGAAGGCGTCGCGTCTTCTTGGATGCCTACAACTGCTGGCGTACCACAAGGTTCAATACTTGGACCCCTTACTTTTTCTTATATACATAAATGACATCGTGGATAATGTTTTGTGCAACATCCGCTTATTTGCGGATGATACCACGCTCTATCTTATTGTTGAAAACCCAACGCAGGCAGCCGATCTCATGAACGACGACTTGTTGAGAATTGAACAATGGTCTAAATAATGGGTCGTCGACTTCAACCCTTCAAAAACGGAATCAATGCACATATCGCGTAAAACGGAAACAATTCAACATCCCCCGCTTCATATGCAGAATAAAAACATTAAAACAGTGAATAGCCATAAACATCTTGGAGTTAGCATTAATAACCGTGGGTCCTGGTCAAATCATATACACGATATTACTGCTAAAGCTTGAAATAGAATAAGTCTCATGAGAAAATTTAAATTTATCCTTGATCGGAAAACTCTTCAAACTATATACATATCATTCATACGCTCGGTCCTTGAATATTCTGACACGGTATGGGATAATTGTACAAACGCCGAAGCCGAGGATATTGAAAAAAAATCCAACTGGATGCTGCGAGAATTGTTACTGGCGCAACGCGAAGTGTGAGCAGGGAACTCCTGTACGCGGAAACAGGATGGGAACCCCTGAAAAACAGAAGAGAAAAACACAAAACTATGCAGTTTTTTAACATGTAACACAGACTCGTACCAAGATACTCATCAGGTTTAGTTCCTCCGAGGTTATCTGTTTCTCACAACAATCCAGACTTGTCGGTACCGCTTTGTCGAACTAATTCACACCAACTGTCGTTTCTGCCGAGCGCGACGAGAATGTGGAATTCCTTATCCAACAAAGTTCGCGAAAACTACTAATTACCTCAATTCAAACAGTATCTCAACCGGAACAGGCTGTTGGTGCTAAGTTTCTTTTTCTATAACAAGTCACGCAGAGCACAAATCCTTCACTGTAGATTACGACTGTCATGTAGTAATCTTAATGATCACCTCTTTATAAACCACCTGTCCACCACAACACTTTGTAGATGTGGTGCCCTCGAAACAACCGAGCATTACCTTTTCGATTGCCATTTTTAGGTGAGAGAAAGAAATAACACAATCAAATTGCTGAGTAATTTCATTGATGCAGACATTCTCCTAAACGGCTGTGTTTCGTATACTACCGAAATTTATAGAGAAATCTTCCAAAGATTACACGAATATATTCTTGCCACAAAAAGCTTCTAAACTGAGATACATGCCACTTCTTGCTTCCATGAATACTTTGTTGTCGCTGATTGCCTTATGTGCATATCATCGTATTCCATCGTGTTGGAGTAGTCAGTAGAACGCCAAGCATTGCTTTTCCCTTGGGTGAGTTCATTCCTTCGTTCCCCTTTCTCTTTGATTCCAGTACGAATATCATTACTTGTAATTTCGCCATCCCACCTCTTTCCTTTATCTTCCTCTCTCTTAACACTAATATTTTATTTCAGCTACTAAAATTAGTATTTAAAGCATACAGCTTTCGAGCCATATCTATTGTATGGGTAATTCATAACTGGAAACAGCTTATATAAGCTTCTAGCTTACTGCTGAATCCTATATCATAGCAACCAGTATGTGAAATGTTAATTTATTTCTTATCTGTATATTAATGTGAAAATGGGTTATGAAATAAAATATTGTTTAAACTAAAGCTAAATAAGAGTACATGACGATTTCGAAACAATTATTAAAATTCCTTGGTGTATTGACTGTGTGTTAAAGCAAGCTACTGTCATGTGATGGTGAAAATCATTTTATTTACTCTGTGTTCACATTTTGTCATTGAACTTATCATATTCGTTCAAATGTAAAATTTGTTAATTAGGTTCGATAGAGCTTTCACAAAATAATTAGTCCCCAGCGACATAGATATTTTGGAGTAAACAGTACTAAAGTTTGACCGAAACTAGGGTTCAAAAACCGACAAGCTATTAGAGGCCCGAAGATAGTGGGGTAGCCCGGGGAACAGTTCGCCCCACCATATCCCTGTCTGTTGGAAATCGTTGTAGTTCGTCGGAAAAAAACTGTTGGTTGCTGCATTTTATCCAAAAGTCGCTAATTTGAACAAAATAGCCCTTTCACAAAATCACAGTCTTCATTATGCCAAAATATCATTATGTTCCAATGAGAGTAAAATCCTCGCCCTCTGATTGGATAAGAGCTGGCGTAGTTTATTTTATGTTTACGGCTCCAGTAGCAAATGTTACCGTCTGACGTCACAACGCGAAATATTTGAAATCACGTTGCACGTTTCGTAATTGCAAGCCGCATTATTTTTCTGGATATTTCACACGTGCAGCAGACGGTGTTCCAGATGAAGTGTTGTTTAAATTACAAACCGATTTACGATTTGAACTGAGATGGAATGAGTTTATCTTGTTTATTGATTATTTGTCCAGTGGTGGGGTACACGAGAAGTTCATTTACTAAACTTGTGATCGTTAAAAGTTGCCTAGTGAATTAAATAAGAAGTTTAGCCACGATTTCTACATGTATATTTTATTATTCCCTTTTAATTGTAAACCCGACTGACTGATATTTCAACTGCATCATCACGGCATGTCTTCCATGCGGTTGGAATATTTTATCACTCGGGGATTGAGCAATCACAACCGGTACAAATCAGGTTTACACTCCCCTCTCCCAAAATTGATCACCATCGCGACGCCCCTGACAGGATGTTGTTTTCATCCTTAACAATCATCACCCTGAATGAGCGATCTCGGTGTTTGAAATCGTTTACTGACTATTGCGTCAAGGGCATACCTTGATTATGTACTTAGAATATTAGTCAGTCGTTTCTTGAGCCATTAACTCTTTACCCAACGATATCAACATTTATTATTTTAAATATCATTTTTTAAAATTTTTCAAAAAAGTTCAACAAAACCATATCATGTGACCCCTCGTTGGAACGAGCTCGACGAGCTCGTTCCAACGAGGGGTCACATGATATGGTTTTGTTGAAATTTTTTGAAAAATATTATTTCTTCACCTGCTGAATTTGCATATTACGCGGTCGGTTGCGGCCGATTCGTCAGGTAAAGGGTTTATTTATTTATTTATTTATTTATTTATTTATTTATTTATTTATTTATTTATTTATTTATTTATTTATTTATTTGAGTTTAACGACACTTTCGACAGCCAGGGTCACTTCGTGTCGGGCAGTTTTACAGGTGGAGGAAGCCGGAGTACCCGGAGAGAACCACAGAACACCGGCGAGCAACTGTCAGACTTCCCAACGTACCAACTCCACACAAGCAAGGGTTAGCATTGGTTGAAGACGGGTGCACAATCGACGTGCAGTACGTCTTAGTACACAGCGCCACTATGCCCCACGTAGGCAATCGGGATTAGGTTCCTTGTCCAAAGACACAACGCAGTTATCTCTGGCGGGGATCAAAGCGTGCACCTCTGGGTTTGAAGTTGCGTAACCGCTGAGACGCCGCGCTCCCACTTCATCTATCACAGTGGTGATAAATCAGGTTTACCCAGCCCCTACAATCGGCCATCTTTGCGACGCCCCCGTTTTTTGGAAGGGTCCATATTCGTTTTGGGATGTTTAGCAATTAATACGTCAAACGCACAGCCTTCGGGTGGTACCTTGAAAATGTAGATTTGTCCACCTCACTATTTCTCCAAACAAAAGTAAATTAAATTTATCTTTATGAAGTTAAGGCATTTTTGACCCTGTCATGAAAGCGTTTATTTTTCTTTAAAACTTTACCTAACATGAAAAGCAGACGACACTTGCAAAAAAAATTATTGACTAACTAATTTTTTGAATTTTTTGTCTCAAAAACATAGGTTATGACCCCTCATTGGAACGAGCTCCACGAGCTCGTTCCAATGAGGGGTTATAACATGTTTTTGAGACAAAAAATGAAAAAAAATAATGAAAATTAATTGGCGATTTTTTAGAATAACGTTGACGGTTTTGACCGTTACGTTGGGTAAAGGGTTAAAAGGGTTAAAAACAACCGAATGTCTGTCTTATTTGTGAATAATCTGAAACGAAGACAATACATCATATCGAGTTCTTGAATGTCAGATGTCGTGGCATTCAAGTACAACTTGTTCCAATTCCAGACCACTTGTTCCACTTGTGAGTAGCAGATGATCACTAATGTATTCACCTAATTACATTTATGATGGATGTTAGTGAAAAGACAAATTAGCCTATTCATGTGCTTGAGAACGCAACAAGACAAGACGAATCAAACAAAGGTAAAGTAATTCTTTAGGTCACTCACAAGTGTGTCAAGAAAAGGAAATACTCTATCAAATGTGCCGATGATGACTAATTACGATATGGCGTATGCTCATTTGGAGTAGATGGATGTCCGCTGACCTATTGTCTCACGCAGATTATGAGAAACAAAAACAAGTAAAACAAATTAGGTTCTATTGGCTCAGCGCTGTTGTGCTCTGAATGTGTACGACACGATGCTGATAAAACAGACCTCGCAAGGAAAGATATTTTACCTTTGCTTGCATGCTACTGGACATGGTCTCCGAGAGGATGGTTGAATTTATAAAAAAAATAATAGTACTACACGTGAGACACCACGACAGGGGGAGCGCGTGGGCTCAGTGCTTAGAGCATTGAACATCAACCGAAAGGTGGACCATTGGATCATAACAAGCTGAAACGGCGCTGTGTTACCTGTCAATACACTTAATCATGACTGCTACACGTGGGACACGTTGATGCTCTATACTAAGGGGTACTGAATATCGGTGGTGCCCTTATCTTCAACCGCTGCTTACTCTGCTTGAGTAGAGTTAGTACATTGGGGAGTCAGACAGTTGATCGACGCTGGTCGGTGGTTCTCTTCGGCACACACAGTTCCAACACGATTTGACCCTGGCTGTAGAAAGTGTCGTTAATCTTCCATAAACATAAACAAACAAGTCCACAAGCTAGAGTCTGTTGGGAATGTGTACTTGTGTGGAATGTGAAAGTTTATATGCAGCTGTGTTTGAGAGACTCGGAGATAGAGGGTGTGTCGTCAAAACTCTAATAAAACAACTGGATGGCTTTAAAACTGCAAAGCGAATTTCCATAAGTTATCCAACGAAAAACTGCCAACGTCGAATGCCCCACCAACGTAGAGAAGGTGTCTGTAGCCTTTAACGTAACAAGCAGTTCAATAAAGCATACCATGTCATCCGTTGTAACGTAATATATCAGAAATAGGTTAAACTTTGAAGTGTCTAAAAACATCAAAATGGCGTTGTTTTACAACATACTAAAATTTCAGAAAAATCCGATGTATTTTCATTTTTTACCACATGACCCCTATGACGCCACCTCAGCGTTCAGGTATAACGGTTGAGAATTTCCAAGGACGGCAACACATTTTTAGAAATCGTTTTTGCGGAAATTACAGTTGTAATAGTTCAAAAGGGTAGGACTGAAAATAAGGTTGAAAATAGACAAAGGAAAGAACGTACAATTGGCATCGCTGGTGGGTAAATTTGAAATGAAAAAAATAAAATTGCTCAATTTTAAATAGACAGAAAATAGCTGTGTCATTTCTAAATACGGAGCTAGATGAATCACAAGATAGTCTTTTTAATGAAACATTTCCATGATGGCTTAACCTATTGAACCCGAGCGACCGCTTGTCCGGCCCAGAAGCATGATACGCCATAATTTCATTAAGTATGATGGCTTCTGAGTGAATGTGTGGGGTAGACCAAGTAATATTTTCAACGTGCAGCCGTATTATTAATTGTTCTACCCTCAAATAATAAATGTGGACTCTTCCAATTAACTGACGTGGAAGATACCACCAGGGTTCAAGGGTCAAATGATGAAATAATAGTCCCGATGGTATTAACGTCATATCTCATGTATTTGAAGTCGGATTTTCATATTTGTTTCAACTGCGCAGTTGTAGTAATGCGTACTAAAGTGTGACTGACTGGAACTAAATGAACTAAAATGTCACATGATTTATTTTTATCAAGCGAAATATAATTGTTGATGTTTTGAAAACCCATCGTCTCTAACGTTGTAGCGTAAAATATATTAGGTCAGTGGAAGTAAAAATGGCTGTGCACCATTTCAAATATCGATTGCCCAGTCTGTAAAATATAACAGCCGTATCTGTTTTTTGAGTTATGTGAATCCCAAGTGAGGGTACATTTCCAGAAATCAAATGTTGAAACGTCACAAATGACGCTAAATAAAAAAATACAAAGGCACCTATTTTTTTTTTTTTTTTTTTTTTTTTTTTTTGTATATATATATATTTTGCGCTCAACAACATACTAAAATTGCATGTAAATCGGGCAAACGTTAATTTTTCCGACGTTGACGTCCTACCGTCATCCGAACGGCAGCCCCAGACGAATTGTTCGTCGGCTGAAAACTGATTGCATTTTTAGATATGATTTTCTATTGGAGAATATATTTCCAACATTTCGAGACTGAGGATTCAACAAGTTGGCAGAAATTAAAGGTTCATGCAAACAATTCAAACTGACGTTATTGTGGAGAAAAGTTTAAACTTGGAATTGTAACAAACGAATTTAATAGAAGCGCTATCAAAGTAAAAGTATGTAAAATCTCATTGCTGTATGTATTATTTATGTGGATCTGTGCTTTATTGAAACTCAGCATTTTTAGCATTTTCAATGAAAAATGTTCATAGAAAGCTCATGAATTTGAATGACGTAAAAAGGTAAAAATTGAAAACATTTAAAAAAAACAAGTATAATTTCATTTTTTGAGCTCTACAACATACTCAAATTTCATGAAAGTCGACCGACATTTAATTTTTTGTGACGTTGACGTGGATTACGTCACCCGAAAATTCGGCTATAACCTTTGATATTTTGCCGGGAGAGTACCGCATTTTTAGATAAGGTTTTTATACAGGTAGCCAAGACACCAGACAATAGTCATCACTGCCAAGACTTCATAAGAAGACGCTGCCAAAGTCCTATAATTTTTATAAGCAAGACCATAATATGCCTTATATTGTTGGCACATGTGTTCTCCATGTGCATGTAAGACAACAAACTGACTAAAATTGGAACTTGGCCGATGAGGGTTAAACTCTAGAATACAAATATATAAATGCGAAGTTTGGTTTTTACTATGGAACATTACTGGTTGCACGCAGAAGGATATAACAGTACTCTTAACTCCTTTCATGCTGCTGGCAGATATTCCTGCCCAGAAAAGGGTTTCTCTTGTCTCTGAAATAAGTGTAATTTGTGCATATTTACTCATAGTACCTCTTGGTAAATGGAACGGATTGTTTCAGCAATGATTTCTTGTATTACATTTAGATTATTTTTTTATCAAATCTAGTCATGGCTGCTTTGAAGCAGCCATTACTAGATTTGATGAAAAATATCTAGAAAATTCTCAGCGGGTTAAGAGTTAAACTCTAAATTATTTAAGAATTGAAAACTGATTCTCATTGCTGGAGTTTGAGAGATTCAAAACCGATTCGTGCTAATCTGGACAAATTTTAAGACCTGCTTTTTACACATTTATTGTTCATTGTGTCATAATTCAATTTTTCCTCACGCAAATTTTTTTTTTAAATATCAGGTGAATTTCTTCAAACAGTAGAAAACAGACAAAGCGTTTTAAATTAAAGGTAAAAGGTATAATCTCCCCCTTTGAAAACTGGGCTAAATTAGTTATCGGAGTAACAATATTGTGGACTTGGCTTCAAAACATTCACTGGAAAATGTTAGTATTACTTTTGCGGTGCGTGGTTTTCAACCAGATTGCGACACAGTCACGATATGATCGAAATAATGTTGTCCCCTTTTGTAATAACAGTGCCGCGTTGAGTATGGGATGTTGACAGCTACTAAAAATTCACGGAATGGAGTTTCCACATAGATAACAAAATCCTCTGAAGAAACGTTAGAAACGGACATGCAGTATTAGGGGTTAACTCTTAACCCGCTGAGTATTTTCAAAATCTTTTTCTTCAGATCTAGTGATGGCTGCTGAGAAGCAGCCATAACTAGATTTGATGAAAAATTCCTATAATTTTTATTAAAGAAATCAATGGTCAATAAGTCAATTGACGTGAGAGAAATTTAGTTAAATGTGCCCAAATTATACTTATTTCATTGGCAAGATCTTTTGTGTCCTGGGCAGGAATATTCGTCAGAAGCATGCAATTTGTTAATGAACGAAAACAACTCAAGATTTCCGATTAGTCTTTAGTGCTAACTATTGGTGCTGAGATTACAGCAAAAAACGTTATATATTCCAACCATCACGTGTAGCCTGCAAATCCGCTATGTTCCTCGACTATATCTGTGTTGATAGTGAACACTTTGGTTGGCCGCTGATTTGTCGCAATTCTCAAGTGGGAAGGCCTTGATCCCATACCACTTTCTTCCCAATCTGTCTGATAAGCAAACTAACCCGCCAATTTCGGTTACAATTTTCCACAACTCTTTCTGTGGCGGATTTTTACCCTGGGTTGTCCCCACCCTTCTGCCAGAGATCTTTGGAGAATAGTTCTCTCTCATCTCCCTCACTTGCTCAATCCACCCTGTTTTGTATTTGAATTCCAAATATTCTGGAACATTAGCTACCACCATCGGCTGTCGGGAAGGCTTACCAAATAGTTACGATAACAGAGTTTCATTAAGTCTATCATGCCCTTGATACTCATCCACCCTAACTGATCTCTGATTGCGTCTAGTGCTACGGAATTACTCGACCCTGTTATCCATCGGCCTACTTTATTCCGCAGAGGTTCCGAGGTATTCACAGCCGTTGGTTTAGAGGTATCACTTCCGCGCCATATGTTATACCTGGTACACCCACCATTTCACAAATGGTTTTCCCACGAAAACTTTATTAAAGCTGTTTCTCCCTAAAAGTTACATTTTATTAAGATTCGCTTTCCCTTCACAGTTAGTGTATATTCGTATGGTTTCAGTAGAAGCCTCTCCCCATGATGTTTATATTTACCTCCCAGATACGCGTTGTCACCTATCTCTCCTGCACTAAGAAGTTTGTACTGCCGTTTGGAATACGGAACTCTCCCACTGTCCACCTTTAAGGGGGTCCCACTTTACGACCCACTGGTATAACTTTGCTTTTGTATCCATTCAGTGCGAGTTTCTATTTGCACCCATATCTACCAGAATTTTGTGTAGACCTCTTCACTTTGTGACACTTGTACCATATCATCTGCGAAACATCGCCCTGAAATCTTCAGCCCCCATATGCTACTCCACGTCGATATGCGGGAGTTTATCTCCTAAATCTTTGATGTAAAATGTAAAAAGAACTAGCGCAATGATACATACCTGCTTTTGGTCTATCTCCGCAGGCACCGGTTTTGTTGTTACGCTACCCAAACAAAGTTCACTTTGTACATATTTATACTTTCAGAATTCCAACAAACCCACCTCCCAGGCCCATAGTAGCAAGCTTTCGCCACATACCCTCACTCCATACTCTGTATGCCTATTTATCCCCCAAAACGCTATAAACGTCAAAACCTTTTCGTTTTGCCTTTTGCAGATCATTGTCAAGGTGATCGCATGGATCTTCTATTTTGTTGTTTAAAAAAGTGTATATATCTTTGATAATTTTTCTCGTTCGGGCCAAGGTATACGAATGTGTGTTTATATGACGGACCCCGAAAACCGATTTGTCATTTAAACAGACCAGCAATAATTCAAGCGATGCTAAATTGAGCGTGAACTTTAATGTCTATTATTAAACATTTGTTGAATGCTACATGGGTGGTCTGGATAACACATTAAACGTAGTGGAAGTCATTGCTCTCCTGTAGTCATTATCTGTGTAATTATGGCCAGTTAATAGATAATTATGGTGAAATCTGTACATCGCACATGTTCTGGACACACACCCATATTACGCATCTAGCATGTCTCCGAAATGTCAAAAGATACCAAAATGTGAGTCCTTCAAAGGAACTTTAAAGCGAATATTAAATTACGATAGATCTAAGCGGCCAAGTTCAAGAGAAGCGATTAAACTGAGAATTAATGTTCTGGCTATGGAAATAAAAATTGGGGGATTTCTCGAAAATTTCATTCCAGTCTGAAGGTGTGTAAGACTGTAGGTCGTTGCGAGTAGATGGCGATGTCCCATGCTATAGGTTAGAGGAGGTGCCTCATCGGTGCGAAAGTATAGACACCTTGTGATGTAGGGGAGTTACAGAGCTAATATTTAGAATAGAAGCAATCGCGGGCCAAGTCGGTGGCCATATATGAGAATAGGATCAGAAACACGAAGTAAGAGCTCAGGGAGCTATTTGCATTTATAGGTAAACGGCATTACCTGTTTTAGAAGGCAAGACATACGTAGGCGGAGTAGGCTTTACCTGTATTAACATTATCCTGAGACAAACGCAAGGGAGAGTTTAACCCTATTGGTGGCGACTGCTTGTGTGAAAAGCGTCACGTAAAGTGACAATAAGTAATGACCGTGCGACGGCAGTGGTAGAGTGACATTCCGTCACATGTTAGAGCAGAGGCGTTCGATAAAGTGACAATACGTTAGTAGCCGTGCGACGGCAGTGAAAGGGTGAAGCGAAGAGGCGCCCGAGGAACCAATACCAGCGAAAAGGAGGAAAAACCAGCGACAACAGAGAATGCGGGCCCGCAAGTGACTCAAACTGTGTGGGTAGGGGGTGATTGACGTTTTGTTTATCACATTCATTGGATTCCATGTAAGTCACAAATTACCATATTTATTTATATGTATATGTATTAAAATTGTTGTTTTCAGGGAACCCTATTGATTTATGCTTTTCGAGGAAAAGTTATTAACCCCTTCAGGATAAGAACCACCCCAACAAAAGTGAAGCGGGCGGGTTCGTTACGGCGAGACATACGTTCACGCACGGATACATGCGACACTCCTCGAGTTTTGGCTGAATACGCGGTGTGAATCTATTTCTGCCAGCAACGACAAAGCCCGGTTTCCGACAATCATGTCATATGGAATAGTGCGATAAGATGGTCAGTGACTCTCCTTCCTTTCCCGGAGCCATTGTGGATCTCTCCCCAAAACCCATTCTTTTCTAGCATATGCTCTAATCACGCATACAGGACCTTACAGAAAATTATTTCAATATTGCTACTTTCAGAGGTTCCTCTACTTTTATTTTGCTGCAAACGAAGTTCTATAAATTTTCCACGACCTCATTTTGGCAGTCCGGTGGGTGTCCCATGTGCGATCCATATATTGAGTCATTCTATTCAAGTTTGCTTCCCTCCTCTGTGTCAAGGTGATAGCTTGGATTTTCGGTTTTGTTCTTTAAAAGTGTTTATATATTTGATACTCTTTCTCACTCGGGCTAAATGTAAAGCATAAAGATAGGTATTTGACGGACCCCGAAAACCATTTTGTCAATTAAACAGACCAGCGATAAGTCATGCGCTGCTAATTAAGCATGGAATTTTATGCCCGTTACCGCGTTTCTGTTTAACGCCATAATGTGATGTCTGGTAAGAAATTAAACGCAGCGGAATCCAGACCTCCCCTGCAGTCATTATCTACGTAATCATGACCAGTTAATAGGTAAGTGTTGTAAAAACCGCACATCGCACATGTTCTTGACACACACCCATATTACGCATCTAGGCTGTCGCCGAAGGTCAGGATATACCAAAATGCGAGACTTTCAAAGGAACTTTAAAGAGAATATTAAATTAAGATAGATCTAAGCGGCCAAGTTGAAGAGAAGCAATTAAACTGAGAATTAATGTTCTGGCTATCGAAACAAAAAAGTCGGGGGGAGGGGGGTTCTCGAAAAACTCATTCCAGTCTGAAGGCGTGTAAGATTGTGAGTCGCTGGCGAGGATATGGGGATGACCCATGCTATAGGTTAGAGGCTGTGCCGCATCTGTGCGAGAGTAAAGACACGTTGTAGTGCAGGGGAGCCACATAGCTCATATCCAGAATAGGAGGATTCGCGGGCCAAGTCGGTGGCCATATCTAAGTGTAGGATCAGAAATAGGAAGTACGACCTCAGGGGGCTATTGGTATTTAGGAAAACGGCATACCTGTTATAGAAGATAAACCATACGTAGGCTGAGTAGGCTTTGCCAGTATGAACATTATTCTGAGATAAATGGAGGGAGCGCTTAACCCCATTGGTGGCGACTGCTTGAATGAAAAGCGCCCAGTAAAGTGACAATAAGCTAGTGGTCGTGCGACGGCAGTGGTAGAGTGACATTCCGTCACATGTTGGATGGAATGCGATGTACTGAAGTGACAATGCGTTAGTGGCCATGCGACGGCAGTGGTAGTGTGACACTCCGTAACATGTTAGAGCAAAGGCGTCCCGTAAAGTGACAATACGCTAGTGGCCGTGCGAAGGCAGTGAAGGAGAGAAGCGAACCAGCAACAACAGAGGATGCGGGCCCGCAAGTGACTCAAATACTGTGTGGGTGGGGTGTGATTGACGTTTTCTTTTTTCTTACTCATTTGATTTCATGTAAGTCACAAATTACCATATTTATTTTTATTCATATGTATTAAAATTGTTGTTTTCGGTGAACCCCTGTTGATTTATGCTTTTCGAGGAAAAGTCATTGACCACTTCAGGATAAGAACCACCCTAACAAAAATGAAAACGGGCGGGTTCGTTACGGTGAGACATACGTTCCCGCACAGGTTCACTTTCGGCTGAATACGAGGCGTGAATCTATTTCCCCCAGCGACGACAAAGCCCACTTTCTGACATTCTACAAAATACACAATCCCACGAGAAACACTTTTGTTTTTCGATTAACTTTTACCTACCCACTTTCTTTAGACACCTCAGCCGATGTACTGATCATTTATCAATGTCGGTTTTAAATCCTCCATAATGTACATGCCTACCCCTAATTCTTTTTTTCTGATCCGCTGTTCGTCCTACACCTATTCATATGCACCCCTTACTCTGTCTACCCGTTCGTCATACCTTAAACACATTTTGCTTAAGTAAAAGACATCAAAGTCCTCCTTCTCGATTAATCTAGCTAATTCACTTAGTTTTCTGTGAAAACCCTAATTGCTGCACTCTTTGCCCCTCTTTGGAGGATGAGGCAACGACCGAAGGGTCCTAGTTAGGACTAGACCTCCCCCGCCCCGCCCCCCCACCCCCACCCCCGCCCACACATACACACACATAATACCCGAGAAAAGTTTGCAAAATTGAGTACTCTAGAGCGAATCTGAAGCAGGGTTTAATGCCGTGAACGAGAATGTTCTGGTTTTTGAAAGTCAGTCACGATACCGGAAATTTTCCGGTTGTCGTTTCTGAATATCAGTCCCGGTACCGGGAAAATTCATAGGGTAGAACCGGGAATCAACCGATTCTAGTCGATGAATTTCCCGGGCATTAGCACTAATTTTCAGGACCGGTAACCGGGAAATTCCGGTTCGCGAGATTAAACCATAGCTCCACGGCGATGCTTGTCCGGGGAGAAATTGATATTCGCTATGATCTCATAAATTACAATACGCAATCATTGATACCAAAGTTTATGATTTTTCTGGATATCGTGATTGACTTTCAGAACCAGAAGCCTCAGGGCTGTGAAATTCCCATTCCCGGCATTAAACCTTAATTGTATATTTAATCTTTTCAAACATTCCGAAATGTCAAGTAATATTTAAAGTTCCCATACCTTCATTGTTCTTTTCACTAACCGATTTGGAAAATTAACGGCAAATAACTTTCAATAAAGTCAATCCGAATAACGTATAGTGTGGGACACGAATTAAATGAGATTGCTTTGTTCACGAGCTGCGTTGGTATGAAAGCCGCCGTGTGTTGATTCAATAACTGCATGCACTGAGGACACTCGGAATCCATCTATCATAGTAAAAAAAAGAAAATGTCGAAGTTCAGCCAACACACTCAGTCCGCGGACTTCATGGACGCTGCAATTCGGCATATACCGTCCCCGTCTATGGACACGGTACTCCCTGCGAATAGATGCAAGAAACAAGAAAAGAGATACTTTATTCAACTGAAAGGAAAATGCTTTTCGGAATTGGCTTCACGATTTAAACTCAAAGATTTATTGGACTGGATGTTCACATCAAAAATGGCTTAGCGTAAAGAAACACTGCTCTAATTGAGCCATAAATCTTCTTACATTGTGAACTTGTAGCATATCAAAAAGGAAGTGAGAGCCAAAGGAGATTTATTGAAATATATTGATGGAATACATGATTCTAAGATAAGCCTATTACGATACAAGCTTCGGATTCGAAAGTAATCAATGGGAAAAACCTTAATATGTGTCGTAAAACACTAAAATGGCTGCGTTGTTTTCAACTCTTAACCCGCTGAGTATATAATATTTTTCTTCTCATCTAGCCATGGCGGCTGAGACGCAGCCATGACCAGATTTGAAATAAAATTCATATAAATTTGACACAAGAAATCATTGGTCAAACAGATAATCCAATATACCAGGAGGAATTTGGATAAAAATGATCAAATAATACTTATTTCAGCGGCAACTATTCCTTGTCCTGGGTAGGAATATCCGCCAGCAGTGTGCAAGGAATTACAGTTAAAACGAGAAGTCCTGTCATGAAATTCTCACAAATAGCACGTCGATCTGCGCGGTAATCTACGCGATATGGCAATTGTAAGGCTATCCAATTCTATACATATGGCCTGTGCATAAGGTAACCCGGGGGTCCATTGGCAGAAACATTGCCTGTATTTGCTATGAGTAACCAGGAGAACCTGCCATGCTTTGGATGCCATTCGATAATGGCAATTTCGCGCAATTCCTACGCGCAATTAAGCATAGATAAGCGCACAGTTCGTGACAGGGCTTCTAGTTTTAACTGGACATAACTGTTTCTGTGGTCGGAAAACATTATGGAACAGTTCAAGAATGAAAATAAAAAACGATCCTTCACATCTTGTGACATCTAAAATGTAGTTCTTAAATAGGCCAACGTTTTTATTTGTTTACGCCAGGTTTCGAATTTTTGGTCCCCACCTATCTGTTCCTGGTAGCAGTTACGGTCGAAGCTGAAAGGCGCCGTGAAGCAAGTGCATGCTTGACGTGGGGGCGCCTTGGCCCAGTGGATAGAGGATTGGAATTCAAGCCGAAATTACGCGGTTCGATCCCGACCAGCAATAACTACGTTTGGTCCTTGTGCAAGACACTTGATCCCACTTGCCAACGCGAGGACACGGCGGCGCCGTGTCCGTAGGCGTACTGTAGATTAATAATGTACTTACCTTCACCAGCTCCTCCCTCTGCTTGTGCAGAGTTGGTAAGTTGGAGAGTCTAACAAGTGTTCGGCGTCGCCCATTGCATTCTCTCCGGGTACTCCGGCTTCCTCCTCCACCCCCACAATGTGACCGTGGCAGTTTTATGTATTTTTGTAGATTAGGTGTCACTTCGTCGCCTGAGTGCTAGAATGTTCTATGTCCCCTATGGGACATAGAACATTCTAGCACTCAGCCGACGATTTAAGAAAATGTTTTATTTTTCTAACTCCTGTACTCGTGCTTAAGGTGTTACATGGGGCATACAGTACCGTCATAGCAAACGAACACGCGATTTCAACCAGATCGCGACTGTGTTCTCTGTCCGCTTTCCTGCACACAATATTTAGAATCTACCTGTCTAAAATGAAATGCAAAATACTGTTTCTCACATACTATTTACGCTAGCTTTTCTTTATTTAGTCACATATTCACAGTATTGTATTTATGAAATTGCGCTCAAAAGTGTAAATGTTTCTCGACCTGTACTATACAACTTTTATAATTGCATTTTCTTGAATTGTATTTTGTTTTATTATTATAACTGACTAAAATTAATCATTAGCATTTGAAAGTGTTAATGGTTCATTTCAACCCATTTAAAGTCATAACTAGAAAATACAATTCAAGAAAATACAATTGTAAAAGTTTTCTAGTATTGGTATCTGATCGAGACAGTTTTTTCTATGGCACTCTTGTGTGCTCGAACTTGGTATACACAACGATCTGTGACAATTTAATTGCTTTTTTCTTTTATTTATTACATATCAAAATACACAATGTTACAAAAAAACCCTGAAACTATTTCGGTAGACGCTTTCTGCACAAATCCTCCAAAATGACTTAGCTCCTTTGACCAGAGTATAATCTGATGATATTACGACATGATGATTTTAATTTATTTGTTGTGTGTTTCTTTATTAATGTTAAAGCCACTTTCAGCATTTGACTGCATCACAAGCATAAAGTCATTTTAACCAATTGTTTACATCGATGCTGTTCAGCTTAGAAGACTTTCTCTAGACCTCAGTTACAGCGTCCCAATTTCTTTATTTCTTTATTGGGGGTTAACAGCACTTTCGACAGCCAGAATCACCTCGTGTCAGACAGTTTTACGGGTGGTAGACGCCGGAGTACCCAGAGGAACCAGTGAACACCTGCAAGCAACTTCCACACTCCCCCAATGTACGTACCAACTCCTGACAAGCAGGATTAGCATTGGCTGAAGTGCACCGTCGACGAGAAGTACGCCTTAATGCTCAGCGTCGCTTTGTCCCAACATGGGCATCCGGGATTAAGTGCCCTGCCCCAAGACTTACCGAAGTTACCCCTGGTGGGGACCGAACCGTAAACATTTCGGTTTGAAGTCCAGTGCCGTAACCACTGATCTACCGCGCTCCCTGATATACTAACAGAACAGCCCGTATTTACCAAAGCAATCAAGTTCTTTAATTATTCATCAGATAGTTGCATCTAAGCACTTAATTCTACGAACTGCACCTCAGAAGAAATCAGCGACAGTACTTGTCTTTTTCAAATTTCTCGGATGCCATAGAATTAAGAAAGGACGCCAGTTTTGTTTACATTGGCATGGCGGGGGTTTGAACCCACGCCGAGAGAGTTTCCTTCGGCACCAACCGCCTAGCGAAACTATACTGAACCACGCACACCACTCGGCCACCGACAGACCCGAGAGGTCTGTCGGTGGCCGAGTGGTGTGCGTGGTTCAGTGTAGTTTCGCTAGGCGGTTGGTGCCGAAGGAAACTCTCTCGGCGTGGGTTCAAACCCCCGCCATGCCAATGCAATCAAGTTCTGTTCCTCATCATGGGTTCCCGCTTGGAGACTAGATGACAAACGAGAGAACAAAATGATTCAGTTCAATGAACCAGGTCAAGATCTTTGTCAGGAGCGTCAAACAATCAGCTAATCCGATTAGTGTACTGATATGCTGAAAAATAATTCCAAGTAAAATTTGCTTCTTTCTGATAACCATCCTCACTCGTATGTCAACAAACCAAGATTTGAAGAACGACAATTTGCCCACAATGAAACTCAGAGTCTATCCAATCATATCTTATTTGTTGAGCTTTTTCACACAAAAATTAATATCTTACATGCAGAAAATTGAAAAAGTGAAGGAAATCCTAGAGGAATACCAGAGTGCTACATTTGACATACAAGAAAGCTTGGAATACATCACATATGTTTGAGATCACGACTCGAAATGAATTTAGAATACCTTCCTAATAAAAAAAAACACGCGAATTGGAACTGGCTTTGTTAAGACAAAATATACTGAGTCAAAAAAGAAAGCATAATAGAAACAAATGTGAAAAAATAGCATAAAGGATGAAAAATAATAGTTCTAATGTTGCATGTTTGTGGATAAGAATTCGTGCAAAGAGTTTAATGACATGTTGTTGTTGTCCACCCAACCGTATACAATTTTGCTACGGATTTCAAAATTGCACGTGCTACCCGCGAATGTCAAATTGAATGGGTGAGCGACGACTTTCTTTGTGCTATGTTGTGCAAGAGAGCCTGGGTTATTGAGAAAACACGCTAGTTTTTGTCTTCCGACATTTAAAAATGCCACAGTTAACCAAAGATCAGAGGTTGCATGGGCATGGTTATGCTTGAGGTTGGGATACCTCTCGCTGCTGTGTTCGGAGTCACTGTGGCCACTATCTACCGCCTCATTGGAACTATAGAACCACTGGATCTACTGCCGACCGACCGCGTTCAGGTCGACCAAGAGTTACAACCCCTCCACAAGACCGACACATCAGGACGTTTCACTTGTGGGATCTCTTCCTTCCGGCGACGAACACAGCAACAATTACTCCTGGTAGAACTAACAATAGAATCAGTGCACAAGCTGTCCGCAACAGACTCGCTGAACACGGCATCTGTAGTAGACGTCCATACCACGGACCAATACTTACCCAACGTCATGTTACCGTCAGAATGGAATGGGTACGTCAGCGTGTCCGCGGCACTCAGCAGCGTTGGAGCACAGTTCTTTTTAGTGATGAATCACGATTTTGTCTACGGCGCGCTGATGGTAGGGCAAGAGTGTATCGCCGACGAGGAGAACGGTTTTCTGATGCTTGCGTGCGGGAATGCGACCGTTTAGTCAGGGGTAGTGTAGTGGTTTGGGCAGGAATTTCCTTGCACCATCGAACGCAGTTGATCTTCATCGACGGTAATCTGAATGGACAGCAATATAGGGATGAAATTCTTAACGATCTTGTTGTCCCGTTGTTCAGCGCTAACGTCAGATTGCAGTTATTCCAGCAAGACAATGCCCGATGTCACATGGCGCGTATCTGTCGTGACTTTCTTGAGGAGCAGAGCATCGAACGTCTTTCCTGGTCCCCACTTTCGCCAGATTTGTCGCCAATCGAGCATCTTTGGGTTCAATTGGACCGTCGGGTAGGACTTCATGATCTTCAGACGTTAGGCGATTTACGTAATGTTCTAGGGCAGGAGTGGAAGGCAATACCACAGGGTGACATCCAGAGACTTATCAGGTCCATGCGCCGTCGATGTCTTGCCATCCAAGAGGCAAACGGTGGACATACACTCTATTGACTGCATGTGTGAACTTTTCGTTTCACCCCATGTCTGAATTGCGACGTCCTGACGTGACGCTGGCAACAGTAAGAACATGAAATTAAGCAAATTCGTACAGCTAGACTCGAAATATGAAATTACATAATTTGTTTGAGATTAAAGTCAATAATACTAAACAATTTGCTCCTCAAAGTTTGTTATACTTTCTTTTTTGATTCAGTATATATATTTCTTGTTCGCAGTACAAAGCCAAGTTATTGTCAACTGCGAAATGATTTAATTATGTTAGTATTAACTTTCATGATTAACCCTTTGATCCCGAGCGGCCTTTTTCCGTCCAGGGAACGTCATAACGGGATTAAATAGGATGGCTGTTCATTACGTGTGCGGGGTATACCAATCAATATTTCAAACGTGCAGCCTCAAGGCTGAACTGGCATGGAAGACACCACTAGAGTTCAAGGGGTAAGGCAAAAATGACATTTTCTGTAGTATAAATGTAAATTTGCTATCCTAGAGAAGAGTAAAAAACTGATAAACTAAATATGCGAGTGTCAGTGTTGTGTACAATAAGTTGGACGGTGGGGACCCGACTTATTTATTTATTTATTGCATTTAACGCTACATCAGCATCTGAGGATATATCATGGCGCGAACCTTATCCTTTATAATCGATATTTATAATTTTAACATAAAGCTAACCTAGCACTCTTTGAGTAGACAACATAGAAACCACTTAACTCGACAGGAGGATCGGTGATAATACAATCCTACAGCCCCACAGGGCTGTATAATTAAAATATTACTGAACCTCCTCACAAATACAAGGAAGGCTCGCTGTTTACAATAGTATATAAGACGGTACCATTAAAGGCGTTGGTGATGAAGGGGCCAAGCCAAATGCTTCGCTCTGTGGGGTGTAACACGAACATTGTATAATGCGATGTTCTGGTGGTAGGGCGAGGCCATAAAGTCTCCGACAAAAATTAAAAATGCAATGCATCACCGCCATCACTTTGGTAGACGACGACGACGACGACGACGACGACGACGGCTGACGACGGCGATGAAGCATTACAGCGCTAATTTCAATAGAAACGTTCGTATTCCTCTACATAGTCGTGGCGATCTGTATCAATTTAAATTCGTGGTTTCACTGTTTCTCGAAAACCAGGAAATTTGGACCACCGCGAAGGGTTTACAGTATATTTTATACACAATCAGTACACCGATAAGTATATTGGTTCTGATCAAACCCGACACGATAACTTCATTGCATATCGCTCTTGAACATCACAGCCTCTTAATATATTTTATGATTCTTTTTTATATGATCTGTACTTTCTTCTGGTTATTTAGTATATTCAGTTCAATAGGTAATTGCACGGCCCATCAAGAGCCGGAGAATAATCGTACTTTCAGACTCGGGCGTGGGGAGGAGATGATAAACATTTGTTGTCTGAGTCAGAAGTTGATGTTTATTTAAAAATGATTTCATTAATTTTGGGTCATTACATAAACTCCGTATTCTATTCTTTATAAGAGACTAATTGTTGATGCGGACACAGCGGATTAACTACGCATCGCATAGCAATGCAACCACAGGCTTTATAGAAGCCGCTGCTTGCTTCTCGTTCCATTTAAGTGTCTTTTGGGGTTTTTTGGAGCATATAATAAATAGAATCTTCAACTCGTTCTCAGTTTATAACTAAGCTACAAAACTCGTCCCGAAAATTAGGACTGGACCGAGCTAAAGCTCGGTCCAGTCCTAATTTACAGGACTCGTTTTGTAAATTTCGATAGAAACTGGGGACTCGTTGGAGATCCTCTGTTTCCAAATACGTACAGTGTGAGGCATGCGAATTTTGAAAAGGGCCGAAACTGCATTTGATCGTTCAGTAGCTAAATCCAACATTACACACGAGAACCCTGCGTAACATATGGGTTTAGATTTAATCAAAACGAACGTGAGGAGTAGCATCAAGAGCAATTTTCAACTCAGACCGAATTGTAGACACTGTCTGTACAAATTTTCCAGGAATGACATGTTTTATAAACAATAATTATTTTAGACAAAGTTTAAACAGTGTCTAAATTCATCCAAATTCAATACCAACTGCATTCCAGACAACACAGATACACGCGGTAATCAAGCCATTGGACGGAGATTTAGTAACAAGATCATTCATGTCAGAAAAATAGCGATTTCATAGACCGGCTCCTAGTTTTATAACGTTTCTTGGAAATAATTACTTTTTGATATAGAAGTTATTCAGTGTTATCTCCACAGGATGATGAAAATGGTATGTGTATGCCCATACACAGAAAATCGAATTCGCGACGACTGTACCAACAGATCGTACTTGATTATGAAATTGAAGAAATGAAGAAAATGATGGCTATTCACACTAACCAGATCTATGTCGAGCATGGCAAATCATGGATTTTCGCTTGAATTGAGTCTCAAATTGAATCAGGCAAAGCCGACTCGACGCTCAAATTGAATCCACTATCCAATTGTTTCGATACTATGGTTGCCTTACAGGTGTCGTATACCTCTCCTGTGTTCCCAGTATCAATATGCGTACTGGTTACAGTATTTCGTACCATCGAACCGCACACAGACATAGATGGACCTACCACGTGTTTCTGAACGGTTAAGTAATTTGTTCATGTGTCTGGTACTAAAGTATTAGCGACGCGAATCAAGTACTCATTATATAATATCACGCCACACAGAAGTCAATCCTTACAATCGAGAAATTATGGCGAAACACATCCATCACGCATCAAAGTGATAGTCATCCACAAGCCACAGCAACAACTCTTCGAGGGATTCACGAATGCCATACCGCCAATCCCAATTATAAAGCGAACAAGCAGGACAAAGGTACTCATGCGCGATCCATCTCACGTGCCCATGACAGACAGATGCTTAACGACAGCGAACTGACATTTTTACGTCAGTAATTAACAAATGTCTTATCGATTCAAAGAGCCCCAGTGTTAATTACCGCCACAAATAACTTATCCTATAACATTGGCTGCACAGATTCACTTATTATGCTGAACCGAAAATGTTTATATGTTAGTCTACAATGTATTATGATGTTTTTAAATTCCCCCCCCCCCCCCCTTTTTTTCGCCGCAAGAGCCGGGGAAGAGGAGTCGTGCGCTGTACAGATATTGTTGCAATATTTTCTAATGAAAATATTTAGGCTATATTTTTAGGTGATTGTATTGACGCAGTGTCCTCAACGCAATACCTTCAACTGGTATTTATAACGTATAATAACGGTCGTACTTGAGTTTTTGTTCCACTCTTGAAATAGGATTGACTAATGAATTCATCTACTGTGAACAGAACAGGTACAAATGATTGACTAAACTTGATTTTGTATTCTCCAACTAATGGAAAGTGGAGTAGTGGCTTACACAAACATTACATCAATATTTTTAGGTGACGGTGTATGTTCCATATGTTCACATAACTGCATTGGCGTAATGTAGCCCTATGGGTCTAACGCGATACTTTTCACGAAAATGTAACCTATATTCATTTACAGCTGCGCTGGTAAGGTTGAACAGGTGACCGACACTTGGGGTGGAGGTCATCTCAAATGGGCAACACATGTACGAATAACTGGATGAACATCATTTTGTGATCGTGCTGCTAGAGATGCTGAAAGTGACTTTCAAAATTAATTCGCAAATTATTCATAATTTTCCATTTTAGATTTGAGGAATTTTCAAATTCCGTGGACAACGTATGCTGGCGATTTTAGCCTATCCCCGTAGTTTTCGTGGTTTCAGTGGTGTAGGGCGAGTTAAGCTCATTGGCTGTGGCTAATAACCATTGATGTGTAAGTAGCGTTACATCAAACTGAATAAACATGGATGTGTATTCTGGTATCCAATCTTTGTCGGTTCTCCTGGCCTGTGGCGTCTAAATATCTTCGTGTCTGTAGCCTCAATGACTGAACGTACACCGAAAAATTGCATACTCTGTTTGGAACGCACAAGGTCTTGTAAACAAACTTTCAGACCCTGATTTTACTCAATTACTCAAAAGTTACGGTTTTATAACTATTGCGGAAAATTGGCACAACAGTGGTAATAATATAGAAATTCCGGGATATACTTGTCTGGATATGTTCCGCAGCAACACAAAATTAAAAAGGTGGTGTTGTGTTCTATTATCTTGACCGGTATAACCCGTTCTTCGGTCGATCTTTTTCGATCGAGGGCTTATCATTGTGGGCACAGTTTGACGGGGCAATGTTTAACCTAGAAGCTCCAGTGAGTTTTGTGTCAATGTATATACCGCCAAATAACTCATCCTTTTGGAAGTCATCTGTAAGCAACGGATCACTCTTTAGCAACATTGAGCTCGAATTGAAAACTACAGCGACAACGTGTTGGTTATAACGGTCGGAGATACAAACGCCCGTACGGGGGAATTGTCGGATTATATTGCAGAGAACAATGACACCCACATGCCACTTCCCGCTTTCTACACAATTGACAGCTGTCAAGCTCGTCACAGCTTAGATAAAACAATAAATACTGACGGAAGGCAACTTATCTCCTTCTGTCAAACCACTAAACTTCGAATTGTAAACGGAAGAACACCTGGGTATTCCATGGAGAATTTCACCAGCTACCAATATAACGGTGCAAGTGTTGTGGATTACATAATGATACCCGATATGTATTTATCGGATGAAGATTACTTTTATGTTGAATAATCTGATCACTCTCAATTGGCAATGAATCTCAAGTGTAGATGTGATTTCGACACCTCCGAAGTAAATTTGAAATATAAGTATACTAAGCCTAAATTTTCCCGTAAATGGACATGAGACAGTCAATGGGAAGCTACCCAAACACTCAACAGCAATGAAATAGAATACAAAAAAACAACAATTCCTCATACAACCCTATACTCGCGACAGATGTGGCACGACTGCTGTTGAGATAGATTTTAGCGACATACTTTACACCATTAACATGGCAGCTACCACACGAATACCTGTGATTAAAGTTAACAAGAGATCTAAAAGACCCTGGTTTGACAACGAATGCAAAAATCGGAAACACGTTATGGATAATGCTGTCAAATCTCTTCAGACATGACCTTACGGTAAGTCAGGGATACTGAAATAGTTTACAGCTAAGAAAGCGAAAAAAAGAGCAATAAAGAGAAAAACTAAGTTGCATTTTAAGAGCATTTGCGATGCACTTGAAAGTCTGTCATCATCAGATCCGAAAACCAACTGGCAGACAATTAGCACAATGCGTGGGACTAAGAGTACGATTGACTATCTGGATGCTGACAGAGGTGTGGATTTTTTCAATTCTCTGTATAATGGCCCTATTACGGCTCTCGAGATAATGGATTCAGTTAAATGATTGAAAACTAGAAAGGCCCCAGGGTGCGACTGTATATAAAATGAATTACTAAAAACAATTACCCCTTATTGGATTGATCGCATTGTTAGCCTGTTCACCCACTTGTTTGAGTCAAATCTTTATCCTCTTACGTGGAGTAATTCCATATCAACAACCATGTATAAAAAAGGAGACAGATATGATCCGAATAACTATAGAGCCATAGCCGTAAGCAATGCCCAAGGCAAATTATTTAATAAAATTTTAAATAAAAGCATTAACGCCTTTCTCGAGGATAATTCGATAATCAGTGATAACCAGTTTGGCTTTCGTCAGGGCCGTAGTACAATCGACAGTGCTTAGATTTTGACAACAACGATAAATAAATACAAAAGGCAAAAAGACCTCTATACGCCATTTTTGTTGATTTTAAAAAAGTCTTTGAGACAGTGGAAAGGGATATATTATATAAAAAACTTAACAGAATGGGCAATCATGGTAATACCTTACGAGTGCTACATTCATTATATGACTCTAGCTATTACCAACCAAATAAGAACCAAACACGGGATAAATTCCCCACAGTTATCAACAATAGGCGTCAGGCAGGGCTGCGTGAACTCGCTGACTTTATTTAAAATTATCATTGATGATATTCTCAAAATTTCAGTGAGAAGTGTTCCCCGGTCAAATTAAATAATACTGCATTTAACCACTTACTTTTTGCAGACGATTTGGTACTGGTATCGGACAATGAGCATGGTCTGCAGGTGACATTAAACAAATTAGAGGAATATTCTGCAAGTAATAAACTCGCTGTCAATGTTGATAAGACAAAAGCTATGATATTTCACTGACGTAAATTTACAACCCCGCCAAATATCTCTTTAGGTGCAGATAAAATTAGTTACGCTTGCTGTGTTCACAAGCGACGGGAAACTGAAAACTGCGCAACAAGTATTGGCAACTAAAGGTGCAAAAGTCCTATACAGTCTTCATAATACTTTCAAGAGGAAGTGTATCCCTCCGGTAACAATTTACATGAAATTGTTCGATTCCCTCATGAAGCCAATTTTGCTATATGGCAGTGAGATATGGGCGTCTGGACTGAGTAATTCTCAAGGCGACTTGGCGCTGTGCGAACAAGTTAATCTCAGATTCTGCAAACTCCAACTTGGTGTGAATACGAAATCGTACAATCACGCACCCAATGCCGAATTTGGACGTTATCCTATCTACACAGAAGCTACAATACAAATGACGAAATATGCAACAAAATTTATGTGGACTCATCTTCACTACCACTCACTGAATCTAGAATTGAATCTGAAACGTATACAATGCCAGATTCAATGACAGCAAAGTATCATGATATTGCAGCGGACTGTAACGCACATACCCCCCGGAGACAAGTACCAAGTCAAAGTTTTTTGAATTCGGACAAAATCCACAGAAGCTTAAAAATAAACATTTTAACACCTTCATTACGGATATATTTAATGACGAGAAAAAAGTCGGAAAAACAAATTACGGACCTATAGAAAGTTTAAAGAAACGTTCAACTTGGAAAATTATTTGCTATACACGACATCTGTTGAAGCGAAGAACTTGTTAACGCGGCTGCGCATAAGCAACCACTGCCTGATGATTGAAAAGGGGAGGCACAGCCAACCACCCTTGCCTGTAAAAGAAAGGTTGAGTCGTTTATGTAATGTGGGCGATATTGAACCTGAATATCACTTTGTCATGGAGTGTAGGGAATATGAAGGGCTCCGAACTGTTTCATTTGGCAAAATAGGTGGAGAATACCCGCATTTCGTCAACATGGGCGGTTCGGATAAATTCATCTTTCTTGTGAAGAAAGAAATCCCACCACTATGTAATATCAATTGTAATACGAGCCTTCAATTCTTCAAGAGCAGAAGAAATGCTATGGCTGCTTAATGGTGTGACACATTGTATAAGCCCTCCACATAACATGTAAATAACCAATTATTAATTCATTATCTTCAAAACGTAACATTAATGTTCTGTACTGTTTGTTGTGTAACATGCAATCTGCTTTGTTTTTTTTTTTGTGTGTTTTTGCAATAAACTATCTGTCTATCAATCTATCTATGGCAACCAATGGTAGTCTGTGTGGTAATTAAGGCAGTGCACAGACACGATGTTCAACCTTCTTCACTTCTTTTGGATCCGTGCATAGGACGGGGTTCTGATTCACAGATATTCATATTACCTCGCTTTGAATATACCACTACCAAAAGGAATTTGGTCCATTCTTAATATTTTAGTGGTGACAGCTCACCCTGAATTTGGTCCGTTCTTAATATTTTAGTGGTGACAGCTCACAGTGCTAATTTCAAACTTTCGTACTCCTCTACATGATTATGGCAATCTGTATCAATTTAAATTCGTGGTTTTGCTGTTTCACGAAAACCAGAAAATTTGGACCATCGCGAAGGGTTTACAGTTTATTATATACACAATCAATACACCGCTAAGTATACTGGTTCTGATCATACCCGACACGATAACTTCATTGCATATCGCTCTTGAAGATCACAGCCTCTTAATATGTTTTATGTTTCTTTTTATATGATGTGAACCTTCTTCGGATTATTTACACATCCATTACAATAGGTAATGCACGATCCATCAAGTGCCGGAGAATAATCGCACAGTTATCTTAGCAACGAATGTAGGTTCAAATGAAAATTGACCAGGTATCAACAAAGTGGTCGACGAGAAAGCCATATATCGTCCCTTGAGTGGATCACGCCTTTTCCCACACAGTGTGTAATATATTGTGCAAAAAAGAAGTTATGCGATCTTTGCTATTGCTTCAAATGACATTTTTAGGAATTTTCCGACTAAACAAGTGTTATCTAGTTTCTACAGAAAACTAGAGGAGTTGTCATCTTCAGAAAGTCGGCAATAAATATATGGTATGTAAAACTCTCCAGGATTCGAGTTTTTTCGTATAGTTAAGATGGCTTCGAATCGAATCAAATCAATGAAACGATTCTAAACCGAATCGAATCATGAATGTTCTCTGGGCCCTACAATAGACCCCGCGATCATTACCTGCCTAAACATAATAAAAATGTAAAGTACCGGTGCTCATCATCGGAAAGTTTGTGGATTCATCAGCAAATAGTTTGTAGCGCACTTGGTGTAATATTTCTTGCGATATTCATCGCATGGCGCTTTCCGTCTTCTAGTAAATCATATGGACAACAAAACGTTTTCCCGACTGCTCTGTTTCTTTTCAGAGAAGCGGTTGCGATTTCGTTTACACACTACTTTATCTGTGAAGGTAAAATAATGCTTCTGCAATTTAGCAGAGAGAAAAATGCGGATTGGTCCAGTCTCCGAGTCAACGGAGCAACTATTTTGGCCCTTCCACATAGAACCTGTCACAAGTGAAAAACAATTGTACCGAAATGTTATTAATGTAGTGTCAGCCAAATGTAGAAGGAACGTATCAAGACAAAACATATGTGAATGTCTTGTCACGGTAATGTGACTAAATTACATTAGTGACGTCTTTATTTTGGTGGACTTCCTAGCAATATCCAGCCTTTATTTGCCTGAAAGATAGGCATGTTGTTAGGATAGATTCCAAAATACATTCGATCGTAAGAAATAATCCCAGTTCAGAACCGGAGACTCCCCGTATAAACTCACGATACAGAACGAGAAGAGTTGATTACCACTGAAACACAACGGAGTGCAATTTCCTCCAACACAATAACTGAAGATCTCCCATCAGAATCACGAATGGCAAAGCCAAAAGATTTAGAAAATAGGCCTCCAAACGAAACCCGGAGATCCTCTTGACAGCAGCTTTGCTCATTTTTTATCAATCTTTTTCACCTGCGACTTTTTGTTATCTTGCTTTAATGCCCACTTGTATCTAACCACACAACTGTACTCTACATGATGGTGTGACCCCAAAATGAAAAAAAAACAAAATTATTTGTTCTTGGGGTTTAGGTCACTTTCAATGGCAATGGCTACATCTCAGCTCCTATAATATAATGATAAACTCAAGAGTTTCCTGTCATTTATAATAATGTTTTCCAAGGTAGAGGACTCTCGCCCCAGGCGTTAGCTACCAGGCCCTAATATCCCACAAAAGTAGAAATTGTTTATCACAGGGAACACTCACTATCAGGTTTTCCGATAGGTCAGATCGCGATAGGAATGGAAATAGAGCTCCCCATTTGGGCTTTTATGGATCGAGCCTGACCGATTTAGAGAACCGATAGGATATATGTTAACTAATTAAGATGTTGCCTCACAATTGCTATGTGTGTGTTTTATTTATTTACTGGTGAATTTACAGAATATCTTGGAGGTTTCTTAACTATAACTCATTTTGGCTAATATTCCATCTGTTTTATCAAGGCATACATTCGACGAAGGCATTCCATGATGATGTAGTTGGAGTACTGGTCAGACGGTATCTGGCCGAAACATTCGGGACAGATACAGTTTGACCTACCACCATCCTCCCGACGCCCCCTGGAAATATTGTACTACTTTAGAAGAAGTTTTCTTTGACACAAGATTGTCTTTTGTCAAGATCATGAAGTAGTTAGGCGTACTAACGGTGTTTGAATGTGATGTGTTGGGAATGACAGGTAGTCAACTAATCTGGCTATGTTATCTCCTTACAGCGTAAGGGAATTGTATCAGACAAGCACTTATTCTTTTCGATCGATGTTTTTGTATGCAATGGTTGTACTGTTAAGTAAACATCTATCTATATTTGTGTCTGTCAGTTTATATGGTTACAACCCTTTTACTCCGAGATGTTATATTATAAAATCAAAACAGAATAAAAAAAGTAAACTAATAAAGAATCTGTGACACCATGTTTTCGTGGCATTTTGTAACAGGTGAGATTCAACATTGTTGTGGGCAAATAAGCTGGAATAGATTTTCGAACAGATTGTGACACAGTCGCGATGCGGTCGGAATTCTCTGTCCGCCTTTGTAATGACAGCTTTTCATTCTGATGAATTCTGTGTCCGTTCGGGAATACACGTCCCTGATTCTGTTAATGTTTTTCAGAATGTACAAGTTGAGGAAAATATGAACATTTGTTTTGCCGGACGTGTCCACAGACCCCAATGACTGCTGAAGAACTTCGAGACTTCCCTCTAACCAATACTACATAAAGTTAAAACTAGAAGTCCTGTCACGAACTGTGCGCTTATCTAGGTTTAATTGCGCGCAGGAATTGCGCGCAATTGCCTTATCGAATGGCATCCAAAGCATGGCAGGTTCTCCTGGTTACTCATATCAAACACAGGCAATGTTTCTGCCAATGGACCTCCGGGTTACAGGACTTCTAGTTTTAACTGTAGGTGTGCACACTTCCCACTGTAATGTCCCTGTATTATTTGTCTACATGTTGACCGGGCGACCTTCTCATTGATTGTTTCAAACGCTTGGGGCAGTAATTCGTCATGATCTCTGAATGGTAAGTTTCACAAATGTATATCCGCGACTCGTTTAATTGCCAGTATTATCGATTACAATGCGTAGGCGCACTTCAAGCACAAGAAACATCTCGGCAGTCGATGGTAAAATGGACCCAAATGATTTATTCCTTCAGGCTAAAAAATATATTGGGTCAAGTTGCATCTTATCTTCAGAACAGTTCAAGAAGGAGCTCACTGATATCATTGTCAAACCAAACAACATTCCCAATATAATAAAGGACATTTAATTTAGTAATGGAGACAAATCAAATATAAAACTACTGGCAATCCTTGAAGTATGAATAACGCAAATGACCAGCTGGTCTGTATGTGAGAACTTAACATAAAATGAAGTTTCCGATATTGTCTTCAATCAGCCGAGAAAACTGTATTCAGGCTCGGAGCAAACAAAATAATGATTCATCAGTATAAATGAGGAATGAAACATTGACAATTTTTTTAAAAAATCCAGCGTGAAGCAACATCCGCGAGTACGAAGACAATTTACGTGTTAAAAATGCTGTGGCCATAACACTCGCCATGGCATAGTCTTGTTTGTATTAACATTCTTCACTGGGTTCCACAAGCGATTCGCAGCGCAGCACTTATTAGCAACCTACCCTCCTCCGAAGAGCTACATGAGGTTGAGGACATCGAGTCACTACACGTCCCGGCGAATCAAAATTTTTCGGTCGAATCAAATCAAGCAAAAGGTTCAAAGCCGAACCGAATATCGACTCGAATCCATTTTCCAATTGTTACGATTCTACGCTGTCTTGCAAGTGCTATCTATCTCCGTGGTGTACCCAGCATCTATATGCGGACTGGAACCAACACTATAAAACTTTTACAATTGTATTTTCTAGAATGTTATTTCTACCCATTGATATAAATTAATATAAATGAACCATTAGCATTCTAAAAGATATGGCAGATCTTTTAAAATGTTGATCGTTCATTTTTAATCCATTTAAATTTATAACTAAAAAATACAATTCCAAAAAATATGATTGTAAAAGTTTTATAGTACTGGCACCTATTTCGTATCAACGAATCGCAAGTACAAGTACATGTACTTATCACTTTTTCGGAAAGGTTAAACTATTTATTCATATAACACCCAAAGGTATTTCGTGAAGAAATTTAAACCCAAACCAGTGCACAGACCCGATGTTCAACTTACTTTCACTAATTAGAAACGTATATGACGTGGCTCTAATGAATTGACATTCAAGTTACTCGAAGCTATCTCTTTGAATGGACGCGCGTTGGCTCAGTGGTAGACTGTTGGACTTCTATGCTAGAGGTCCCGATTTCGATCCCCGTCGTTGTGTCTTTGAGCAAGGTACTTTATCCTGGTTGCCAACATGGAGGCACGATGACGCCATGTGTTAAGGCGTACAGCACGTCGATGGTGCACATGTCTTCAACCGCTGTGACCCTGCTTGAGCGGAGCTTGAATAGAGTTAGAATGTCGAGGAGCTGACAGTTGTTCGTCGATTTATGTTACTCCGGCTTCCACACCCGTAGAAACTGTTACGGTCACGATTAGTCCCTGTGCATAAGTATGTGACCTTAAACACCAATAAATCAATATATAAATCTCTTTGAATGTAACACTGTCTAAGAGTTTGGGCATTTTGTTCTTAATATTCTAGTGTTGACCATTCACTTCGCTGTCATCTTATCAACGGAACTGGATTCAAATGAAAATTGGCCATGTATCTCCAAACATGGACGAAGAAAAGGCGATATTTAATGGAAATGGTATGTGTATGCCCATACACAGAAAATCGAATTCGCGACGACTGTACCAACAGATCGTATTTGATTATGAAATTGAAGAAATGAAGAAAATGATGGCTATTCACACTAACCAGATCTATGTCGAGCATGGCTAATCATGGTTTTTCGCTTGAATTGAGTCTCAAATTGAATCAGGCAAAACCGACTCGACGCTCAAATCGAATCCACTTTCCAATTGCTACGATACCATGGTTGCCTTACAGGTGTCGTATACCTCTCCTGTGTTCCCAGTATCAATATGTGTACTGGTTACAGTATTTCGTACCATCGAACCGCACACAGACATAGATGGACCTATCACGTGTTTCTGAACGGTTGAGTAATTTGTTCATGTGTCTGGTATTAAAGTATTAGCGACGCGAATCAAGTACTCATTATTTAACATCACGCCACACAGAAGTCAATCCTTACAATCGAGAAATTACGGCGAAACACATCCATTACGCATCAAAGTGATAGTCATCCTCAAGCCACAGCAACAACTCTTCGAGGGATTCACGAATGCCATACCGCCAATCCCAATTATAAAGCGAACACGCAGGACAAAGGTACTCATGCGCGATCCATCTCACGTGCCCATGACAGACAGATGCTTAACGACAGCGAACTGACATTGTTACGTCAGTAATTAACAAATGTCTTATCGATTCAAAGAGATCCAGTGTTAATTACCGCCACAAATAACTTATCCTATAACATTGGCTGCACAGATTCACTTATTATGCTGAACCGAAAATGTTTATACGTTATTCTACAGGTACAATGTATTATGATGTTTTTAAATTACCCCCCCCCCCCCCTTTTTTTTCGCCGCAAGAGCCGGGGAAGAGGAGTCGTGCGCTGTACAGATATTGTTGCAATATTTTCTAATGAAAATATTTAGGCTATATTTTCAGGTGTTTGTATTGACGCAGTGTCCTCAACGCAATACCTTCAAATGATATTTATAACGTATAATAACGGTCGTACTTGAGTTTTTGTTCCACTCTTGAAATAGGATTGACTAATGAATTCATCTACTGTGAACAGAACAGGTACAAATGATTGACTAAACTTGATTTTGTATTCTCCAACTAATGGAAAGTGGAGTAATGGCTTACACAAACATTACATCAATATTTTCAGGTGACGGTGTATGTTCCATATGTTCACATGACTGCATTGGCGTAATGTAGCCCTATGGGTCTAACGCGATACTTTTCACGAAAATGTAACCTATATTCATTTACAGCTGCGCTGGTAAGGTTGAACAGGTGACCGACACTTGGGGTGGAGGTCATCTCAAGTGGGCAACACATGTACGAATAATTGGATGAACATTATTTTGTGATCGTGCTGCTAGAGATGCTAAAAGTGACTTTCAAAATTAATTCGCAAATAATTCATAATTTTCCATTTTAGATTTGAGGAATTTTCAAATTCCGTGGACAACGTAAGCTGGCGATTTTAGCCTATCCCCGTAGTTTTCGTGGTTTCAGTGGTGTAGGGCGAGTTAAGGTCATTGGCTGTGGCTAATAACCATTGATGTGTAAGTAGCATTACATCAAACTGAATAAACATGGATGTGTATTCTGGTATCCAATCTTTGTCGGTTCTCCTGGCCTGTGGCGTCTAAATATCTTCGTGTCTGTAGCATCAAAGACTGAAAGTGCACCAAAAAATTGCGTACTCTGTTTGGAACGCACAAGGTCTTGTAAACAAACTTTCAGACCCTGATTTTACTCAATTACTCAAAAGTTACGATTTTATAACTATTACGGAAAACTGGCACAACAGTGATAATAATATAGAAATTCCGGGATATACTTGTCTGGATATGTTCCGCAGCAACACAAAATTAAAAAGGTGGTGTTGTGTTCTATTATCTTGACCGGTATAACTCCTTCTTCGGTCGATCTTTTTCGATCGATGGCTTATCATTGTGGGCACAGTTTGGCGGGGCAATGTTTAACCTAGAAGCTCCAGTGAGTTTTGTGTCAATGTATATACCGCCAAATAACTCATCCTTTTAGAAGTCATCTGTAAGCAACGGATCGCTCTTTAGCAACATGGAGCTCGAATTGAAAAACTACAGCGACAAAGTGTTGCTTATAACGGTCGGAGATACAAACGCCCATACGGGGGAACTGTCGGATTATATTGCAGAGAATAATGACACCCACATGCCACTTCCCGATTTCTACACAATTGACAGCTGTCAGGCTCGTCACAGCTTAGATAAAACAATAAATACTGACGGAAGGCAACTTATCTCCTTCTGTCAAACCACTAAACTTCGAATTGTAAACGGATGAACACCTGGGGATTCCATGGAGAATTTCACCAGCTACCAATATAACGGTGCAAGTGTTGTGGATTACATAATGATACCCGATATGTATTTATCGTATGAAGATTACTTTTGTGTGAGGGTGGCAAATGAATACTCTGATCACTCTCAATTGGCAATGCATCTCAAGTATAGATGTGATTTCGACACCTCCGAAGTAAATTTGAAATATAAGTATACTAAGCCTAACTTTTCCCGTAAATGGACATGAGGCAGTCAATGGGACGCTATCCAAACACTCAACAGCAATGAAATAAATTATAAAATAACAACAATTCCTCATACAACCCTATACTAACGACAGATGTGGCACGACTGCTGTTGAGATAATTTTAGCGACATACTTTACACCATTAACATGGCAGCTACCACACGAATACCTGTGATTAAAGTTAACAAGAGATCTAAAAGGCCCTGGTTTGACAAGGAATGCAAAAATCTGAAACACGTTATGGATAATGCTGTCAAATCTCTTCAGACATGACCTTACGATAAGTCAGGGATACTGAAATAGTTTACAGCTAAGTAAGCGAAAAAAGAGCAATAAAGAGAAAAAGTAAGTTGCATTTTAAGAGCATTTGCGATGCACTTGAAAGTCTGTCATCATCAGATCCGAAAACCAACTGGCAGACAATTAACACAATGCGTGGGAATAAGAGTACGATCGACTGTCTGGATGCTGACAGAAGTGTGGATTTTTTTTCAATTCTCTGTATATAATGGCCCTATTACGGCTCTCGAGATAGTGGATTCGGTTAAATGATTGAAAACTAGAAAGGCCCCAGGGTGCGACTGTATATAAAATGAATTACTAAAAACAGTTACCCCTTATTTGATTGATCGCATTGTTAGCCTGTTCACCCACTTGTTTGAGTCAAATCTTTATCCTCTTACGTGGAGTAGTTCCATATCAACAATCATGTATAAAAAAGGAGACAGATATGATCCGAATAACTATAGAGCCATAGCCGTAAGCAATGCCCAAGGCAAATTATTTAATAAAATTTTAAATAAAAGCATTAACGCCTTTCTCGAGGATAATTCGATAATCAGTGATAACCAGTTTGGCTTTCGTCAGGGCCGTAGTACAATCGACAGTGCTTATATTTTGACAACAACGATAAATAAATACAAAAGGCAAAAAGACCTCTATACGCCATTTTTGTTGATTTTAAAAAAGTCTTTGAGACAGTGGAAAGGGATATATTATTTAAAAAACTTAACAGAATGGGCAATCATGGTAATACCTTACGAGTGCTACATTCATTATATGACTCTAGCTATTACCAACCAAATAAGAACCAAACACGGGATAAATTCCCCACAGTTATCAACAATAGGCGTCAGGCAGGGCTGCGTGAACTCGCTGACTTTATTTAAAGTTTTCATTGATGATATTCTCAAATTTTCAGTGAGAAGTGTTCCCCAGTCAAATTAAATAATACTGCATTTAACCACTTACTTTTTGCAGACGATTTGGTACTGGTATCGGACAATGAGCATGGTCTGCAGGTGACATTAAACAAATTAGAGGAATATTCTGCAAGTAATAAACTCGCTGTCAATGTTGATAAGACAAAAGCCATGATATTTCACTGACGCAAATTTACAACCCCGCCAAATATCTCTTTAGGTGCAGATAAAATTAGTTACGCTTGCTGCGTTCACAAGCGACGGGAAACTGAAAACTGCGCAACAAGTATTGGCAACTAAAGGTGCAAAAGTCCTATACAGTCTTCATAATACTTTCAAGAGGAAGTGTATCCCTCCGGTAACAATTTACATGAAATTGTTCGATTCCCCCATGAAGCCAATTTTGCTATATGGCAGTGAGATATGGTCGTCTGAACTGAGTAATTCTCAAGGCGACTTGGCGCTGTGCGAACAAGTTAATCTCAGATTCTGCAAACTCCTACTTGGTGTGAATACGAAATCGTACAATCACGCACCCAATGCCGAATTTGGATATTATCCTATCTACACAGAAGCTACAATACAAATGATGAAATATGCAACAAAATTGTATGTGGACTCATCTTCACTACCACTCACTGAATCTAGAATTGAATCTGAAACGTATACAATGCCAGGTTCAATTACAGCAAAGTATCATGATACTGCAGCGGACTGTAACGCACATACCCCCCGGAGACAAGTACCAAGTCAAAGTTTTTTGAATTCGGACAAAATCCACAGAAGCTTAAAAATAAACATTTTAATACCTTCATTACGGATATATTTAATGACGAGAAAAATGTCGGAAAAACAAATTACGGACCTATAGAAAGTTTAAAGAAACGATCAACTTGGAAAATTATTTGCTTTTCACGACATCTGTTGAAGCGAAGAACTTGTTAACGCGGCTGCGCATAAGCAACCACTACCTGATGATTGAAAAGGGGAGACACAGCCAACCACCCTTGCCTGTAAAAGAAAGGTTGAGTCGTTTTTGTAATGTGGGCGATATTGAAACTGAATATCACTTTGTCATGGAGTGTAGGGAATAGGAAGGGCTCCGAACTGTTTCATTTGGCAAAATAGGTAGAGAATACCCGCATTTCGTCAACATGGACGGTTCGGATAAATTCATCTTTCTTGTGAAGAAAGAAATCCCACCACTATGTAATATCAATTGTAATATGATCCTTCAATTCTTCAAGAGCAGAAGAAATGCTATGGCTACTTAATGGTGTGACACATTGTATAAGCCCTCCACATAACATGCAAATAACCAATTATTAATTCATTATCTTCAAAACGTAACATTAATGTTCTGTACTGTTTGTTGTGTAATATGCAATCTGCTTTGTTTTTTTATGTTGTTGCAATAAACTATCTGTCTATCAATCTATCTATGGCAACCAATGGTAGTCCGTGCAGTAATTAAGGCAATGCACAGACACGGTGTTCAACCTTGTTCACTTCTTTTGGATCCGTGCATAGGACGGGGTTCTGATGCATTGAGATTCATATTACGTCGCTTTGAATATACCACTACCAAAAGGAATTTGGTCCGTTCTTAATATTTTAATGGTGGCAGCTCACCCTGAATTTGGTCCGTTTTTAATATTTTAGTGGTGACAGCTCACAGTGCTAATTTCAAACTTTCGTACTCCTCTACATGATTATGGCAATCTGTATCAATTTAAATTCGTGGTTTTGCTGTTTCACGAACACCAGAAAATTTGGACCACCGCGAAGGGTTTACAGTTTATTATATACACAATCAATACACCGCTAAGTATATTGGTTCTGATCATACCCGACACGATAACTTCATTGCATATCACTCTTGAAGATCACAGCCTCTTAATATGTTTTATGTTTCTTTTTATATGATGTGAACCTTCTTCGGGTTATTTAGCACATCCATTACAATAGGTAATGCACGATCCATCAAGCGCCGGAGAATAATCGCACAGTTATCTCAGCAACGAATGTAGGTTCAAAGGAAAATTGACCAGGTATCTAGTTTCGGCGGATACGGTCAATCTCGTTCTACAGAAAACTGGAGGAGTTGTCATCTTCAGAAAGTCGACAATAAATATATGGTATGTAAAACTCTCCAGGATTCGAGTTTTTTCGTATAGTTAAGATGGCTTCGAATCGAATCAAATCAATGAAACGATTCTAAACCGAATCGAATCATGAATGTTCGCTGGGCCCTACAATAGGCCCCGCGATCATTACCTGCCTAAACATAATAAAAATGTAAAGTACCGGTGCTCATCATCGGAAAGTTTGTGGATTCATCACCAAATAGTTTGTAGCGCCCTTGGTGTAATATTTCTTGCGATATTCATGGCATGGCGCTTTCCGTCTTCTAGTAAATCATATGGACAACAAAACGTTTTCGCGACTGCTGCTGTTTCTTTTCAGAGAAGCGGTTGCGATTTCGTTTACACACTACTTTATCTGTGAAGGTAAAATAATGCTTCTGCAATTTAGCAGAGAGAAAAATGCGGATTGGTCCAGTCTCCGAGTCAACGGAGCAACTATTTTGGCCCTTCCACATGGAACCTGTCACAAGTGAAAAACAATTGTACCGAAATATTATTAATGTAGTGTCAGCCAAATGTAGAAGGAACGTATCAAGACAAAACATATGTGAATGTCTTGTCACCGTAATGTGACTAACTTACATTAGTGACGTCTTTATTTTGGTGGACTTCCTAGCAAAATCCAGCCTTTATTTGTCTGAAAGATAGGCATGTTGTTAGGATAGATACCAAAATACATTCGATCGTAAGAAATAATCCCAGTTCTGAACCGGAGACTCCCCGTATAAACTCACGATACAGAACGAGAAGAGTTGATTACCACTGAAACACAACGGAGTGCAATTTCCTCCAACACAATAACTCAAGATCTCCCATCAGAATCACGAATGGCAAAGCCAAAAGATTTAGAACATAGACGTCCAAACGAAACCCGGAGATCCACTTGACAGCAGCTTTGCTCATTTTTTATAAATCTTTTTCATCTGCGACTTTTTGTTATCTTGCTTTAATGCCCACTTGTATCTAACCACACAACTGTACTCTACATGATGGTGTGACCCCAAAATGAAAAAAACAGAATTATTTGTTCTTTGGGTTTAGGTCGCTTTCAATGGCAATGGTTACATCTCAGCTCTTATAATATAACGATAAACTCAAGAGTTTCCTGTCATTTATAAAAATGTTTTCCTAGTTGGAGGACTCTCGCCCCAGGCGTTGGCTACCAGGCCCTAATATCCCACAAAAGTAGAATTGTTATCACAGTGAACACTCACTATCAGGCTTTCCGATAGGACAGATCGCGATGGGTATGGAAATAGAGCTCCCCATTTGGGCTTTTGTGGATCCAGCCTGACCGATTTAGAGAACCGATAGGATATATGTTAACTAAATAAGATGTTGCCTCACAATTGCTATGTGTGTGTTTTATTTATTTACTTTTGAATTTACAGAATATCTTGGAGGTTTCTTAACTATAACTCATTTTGGCTAATATTCCATCTGTATCATCAAGGCATGCATTCGACGAAGGCATTCCATGATGATGTAGTTGGAGTACTGGTCAGACGGTATCTGGCCGAAACATTCGGGAGAGATACAGTTCGACCTACCACCATCCTCCCGACGCCCCTGGAAATATTGTACTACTTTCGAAAAAGTTTTCTGTGACACAAGATTGTCTTTTGTCAAGATCATGAAGTAGTAAGGCGTACTAACGGTGTTTGAATGTGATGTGTCGGGGATGACAGGTAGTCAACTAATCTGGCTATGTTATCTCCTTACAGCGTAAAGGAATTGTATCAGACAAGCACTTGTTCTTTTCGATCGATGTTTTTGTATGCAATGGTTGTACTGTTAAATAAACATCTATCTATCTTTGTGTCTGTCAGTTTATATGGTTACAACCCTTTTACTCCGAGATGTTCTATTATAAAATCAAAACAGAATAAAAAAAATAAACTAATAAAGAATCTGTGACACCATGTGTTCCTGGTATTTTGTAACAGGTGAGATTCAACATTGCTGTGGGCAAATAAGCTGGAATAGATTTTCGAACAGATTGTGACACAGTCGCGATGCGGTCGGAATTCTCAGTCCGCTTTTGTAATGACAACTTTTCATTCTGATGAATTCTGTCTCCGTTCGGGAATACACGTCCCTGATTCTGTTAAAGTTTATCAGAATGTTCAATTTGAGGAAAATATGAACATTTGTTTTGCCGGACGTGTGCACAGACCCCAATGACTGTTGAAGAACTTCGAGACTTCCCTCTAACCAATACTACATACATTTAAAACTAGAAGCCCTGTCAGGAACTGTGCGCTTATCTAGGCTTAATTGCGCGCAGGAATTGCGCGCAATTGCCTTATCGAATGGCATCCAAAGCATGGCAGGTTCTCCTGGTTACTCATAGCAAACACAGGCAATGTTTCTGCCAATGGACCTCCGGGTTACCCGGAAGTCCATTGGCTGAAACATTGCTTGTGCATAGGCCATATGTACAGGATTTGAAAGCCTTACTATGGTCATAACGCGTAGATTAACGCAAAGATCCACTTGCTATTTGTGCGCATTTCATGACAGGTCTTCTAGTTTAACTGTAGGTGTGCACACTTCCCACTATAATGCCCCTGCATTATTTGTCTACATGTTTGCCGGGCGATCTTCTCATTGATTGTTTCAAACGCTTGGGGCAGTAATTCGTCATGATCTCTGAATGGTAAGTTTCACAAATGTATATTCGCGACTCGTTTAATTGCCAGTATTATCGATGACAGTGCGTAGGCGCACTTCAAGCACAAGAAACATCTCGGCAGTCGATGGTAAAATGGACCCAGATGATTTATTCCTTCAGGCTAAAATATATATTGGGTCAAGTTGCATCTTATCTTCAGAACAGTTCAAGAAGGAGCTCAATGATATCATTGTCAAACCAAACAACATTCCCAATATAATAAAGGACATTTAATTAAGTAATGGAGACGAATCAAATATAAAACTACTGGGAATCCTTGAAGTATGAATAACGCAAATGACCAGCTGGTCTGTATGTGAGAACTTGACATAAAATGAAGTTTCCGATATTCTCTTCAATCAGCCGAGAAAACTGCCTTCAGGCTCGCAGCAAACAAAATAATGATTCATCAGTATAAATAAGGAATGAAACATTGACAATTTTGTAAAAATTCCAGCGTGAAGCAAAATCCGCGAGTACGAAGACAATTTACGTGTTAAAAATACTGTGGCCATAACACTCGCCATTGCATGTTTTTGTTTGTATTAACCTTCTTCACTGGGTTCCACAAGCGATTAGCAGCGCAGCACTTATTAGCAACCTCCCCTCCTTCGAGGAGCTACATGAGGTTGAGGACAACGAGTCACTACACGACCCGGCAAATAATTTTTTTTCGCTCGAATCGAATCAAGCAAAACGTTCAAAGCCGAACCGGATATCGACTCGAATCCATTTTCCAATTGTTACGAACGATTCTACGCTGTCTTGCAAGTGCTACCTATCTCCGTGGTGTACGCAGACTGGAGGCATCACTATAAAAATTTTACAATTGTATTTTCTAGAATGTTATTTCTACCCATTAATATAAATTAATACAAATGAATCATTAGCATTTTAAAAGATATGGCAATTTACCACTTGGCAAATTGCCAGATCTTTGAAAATGCTGATCGTTCATTTTTAACCCATTTAAATTTATAACTAAAAAATACAATTCTAAAAAATATAATTGTAAAAGTTTTATAGTACTGGCCCCTATTTCGTATCAACGAATCGCAAGTACAAGTAGATGCTCTTATCACTTTTTCTGAAAGGTTAAACAATTTATTTATATAACACCCACAGATATTAAGTGATGAAATTTAAACCCAAACCAGTGCACAGACCCGATGTTCAACGTACTTTCACTAATTAGAAACGTATATGACGTGGCTCTAATGAATTGACATTCAAGTTACTCGAAGCTATCTCTTTGAATGGGCGCGCGGTGGCTCGGTGGTAGACTGTTGGACTTCTATGCTAGAGGTCCCGAGTTCGATCCCCGTCTGGGTCGACCCGCGTTGTGTCTTTGGGCAAGGTACTTTATCCCGGTTGCCTACATAGAGGCACGATGACGCCATGTGTTAAGGCGTACCGCACGTCGATGGTGCACATGTCTTCAACCACTGTGACCCTGCTTGAGCGGAGCTTGAACAGAGTTAGAATGTTGAGGAGCTGGCAGTTGTTCGTCGATTAATGTTACTCCGGCTTCCCCCACCCGTAGAAACTATCACAGTCACGATTAGCCCCTGTGCATAAGTATGTGACCTTAAACACCAATAAATAAATAAATCTCTTTGAATGTATCACTGTCTAAGAGTTTGGGAATTTTGTTCTTAATATTCTAGTGTTGACCATTCACTTCGCAGTTATCTTATTAACGGAACTAGATTCAAATGAAAATTGGCCATGTATCTCCAAACATGGACGAAGAACAGGCCATATTTAGGATTGGAGATGACATGTTCCACTGAAGGTGCGACTTGTTGTAGAAACAAGACGTACTGTGATCTCCACTTTCACTTAAAATGATATTTGTAGGAATTTTCCAACTACATTGCGTTATCTAGTTAAGCTGGATGTTGTCAACTCTTTCCACAGAAAATAGGGAAGGTGAGTTACGATCTTGAAAAAGTCGACGATAAAGACATTTATGAAGTCTAAAACTCTCTGGGTTTGAGATTTTTTTTTAAATAATCGAGATGGTTTCGAATCGAAATGAATCAATGAAATCTCTGAAGTCCACCGGGCCCAAGCCTATTTTGTTTAATTTCTCTCCTGATGTGATGCACTTTTTCAGTTCCATATCTTAGTTACTATATGGACCGAAGTCACTTCTGGGTTACTGATCTACCGCTACGTGGAAACGACATAAGCATTCGTAACGGTAAAATGTGTTCAAACATGTTGCGAAAAGGTGCCCACCCCCGTTAGGAAACAAATGTTTTTATGTGGTGGAATCAACAATTTTTTATGTTACAACAAATTTTACATTCCCAAGGGATTTTGCAAGCTTGGAGGGGGAATAACTTTCTTGCAGAAGTAATGACATATAAAAAAAACATGTATAGCTGAAAAGTGAGGAAAAACCTACCCGCGAACCATTCCTCCCCTCTGTATTTCTTCCCCAGGAATTTATTTAATAAATTATTAGTTTTTACTCAAAATTGTGAAAGGTTTGTGGTTTTCTTTCTTAATTGTACCTGAGGAATAAAACAGCTGATGCTAAGCCTTGATCAGCAATTGTTTTCTTCAAATATAACAATTATTCAGATACTTGCATATCATAAAGTAATATATTCTTCACTAGGACTGGACGGTTTTTTGGGGGGTGGGGTGGGGGTGGGGTGTCGACCGCTTCCAGTTGTTGAAGCAGACCTGGAAACCGAACGGCACAGCATAGCGAAACCCGGCAGACGGATTTTACCGTGTTTGGGTGTGAGCTGATAATACTATCATACTGAAAGGGGCTGGACTAGTGGACCCTATGGACTCGCATCACCTGGTCTATCTGACAAAACGGCAAATACGTCATGTTCTCATTGTTCCATTTTCTCCCTCATTGACTCGTCCACCGGAAAATAAGCAGACTGTCATCTGCAAAATGAGGTCCCCAGAGGGTGAATTTAGTGATGCTACCCTGCACAGCAGGGTAGCATCACTAAATTTACCCTCTGTGAACCTCAATCGGAATCAGGATCTCAAAACTAAACAGAAAGAGATACCCAGAGGCTAAATTGGCCAACTGTATGGGATAGCATCATCAAATTCACCCTCTGGGGACCTCATTCTACATATGTCAGACTGCTTATTTTCATGCCTGCTTATGAACTATATGAATGATCAAAGGGAAGTTAGACTGAACCCAATGGACCAGACAAGGTTTTTATGGTGATTGGTATGAAAAAAACCTATTGTGGATTTTTTCCAAGTGGAAGAGTCTAAAGTATCATTTACCATATGTTCTTTAACGCACAGGAAATCTGAACTGAAACTGAGTTTTTTGTTCTTGAAACCGAATCTGAAAACATCAAATCCTTTCAGCTCTATTCTTAACAGAAGGAGTTTCGGTATAATATTATAAGTTATATTCGCCAATATGCATGGTATATGGAGATTTAAGACCTGGATGTCAGTTTTCAAACACTGAGCCACAGGATCGGTGTTTGAAATGAGACATCCGGGTATTAAATTCCCATATACCATATATGTTGACGGAGATAACTTTTTGTCTTGTTTGAAACACAATAAACGCAAAGTAGAAACTAATTTGTGAACGCGTTACTCGCGTTCCGCAATCAGTTAGACCAAACTCGGGAATACTGGCGCGACCATAATTTTAATCTAAAAATAACTCTTGAAAAAATCGGTAATGCAGGTCGGTCGTTATGTTGTTGACAGATTTGCTCTTATTTTATTTTTCTCACGTTGTTTAATTTAATTATTCGACTATATAATTTATAAAAGCAAGATATGATCGAATTTTCAGAAACCTGATGATATTTGTGAATATTTTCAGGTTTTGTGGTTCGATTTTCATATCGAGCGAGCGAGTGCGAATAGCTTTCATTTAAACCATACCCCCGGATATTTCGCGTGTCCTTGTACCATGGATGTTGTACGCTCTCATTATCTCATATACCTTGGATGTTGGGTGCGCCCTTCGCCGTGGCTATTTGTCCTAGGCATTCTGGCCAATCAGACGACAGAATTTATTGGGATATAGGGACAAAATAAAATATTGAACGAGATTGCGAGCCATATGGCAGTTTATGGACAGGACAGTCAACACTTAATGTACATGTCAGCATTTTTGTTTACAGCTTATTTTCTTTACAAGGATTAGCGAGCACGTTTTACATCTTATATTAACGCCTCTACTTGGACAAATGTCGAGGTATGTGGTATGACCTCGTGGCCTCGTTCTTCTCGGATACTATGAGGGCATGTTCTCCGAACAGTGGACAGAGATTTTACGCCTCTGTCCATATGGTGGTACGCTGTGACAACATAAACCCCGCAGTTGATGCTGACAAAGCGTGTTCGGATATTTCTAGAAATTTCATCGACTGAGCATCTTATCCACTCGGCCACCACGCTGTTATCCTTTTGAGTGACCAATCCATAAACTCACAGCCTTTTGAAATTTGAAAAATACCAGACTGGTGATCATTGTATTGTTACTATTTATTTATTTATTTATTCATTTATTTATTTATTTATTTATTTATTTGGGTTAGCGACACTTTCGAGAGCCAGGTCACATCCCGTCGGACAGTGGTACGGTTGGGGGGAGCCGGGGTACACGGAGAAAACCACCGACCAACGGCGAGCAACTGACATACTCCACAATGTAGTAGCGCCGCACAAGCAGGTTTAATAAGTACAAGGCGCCACCGCGCCATCAAGTGGGCAATCTGGATGAAGTACCGTGCCTAAGGACACAAGGCAGTTACTCCTGGCGGGGATCGAATCGTGAACCTTTCGGTTTGAATTCCGATGCTATAACCACTGAGCCATCTCGCCCCTCAAAGTATTATTACTTTCTGTTTTATAGTGTATTGTTTAAAATAATACCAGCCTGAAACAGGTGGGTGAAGCAGTTGTTTCTGATAAATTTGTTTGGAAAACGCAGTTCTCTTATATATTTGTCTGACCTATCTACTGTCACCAAGAAATGAAGGGATCCATTTTTACTGAATGATACTTTCCGGTGTTGCCGCTATAAGTCTTCTGACTAAAACCATATTTGCGTGTTCATAGACTCTTTATCTCATTTTGAAACAACAACCGTCTCACATTTCTCTTTGTGTAAGTACATCATCCATAGTCTTGGTGGAGTAAATGCATTCTGGTCTCCGAGGAAAGATAGATGTGTCTCGTAGTAAATGCTTCAGACAAAGCGAATGCGCGATACTCGAATTTATCCCCAACAAAGAGGTATTCAAATTGTTTTCAGCTCAGAATAGTGATAGCGGTCTTTTTCGCGATAGTGGCGCGGTAGGATTGCGATCTCATAGCAACGCATTGGCATCGGTGCATCGAGCTTTCGTTTACAAAATATCGTATAATCAAGACTGAATCAAGAAAAACAACTGAAATAGACAAACAGTTCACTGCTCGGATTCGAGTATGATTTTATCCTCGAGTGGGGCGCGCGGAGGATTATTTCACGAGGCGTTAGCCGAGTGAAATAATCCGTGCGGCCCACGAGAGGATACCGTCAGTGGTACTCGAACCCGAACAGTGAACTTTTGTATTTTGTTAATTTTCCCCTTATTATTTATTTATTTATTTATTTATTGGTGTTTAAGGTCACATATTTCTGCACAATGGCTAACCATGACCGTGACAGTTTTACGGGTGGAGGAAGTCGGAGTACCCGGAGAGAACCACCGAGCAACGGCGAGCAACTTTCAGCTCCCCAACATACCAACTCCACACAGGCAGGGTTAGCATTGGTTGAAGACAGGTGCACCATCGACGTGCAGTACCTCTTAGTACACAACGTCACCGTGCCCCCACGTGGGAAATGGGGGTGAAGTGTCTTGCCCAAGGACACAACGCGGTTGCCGCAGGTGGGATTCGAACCGAGGACCTCTCGGCTTGCAGCCTGCACCTCTACCAACTGAGCCACCGCGCCCCCTTTCCCCTTATTTATTTTCCCAAAACAACCCTTCATAATTGATTTTGTGGTTACTTTCAAAACATGTCAAAAAAATACTCCGTCATCGCTGAGAGTGGAATAGGATGAGGGGGTCGAATACCATTTTTGGCGATTGTGAGTGCGAATACGATTTGTTTTGGGGAAGAAAAACGAATGAAAATAAAATAAAATTTTAGATGTAATATTTTCGCGTTTGTTTTTCAACAGGAGAGCTTCTGCAGTGTTGTGAACAGAATTGCAGACAAAGGTTTTCGATTAGATCGCGACCCAGACGCAATGTGTTCGAAACGCTCTGTTGTGCTTTGTTCTGACAGTACCATGCCTGTAATGAAATGAAAATGTTTTATTGGCGGCCCCGGTGTAAAAGGAATGGAAGTCCGTAGGAACGTTAGTCCCTCTGGACTATTATTCCGCGGAATTATAGTCCTAGGTCTAACATTTCTAGGAATAGTAGTCCGGCGGACTACTACTCCTATAAATGTTAGACCTAGGACTATAATTCCGCGGAATAATAGTCCAGAGGGACTAATTTCCCTACGGACTTCCTTTTCTGTCACACCGGTTCTACTTTTTTTCCAGGAGACTGATCAGTCAACATCTATCCAACAATCTCAGATATATTTGACAACTCATTATTAATTGTCCAGTCTATTTTGTTACTTTGAATTCATCCCTAATCGATAGCTCTTACACAATATGAGGGTGTAGGATAGGAGAGAGAGGTTGATCCGACTAAAAACAATGATGCTTGTCTTTTTGCATTGGGATACCAAATTTCAGTATCACAAGCTGGAGTTTGTTGGGTATTTGCGTTTGTGTTTAATTGCGAATGTTTGCATGCTTGGGTGTATGTGTATTTGAGTGAGAGAGTGAAGGTATGTGAGGTAGCTGAGTGGAGTTGAGTCTGTCGGTAATGAAAAATCACAATGTTTGCTATTTTTATTTTCATATTAAATTGCGCTTGCTAGTTTCATCTACCATGCTGCATTCATGTGGAATGGTACAAAGCCAAACCAATAGTAACTTAAAAAGGCTTCCATCAAGATATGTCTTTTGAAAAAAGATAGTTTCATAACCCACTTGATTATTTTTTGCAGAAGACTTGGTATCATCGACGCACAGCAACCTGCTTTTTAGAAGAAAACACCATTTTGATGATGGTCGGATTTTATGCGAGACATTTACCATTGAAGGTGTTATGATAGTTTTTATCTCTATAAAATAATGGTGTCTACTGCATCTCTGACTTATATCGCCACGCAAATCAACTTTCTTTAAAGTTATCGCCCCTGAAATTATTAGACGAGCGAGGAAAGTTCAATTAAGAAGCAAATATTTGTTGAGAAAACCCCCATGACATCAGGAGAAAACAAAGTCAAGAATATTCTTGTTTCATTTAGTAAAAGAAAACGACAGTCAGCTCTCGTTTATTAAAAGTAACAAAAGGAAAACTTGACTTTTGATGGCAAACTAATTCGAAGCAACTGGTTCACGGATACTTCGTCATTAGAAATATCTATGAGTTTTTCTTCTATCGACACTAAAGTGTCTGCTTTGGCTTTTTGTTTAGGGATAGTGTTTTACTGTAATTTGCAAGTTTTTATTCTTTTCAGGGAAAAAATAGCAAATATCCCCTCCTTGACTTTATATTAACCTTTTACCTAACGAATCGCCCGCAGCCGGCCGCGTAATATGCAAATTCCGCACTTGAAAAAATATTATTTTTCGAAAAATTTCAACAAAACCATATCATGTGACCCCTCGTTGGAACGAGATCGTCGAGCTCGTTCCAACGAGGGGTCACATGATATGGTTTTGTTGATTTTTTTTGAAAAATTTGAAAAAATGATATTTAAAATAATAAATTTTGATATCGTCTGCGTTGGGTAAAAGGTTAATGAAAAGGACAGTGCCTGTATCATATGTCATGATGCGCACATTGTTGATATAAAAAACAGAGAAAAGTTAGATAGATTCAAAATATGGTGAAAACGCCGTTTTCTTATCTTTAAATGGGTTTCAGCAGACAATTAAACGTTCAAACTGGTTGGAAAAAAATTGTTAAAATTCCAGCTTCTGTATTTTTATGCTACTGGACAGGAAAATACCTTAACTTTGTGAAATGAAGCGTACGTGGATGATAAAGATTCGTTGACATTTCGAAATTTCATTTTTTTTATGAAATTTCCATACTCTTAGTATTAAATTTACTGACAGTTTTTTTGAAATTAAGGGGACCTGAAGGCTTTATTAAGTTGCAAGTCCGACGGTTACATGGCGCAGTTCTGTGGATCTCTCGGGGTATGCATCGGGTTCCTTCACACATAGAACTGTTCGACACGATTGACCATGCCTGTTGAAAGTGCTGTTAAACCTCAATAAAAAAATTAATAAATATATAAATAAATAAATAAATAAATAAATAACACTGTGCCCCATTACTTAGCAACACAGAACCTACAAGTACAAGCGTTTGCAGAATTAGAAAGAACTTCCGACCATGCTTCATTCTTGAGACATACTGTGGTATACTTATTTGAGGGCTATTTATTTCCATAGACTGGGTACACAATAAAATACGTGGCCCTAAAAATTATTTATTGGGGTTCGGGGACAGTCAACAAATCGTAGCATCGGCGCACGATGTTTTGCGAAAAGCGACACTAACCACAGCCAGCTGGAGAGTCACCCACCTCAAGACCACACAGACAAAACATCGGTCTGTAAATAAAATATTTACATTTAATTCGTACATTTTCTTTTAATTTCGAGCACCCCGTGTTCAAAGTGTAACTGCAGTTGGATTTGAAACATGATCTACGTCATAAGAGCCACAGTGTCTTGCATTCGTTCCAAGCAATTACGTCTCAGACTTGACTCTAGAAAATAAAATGTCATCTCTGCCACAAACATATGTGTCGGATATTACCACGTCAACCTTTTGTACATGATATGAATTTGAATAAGGTGATAGAAATAAAGTTTAAGCAATGCATATTGGTTTGTCTTTCTATAGATTGCGTAGTTAACAATTTACCCAACGTAACGGCAAAAACCGCTCAGCACTATTCTCAAAAATCGCCAATTAATTCTCATTATTTTTTCATTTTTTGCCTCACAAATATAGGTTATGACCCTCGTTGGAACGAGCTCGTCGAGCACATTCCATTGAGGGGTCATAACCTATGTTTTTGAGACAAAAAATGAAAAAAATTAGTTATTCAAGAATTTTTTTTTCAAGTGTCGTCTGCTTTTCATGTTATGAAAAGGGTTAAACATGTGTCACTTGTATTTATATTCTCAGATTTGATGAAATATGGAAGTATCAGTTATTCTCTTGTCCTAGAATTGCCTATTATCAAGCACGGCTGACGTAACTTCAAACTCGGCTGATATTACGCCGATCTCGGCTGATAAAAGCAAAGCTAGAGTTGTTCCCATTGATGCATTACCAATCGCAATCAATTTGTTTATAGCGAAATCGTTCACCGTTATTCGTCGAACGCAGTCGGGAAAATTAGCATTGCCAGGCAAAACGGAATAATTAGGTATGGTGAGGAATTAATGATGACAATATTAGTTACACAGTTTGTTGGTGGCCTAATATGGTATATATGGTGTCAGTTAATTCCATATTGGACTCGAGCTCCAATATGGAATTAACTGACACCATATATACCATATTAGGCCACCAACAAACTGTGTAACGAAGAGCTCATTCCGACTGCTGCATCGATGCACAGAACTAATAACAGCGATCAAAATTAAATGAGAGAATTCTCACAATGTGTTCACGTGTCTTTGCCTTGTTACAATTTATGGGAGTGTAGCACTCTCCCATAAATTGTAACAAGGCAAATTCATACATACCAAGCAATTTCATGACACACATCCAGAGAATATGAAGCCTTTTAAGTTGCCTAACCTGCACTTCTGACCAAATATGGGCTTCCAACACTCAATCTTTCAACTTTAAACGTTTATCGGCTGCCGCCATTTTGAATAATCAATGAACAAAGGGGAGATTACCCATAGCTGTCAGCGTATATTGATGCTGACATGCAGTATATGGTTTTATATGCAGTCTGCATGTGACGTCTTTGAACAAATGAAATTCCCAGATACTTGTAGGAGGTAAGATATTAAGTAAGATCAGGTGGATGAAGAGAAAAAAGATTACAGTTATATACAAAATTCAACGCAAACTAAGATTCCGAGTCGAAAGTGAAAATTTGACTTCCGATTAGCTGAACTAGGAGGAGAGGAAACTTTCGACTTCATGTAAAGAATGAGAAACAAAACACTGCCAGAAAACTGTAACAGATCTGAGAACATTTATCATGATTTGTTTCGATCCAATAAATAAAGATATGATCACTTGGTTAGTTTTGTATCGGCCGCGATAACAGTCCTCGGTAACTTCACATCTGCCGTCAGCCATCGGTCTGATATGAAGTTACATTGAGCTGATATCTCGGCCGATATGAAGCTAGTCAACTAATAACATCTAATTATTACTCTTCACCTGACGCAACTAAAAAATGACACTTGCAAAAAGGATTTTCAGCCTCCCAGGCCAAGCGCCTCGCGAATATATACCCCGCTCCCCGGCCCCTACATATAAACACACAACGTACCCAGCATTATATACTGACGTTCATGTTTTTGTCTAAAAATGTAGTTTATCATTCTGCGTTGGGCCTAGCTGGAAGAGCTCGTTCCAATGAAAGGTCATAAGCTATCTTTTATAAATAAGCGATTGAAATAATAAATTGAAATGGAGATTTTTGTGAATAGCGTTGGTCGTATATTTTCGTTTTGTTAGGTAAAGGTTTACCGCTCTTATTATCAACCTTTTTGTGTAATCTCGGACGTATCCTTTTCTCGCTACCTCATAAACAAGTATGAGTATTTTTCAAGCCCGTTTAATCCTCAACTTCTCAAATCAACATCCAGTTTTAAAGCTTCCTCGTCTGTGGCGAGGTGCTTATTCTTGTGTTTATCTTATTCCTTTTATAGCTCTTGAGGCTGCAGAAGAAAATGTGCAGCTTGTCCATGACAACAAATAAAAGGTATTGTAAATATTAAAAAGAAGAGCAATACTCTTCATCTCTATGGAAACATTATTTCTCTTCCGCTGACGGGGTCGCCGCTTCACGGCGGCTTTTACACGCTTAGGCCGCCGTTTCTGACCATAAACCTTGAGTCGAATATTCTTTATAGATAAAGAAATTGCTGTTTTGTACTTAAAATGGATGTGGCTGTAAAGTGGACGGAAGAGTTACTCTGGCACTACAACAGGTTTTTACAATAGCAGATGCCGTCGTCGCGGTAGCAGTGGAGTTCTAGGTTGAAAATTGGTTAAGGGGTTAATTTAGTTGAGCGTCAATTAAATAAGAATACAGATTTATTACACACCTGTTCTATGGAATCCCCACCTACAGCAACATTAAACATGCGGAAAATGAAAATCTGTTCCGCACATATGTGCGGAACGGAAATCATTAACGGACTATTTTTAAACAGAAGCGAAATTTCACTGAAATTTTTTATAAATCGTGCAACGCAATTACAATTTGAATCGCAAGCGACAGCTGAAAATCGTCCCCTGAGTTCCAATGTGTTCTATGTGCCAGTGGGCACATAGAACACATCGGAAATCAGGGGACGAAATAGTAACAGGGGTTCTCCTCGCAAATTTGGTTAGCGATAAAATGTGTTCTTTTTGTTGATAGTTGTCAAATGAATTGCTGAGCGTCCTTCTGATAATGTTTTTTTTATAGACGTGAAGGTGTGTAATAAACACAGAACGACACTCGTGTGGATGGGTTAATCGATATGACACTTGTGCCATCGCGGAAGGATAAAACTCGAGGCCTGCGGCCTCTCGTTCTATCCTTCTACGCTGGCTCTAGTGCCATATCGCGTGTGTCGTTCTGTGTATGTCTCGTGTAAGATAATATCGTGATACTCAGTATATTAATGTCTGACCAAAATTATATCTGTCGCTCCTCTTCTTATTGGCACTAGACTATATATTTGTTTTAATGATCAACACTCTTGATTGACTTCGTGTAATGAAATCCCCTCCTGGTCCTCAGGCAAATATAGAAAATAAGGAAATGTATATTGTGATGTTATTAACCAGTTATTAAACTTTTAAAGGCAACCAGAGAAGCAAAAAGAATAAATTGACTTCGTAAGTTTAGGTTAATCAATACAGAAACATATGCCAACGAAAGCTTTAGTGGTTGATTATACTTGACTATAATCTGTACGGTGATATCAAAATCTACTTGTGACGTCAGTCGGCTATGTTGTCATGTGTGTGACTGGCGGATAATCACTTCAGTTTTTTTGGCAATATTTGTGATAACAAACTCATCAAGTATGTCGAGAAAGTGGGGAAAATGTCAATAACAAGTGTCTTATTGGTAGTTATTTGTGTTATCACAATGGGAATTAGATATCGAGATCACAATTCGTAACTGCAACATATTGATCGAAAATGAGGCACTGCGACGCTCGAAATTCGATTCGTAATCTTTTCGACGATTTGATATGTGTCAAACTGATTTGGAAGTTTTCGAGGCCTGATGATTGAAGAATGGTTCATAGACCTTCTGCTGCCCAAACTGCTTTGATTCCGTTTGGGAACATTTTGGGTTTTTTTTTAATTAATTTGTCGACTTGCCCATTGCGTCGAGGGTGCGTGGAGAATTTACGGTTGTAGAAAGGTGTAATATTTACAAATTGAAAAGCCATGAAATTAGGTTCGATTCGATACAACTCTTCTTCAGGATTCGATTCAGGATTCGAAGGATTCTAAGTATGGGGCCTGATTGAAATGAACAGCAAAACTATCAAAAAGTTGCTGTATTGATTATCAACCATAATAATCTGTTCTTTTGAATTTCTGTTAGCTTTTGGAAGGCCGGTGGTTCGGAGGTTACAGCATTGGACTTTAAACCGAATGGTCGACAGTTTGATCCTGACCAGCAGGAAACTGTGTTGTGTCCTTGCGCAAGACACCTAGCCTGATTTACAAACGTGGGGGCGCGGTGGTGCTGTGTACTAAGACGCACCGCAAGTAAATGGAGCATTTGTTTTCAAGTGCCGTTAACTCTGCTCGTGCAGAGTTAGTAAGTTGGAGAGTCTGACAGTTCCTCGCCACTACTCTGTGGTTCTCTCCGGATACTCAGCCTCCTTCACCCGGCCCTGGATGTTGAAAATATCGTTAATGCACAATAAATAGACAAACAAAACAATTCTATTAGCTTTTTGACACTTTAATGACAGATACAATACGGCACGGAATTTAAGGTGAGTCTGGTTTTCGCACATATATACTACTCAAAGTTTGCTAAGCACCAAGATTTTCCAACTACCTGTTTTACGTTTTAGTTGAAATATTGTAATGAAAAGTGTATATATTTTTTATTTAATTATATCTTTAATGATTTAAGTACAGAAATTAAGATTTTATTTGTGTTTGGCATTATTTTTTAGCTTTTGAATACGATAACCATGGAAAATGGATATTATTGGTAAAAGAGCAAATTTTTCAATTTCCCCAAAGGTTGACGTAGCGAACTAGTATCGGTTCAATATCGAGTATGAGACCCATTACCGTTAATTACAACTGGGCAAATATCCTTCTCATGCTCCCAGTCAGGTTCCTGGTGGTCCTTTTTGGGATGTTGTTCCATTCTTGCACCAGCATGGCACCAAGCTCCTGGACACTTCTTGGCTGGACTGTACGGGCTGAAATTGCAAGCTACAACTCATCCCAGACATGGTCGATTTGATTGAGGTCAGGGGATATTGCTGGCCAGCCAATACGATCAATCCCCTCCCTCTGTTGGTACTCCCCGACAGTATGGGCAACATGAAGACGGGCATTATCGTCTATCAGAATGAATCTATCACCCACTTCACCTCCATACAACCTGACGTGGACATCCAGGATCTAATCAATATACAGCTGTGCAGTCAACGTACCACGTTCAAGGACACAGGGCTCTGTTTGTCCATTCCTGCTGATGCCACCCCAGACCCTCCAACATAGCGGTCATGCTCAGCAATGTTGGCTGCGTGGAATCGCTCTCCTGGTCTTCTCCATACCCTAGAACTCCTATCTGTGTGGTCTAGACAGTACCTTGACTCATCTGTAAAAAGGACAGGTCGCCAATATTCTCTGGTCCATCCAACGCGGTCCATGGCCCATTCATATCGTGCCGGGCGGTGGTTCCGGGACAGCGGAATGCGAATACATTGTCTTTTCGATCAGAGACCACCTTTGTGCAACCTTTCCAGGAAAGTCTGCGTCGAAACATTTACCCCGGATGCATTCTGAAGGTCAGTGCGAAGCTGGGTTGCTGTGGCAAAGCGGTTCCTACGGGCCTGAATGATCAAAAACCGGTTTTCAGCTGCAGATGTTGCCCTGTCTCTGACATCACCATGCCGTCATACTGGTGTGTCATACTGCTGAAATCTTGCCCAGGCTCTGGTGATCACTGTATGGTCACACCACGGGCTTCACCAACCTGACGATGGGTAGCCCCTTGCTCAACCAACCCTACAGCCCGCCACATTTCTGCTTCAGACAAATGTCTTCTTAATTTGCATTTGCCATATTCAATCATTAAATCACAAGGTTTTGTGTTGAAATGAAGATTGAATACCCTACACATGTCATGTACATGTAGACATTACACGAAAACATCATGAAAATCAAGGGGTATATGCTTTCCGTGACTGTCACGAAAAGTCTGCCTGTCAAGAGAGCTAATGTAAACACTGGGGACCATCTCAATACATTCCTCAATCATATTCACCAAAAATATCGCAAATATGTCACAAGAAAATTTCACAATGATGTGTCAAATATTTGGTGCTTTGCAAACTTTGAGTAGTATATTAATGACGAATTCCTGGAGTCATAGTTCTTAAGCTAAAGAAACGCTCAAGGGGAGAGTGCAATAATGCTTTCAATTAGAGGTTAAATGGCTGTGCTGCAAGGAGTCAAAGGCCAATTATAACTAGCAGGGTGATAATTTCACCCACAGTAATTAGGGGCTATTTCTTAGGAGCTGGTCACGGCAGCAAATACTCAAAGTTTAATCTGCTTTTTTGGTTGTCTACAACACATGGGGAGGAGATTATTATGATCCCCGATTAGTCTGGAGGTGGAATGGGGAAATCTCACCCGAGGGGCAAGATATTTGAACCAGACCCGAGGGTTGCCGATGGTCTGGTTCAAATATCTTGCCCCGAGGGTGCCGAGGGTGAGATTTCCCCATTCCCACCATCAGACTCATCGAGGATGATTCCCCCCCCCCCCCACACACACACGAGGATTACGTCATTATAGATAATTGACGGTCACGTGCTGACATACTCAATTTATCAAGTCGTAGTCCTTTCAAAAAATGAACAATTTCGCCGGAAAGATCGTACAAATGTTAGGTATATACCACAGGTGTATACTAAAAAATTGATTTGTTAAGGGGTTAATAAATTTGCGCGTGTCAAACTCTAATGTAAAGGGCATTGTGAGATTATTGATCGATCGATAAATTCGCGCAGTAATATTATTAAAGCTGCAGAGAAACATGGGGTTGAAACAAATCAACATTGTTGATTTTGAATGGCACGTGGATTAAATGCGGGAAATCGTGAAGCCATTTTGTTTATTTACAATTGTGCAGACGATGATGGAATAGGTCCGGCGACCTAATAAAATATGCAAATGAGTATGTCATGTGGATGGGTGGGATAGAAATATCCCACCCTGCTGCCTCACCCGGGACACGCGTATGTTTTACATATAGTTGGGGGGGGGGGGGGGGGTGGAGAAAACACTTTTTTAACAGTTGGGAAATATTACTGGAATCATTTCCCTGTTTTGCTGATATTAAATTCGTCTATTCCGTAGCCACAAAAGTCACTTCGTCGCCTGAGTGCTAGAATGTCCTATGTCCCCTATGTGACGTAGGACATTCTAGCACTCTGGCTACGACTTATCTTAGTGTCTCTCTTTATTTTGCACTCATGGTCAAACCTCAATTGCCTTGCAGAGCATATTATTTTTCTTTCGGCTTTAGGTTTTTACTCTGATAAGCGATTTGCTCGCATTTTGTGTACATATCTTTCACCAGTCGTTTTCTTATATTCTGTTTGAATTGTTTAGAGATTCGACCCAATGTAACACTTATTAAAACCACTAGTTTCTGTGCAACAAGACTGCTACGACGCTCATTGGTCAGATGTAGAAAAGTGTCTCATCGCCATCCTTGGGTTGGAGTTGCAATTGTTCCTACAAAATAAACAATGCTCGACAACAAAAATGCTCGAAGGTTTCAGTTTTTCAGCGCCTCGCAATCGTCAATCGCTTTTTAAAAAATATACTTTGATGCCATTGAAAAGTGATTCTGTTGATAATGTGCACATTTTCGCAGCAATACATACACAGAACGACACGCGTGTGTGAATGGGTTAATCGATATGGCACTCGTGCCATATCGATTAACCTATTCACACGCGCGTGTCGTTCTATGTTTATTACACGCCTTCGCGTATATCAAAACAACGATTAGAAGGATATTCAGCAATTCATTTGACCACTATCGACAAAAAGAACCCATTTTATCGCCAACCAATTCTGCGAGGGAAACCCCTGTTACTAATTTGTCTCTTGAGTTCCAATGGCACATAGACCATAATGGAACTCAGAGGACGAATTTGTAGCTATCGCTGGCGATTCAAATTTGTAATTTGCGGTGCACGCCTTGTAAAAAAATTGAGTGAATTTTCGCTTCTTTATAATAACAGTCCGTCAACGATTTCCGTTTCGCACATGCGTACAGAACAGATTTTCATTTCCCGCATGGTTTAGTGTTGCTGTAGATGGGGATTTCATAGAACAGGCGTGTAATAAAAATTGAACATTCATAACATATTTTAATTGTTATTGACAAGAAGCAAGTGGCGATATTAAAAAGCTGAAACCGTGTTACTGGTTTTCGTGCTAGAATTTTCTTTGATGTTTGATTACCTGAAAGTTGTTACGCCGTAACAACTTTTCAATTCAATTCAATATTTTATTTTGCAATAAATATACCATAAAAGTTTACAATAAATTGGATTGCATTTAGGAACTACAAATAATGGTATAAATAATGAACAATATGTATTGATTCTGTGGTACAAAAATTACAAGGAGAGGGCATGGCCAGATTGGCTGTCTACTTCCCATCATCTCCTTAATGTAAGGTCGGACTCATCTCTTGGAGACCTGCAAACCACAAAAAATAATTTGTCTCATTTTCGTTAATATTACTATTTGTCCTATAAATGGGGGGAATTGGCCAAATAAATCCATAATGTCATGAGTATATTTCGCGTCATCAAACGTCGTCCATGGGAGGAGTTACCACATTGATTGACTTCACTCCATCCTAAGGATCGGGGGTAGATTATGTTACGATTTGTTTTTGCTGACTTTCCAGACATCCAGTTACACATAAATCCGTACTTACAACCAAATATTAACCCTTTGAACCCTAGCGGCCGATTTTTCGGCTAGGAACATGGTACGTCATAACGTCATTATATAGGGTGGCTGTTCAGTAAATGCGTGGAGTAGACCAATCAATATTTTCAACGTGCAGCCCCGAGGCTGCACGTTGAAAATATTGATTGGTCTACACCAAATAATAAATATGGACTCTTCTAACTGCTGCCATAGAATTTTTTTTTTGTTTATTTCAGATACAAACTTGTGTACATAGATATTTAAATATTTGTAAATAGAGATAACAATATACAGAGCTGAACTGCTTAATCTTGAAAAAATGAGTATAGTGGATATGTTACACAGGAAGCAATGTTTTTTGTATAACTTAAAAATTCATTTATTTTCTGTAAAGGAGTCAGGAGATCTCATGTTTGTTTACATGTTGTATGAGAGCTATATCTATATGTGGCATTTCTTCTTACGACATTATTAAGCGCAGTGTAATAGGAAGAAGGAAATTACTTTTTATACATTTCTTAGCTTCGGTCCGAGCAAGAAGGACTGAACCCAATGACACAGTTCGAAATTGGTTCTTTAATCAATCCCGAATTAAGCCATCCAATGCAGTCCATCAACTCAAGGGGGTGGCATAATAACATGTATTCCTAACCCAAATAAATCGAAAATGTTCATAAAAAAACTGGCGACCAATATCACTTATTAACATAGACGTAAAAATAGGTTCCACTGTAATTGCTAATCGAATAAAGACAGTTCTACCGAAACTAATCTGAGACTCAGTTAGGCTTTATGAAGGGAAGATATATTGGGGAATCAACTAGTTTAACATTTGATCTAATTAAAAAATGCGAAGATTTTAATATCCCTGGTCTGCTGATTTTGATAGATTTCGAGAAAGCATTCGACTTGTTAGAGTGGCCATTTATTGAGAAAACTTTAAGATTTTTAAATTTTGGTACCTGTATCCTTAAATGGTTCAAAACATTCTACAACAACATTTACAGCTACGTATTGAACAATGGAAACTGTTCAGAGAGATTTAATATACAACGAGGTGTCAGACACGGTGATCCTCTCTCCCCTTACCTGTTTATTCTTAGCGCAGAAATCTTGAGTGCGGCGATAAAATTTAACCCCGACATTAAAGGCATAACAATAAATGATTCAGAATATCTGATTAGTCAGTATGCAGACGATTCGTCACTTTTTCTACGGATGACCCTACCTCTTTGAACAGAGTACTAGAAATGGTGAACCTATTTTCCGGTTGTTCCAGTCTTAAAGTAAATTTCGATGAGACACAGATTATATGGATTGGATCGAAACGGGGTTGTGGCGAAGAAATTCAAACAAGAGAAGAACTGATTTGGAATCATAGCAACATTTTTACAATATTAGGTTTTGAATACAGTCTATTCGAGGAAAACTACACACAATGCAATTATCTAAAGAAATTAAAAAGCATTGAGAAACTGTTAAATGACTGGTCTTTTAGAAATATTACTCTGATAGGTAAATGTGTAGTCATAAACACACTTTCCCTACCAATACTAATTCATTGTTTATCGGTCCTTCCAGATCCAAACGAAGAGACGTTAAAAAAGATTCAAACCTATTTTTTCAATTTTTTGTGGTCCGGTAAAAACGACGAAGTTAAACGCGAAATTATTATTAATATGATCGAAAATGGTGGTCTAAAATTCCCCCACATAAACAGCTATTGTCGCTCCTTAAAACTACCATGGATTAACAAACTTATAGACCCTAACGTAATGGCCCCGTGGAAAACTCTTTCATTAGATCAATTTGAAAAATTTGGGAGCTTTAAAATATGGTACTTAAACAAAGAAGGTTTACGAATAGTTGGGAACCGCACAAATAATTTCTGGAAAAGTGTTCTGGAAGCTTGGCCACTGCTCAACAATTACGTCGCCACAACCCCATATGAAATTTTTTCACAAACAATCTTTTACAACAACCATATAAAATGAACAACAAAACAATTTTCATCCAGCATTGGTGCAAGGCAGGTGTTTATTTTGTAAATGATTTATTAAATGAAAACAAAAGTTTTTTGTCATACAATGAACTTTCCACAAAATATGATATCAAAGCACCGTTTACTGTCTACCAAGGAGTAATAAACTCAATTCCAAGAGAATGGAAGGATATAATAAATTTATTTATTGATGTTTAAGGTCACATATTTATGCACAATGGCTAATCATTACCGTGACAGTTTTACGGGTGGAGGAAGCCAGAGTACCCGGAGAGAACCACCGAGCAACGACGAGCAGCTGCCAGCTCCCCAACATCGTAACTCCGCACTGCAGCACAGGCAGGGTTAGATTGGTTGAAGACATGCGTACCATCGGCGTGCAGTACGCCTTAGTACACGGCGTCATCGTGCCCCCGAAGGATATAATAAAACAATATAAAAAGACACAAACGATTATAAACAAGATGTCAGCAAGTGCACCAACCCATGTCCAAAATAAATTGAATGCCATTTTAGATATTAATCTTCAACCGGAGGACTGGGGATTGATATATAAAAGGCCATTCCAAATTACAGATGACACTTATCTACAAACTTTACAGTATAAAATTTTACAGAGGATCTTATATACAAATCAGAAATTAAATAAATGTAAGTTATCGGAAACAGAGCTTTGCACGTTCTGTGGCGAAACAAAAGAGACAGTCATGCATCACTTTTTTGACTGTTTCATTTCAAAAACAATTTTACTGAATCTGTCCCAACTTCTGAAGGAGAAATGCAACATATCGTTTCCAGTTACTCCCGAATATGTCATTCTAGGTCAGTGCATTGAAGATAATGAAGTAGACATCTCGGTTGATACCTGCTATCTATGTGCACTTCTGTACAAAAAATTCATCTATTCCTGTAGATTGAGAAAATGTCTACCGGTGATGGAAAATTATATCGATCAGTTGAAATATTATCGCAGTCTTGAACTGTTGCCCACCTATTCTTACACGGAAAAACAAATCAGTCGCAATGCTGCCATTGAAATGACATCAAAGATACCACTAGAGTTCAAATGGTTAAATAAATTAATCCATTCAATCAAATCAGGCTTTTTACCATCCTTTCCTTCTTTGGAGAAATCAATGTTTGATAAAAAAGGATTAATGGATTAGCGAGACGACGAAATCATTTCCACTAATAATGCTGTGTTGAACGCAAAACGCTGTGGCTTGCGATTATTGTTACGTATTAGTGAACGTTTATGAACACGACACATTTTCTTGATCGGAAAAAATAATCGTTTAATTCGTACCAGTCGATAATTTTACTAGTTTATTATATTAAAAGCATAAATTGACTATTGAACTGTTTTGTGATTGATAAAAACTTAATTATGGTAATGAACAAACGGTGCTAAATCGGTATACCGACAGCGTAAAAATGTATTGAACTAAGAGATTCCGGCATGTTCAAATTATGGTTTCAAGCAGGGTGTGTAAGACCGTATTATATTTTAACGATCACAGTTATATAATATTTACATTTTTAAAAAAAGAAACAAAAACGAAGCAAAAGAAGAAACAAAACTAGAACTAGTCTCTGTGACACTAATGCACCCGACCGCATGTCCCTGCGTTGAAGCACACCCACCCATCGCACTACGACATGTGCCCCATATTTGAAATACGCCAGTGTGGATTCAAACAAATTAGGTCATATGTGCTCAAATAAAACGCTGAAAATAGAACTTGGCATTCCTGTTATTGTGAAAGTATTGTCATTTTTGTGTAATCTCTGTTTTCTACTTTATATATTTTTTGGAAATAAAATATCAAATCAAAGCTTGACATTTCAGATCTTAATGCAAAAAAACAGCTACCAAAGATATTGTGTGAAAACGTTCGAATAATACGTTTCTCCTCTATCAAGGGGCATAACTGCAATTAAAGTTTAATCCCGGGAAAGCGAATTTTCTAGCTCTCGTTTCTGGAAGTCAGTCACAATACCGGGAATTTTCTGGTTCTCGTTTCTAAATATCAGTCCCGATACCCGAAAACTTATAGAACATAACCGGGAATCAAAGGCTGCGTTCCGCAAACTTTGATTCCCGATTGTAGTCTTTGAATATACCGGATGTTACCATTGATATTCAGAACCGGTAACCGGGAAATTTCCGTTCGCGAGATATAACCATAGCTGAAACGGCGATGCTGGTCTCGGAAGAAACTGATATTCGCTGTAATCTCCTAAACTATAATATCAATCATTGATACCATTGTCTGTGAATTTTCCGATTATCGTGATTGACTTTCTGAACCGAGAGCCGAAGATCCATGATATTCCCGTTGCCGGTATTAAACCTTAACGCAATTAGAACCTAACCTTCTGTATATAATCCCAAAACATTGAAACTTTTAATCCTTATATCAAGATAGCCGAAAAATAACGTTCCTGCACAATCATTGGCTACAACTGTTGAATAACTGGCACGAGGAATGTAAACATGGAACAGTGACTAAGATTTGACATCGTAAGAAAAACTGTCGAAATTCGAATCCTTCCGAGAGAGGAAAGTAAAATTAATGTTTGGAAATTAAAAAAATAACAAAGCAAATTGTTCGCACAATCAGTGGTCATGCCAACGGAATTATGTTCACGAGAAATTAGAAAACTGGCGAACATAGCTTTTAGCTCGTGGTCATTGGAAAAACTGTCAAATTCCAAATCAATCCACTAAATGGTAATGAAGTTCTGATGCGGAAACGACAAAAAAAATAACTTAGTCTTTATTCAATCAAGAGCCTTCCCTCTGGCATTATGTGCATCAAGCTCACAATCCATCAGTAACGTTTTTCTTCATCAAAACTGACTCTGTTATGGCCTGGAACCAGTCTAGTCATTAAATAGTCCATCGCCTAATTTCAGATTCAATCGCTTGGAATATTATTTTAGGTGGACGGAAAACGAAGCTGAACCGCCCCGGTTCGTTTTTCCTACCAACCAAAATATTCCATCGATTGAATGTAACAATGCAATAAACTTGAGGCTTAATCCAATCTTTGTTTATCATCACCATTAGACAAGTTTGTTCACTAAATATTATGAATGAAGATTCACCACAGCTGTTGTTTCATGACTGCGCCGCACAGTTCGAAATATTGTGCTAATATTGAAGCTTTCAAGGTGAATTCGATACTTATTGATTGTAATATCAATAACTGAGGCATGAACTAATATTTGTATATTCGTGGGTAAAGGGACATCACGGGTGGTGCGTGGTGAATCAGTGCCTACGGCATTGAAATTCAAACCGAAAGGTTCCGGTTCGATCCCCGCCAGTCGTAACTGCATCGTGTCCTTGTGTAAGGCACTTTATCCCAATTGCCTACGTGGGAGCACGGGGTCGCTGTGTACGAAGGCGTACTGCACATCGATGGTGCACTTATCTTCAACCAATGCCAATCCTGCTTGTGGTGAGTTAGTACGTTGGGTGTCTGACGGCTGCTCGCTGTTGCTATGTGGTTCTCTCCGGGTACTCCGGCTTCCTCTTCTCGTAAAACTGTCCGACACGAGGTGACCCTGGCTGTTGAAAGTGTCGGTAAACTCCGATAAATAAATAATAAATAAAGGAACATCACATTACTTCAACGGTACAGAACAGTCGCCGCTGACTGGTCGTAATCCACACGTGGGCAGTGATGTCCACGCATGCGTTTACCAGGTAATAAAAATCACCAGCAGCAAAATTTTAATTGACGAAGCACCGGATTGTACCCGGTGCTTCATTAATTAAATTATTGAGGATTATTCCTATAATTAGTATTTGGAATCTAATATTATTGCGTCCGTGGAAATATTCCCCACCTGTGGAAAGTGACCAATCTACAGCGACCGTACCGTAGTGGGTAAAAAGTGGGTAAACTGATAGCCCTCAACAGCGCCGAATTCCTTACAGAATTTGACTAGTGGCCTGAGAGCATGTACTGCCATTAGAAATCTGAAAATCGAACTTGGATTTTAATTCATGATCATAACCAATGTCGAAGTTCAAGTCACTCAGGGTAGTAAAGTTAAGTTAAAACCTCGAAATAACGAACTGTTTGCACAACCAATGGACAAAACTATGCAAGGCTTGAAAACTGAAAATTGAATGTGATCTTAATTTGGTAAACATTGGGAAAACCTGCCAAGTTTCAGTCACGACCCGGGACCAATACTATAAAACTTTTACAGTTGTATTTTCTAAAATTAAATTTTCTACTTGTGTATATAAATAACTGAAATTGATAATTAGCGTTTTAAAAGAGGTAGCAATTTATCGATAGGTAAATTGCCACGTTTTTTGAAACTCTAATGATTTCATTCAATTCTTAATTATCATAGACAGAAAGTACAATTTGGGAAAATAGAATTGTAAATTGTCATACTACTGACCCCAGGTCGAAATTCTCTGTTCGCGTTTGTAATCAAAGCACCAGGGCGGGGGGGGGGGGGCACAGTCTCTCAGTGGTTACGGCATTGGACTTAATTCTGATTGCCCACGTGTTTGAGGGGATGTTCGAAGGCGAGTAGTAGTGTATGTTCCCCTACAGATCTAGGTTGGGGGATCTCATCGGGGGATCTCATGTGACGTCATAGTCACGTGACCTGGTGGGGGCCATGTTGTGTTGTCATGGTAACCCGCGTGAGCTGTCATGTTGTGACGTCATCCCCATAGTGATACGTGGTGTGAGTGCGCATGCGCAGTGCGTGTTGTTAGGGTGATACGTGTTTCCGACGTCCATTTTGTATACTGGAGGCCGCCATCTTGGTTTCTATGGTAGCACGTGATTGCTATGTTACCCAATTTTTCGGCAATAAAACGGGGTATGTTCGGAGGGTGTGTTCGATTAAATAGGAGTATTTTTCGGATTCGTAGAAATACCACAAACAGCCCGACAAGTTTTACTATTTCGAATTCTTTCAGAATTCTCTGCTTCTATCTATATATGTAATAGTTATCGTTTATCGATCATTTATATAAATTATAACTACCGTTGATTTCCCATAATCTGTATACAGAGTTATCTCCCTTGTGTATAATAAAAGCCTACATCCAATGGCCATATTCCCAGGCACACCAATTTCGGCACATCTTTTTAGGAATCCCATTTGGAGAATCCCTTTTTTGAAACGAGGATAAGAGTTGTAGTAAATTAGACCTCACTGAGGGATTTTTAATACGACTCTTATCCTCATTTCAGAAAAAAAGGGATTCTCCAAATAGGATTCCTAAAAAGGGGTTCCAAAATTGGGGTGCCTGGGAATATGGCCATTGGATATAGGCTTTTATTATACACAAGGGAGATAACTCTGCATACAGATTATGGGAAATCAATGGTTAGTTATAATTTATATAAATGATCTAGATAAATGAAACAACAAGAGTACTTGGAATAGGGTCAGAACTACTGCTATTACGTACCATCTTACCAGTAACAGGATGATACAAAGCATTTGGTAGGTTAATATTATCAACGGTTAGGATGGGGCCTACATGGGAATATACCAACCATACTCTGCTGCCGTTCTGTATTACCCGCCATTGACCCCGCCCCAGAATACCGCTCAATAATATGAAGCACCTGGTGGATCAGTAGTACCAAGGGCCAGCAAGAGACCAACAGGGATATGTACAGCCTATGATATACTACCGTTCTAAACTACCAAGCATTACACCCACCCCCACAAAATCACTAGGTCTACCAAAACGTACTACATATACCAGCCATATAATAAAACAAAGCAATCGGTTGGTTAATAGTACCAAGCTAACAGGGGCCTATAGGTGTATATACCGCTCATACTATAGTACCGTTCTAAACTACCAGGCAGTACCCCTACCCACAATACCCCTATGCCTAGCATTGCATACTACCTATACTAGTCATAGGATAACATGAAGCATCAGGTGGATTAATAGTACTAAGGGCCAGCAAGAGACCTACATGGATATGTGCAGCCTATATTGTATCCTCAGATAAGTATCCTATAAAAGGTATCCTCGATAGGTATCATCGATAGGTAACCTCAAATAATACAATACCAGGTCATAGGTATCCTCAAATACCCGTATGTGCCTTTGTGATAGGGCACATTGTGTCACATTGTGCCTTTTCACATAAGCACATATCGGCACATAAAGCATGTGCCTTTGTGCTCGGGCACATTGTGTCACATTGTGCTTTTTCACATAAGCACATATTACAAAAAAGGAGTGCCGAAGGTCATATGTTTTTCCAAAAAGGGTGCCGAAATTGGGGTGCCCGGGGATACTGCCATTGGATATAGATGTGATGAGAGTCGGATACAACTTCGTTGTAATAAGGGGAGATACCTCTATACGATTAAGCACAGGTTATGGGAAATCAAGCAATCTGATTGGTTATAAATGTTCTAGTAAATGAAACCACAAGAGTACTTAGAATAGGGTCAGAACTAACAAGAATAGACCAGAAATAGCTAAATATAGTAACAATAAGCAACGCTGTCAAAACTGATAGGCTCTTCTACGCTACTGGAGTATACTCTAGAATAAAGGAACATGGCCAGATAAACGATAACTATTACATATATAGATAGAAGCAGAGAATTCTGAAAGAATTCGAAATAGTAAAACTTGTCGGGTTGTTTGTGGTAATTCTACGAATCGGCAAAAATACTCATATTCAATCGAACACACCCTTCGAACATACCACGTCTTATTGCCGAAAAATTGGGTAACATAGCATTCACGTGCTACCATAGAAACCAAGATGGCGGCCTCCAGTATACAAAATGGACGACGGAAACACGTATCACCCTAACAACACGCGCTGTGCATGCGCACTCACACCACGTATCACTATGGGGATGACGTCACAACATGGCCGCTCACGCGGGTTACCATGACAACACAACATGCCGCCACCAAGTCACGTGACTATGACGTCACATGAGATCCCCCGATGAGATCCCCCAACCTAGACCTGTTGGGGAACATACACTACTACTATGGCGTACTGCACGTCGGCGGTGCACTTGCCTTTAATCAATGTTCACCGTGCGCGTGCGGAGGTAGTACTTTGAAGAGTCTGACAGTTTCTTGACGGTGCTTGCTGGTTCTCTCCGTGCACTTCGGCCTCTTCCACCCGTAAAACTCTCCGAGTTGAGGTGACTCTGGCTGTCGGAAATGTCATTAAACCGCAATAAAAAACAGTATGCTGTTCTTGATGAAGTATGATCTCAAATAGTGTACAGGAAGTTTTCTTCATAATCAATTCTGTGCGCAGTGTTTGTTTGTTTTTTGTGTTAATGAAGTACCAAGTTGGCCGAGTGTGCTCATACAGTTTGTCAATACGTCATTGCGCTACTCTATGCAAAAAAAATGAATAATGTAACAATACTCAAAAGCCAGATGTTACACTGAGGTGCCAGAAACAAATGTTACTTAACTGACCTTGAACTCTTTGAATAGCTAATCCATTTATAATTTCATCACATGCTTTTCTGAGTGTTTTTGTCCTTTGTAACTGTGAAGCTTTCGAGGATGCTTTATTTTTTCAAAATTCTTTAAAGCGCGGATATGTTATCTCAGTAGATTGCTGTACACAAATGTGTTCATCTTATAGAGTAAATACAGTACAGTCGCCGTGGATTGGCCGTAATTCACACGTGAGCAATGATGTCCACGCTTGCGTTTACCAGGTAATGTTAAATCACCAACAGCAAAAGCAAAATTTTAATTAATGTACCCGATGCTTTTTTAATTGAAGTTTTGATGATTGATTATTCCTATAATTAGTGTTTGGGATCTAATATTATTGCTTCCGTGGAAATATTGCCCACCCGTGGAAAGTGACCAGTCCACGACGGCTGTGCTAAAGAAACACACTTCTCCCTTGGGTGAAACAGGGCGCCATCTGCAATGCTAAAACATTGCGTGTGGTGACCAGCTGCCCTCAATGGGCGATACTCTATTCGGTGGAGTATTTCATTGGCATTGTACTTGCAGGGCAAAACCTACATGATCACCATACAAGACAGTTCTCTGAACTCTAAAGAAAAACACGGCTGTGCTAAAGAAACACACTTCTCCCTTGGGTGAAACAGGGCGCCATCTGCAATGCTAAAACATTGCTTGTGGTGACCACCTGCCCTCAATGGGCGATACTCTATTCGGTGGAGTATTTCATTGGCATTGTACTTGCAGGGCAAAACCTACTTGATCACCATACAAGACAGTTCTCTGAACTCTAAAGAAAAGCACGGCTGTGCTAAAGAAACACACTTCTCCCTTGGGTGAAACAGGGCGCCATCTGCAATGCTAAAACATTGCTTGTGGTGACCACCTGCCCTCAATGGGCGATACTCTATTCGGTGGAGTATTTCATTGGCATTGTACTTGCAGGGCAAAACCTACATGATCACCATACAAGACAGTTCTCTGAACTCTAAAAAAACACGAAACTGTAATTCACATGATGCTTGACATGGAAGGGACCTCTCAGTGTAAAGAGAATCCACGTGATGTTAATCTTTATTGAACAGTGATGAAGTTTGTGGTGTGCGTGAGTTTTCGTATTATACGTAAAAATATAACAGACTATCTCATCACCCAAGTCAAAGCTGGCTTATAATTTTAATTCATGGGCTTTAACAGCTTCATGAAACATATCTCCGGCTTATAGTGGAATTCACAAATCGAACTGAGGTCTGGACCCAAGCTCTCAGACCACCACTCCGCAAGACATCAGACGCTGTTATGGGATGTTTATCAACTTTTCGGGGGTGTTTGCGCGCAGTTTGGTTTCATGTTATGTCTCTTTACTTACAAATGTATGCAAATATTAATTCGTTCTCCAATTATTCTTAATCCAATCAATAAGTATTTAATTCACATCCAAAACATCAAGATGTAAACACGATTAGTGGAACTACGCAGTGTATTCATAATTATTCATAAAAGTACAGCTGCGGTGAGTATTCATTCATAATTATTTAGAAAACAAACATGTTTAAAAATATTGACGAACTCAGTGAAGATTCGGTAGAGAAACATTTTTTGCGTTGATTCAAAAATGAATGTTTGTGTGGTATTTTTTGTTGCGGGGTGGGGGGGGGGGGAAGGGTCAATCCACTGGAATATTTCAGTTGGTCGGAAAATCGAACCACAGCTTCGCTTTTCCTACCAACTTAAATATTCCGAGCGATTGAATCTGAACACAGGGGATGGACTATTTAATGGCTTGACTGGTTTCAGGTCATAACAGCGGCGAATTTCTTTGACAAAATACCATACAATTTAATACAATAGTCAGTGGACATGCTTCTATTGCTTACAAGCACATTATCAATAAGACGATGACTGAAGATGTTGTCCTGACTATTCATAATTCGTGCTGTAAATCATAATTCTGTGAACGTTGCTGTGAGCTTTGTTTGAGACAAGCAGGGTATGAAAGTGATAGCTCCCAACTCTAATTATGCAAATTATGAAAATGTGGCCTAGTTGTATTTTGTTCAGCCAATCAAATTGTCTAGTGTTTAAATTGACCAATGAAATTGGCGGAAGGCTTTATTTATCACTGATTAATATGAAAACAAAATATCAAATGTTTTAAAGTGAACAAAACGGACGAGTCATATGATAAAATTGACTATTGGTGTGTTTTTGTTGGAAATTGCACAACAAAAATGAGCACGTGATCGGTAGTTACCTTCCTATCAGTGTTTCTCTCTCATTTGTTGCACGACCCCCCGTTTTGCATGAGAGAAAAGATGTCTGAAGGGCTATGCTGGCCAAAGATATGTGAATGCTTGAAGTAAAATGGCGCAATCATATTGTTTCACACGAAGGGTATGTATAATGGTCGACTATGGGAAAATATTTAATACAGTTATAACGAGAAAATGAGGCGCTCATTTAGCAGCGAACCAAGATTTATTTATTTATTTATTAGGGTTTAACGACACTTTCGACAGCCAGGATCACCTCTTGTCGGCCAGTTTTACGGGGGAAGGAAGCCGGAGTACCAACAGATAACCACTGAGCAACGGCGAGTAACTGTCAGACTCCCCAACGTACTAACTCCACACAAGAAGGGCTAGCATTGGTTGAAGACAAGTGTACCATCGACGTTCAGTGCGCCTTAGTACACATTGCCACCGTGCCCGCACGTGGGCAGTCGAAATTAAGTGCCCTGCCCAAGGACACAACGCAATCATCCCTGGCGGGGATCGAACTGTGGACCTTCCGGTTCGAAGTCCAATGCAGTAACCACTGAGCAACCGCGCTCCCAAAACTATGATGATAATGTGGGTCTATTTGTGGTTGTCAGATAGTCAGAGGTTATTACTTGGTTAGTTTCATATCAGCCGATATGAGATCAGCCCGGGGGAACTTCATAACAGTCTTAGACCGAAGGTCGAAGGATGATGTGACGTTACCGAGGGCTGATATCTCTGTCGATGTGGCACTAACAATGTAATAACCTCTTTATTTATGAAACTAAAACAAATAATTACAAAAATTCTCAGATCTGTTACAGTTTTCTGACAGTGTGTTGTTTCTTACTCTTTTTACTAAGTCCAAAGTTTCCTCTTCTCCTACTCCTAATTTAACTGTTTTGACGTCTCGGCTGTCCTCTTTCTTTCTCTTCATCCACCTAATCCTTATGGGAGCGCGATGACTCAGTGGTAGACTGTTGGACTTCTACGCTAGTGGTCCCGAGTTCGATCCCCGGCCGGGACGACCCGCGTTGTGTCCTTGGGCAAGGCACTTTATCCCAGTTGCCTACATGGGGGCACGATGACGCCGTGTACTAAGGCGTACTGCACGTCGATGGTGCACATGTCTTCAACCGCTGTAACCCTACTTGAGCGGAGCTTGAACAGAGTAAGAATGTTGAGGAGCTGACAGTTGCTCGTCGATGCTCGGTGGATCTCTCCGGGAACTCCGGCTTCCTCCACCCATAAAACTGTCACGGTCACGATTAGCCATTGTGCATAAGTATGTGACCTTAAACACCAAATAAATAAATAAATAAATAACCCAATCCTTATTTATTGCCATTATTAAGTCATTACCACACAAAAACTACTCCCTTTTGCCTGGTAATGCCAGTTTTCCAAATTCATTGCTTGAACGGTGAAGAATTTCACTGTAAACAAAATGGCTGCGCCTCCTAACGCTTCAAGGTGGATAACTCTAGCTTGGTTTATATCGGTCGAGATCAGCATCATATTAGCCTAGTTTGAAGTCATATCAGCCCAGCTCTATAATGGGCAATTCGGGGAAGGAAAATCGTATCTAATAAAGATTAATAATAATCTTCGTTGCAGAAATACAGCTCTTTCTGTAGTCCACTAAACTCTGTCAATCTGAATGGTTCAAGTCGGAAACACGAGTGGGTGAGAGTGACGTGAAAACAAGATATGTTATACAGTACCACGTATTGTCAAACGAGAAATGAAGCGTGTCTTTGAAATGAAATGATCAACACAATGAAATATTGTTTGAATTTTTGGACTTGCGGAACGATCACCGAAAATGAAATCATGTGCCGGTCAAAATATGAACAAAATATAAATATGGCGCCTTTCTACACTACGGTGCCGAGGACTGGTCACTTTTCACGGTGGGCAATATTTCCACGGACGTAATAATATTAGATTCTGAACTCCTATTGTAGGAATAAGCATCAAAAATTTAATTAATGAAGATTTTTATTACCTTGTAAACGCATGCGTTAATATCACTGCCCACTCATGGATTACGGCGTCTGTACTGTACATTTTCTCCCAGTTTTCCACTCTTCTGTTACATTTTGTTCTTCTTTTTTTATGTTGTTGGATTTTTCTTTAATTTTTGTTTGTTGTCAGAAAATTGGTTGAAATAATGTTTTTTTTCTGCTAAAGCAAGTGAATTTCTATCGTACAGATTTGGGACAGAGTGTAGTATCCAAGTATGTATCCATCGCAGATAACCGGCTTCTCGTGTAAAAAGATACCCATTCACATATACCTTGAAATAATATTTTGGCTAGTATGAAAAAGGTATCGTTAATGGAGTTCAGCTTACATATTCCTTCAATCTTTCGTCGGCATCTACAGCATTAGCAGAAGTATTGTTCATGCAAACTCCCTCAATCGGTATATTTTTATATTATAAAAATGATCAATGATCAGTAATAAAAGAGAATTCATTTTCCTTTATGTGACTTTTGGCGCACCTGACCAATAGTTCACACACTCAGTATTGATTTAATTGGAAATCATTGATCCATAGCTGTGAGTGCATGTCATTTATCCAGGTCTCACATTCAGTTCAATTTGGTCTCAGCTTTTCAAGCAAGTGGTGTGGTCTTTTTCTAAACAATTGAAATTGTGGTTTCATTCAACAAATTTGAATGTTGGTTTGAACTTTTAAGTTGATTATCATCCAAATTATGGTTAATGCTCTTTTTAATTAATTTCATAGAAGAGAAATGTTTATTCTGTGACACTAGAGTTAGAAAATTAATGTGGTTTATATGAACCTGTAAACTGTTTTGCTAAATAATGGATCGCGAGTTAAGATCAAAATCAGACATTAAAAATTCAATTTCAAAGGGTCGCAAAGAAGCAGACACTAAAACTAGTAAAGCCTTTGCTGATATCCTCGATTCTGAGAAAGAAGAATCTACCAGTAAATCTATCAATGAATTTGTTGAACCAGGACATTCGAATCAATCGGCTTCTGATTCTGATGATGGGAGATCTGACAGCGATGCGGAAATTGAACAGTTGGAACAGGAATTAGAAGCGATCAACAAAGAGAAAGAAAAATTACCCAAACAACAAAAGAAAGATATTTTGAAACAAAAATTGACTAATGCAAAAAGAGAACTGAAGGAACTGCAGCGTTCAGGAACCACTAGAGGTATAGACGGTTCCAAACCCTCAAAATGCAAAACAAACCAAAACAAGCCAGTGAATTACCGAAATCAACTACTAATAAATACGACACTTCACCTACAGATATTTCAAACGTTACTCTTCAATTTCTTAAACAACAGTCGGGGTTAAGTGATCTGGCGGCTTCCCAATTACGGAACGCAGGACTCGGAAAGTTTGCAACAGACAACAATTCTAACAATGATGATTTGAGTGATAGTAGTGACTTTAATCCCGATTCTGAGTCAGATTCGGAGAACGAACATTTCGAAAAGTCCCAAAAGAAGTACAAAACTTTATCCGGTGTTGAAGCCAAATCAAAAAATACAATTTTAAAACCACAGAAATGCCCACAATCCATGTTGCAACTGGGATATGTTAATAAAGAAATAAAATTTATGGAACTCACTTTCAATCAGTTCGTCGCAGGTAAGTTAGAAATTATTCTCTCACCAAAACGGAAATTGTTGAAAGAATGGGCCGCCTGAAACTTTTAAAAAAGATTTCCTATTATTATGAGATTTACGAATGGAAATCCTTGTTAGAATAATATGTTGCCTTCATTCGAAAAATGGAACACAAGCAAGCTTCTTGGGCTGATGATCCCTCAGATTTGGAAACCCCAATATTAGCTGGGCATGTCAGGTATAAAATTCCAAAACCAAATCAAAAATTATCGAGTCACTCTTATGATAAAGGAGCTTCTATTCAAAGCAATCCATTTCCCAGGGTTTGGTTCTGCTCGGATTATCAAAGATTGAAATGCATGCATAAGACAGCTCACATAAAGGTAATCAGTGGACAAGCCAGACATGTTCAGCATGCATGTGCTTCATGTTTATGGAAAGACAAAACACAACTAAATCACCCTGAGTCTTCGTCTGCTTGTCCACATTTTGGGTCAAAAAAACAATGACTAGGTTTGGAATATCAACCGTCTGAATCTGAAGCATTGGTAATTTCTGACCCCAAAAAGGAAAATTCTACCTTATAAGTTTGATGATTTTCATTTAGAGGTTTTAGTTCCAAAATGCATACAAAACATACCTATTAATGCTGACATTAGATCTGATTCCAAAATTTGTTCCGAGCAAGAAATCCAAAAATCAAAAGAAATTATTCATCCCGAATTGTATGGCCTTGGTCAAAACTTAAATGATACATGTAGTAATTCAGTAATTAACACACACTTCATGAATAATAACAACCAGGGCACCAATCCTCATGATGATCATATTTCATCAAAAATTTATAATTCAGATTTAAATAGCCAAAGAAGAGTTAAGGCTACTAATGTTTTAACAACCTCCTCATACTGTAAGAATCGTAACTGTGCATTATGTACTTGTGATGTTTCTCAAGACCCATTTAGGCCTTGGACTTCTATTGTTCAAGCAAATCAAGTTTTTAGATTTTCCAATGTTCCAAATGTTTTAAGTTACCAAATTCCGGTTTATTCTAAATTGAATATCCCTTTTTTTCGATCAGTATTACATTATTACTGGGATTTAAAATTATGTGATTTATTGGAATATGGCTTCCAGATTGGATTTGAGGGGGACCACATTTCAAATGCTTATGTCAGAAGTCATTCAGGAGCAACTTGATTTTCTGCGGAATTAGATAATTACTTAATTAATGAAATTTGGTATGGGTCTATCTTAGGCCCTTTCTATTACAATCCGTTCGAAACATTGTTTCTTTCACCACTAAACTCTGTCCCAAAGAAGGATTCTGATGATAGAAGAATTATTTTGGATCTCAGTTTTCCTCCCAACAATGCTATTAATGACTTCATCCCCAAAGATACATATTTAGGAAATAATATCAATTTAACTTATCCCTTTGTGGACAATGTGGTTCATTTGATTAAAAAACATGGGCAACATTGTCTATTATTCAAAAGAGACCTAAAGCGGGCATACAGACAAATACCAATTGACCTACGAGATATTGATTTACTTGGGTATAAATGGAATGGTCACATTTTCTTTGGATGTGTGCTTTCAATGGGTCTTCGCAGTGCCGCTTACATTTGTCAAAGGGTTACTAATGCTGTGTCATACATAATGTTAAACAGAGGATTTGATATGGTAAATTACCTAGATGATTTAGCCGGAGCTGGAAATCATCAGACTGTCCATAATTCTTTTTATACTCTAAAAGAAGTTTTTGACTTATGTGGTTTAGAAGAATCTTCAAAAAAGGCCTATCAACCTTCCACGCAAATGGTCTTTTTGGGTATTCACTTCAATACTGAAAACTTGACATTATCTGTTACACCAGAAAGATTATTCGAAATTTCGCTGTTGGTTAAGGATTGGATGAGAAGGAAAAAGGCTAATAGGAAAGAACTGGAATCAATTCTGGGCAAGCTCAATTTTGTTTCGGCTTGTGCCAAACCTGGTCGAATTTTCATTTTTAGGCTTCTCATGTGGCTTCGCACCCTTGAAGCCAATAGTAGAACCAAATATCAAATTCCCGAATTTGTTAAAAAAGTTTTTTATTGGTGGTCCAAATTCCTTGTGAAATACAATGGTATTTCTATGATGGATTTGGAACAGTGAGCAGAACCAGATAATCATTTTTCATGTGATGCATGTTTAACAGGCTGGTGGCATTTGTGAATCAGACTACCTTCACATTCAATTTCCTAAATTCATTCAAGAACAAACATTACACATAAACCACCTAGAGCTTCTCACTGTTTGTGTCTGTTTAAAATTGTGGGGACCTAAGCTTTCAGGTCAAAAGGGTGTTGTTTTTTGTGATAGTTTAGTTTCAGCATCTGTTTTAAATTCTGGTTCAAGTAAAAACTTGTTCCTTCAGAAATGCTTAAGGGAAATTCTCTATTTAGCTGCCAAGTTTGAATTCCAAATACGGTGTAAACATCTAAAAAGCTCAGAAAATAGAATTGTAGATTTGCTGTCAAGGTTGTCTGATTCTACATCAACAGAATTTTTCAAAATAATTGATAAAAATCATTACAGTGAAATTCAAGTGCCAGACACTTTGTTCAGTTTTCTACACAATTGGTAAATTTAGCTAAATTATAACAATTTCCAGTACAAATATACTCATAAGCTATTTAGTTAAGCCAATGATTGAAACACGTCATTTTTATTTTTACTGTTAGTTTTCAGACATTACCATAAACAGTTTAAAGAAGGAAGTGACAGATTCAACCTTGGCAGCCGTTGCACAAGGACCTATTAACAATTTGAAAACAAAGTTTGAAGCATTTCTGTTATTCTGTAATTACTTTGGCTTACAGGCTTTGCCTGTCAGCAGTAATACTTTAAATGTATATGCACAATTCTTTAGCAGATCGTTGAAATCAACTTCATCAATTAAAAACTATATCAGTGGTATTAAAACTCTACATCTTCTTTTAAGTTTAGATTTCCCACAAAACAGTTATCACCTAAATTTAATTGTGAAAGGAATTTCAAGACAAAAGCCTCGTGCAATCAAAAGGGCACACCCCATTACCCCCCAATTATTGTTAGATTTTTTTGGATTTTTAAACAAATCTTGTACCCGATTCAGCTCACACTTTCAATCCCCTGAAGCAGCTCACAAGAAAAAATATTGAAATCCATGAAGATAAATTAATTGTCAACTTCTACTGGAGCAAGACAATTCAATGGGGTGAACGTTCCTTGCATATTCCTATGGTTGGAATTCCAGAATCTCCGCTATGCCCCCTCAAGCTTATAACAACATGTGCAGCTTACTCCCGGCTGAGCCTGATTCACCTGCCTTCCAGTTGCCAAAAAGTAACAAAAGAATTCCAGTTACATATTCCATGTTACAGAACTTCTTGAATGATCTGATTTCTAAATGTAGCAAAGATCCAAAATTATATTCTTCACACAGCTTTCGACGAGGGGGTGCCACATTTGCCTTTCACTGTGGGGTATCGCCTAATTTGATTCAGTTTCTTGAGGATTGGAAGAGTGATGCTTATAAACAGTATTTAGAATTTACTATGAAAGAAAAAATTCATATCAGTGAAACTTTCAACTATTTTATTATCTCAGATAATATTCTATAATATTTTTCAGGCAAGGGTGTTCCAAAATCAGTTATTATCATGTCCGACTCCATTGTGAAATATGTCACTGGTATCCATTGGACCAATGTGAAAGCCTATTCAGGGGCCACAACTGGGAGACTCACCAGTATTATCCAAAGGGAAGCTAAGTTGGACTGTGATTTTCTGATACTACATGTTGGCACTAATGACATTCATGAACTTTCGATATATGAGATGATGTCTGCATACAATAATTTAATCACTATAATTCAAAACTTCAGCCAATGTCAAATTATATTTTCAGCAATCTTACCTAGGCCATGTGATTTTGATTCTTTAAAGGATAGAGTAATTTTGGCCAACAGGTCTCTTTCAAAATTGTGCAGTCTTCGCCATATACGGTATGTTAAAACCTATAAGCCATTTATCCATAAAGGGACCAATCTTCCAATGAGGCACTTGTATGCCATCCGGGATGGGGGTTTGCATCTTAATGCCGAGGGAACCATAGTTTTAAAAAAAAACTTCTTTATTCAGGTTGTTAAACACCTGACGTTTGCATAGCTTGCTCATGAAATTTCTATTTCCTTTTTTCAGGAGAAAGTAATCCATTATGAGGATCCTTCTCTTTACCTTCCCTTTAAAGGTATTAATGATTACCTTTAGGGTTGGCCTTTTCTTCTAGAAGTTCTGGAGCAGCCATGGACAACTTCAGTGTTTTTTTCACCTTGGAGGCCTTTGGCTTGGTGGACTCTGTCCAATATGTAAGTGTACTTCATATTTATTTGCATGATTACTTTTCACATCTGGGCAATTTAACTTTATCTGGGTAGTTCTCCTTCGCTTCTGCATTGAACAATTGTATAATCAGTCGAAGAAAAGATTCAGTTCAGAAGGGTGGGAGTACTACTCTATTGCTCCAGCCTGTACATGTATATATTTGTATTGGTTAATTTAACCAACGGCCACATCTGCTTTCATTAAATAAAGCTTAATAATCAATTATTTTGTTTTCTCTCTGGTAACTGATCATTTGTATATTTTTATATTATAAAAATGATTAATGATCAGTAATAAAAGAGAATTCCTTTTCCTTTATGTGACTTTTGGCGCACCTTACCAATAGTTCACACACTCAGTATTGATTTAATTGGAAATCATTGATCCATAGCTGTGAGTGCATGTCATTTATCCAGGTCTCACATTCACTTCAATTTGGTCTCAGCTTTTCAAGAAAGTGGTGTGGTCTTTTTCTAAACACCTTCCCACCCACCCCTCTTCTCATTCTCAAGTTTTCACTATATAATAACTTTTTCCTTTGTATACTTAATTATAACCATTAGTGGACTCTGTCCAATATGTAAGTGTACTTCATATTAATTTGCATGATTACTTTTCACTCTGGGCAATTTAACTTTATCTGGGTAGTTCTCCTTCGCTTCTGCATTGAACAATTGTATAATCAGTCGAAGAAAAGATTCAGTGAAGAAGGGTGGGAGTACTACTTTATTGCTCCAGTCTGTATATGTATATATTTGTATTGGTTAATTTAACCAAAAGCCACATCTGCTTTCATTAAATAAAGCTTAATAATCAATTATTTTGTTTTCTCTCTGGTTAACTGATCATTAGGTTAGAATTTACTTCTATTCTATTAGGCATGCAACTGTTACTCCTGTGATACTTAGAGATTGATTAACGGTAAAATGCGACAGGGTAGTTTTTCAACCTCACGGACGTGAGACTCCAGAAGAAGAAATATTTTTTTAAAAAACATACGCACAATTTATCGTGCACCTTATCGTCCACCGGGTGCATCCCGGTTGTCCATAACCTGAAAGATAGCTAATGCCTCTTCAGTCCTTTTGTAGGGAATTTAAATGCCCATGTGGTTCAAACTCTGTTATCGAGATTTGTTGCAGTAACCCATTCTCATTGTTCTCTGTGTTCTCAAATCTTCCCATGCACATTTTGCCTCGAATACAGCGATATGGACACTCCCATGTGTGGGCACTTTCTCATTCTCATCGAAGATCTCTCACTTACACGTTATTCTGTTTGCGAGAACTGTAATGAATTCAACACCAATTAATCAAAATGTCTTACTAGGTGTTATGATGAATAATTTTCGACTAGATTTCCAATTACTTTGTTGTAGCGATGGCTAGCTCACTGGGCACTAAAACACATTTGTATCTTAAACTGCTCGAGATTATATTTTATCGACCTATCGATTTTGGTAACGAAACAACAATATGTAACTCATTCGTGAAATTTAGAAGAGCTACTAATTTGGGTGGCAATAGTTTCTTTCTCACTTATGAAGTCAACATCCTCTAGAAAATAGGCAGTGCACCATAATTGCGAGGAATTGCCTGCTGTGGTCGGCTACTTATGTATTTTCGTGAAAGAATTTAGAGCATTGATATTATATACTTTTTGAGAGAGAAAGAGATGTACGGTTGTGCCTCCTCGCAACACCCAAGTGTGATACAGGGAAAAATAAACAGTACTGGTGCCCACTATTTGTAGAATTGCCCAAAAATGTAAATATATATACATATATATATATATATATCCACTCGTTTTGACGGCGGTCCACATTAAGATCAGGGGCCAAAAGTATAAAACTTTTACATTTGTATTTTCTCGAATTGTATTTTCTAGTTATGACTTTAAAAGGGTTCAAATGAACCATTAGCATTTTCAAAATATCTTTTGAAATGCTAGTGAATCATTTCAGTCAGTTATATTAATAGGTAGAAAATACAATTCTAGAAAATACAGTTGTACAAGTTTTATAGTATTGGTTCCAGGGCTTATCTGATTTGGACAAGATAAAAGAATTCAGTCCTGGAATGTATCTTGATAAACTTACATCATGCTGATAAGGCGTTCAATGGCGTACGGTAATTATATTTCAGTTGTTATACAAGATGATGTACGCATATTATGGCGGTTACAGTTAAACTACAACAGGAGTCTGAATACTGTTTGAAAAATTCACTGCAATTTAACCTGTGTTCTCTTTTTCTGAGTTTGCCAGTTTCTAATGAGAATTCGTCGAAAGCACACACGGGCAGCTTTCCAAACATCAAAGTCAAGATAGGGCCCCGCGAAAATCAAATTTCGAATCGTATCACGAATCGAACCAAACAAGGGATTTCAAATCGAATCGAATGTCGCATGGAATCAAACGGCTATTAACGATATTGCACTTTACTTTTTACAACCAAATATTATCAGTGTCCACCCAAGCATTATATGCAGCGGTGACTCGTGTGGGCAAACCAATGGGAAAAACCCCGAGATATTCCAGAACGGAATCAATCCAGTTTCGGAAATAAAATCCTAAACTCCTCTTCTATCTTAGATAAAAATGGTGATAGAAGGAGAGTTTTCGAGAAGACGTTTGATGGGGATTTGAGAACATATCTGCGATTCAAAGAATTCTGAATCGGTGCTGTTCGAATCGTTGGGCCGATTTCGAATCCAGTGTAATTTGGAAGCCTCGAAAGGACCCATGTCAGGTCTATTATCATCAATGGAGACTAAGCAAGAGACAATTTTGTTGGATCCATCTTTCAACTAAATCACATGTTCTGTGGACTGTCCAGTTTTGAAGGAGATGTAACGACATGTTAGTCGGTAACAATACTCAAGATAAATAGAATTATTATTCAAGATTTCAGCAAAGTGTGCGTGAAGAAACATTCATGTGTGGATGAGAAGACAACACAATGATGCATACAAAGGTAGCGAGGATTAGTAAAAATTCAACTGAACCTCCCTATCAATGCAAAATGATCCGTCGATTTCGCTGTAGATAGTATTGTATGAGACGATACCATCCATTGAACCAAAGTTGAAAGTATTAATTATATTTATATTTTTTTTCTTCAGCCACAGGGATGCACCTTCAAGCTCAAGATTGTTCGTGCTTGGTGTGCGTTGGGGAGGTGGGCTGATTATGGCTGAAGTGTGTTGTCTTATTTTCGAAGCACGGTAAATTTATTTTCTAGCATCATTAAACCGGCACGTTGATCTATCTGTCAGTGGCGATCGTATATAACTGACATAGTTTGCACCTACCGCATCAGCACATTGGGACTGTTGGCCACGTGGAGTCGATGGTCGGCCCCGTTGCACCAACTATCGCCACAATATAATTAACCTTCCCATCGTTGTAAAACTTATAGCCATCCTCAAATCATAGTTCCGACCTCGTCACAATATAGTCGGGTGCGTCGGATTGAAAGAATTTGAAAATTCTGGAACTTGTCTGATTGCGTTTACTGAAACAGTGGAATTTTTGTGTTAGGAGTGCCATTTGTGTGAGACAGTGTTGATATTATGGCCATGTGGCGCGTTGCCTTCGATCACTCTGTTATCTGTAAATCAGAACTTGTCCATCACGGTAAATTACCACTTCTCCACTTCCCTGGATCCCATGAAAGGCGCGCAGAACCTTTCCAATCAAGTACCACAACCCAACATACTGCCAGAAAATGCAAGGATACCCAAATGCGTTTCCCCATTCTAAAACTGAACACGACACTAAATCAGTAAAGTGTCATAACTTATGGCTAGCATGCTACGCTCACGGAGTTTGTTGTTAATAGATTTGGGTCGTTGTCTAATTGTGTTCAATTGTCGCACTGTCCTGGTTTATCTGCATAAATACTATAAAATACATTTGTTACTATATGAGCTGCACGCGAGCTGCTACATTCAATCGAGTCAGATGCAGCAGTCGAGTCTATCACAATATCGCCTGGGATTGGGTCGCCCATTCCACTGAAGTCAAGACGATGAGAATTAAGTCCCCGAGATTACGACACTCAGAATGTTGTGTTTGTAAAACATCCCGGTCAACAATACTATCTTGATGTACGAAGTAACGTCGAACCAAAATAGAACAATCGGTAATTAGTCTATTAACAATCATCTGTTGTAGTCGTATTTTTACTTGTAACAGCTATCAATACCACAAAATCGCGTACAGCCGAGTGAATATTATTGATACAACGACATTACCTCTAGTGATATTTTGGGTAAGTGTGTGATAACATTGTTATTAGCAATTCTAACTGAAAATGTAGCGGGTATCAATTGTTTGCGTATATAGCGACAATTATTATTATTATAGATATGTAATTCCTCATGCCCTTGAATGACATAACCATCGATATCACACGCATTAAAATACTGGACAATCTTTTGTTATTCGCGCATCTGAAAATATTCCAATATTCGAGATAAATCCTTTGTAGAATCGACCAAAACAGAAGCCATCTGATCGTTTGCAAACCATTCCCTCGCTGTGTATTTTGACCCGCCTAGCAAAAGTTGTCGAATACATATGGCATAGCGTTCAGAAATGAGTGGAAATCGTTCTAAAATAAGATATATAATGAGAGAAAAAAAACTAAAGGACACCACTTTGGATTCAGATTTAACCACTTTAATTTACCATATGCGATAGTTTGGATAACTTCATCGCGTATCTGGATGGTAAACTTTCACTGTTGGGATGCCTATTCTTTATATCTTCCTGTCAGGAGATAAAGAGTTTTACAACTTTAATATTTCTCATAACACTGTGATTTCAAATTCGGGCAGATAATTTCGACTACATCGCGGTCCAGTCGCGATCTGGTCGAAATTACCTATCCACTTTTCTCATAGAAACACTGTAGAATCTCACCTGCCGAATGAAATGCAAAAAAACATTGAATCTGAGATGCTAGTTTTACTTATTTTTGTTCCGGCGATCTTGATTCCGCAGTATTTTATTTAGGAAATCTCGATCCTCCAATCGCGATCCGATGGCGAAAAATACCATGTTTGCAATCACACTACTCTATAAGTTCAAGTCGAGAGTAGAACAAGAGTCGTCGCGTCGACTATCAACTAGAGTAATATAAATGACAATGCCGAAATGACAAGTAATCTAATAATCCTAATAATCCACCAGGCCTTGACCTCGATTCTATATGGACATGATGGGCATGTTATTGTGAACAGAGATAAATGGTCGTATCTTTAACATAAAGATACTCTATCAACCCACCTGTTTGTTCCTGTTTAGTACTAATTCTTGTAGTGTTGAATCGCAAGTGAACGCGCATTACATATTACAGCCAAGGCATGCGGTCCCATTTCATTCGGATGAATAAGATGTTGTCAAATCAAGTCTTGAGACAGAATATTACCGCGTTTCTTTTTCACCGGGTGAGATTCTAAGGTGTTGTTGGTAGGACAGCGGGTAGAGTTTCGATCGAACCGCTACCGTGTCGCGATCAGTCCCAAATTGTCAATCGGCTTTAACATTCACCGCAGGATATTTTGACTTCCAGGTCGTGACCCAGACAGACGTTCATAAGATTTGTTTGGTAGTTCTGAGTAATTGGATGGCGTTCGAAAATGGTCATTTATTACTTGCATCAACCTACAGTGTAATAATCAGTTGGGATATCAAAATTAGATATCGGACTTCACCTGACGAACACTCTACGACTTACATTTGTCTGGTATCTGTATTACGAAATGAGAAGTGCTATCTAATATTATAGCGGAGATCCCCATGTGATTTGTTGGTGAAAAAATCTTGATAAATGGCTCGATGTCTACATGATGCTTTGCATCAGAAACATGTGTAAAGTTATCAGGATTGACATCACAGTTCAGTTCAATATCCTGACAGTTGTCAATTGTATGCAAAACCAGGAATAATCTGTTACCTGAATCAACGAAATAGCTCGGACAAATTCCGGTTATTGTTGTGCAATAACCCCTCTTTATTCGGAAAGGAAAAGGGTAACAATCATTCCAGGACTCGATTTAGGAGAGCTCACATGTCTCTCTATACTCTTTTTAGGATGAGGCGTGCATCCTATATCGACAACACTCTACTAAACAGGTCTATTTGAAACAACCAGTTGTGTAAACATCAACTTGATTTTTGTGACAATATACTCAAACCTGGAAATAAACGGTTCATATCATAACCTGTTGGCCGGTTACGCTATACAGTATGATGGTAACCCATAGGAAAAAGGATGTTGTGATTTTTCTTCGCCTCCTCTGTTTTTACTACCCCAGCCATTCTGTTACGACTTAACCCTTTACCTAACATGAAAAGCAGACGACACTTGCAAAAAAAATCTTGAATAACTCATTTTGTTCCAACGAGGGGTCATAACCTATGTTTTTGAGACAAAAAATGAAAATATAATGAAAATTAATTGTCGTTTTTTAGAATAGCGATGGCCGGTTTTGTCCGTTACGTTAGGTAAAGGGTTAATGAGGTTTCCGCCTATATAAATATCAACAACTAACGCGCGGTCTTTCCGAAGCGAGATCACGCGTATTAATTGGCGATTTTTGAGAATAGCGATGGTCGGTTTTGGCCATTACGTTGGGTAAAGGGTTAATGAGGTCTCCACCTATATAAATATCAACAACTAATGCGCGGTCTTTCCGAAGCGAGATCACACGTATTAATTAGTGATTTTTGAGAACAGCGATGGCCGTTTTTGGCCGTTACGTTGGGTAACGGGTTAATGAGGTTTCCGCCTATATAAATATCAACAACTGACGCGCGGTCTTTCCGAAGCGAGATCACGCGTCAGTTGTAGCTATTTATTTTCGCGAAATTCCTTTAATATGGAAACAGCATGCCATTTTATCCATATATGGATTCAATACCCAAACCTTTGAGTCTCGATAGTTCCGAAAGACTATCAAATCTTTGTAGAAAAATATGCCAGATCTGTAATTTGATAAAGTTATGTTGTGTTACTTTGTCGTAACCTGTAGTTTGTTCGCGTATTTTACAATTGATGTAACACATCGTCATCTAACCGATCGTACGCGAGTAATTCCCAGGCCTGAATACTGGTTGATTTCTTTAAGCTTGTTCCATAAAGCATGCGACAAAGACATCCATAGTTACTACGTTCTTATTGAATATGGGTATGTTTGTTTTGTTTTTGCGTATTTTTTCTGTTCAAAACGAATTGGTTATCCAGTTATAACTGTGAGAAGTGATGAACTGAAGTGACGGGCAAATTCCTCTATTCTTTTGATCACAGAAGGCTTTCTGTTAGCTTCTCTATTTTTATTAGCTTCTCTCAACAGGGAAATATCACTCTCACGGGAGGTATAGCAATTATTCAAAATCAGAGGCCCTCCTCTATGCTGATTCACTTTTTTTCAATCCTGGATGCTTAACGGCGATCTTCGCCAATAAGGATGACCAATCTTTTTTGTGCACTCTTTTTCTCGTTCCCAGGACATTCGAAAATAGGTACAAGGTTTGATTTCTTTATTTCTTGTCATGACAACCAATGAAATGTTGCTGACCCCGGTGTGACAGGAATGATAGTCCGTACGAACGTTAGTCCCTCTGGACTATTATTCCGCGGAATTATAGTCCTAGGTCTAACATTTCTAAGAATAGTAGTCCGGCGGACTACTATTCCTAGAAATGTTAGACCTAGGACTATAATTCCGCGGAATAATAGTCCAGAGGGACTAATTTTCCTACGGACTATCATTCCTGTCACACCGGATGAAAATGTGAGTTTGGTTGTTAGTTTTGGTGTTAAACGACACTTTCAACACATCGTGTCGGGCATTTGTACGGGTGGAGGAACGCCCTGGGAGAACCACTGAACAGCGTCGAGAAATAGTCAGACTCTCCAACTTACTAACTCGGTACAAGAACACCCAGCAGCTGTTGAAAGCAATTACATAATCGACATGCAATATGCTTTAGTACACAGCGCCACCTTGCTCCCACGTAGGCAAAACGGATTAAGTATCTTCCCCATGGATACAACGCAGTTGCCGCTGTTTAGCATCGAAACGGCCACCTTTAAGTTTATAGTCAAAGATTTAACCACTGAGTTATCGCGCTCTCATGATTTTAGTTACCCGCTTCCAATGACAAACTGAAAGTTTTGTACTTTGCATTTTACTTGGGAGAACCTTAATTAGCGATGACAAACAATACAAAATTATTTGTGAATGTCTGTCTTCGGTATACTAAGGCGTTATGCCGAAGCTTGGAACATTTTCAACATTTTCTGAAAATACCAAAATATTAAACTTACTAAACATGTATTTAAAAAAAACAAAAAACAAAAACAAAAAAACAAGGAAAATGCCGTAACAGGGGCTAGGATAACTTCTTGCCCGTTCATCCATGAGGTGAGAAGATCAAATTTAAATACCGTTAAAATGGTCCGTTGAGTGCAAGAACGCGCCACCTGCAATGACTTAGCATTGTAAGTGGAGCCTTACTGTACTCAAGGAATGAAGCAAATTTCATGAACAGTTGAACATTACATGCTTAATTCTTATCGTCTGTTTCATACTTGTTTTGACAAAAGTGTTGTGAAGTATTGGGTTATTACATATAACGAGAACAGTGATGTGGTCAAACAAGGGGTCTCATTCGAGATGCGATCAGTTACGCTAGAAATTCGAAATTTAATAAATATAATCGATTCATGGGATGCGTGGATGGAAATCTCCTGTTGCGCTTTTCAGCAGGGCATTACATCTGAATCCCAACCCATTATTTCCGTCAATAATTTCCAAGAAAAAAACCCACAATCCGGAGATAAAATTTATTTTGCAGAAAAACCAGTGACAGCCTGCACTCAGCTCTTTCCAACCGGGCATTGAAAATCTGGATCTTGTCCCCTGATCTATACTATTGAATGAAGATTCTATTAAAATGAGATATCTCACACGTAAAGCTGACTTAGAAGTTCTTTATTATGTAGCTCCAGGCTGCAGACAGCCTATGTTTTCTAATGTATCCGGAGTCCGTGTTTTCGGACTTTGCTATGTAATACAGGGGTATATTATAAGTATTGTACATGTCACGCAGGGTTAACATATTCTTCCTTCTTTGTTTTCAATGTTCGTATCATCGCTTTATCGTTGGACACCTAACTGATATATTTTTCATGAAACTTTCTACAAAAATTCGATATTCGGTTCGTGGAGGGTGTATTGTAGCTGGTTCGCCGTCGATGTGGTGTTATCACCCAACGTATCACGTTCAGTTTATGTACATATGGACAGAAAACACGTTTCAGCCAGTGGACCTCCGGGTACAGCCCGGAGGGCCATTGGCTGAAGCTTTCCTTGTGGTTGTTGTGCTTTGCAACAAATTTGCAGTTATTGGTTGGGTGGGATCCACGCCATGATTTGGTCGTGGTACACTGCTCACGTACTGTATTGGAAAAACAGGAAGTTCCGTGCTCTCACCTTACTAAATGGCCTTGTCGGTAAAGCAGCCGTCGAAACTGGTGCCCAAACTAGGCAACTCAATAATAAACGAACTTCTGCAATACGTTTCACTTAGCTGATATCCTCAGGTTCGTATCACACGCTATAATATTGTGTTTTATGGTAATTTTTGTAAATACGTTTCATTTGATTGTCTGTCGCTACAACCTTTCTCTGTTTCCTCATCTCGATGATACCCTGCCACCACATAACACCATGTCACCTAACTGTCTCTTGCTAGTCGCCATTCGTAGAGTTCAGTTATGCCCCAGATTCCGGCTGCTCTACCACTTCACTCATTAAATAACTGCTGACACAACTATGGCGATCAGTATAGAGCAGTAGAGAGAAGTTGTTGGATATCACTAACTTTCTTGCATTCAAGGGTAGGCTCACTGTTAAAAAAACATCCTACTAAAAGCTGTTCTACAAAATACCGGAAATCGAGGTCCATCTGAAGTTGCTTGCGTGCATTATTTGTAGTGTTCTGTTTATATCAGGTGACATAGAAGTTAACTCAGGTCCCCCAAATCCAATCCAGATAGCAACTCTCTCTATTATTCACTACAATATTCGAAGAATTAGAAACAAATTAGAAGAAATTAGTTTAATAGTTGAAGATGTTGATAATGCTGATGTAATCTGTTTTACCGAAACTCATGTGGATCCCAGTATTAGCGCCGACAGAGTGTTGACCCCTGGGTTTTCTTCACCAGTGAGAAAAGACAGGAACCAAAATGGTGGGGAGGTGGCAGTTTATTTTCTAAACAAGTCAAATTTAAACGAATTAGAATTTGATTAATCGATGCTTTGGTTCGAAATCACTACCGAAATTAAACTTATCTTATGCGTAGCTTATCGCTCAATTCAATTTTCTTCAGAGAGATACCGGGTGAAACTTGAACGCGCAATTGAGGGTTCATTTTGTACTAACCCTTCATTGATAATTACTGGTGACTTGAATAGCGATCGCGATCTTCTCAATCCATCAAGTGCACTCAACGTGGTTATTATTGATACATTTAATTTAAGAAACACCATAACCGAACCGACGCGCACCACTTCTCACTCAAGTGCTTTATTTGACCCAATGATAGTCATTGATAATGTCAAAGTCTTGAACTGTAATGTACTGGACCCCGGGGTCCCCGACCACAAGGCAGTTTTCATGACAATTCAGTCTGGTATTACGAAACAGAAACCAACAATAAGACAGGTCTGGAATTATAACAAAGCCAACTTTATTAAAATGAATAATATTATATCTCAGACAGAGAGGCAAACAATTATTAATAGTAACGACAGCTTAGACACTTCACTTCACAACTTTCTGATACGGTTTATGGAAATTGCAAAAGAATGGACACCGTGCTACAATATTACTGTCCGCCCATCTGATAAGCCATGGTTCGATTCTGCACTACGTCGGGAAATTTGGAAGAAAGACCGCTTAAGGCGACGAGCCCTAAAAAGCAATAATTCTGCTACTTTCGAAAAATATAAGCATATCCGTAATAAAGTAAATAACATAAAGAAAAAGGCTAAATCTACATAATTTTCTAAACTAGACACTTCTCTTTCTATAAATCGTGACCCGAAACCTTTTTGGCATACCGTTAAACAACTATTATGTAATTTTGATAATAAGTCTCAAGTTCAGCACCTTGAAACTGTGACTGACGCAGGAAATTTGGTAACTATATCCAGTGATCAACAAATGGCTTACTTGCTTAATACAAATTTTCTGAAAAATATCGAAATCCACGAAGCAGGACATGATTTGCCTGTGTTCCGTTCCAAGAGCCCAAAAATTCTTTCCGACATTAATGTTACGGAAACAGACATCTACGAGATACTAAGCTCGCTAGAAATCAATAAAGCAGTCGGCAATGACGGCAACAGTAACTGAATGCTGAAGGAGACACGGCAAACATTATGCAAGCCACTCTATTATTATCCCAGCAGTCCCTTACTTTTTGCACGTACCCATCAGACTGGAAGCTGGCGACAGTTATACCAATTTTCACGAAAGGCAACACCCACAACCCTAACAACTATAGGCCCGTTTCTCTTCTTAGTTGTGTGAGTAAAGTCATGGAAAAGGTTATTTTCAATAAAGTATTCGGCCACTTTCTCAACAATAATCTGTTATTTCTTTAAATACCAATCTGGCTTCCTACCGAAACACAGTACTGTATTTCAGCTGCTAGAAATCTACCACAACTTATGCTTAGCCTATGACAACCGTCTCTTCTCACTTGAGGTTTTTTGTGACATATCAAAAGCATTTGATAGGGTCTGGCATAAGGGGCTTATTTTTAAATTGAGGCAATATGGTATTACATGATCCACCCTGGAGTGGTTCAAAAGCTATCTGAAAAATCGTTAACAACGAGTAATAATACATTCTGCTTATTCTGACTATCTTCCTGTTAAGTAATTAGTACCGCAGTGATCGGTGCTGGGACCGCTACTCTTTTTGATTTACATCAATGACATTTCTGAATATATGTCATCTGCAGTGTTCGTGTAGGCTATTCGCAGATGACACGTGTATATAAGAACAATTCTGATCTCGATGAGCTCAGTACAGATATTAACCTTGAACTAAATGTTGTATTAGAATGGGCCCAGCAGTGGCTCGTAAATTTTAATCCATCAAAAACCAAGGTCATGTTATTTACCAGGAAAGCAGTAGCCGTGAGTCCAGGTGTGAGATTTAGGGGGATTTTTCTAGATTTCACAACTGAACATACACACCTCGGAATAACATTACAAGCTGACTTGAACTGGCATACACATATTTGCAACATATGCAAGAAAGCCAACTCTGGGCTTTCCCAGTTGAGAAGACTTAAATTTACCCTGAGCAGAAAAACTCTTGAAATAATGTACACGTCTTTTTATACTTCCAATATTAGAGTATGCAGACGTAGTATGGGTCGGAGCCCCCGATTACTTACTTTCTAGACAAGATAAAATACACACGGAAGCCGGGAGGATAATAACTGGACTCACCGGGTCGGTACCGCCTTCGAAAGTATTTTTCGAACTCGGCTGGTAAACCCTAGAACAACGACGAAAATTGCATAAGCTGTTGACCTTCTTTAAAATTTTCCATGGGGATGCCCCAAAATACCTCCTTGAACTATTACCCCAGTCATTTCAGGACTACTCACCATATAAGACACGTTCTCGTTCGAATTTCAAAATTCCTTTGATGCACACTGAATTATTGAAAAATTCTTTCATCCCATCTTATATCTCAGAGTGGAACTCACTTCCCATTGAAATAAAGAACCTGGAATCTTTGAGTGAATTTACCAAGTATTTCAAAAGTGGGGTATGAAGGCCACCATCGCATTTTGGAATAGGTTCAAGAAAGATGAATATACTGCATTGCAGACTACGTAATGCATGCAGTGATTTAAATTTTGACAAATTTCAAAATTATATTCATGACACACTAAACTGCTCATGTGGCAACGGAATGGAAGACTCATCACACTGCTTTTTTGTCTGCCCAAGGTATTCCAATGAAAGGTTAATACTACAACAGGACATGGCCAACATCACAATTAATTCTGTTACGGATATCCTTTACGGTATCACTAACATGTCCCCATTTGTAAATGACCATCTATTTCGGGTAATACAAAAGTATATCAAAGCAACTAATCGATTCAATACTTTTGAGAATATTCATTCAGGTAGGTAGTTATTTCCATGTTTCCAGGCCCCGGGAAATAATGCAGTGTTGGTCTACTGTGGTGTAACAGTGCCGCTTCATTGGGAAAAATTGCTCCGGTAGCCATTGAGTGGGGTGCAAGTCGTCTAAAGTGACTGGCACGATTAACCTTTTACCCAATATAGTGGCTTAAACCTGCCAGCGCTATTCACAAAATCACAAATTTTCATTATTATTATTTTTCTTTTATTATTATTCAAGAGGTTTATTTGCAGGTTTCCTCTGCCTTTCTTGTTGGGTAAGGTGTTAACTACGATTGGAGGAACTTGACTATCCCGTACCGTGTTTATGGAATAGCTACACATGTTGAAACTGATCATATATATTAGTGTTACGTATATACTATTGTCACGTGAGAACCATAGGGTTCTATATTCCAGTGGAAGAGAGAGCACTGTGGTTGTCGGTTGACGATATATCGTTAGACGTAGCTTACCTACTTTATATGTGAAGATAAAACGCTGCATGCACCTTGCAGTGATGGGGCTCTTCTGGAGCTTTGCGGCCTGGTGAGTTGGCTGGAGGCAGTTTGATATTTGTTTCATGAGTACATTGTATCATCCACCTCTTTTCTTTTTCTCTTTTTCTTTCGCTGAATATCTACCATCTTAACACCACTGCAGTCCTGAATAGTGTATTGTTTATTCTGATGTGTATATATTGAACAAATGCTGCATTTACTTGTTATTCGTATACAAAGGAGAGGACGTGTTTTAAGTGTTGAGCACTTGTTGTCCAATCATTTTTGTTTATTTTGACAAATAAAATATGTTTAAACTAATAAATATAACATTTGGAAATCAAGAAACAGAAAAGAATTCAGTATTTGTGATTTACTCTTCTGGCAGGTTCAGGCCTAAAAATAAGCAGTCTGACATTTGCAGAATGAGGTTCCTAGAGGGTGAATTTGATGATGCTATCCCATAAAGTGGACCAATTTATCATCTGGGGTACCTCTTTCTGTTTAGTTTTGAGACTCTGATTCAGATTGAGATCCACAGAAGGTACATTTAGTGATGCTACCCTGCTGTGCAGGGTAGCACCCCTAAATTCACCCTCTGGGGACCTCATTTTGCAGATGACAGTCTGCTTATTTTCTGGCTTGGACAGGTTGTACTATTGTTGATCCTCCTAGCTGATCAACGCTGAATTTGCAGAAACGATTTTGCTCATTTTTGTAGGGTAGTGTTAAATTTTATGAGCCCATTAAAGAACTCCTGACTGAGAGTGGTAATGATGAATAAAACACATTTAACTATAACGTGAGAGCTTTGTCTTACCTTTCATGCAAGATACGATCGTTAAAAAGGTTCGAGTGAGTAATTGAGAATGGATACGATTCTATAATTCGTTTGTTTAACAGATTTGAAGAGCTTTCAGTATTTCAATGAGATTCAAATTCTCATACATCCCGCCAAGTGCCGAATGGACTGATACTGAAGACATCGTGGAGCCTTTGGGTCGAGGGTCGCTCTTTTTTCGGAAGAGGTCCATGTTTTAAAGATATTATACGATCAAATTCATACCAACGCAACTGCATGACAGTAACAAGTGTGTCAAGGTGATAGCTTGGATTTTCTATCTTGTTGTATAAAAGTGTATATATCTTTGATAATGTTTCTCGTTCGGGCCAAAGGTATAAGAATGTGCGTTTATATGACGGACCTCGAAAACCGATTTGTCACTTAAACAGACCAGCAATAACTCAAGCGCTACTCATTAAGCATGAAATTTTATGTCCATTACCGCGTTTCTGTTTAACGCTATAACGGGATATGTGGTAAGAGATTAAACGTAGTGGAACGCCAGTTCTCTCCTGTAGTCATTATCTATGTAATTATGGCCAGTTAATAGGTAATTTTTGTAAATTCGCATATGTTCTGGACACACACCCATATTACGCAGCTAGCCTGTCTCAGAATGTTACCAAAATGTGAGTCTTTCAAAGGAACTTTAAAGCGAATATTAAATTAAGATAGAGCTAAGCAGCCCAGTTCAAGGGAAGCGATTAAACTGGGAATTAATGTTCTGGCTATGGAAATAAAAATTGGGGGTTTCTTGAAAAATTCATTCCAGTCTGAAGGTTTGTAAGACTGTGGGTCGTTGCGAGTAGATGGGGATGCCCCATGCAAAAGGTTAGAGTCTGTGGTCATATATGAGAATAGGATCAAGGAGCCATTTGCATTTCGGTAAACGATATTACCTATTTCAGAAGGCAAGCCATGCGTAGGCATAGTAGGCCATGCCTGTATGAACATTATTCTGAGATAAACGTAGGGGAGAGTTTAACCCCATTGGTGGCGAGTGCTTGAGTGAAAAGCGTCTAGTAAAGTGACAGTAAGCTAGTGACCGTGCGACTGCAGTGGGAGAGTGACATTCCGTCACTTGTTAGAGGGAAGGCGACATAGTAAAGTGACAATAGGTTAGCGGCCAGGCGACGGCAAGCGTAGAGTGACATTCCGTCACGTGGTGAGAAGGAACGTCCGGTAAAGTGACAATAAGTTAGTGGCTGCGCGACGGCAGTGAAAGGGCAAAGTTAAGAGGCGACCAAAGAACAAAAAACAGCGACAAGGAAGGAGGAAAAACCAGCGACAACAGACAATGCGGGCCCACAAGTAACTAAAAAACTGTGTGGGTAGGGGGTGATTGACGTTTTAGGGCTGCACGTTGAAAATATTGATTTGTCTACTCCACACATTTATTTAGCAGCCATCTTACTTTATGAAATTATGAAGTACACGTTCCTGGACCTTAAAAGCGGTCTCTCGGGTTGAAACGGTTAAATACTTCACTCACGCACTAATTTACGTAAAGGACTTTCCATGAAAAAAAAATCGAGCTGAAGCAGCCCCAGACAAACTCTAATCTAAGATTCAGCCCCTCTTGTAACAAGCTCGTTCGGCGGTCAGTGTATTACCTCAAAGCTCGTTCCTCTAGATCTCGGTGATTTTAAAACACCGCCCAGTGCCTTTGGTATACATTGAAAATTAATAGTTGCAACTAAAAATCGAGCTGTTTTTTATGTCTGGTTTAGTGTATGATTCTGTTGCTATGTTTGTTCAGTCATTCGTCAATCCACTTATATTTCAAGTACGTTGACGAAATAAATACCATTCTTAATGTCATCGGCAAGTAAATAGTGATAAGATAAGAGATTATACACATTAAATATTTATTCGATCCATTGCTGTTGTAAAAGAAGAAATTTGTGTTTGTACTCGTGCACTATTTTTAGTTAAGTGTCGATATTAGTGTTGACTCTACCAGCTCCGTCTCTACGTTTTCACTGCATTGACGCTCTATGAATGCGCTGATATTGTGTAAAAGTCTATTTGTATGCCCACAAAAGAATGCCAGATGACATACATCCTTCCATGAGTGTATCTTTATAGGAGTTTAACGACACGTTCAGCTGTTATGGTCACATCATGTTGGACAGTGTTACGGGTGGAGGAAGTCAAAGTATCCGACGAGAACCACTGAGCAGGAGCGAGCAGCTGCTAGACTCCACCATTTACTAAGCCGGCACAAGCAGAGTTGACTCTTTCAACCCCAGCGGTCGCTTTTCCGGCCAGGAACACGATACGCCAAAACGTCATTAAATATGATGGCTGGTCAGTTACCGTGTGGGGTATACCAATCAACATTTTCTACGTGCAGCCCCGAGGCTGCACGTTGAAAATATTGTTTGGGCAACCCCCAATAATGAATATGGACCCTTCTAATTGCTGCTAATTGCTGAACTGGCATGGAAGATACCACTAGAGTTGAAAGGGTTAGGAGCGATTGACCCACGAATGCCTGTACATTCGGACCAATTGCAATATTCATTCAAAATAGTATTTCTATCACTATTTAAAATCTTCGACAAGGTTATCTCTTTCTAATGTTTACTAAGTTGTGCCTCATCTGCACCGTGCTTACAAAAGCAGAGAAAAACTGTGACGGGATAGCGATATGGTCTCGATCTGGTCGCAGTGCTCTGTCTGCTTTGTTACCCACAACTTTGCAGATTAACATTAAATATTAACAGAATTAAACATAAATTGAGGGGGTTTCAACCGTAAGTTTAGAGCTTATACCAGGTTGACTCAAATCATTACTAAGCAAAGGAGATATGAACAGTTGACATATCGAACCAGTTTTGGTTCTTTTCATGCCAACTGTTCTTATCTCCATTGTTTCAAAATGTTTGGCGACTGCGTTGAATAAGCTCCACGTTTACTGCTGAATCTACTTCAGATCATGTAATATTCTGTTAAAATTGAATGCTAATCTTGGTAAATTTATTTGATTTGAAATAAATACTGTTTAAACAGAACTGGTTCCATCTCAGGGACAAGATTAGAACCAGTTTTGGTTCTAAAGAGAACCTATATTTTTTGCAGTGTACAGGGCTAGCGGGTTAATTTTTACTGAAATCCACCACAACAGCAATATAGATTAGCGCATTTCACTGTATATTGTATAAAAACATAATATCACCAATATGTTTATGCACAAAATATTGTACAAATGTCCAGACATTACCCTAGGAACAAGAGCGAGTCTCTGATACATCATTTTGTACCTTAACCTCATGGTGATGACCGATTCAAATTAAACAAAACCATATCATGTGATCGCTCATTGGAACGAGCTCGAGGACCCCGTTCCAATAAGGGGTCGCATCATATGGTTTTGTTTAAATTTTTGAAAAATATATTTTTACATAATTAAAATACTGAATTGTGGCTTCGTGTGTGTTGAATAAAGGATTAATTCGCATTTTAATTTCAGATTTCATTTTCAGACACATAAAAATGCTTATCGTTTTGGTTGAAACCGTATGCGTCTGCCTTGAACTTTTACTATCCTCGGATAAACTAATTAAGCCGATGCATGTTTAACATTTCGAAAATACTGTGCGCTTCAACATTGTAACTGTGTGTTGTTCTAAATTGAATGCCTCCAGTGATTCAGATACAAACGCATACAGTGTATGGTACTTAGACAACCTCGATTTGAAATATAGAAAAAGTGTCACAAACTTTAGAAAAAGTATGCATGAATTGGAAATCGAACACGGTCGATACAATAAGCCCAAACCTGTCCGCCGCGAACGCCGATACTGTAAACAATGCGAGCTAAACCTCGTTGAAGACGAAATGCACGTTCTCTTTGTCTGCTCTAAGCACAAATATGTGCGCCAGGAACTTGCCAGGTCAGCATGCAACGATACGCAGCTTACACCCATCTCAGTAATCGCGATAAAGTCCTGTGGCTTTTCAACTATCAAGAGGTTGATGTGACATGCGCTCTTAGACACTTTTTATTCGAGATTCGTTCCAACAGGGACCACGTGTAATCACTCCACTCACCTGACGATACCGAGAAAAATACCTCCTCACCTGTATACTCGTAGGGCGAGGATGCAGGTGTGTGTATGTGGGGGGGGGGGGGGGGGTGGTGTAGGGGTGGACTTGAGATTTCTCCTTTGATTTATTTGAAGCATATTGCAACATATATTTATCTCTGCATTATGTGCCATGCCCAATAATGTTGTGGTTCTGCAATAAAATTTATCTTATCTTATCTTATAATTTCATGATTTAATAATTATACTTTCGAGAAGGGTTTTTCTTTGTCTCTTTTCGTGCGTAGAAATATACAGGGTCCCCCACAACCGCGTTCCGAACGCTTAAAATGTTCTATAAATAGTAACGTAAACAAATCGTAACCAAGCACGCAGTTGTTTCATGCAGTTTCAAAATGCAGATTGTGTATCAGTTGTCCTTGATACACGCTGTATTCGGGTAATTACGGACCCAAGGCATATTGTTGTAAGATAAACAAGTGTATAGGGCGATACTTATCGGGGTGTAAGGAAACTTTACTCAGTTATACGCGACCCTATTATAAGGCATGTTATAAATTTGCAAATACAATCAAGGGATTTGATGGTAATTATGCGATAAAAAGCCATTCTAGGAATCTTCTGAAGGAATACTTAACTGGGTTTGTTCAGTCTCCGGAAGTATACAACACAATCGCCTTGGACTGGTCGTACTCCGTACTCCACGCGTGGGCAGTGATGCCCACGCATGAGTTTACCAGGTAATAAAAGTCGTCATCAGCAAAATTTTAATTAATGAAGCACATGGTTGTACCCGGTGCTTCGTTAATAAAAATGTTTTGTGTATTTTCATAATTAGTTTTAGGAATTTAATATTATTGCGTCTCTGGAAATATTGCCCGTCCGTGCAAAGTAACCAGTCCACGGCTGCTGCTCTGTATGGATTAAAATTCTCGATTTTGAAGGAAAATCGAGGATACCTACGGTTTTGAGGTAGGTACCAGAGTTATCTCATAAGTGACTGTTAGGAAATATACGTGTAAGATGGATTAGATTTTCCTGAAGTCATGAATGGTAGTTCTAGTACCTACTCCAAAGCAGTAGATCTTTTTTTCATTATTGCGATTATTTAACTGCAATTAAAACATGCTTGGATCGCAGTTAAACATTCAATGTCGAATACGCGCACCAATATCAATGTAAATTTATTGTATAATGTGCGTCACTTCCGGAGAGACATTCTCTTATTTTTACCGTGACAATAGATATCTAAGAATATTTGAGAGACATTTCCCGCTGTCTTATTAGTTTGCATATAATGTAAGGCAATCTTATATTAATTTTTCTTTTATAATGTACGGTGTCCCTTGAATGTGTGCTGAAGAAACCGAAAATATCATTTCTCCATCTGGAGAATGGAACGGGGTCTCAAACAGACAGGAATGCGGGAACAATATCGCCTTTATAATGTAACTTATTCACGTTTTCTTTAATTGCGTGAACTGGAAAAGGTGTGTATATAAGTGTTACATAACTACATTTTTTTGCAGTGGTGTTATTTCAGCATGCTGTGCACGTGATGCCTGGTCAATTCGCTCGGCAAAAAGAACCCACACATCCAATGATAAGCCTCTGCCAATCCTAGTGTTTTTTATTGAATTTTCACTCAGTGCTTTACCATCCAGTATGCGTTCGAAACACATCTTTTACATTTTCAAAAACTGGCTAAAAGAACGCACCTGACCTAAAATAATCCCAATTTAAGAACAGAACATGCGTCTGGGAGATGACCAGCATAAGCTACAAGCTTTTGTCAAATCCCTCATTTACCTTGTACCATGTAACTGTTTATTGTGTTATATTGTCTCAGTGTTTATTTATTTTTGAGTTGATAATACACTGATGTCTCTATTATGTAACAATTAATATGTATTGAACAAAATATTGCTTAAACTAGAACATGCGTCAACAGTTTGAGCTAACCAAGAGAACTCCCCAGTAACCTGGGTCTTATTCTTCAGTTGCACAGCTGGATATACTTACAATCAACGTAGCTGGCTGCCGATGATTTCCCACTGCATACTGATGTCAAAAAACTGGAATTTTAAGCCGCATATTTCCCCTAATGCAACTAGGAATTTAACCAATCAAATCTTGTTTGACAGAGTTCATTGAACTCTGTCAAACAAGATTGGAATGGTTAAATTCCTAGTTGCATTGTGGGAAAATTACATGTTGACATTTTTGATATTTCAGCATCCGTGTGCGGATGGTTAAACTAACAGAATATCATACATTAAACTAACAGAATATCATACATAGATGTTTACTGTGTTGGATATTTAAAACAAGACAACAACAGGAAATAGTAGTGAATAATGCAAATATTCAAATAGCAACGCGAGATTCGAAATCAAACATTCAAAACAGTTTAGTGGTAACTTCTAAAGCATATTTACTGTCTGTAGGCATACATCATTGTTAATAGGTTTATGTTTTACGCTCTGGAAGATAAACACAAACGTTAAAATGTTGACAGACAGAATTCTACCTGCACTGAATGGTGCCGAAGAAGACGATAATTATGATATTTTGAAAAACAAGTAACCCTCTGCTTGTGAAGCAATTTCTAAAGAGCAGAGTGATACAAGTATCCCATAAAGCAAGAGTTTCAGATTGAGATCTTTTATTCACAGTATACATTCATTTAAAGTAGTTACAAATACACTTTTTGAATAAATATAATGGGTAGTATGCTACAGGAGGTGGTCTAGCTGCCACCCCATGAAAGAGAAAATTCTTGCAAACAGACTATGACCAGATGAAACAACTTAGTAACACTTTCAAATTCATATTTTGCTAGAATACGAAACATTGTTACTTCTTAGCTATAAGGAGAATTTACAATCGAAAAGTAGTGAGGCAGTGTAATCTGGTCCTACTTGCCGCTACAGATAGATACTTATTTCGTTAAAACGAAATATTATTTCGTTAAAAGGAAATATTTATTTCGTTAAAACGAAATAATATTTCGTTATTTCGAAATATTATTTCGTTATTTCGAAATATTATTTCGTTAAAACGAAATAAAATAAGAGTGAAACCTGTCACCTACCGGACTCCATACAACTTATCTTCCCCTGGGTTCCAATGTGTTCTATGTGCCTTCTGGCACATAGAACACATTGGAGCTCAGGGAACATTATGTGGCGCATAATTGGAAATGGAATTCCAGTTATTTCCTTGCCGTTGCCAAAGGTACGGTACATTATAAACGCCAGTGGAGGACGGTGCTTCGGGGTTAGCAAGAAGAAACCTGCTTCTTGCGTTCACACCATTAATCTGCGTAACACCTGAGTGCGACCTTCAGTTAGTGAAACCCTTCGTAAAAATCATGTACTGTGTGATAAGGGTATCCCCTGTTCGTGGTTCAAAATACACCATTTTTTGACGTCAGACAGTTTTCGCTGCAGAAATAATCGCAAATACCATTATGTTTTGTATATATTGTTTCGTAAAATTTGACGCCATGTCCCTTAATTTACTCACTTTAGAGTAGGGGTGACACCGGGCAGGGGTCCTTGGGAGCTACATCAAGCCAGTCGAGGAGGTGTAGCCTCCCTGAGCGGGGATGGTTAGATCCCTGTCAGGGAACTAGCTCGTATATTGTGGGCTTGTGGGGTGGATACCCTGGCACCCCACCGAGTCAAGTTCATGCCCTCTCTTCTGGGAAATCCTAGCGCTACCACTGATTCAGAGCGGCATTTTTTACTAATATTAATTCTGTAGTAGTGCCGTAACTGAATACTCTTTGTCCCTGGGACGTTAAAATTGCACGTCAAGTCGGTTATTCATAAGTTTGAAGTCTAAATCTGATCTTCGTAGTAAATAATGACCTCTCGCTGCTACCTCCTATATGAAAACAAAACTACTTGTATCTTCTTTGGGTGACGACAACTGACGTAGATGCGCTCACCGCGTTGCAGTTTATTATCAACTAAAGTATGCTTTATATTGTATAAGAACCCCTAGTGGCAGCGGAGGCAAGTTCACGTATATTGCGTATATACAAGAGTCTGGAACGTGTTTAACTTAACTTGACAAAGTCAAGATAAGCTATTGCCATCACACGTTCGGAAGTCTGTTAGTCTGTGAGTCTGTTAGTCCCTGAGTCTGTGAGTCTGTTCACATTTTCCTTTAGCACGGGCTACACCCCGCAGTTCCTGTCTGATCGTCACGAAATTTCATATGCAGTTTTGGGGTCATGTCTAGATGAGAACGTCCCCTTTTGGTCGCGATCGGTCAACCGGCATGGCTGCCCGAGCCCAAAACCCAAAAAGCATTAGCACAGTCTACAGGTCTTATTTATGAAGGGATTTCATTGTAACTTGGTAGGATGCCTCTGTATAATGCCTAGATGAGAACCTCCCCTTTTGGGCTTGATCTGTCAACCGTGATGGCTGTCCAAGCCCGAAACCCAAAAACTTTTAGCACAGTCTGCAGGTCATGTTTATTATGGAGGGATTTTATTGTAACTTGGTAGGGTGACTCCTTATGATGTCCAGATGAGAATTTCCCCATTTGGGCGTGATCTGCCAACCGCGACGACTGCCCGAGCCCAAAACCCGAAAACCTTTAGCACAGTCTACAGGTCATATTTATTGAGGAATTTCATTGTAACTTGGTGGGTTGACTTCATATAATGTCTAGATGAGAAAGTCCCCTTTCGAACGTGATTGGGCAACTGTGACTGCTGCAGGGGCTCGAAACCCGATAACCTTTTGCACAGTCTACAGGTCATATATAATGTCTAGATGAGAACGTCCCATTTTGATCGCGATCATTCAGCCTTGATGGGTGCCCGAGCACAAAAACCTTTAGCATGGGCAAAAGGTCATATTTATGGAAGGATTTCATTGTAACCTATTAGGCTGACTCCATATAATGCCTAAATGATGACACCCCCTTTTGGTCGTGATTGGTCATCTGTGATGGCTACAGGTGTCCGAAACCCGAAAACCTTGAGCACAGTCTACAGGTCATATTTATGAAGGGATTTCATTGTAACTTCGTAGGATCACTCCAGATGTTGTCCAGATGAGATTGTCCCCTTTGGTTGCGATCATTCAACCATGATGGCTGTCCGAGCCCGAAGCCCGAAAACCTTTAGCACAGTCTACAGGTCCTATTTATGAAGGGATTTCAATGTTGGTAGGATGACTCCAAATAATGTCTAGATGAGAACGTCCCATTTTGGTCGCGATCATTCATCCTTTATGGCTGCCCGAGCCCAAAGACCTTTAGCACAGTCTATAGGTCATATTTATAGAAGGATTTCAGTGCAACTTGTTAGGTTGACTCCATATAATGCCTAGATGATGACATCCCCTTTTGGTCGTGATTGGTCAACTGTGATGGCTACAGGTGCCCGAAGCCCGAAAATCTTGAGTACAGTCTACAGGTCACATTTATGAAGGGATTTCATTGTAACTTCGTAGGATCACTCCAGATGATGTCTAGATGAGAATGTCCCCTTTTGGCTGCGATCATTCAACCATGATGGCTGCCCGAGCCCAAAGCCCGAAAACCTTTAGCACAGTCTTCAGGTCATATTTATGAAGGGCTTTCATTGTAACTTGGTAGGTTGACTTCATATCATGTCTAGATGAGAACGTCCCCTTTTGGTCGCGATCATTCAGCCTTGATGGCTGCCCAAGCCCAAAACTCCAAAACCTTTACCATAGTCTATAGGTCATATTTATGGAAGGATTTCATTGTAACCTGTAAGTTTGACTCCATATAATGCCTAGATGATGACATCCCCTTTTGGTCGTGATTGGTCAACTGTGACGGCTTCAGGGGCCCAAAGCCGGAAAACCTTCAGCATAGTCTACGGGTCATATTTATGAATGGATTTCATTGTAACTCCGTAGGATCACTCCAGATGATGTCCAGATGAGAATGTCCCCTTTTGGTTGCGATCACTCAACCATGATGGCTGCCCGAGCCCAAAGCCCATAAACCTTTAGCACAATCTACAGGTCATATTTTTGAAGGGATTCCATTGTAACTTGGTAGGCTGACTTCATATAATGTCTAGATGAGAACGTCCCCTTTGGACGCAATTGGGAAACCGACGGCTACAAGGACCCGAAGCCCGAAAACCTTTAGCACAGTCTACAGGCCATATTTATGAAGTGATTTCAATGTAACTTGATAGATGACTCGTTTTGGAATAATTTCACTGTAACATGGTAACTTTCGTTGATATACGTTAACTGTGAAGGCCACATACATTAACTGTGAGGTCACATTAACCCACCCTTCAGCTCTTTATTACAGTGTACACCTCATATTATTTTTATCAAAAACATAGCATAAAGGGAACAGAAATGAACATATTCCCAATTATCACAATTCTTGTCTTATTTCATAATCTTTTCATAAACATTGAACATTATCCTTTTCATCAAATACAACACACAAGTTAAGCTACAGTGTCATTGACACTTTCATTTTTTATATCAGAACTATCAGTGTTAACACATGGCGAGTTCGTATGATTTGACGAAATAAGTTAAAGTCCATAAAGTATATTTCAGTTGGGTGACAAAAGCCCTTGAAGTTGTTTATTTTATTTAAGCATGTGATACTTTTTTTATAATATGAATATGTAATTTAACAGCTAAATAACACTACTGTTTGACGATCTTTTCCTGGTCCTCGAAAAATCCACAATGTGGAATCCGATTCCGTATCACTATAGTATGGCGGACTATTTACGGGTGCGCATAATTCGCATAATTATCTGTTCCGGTCGCAGAGAGTACTTTACTCCGAGCTAGAATAGGTGCGCTCGAACGGCGGTCTGTTTTTTTTTGTCGTATTTATGATATTTTTTTATCGTATTCATGCGTATCGGGGGATTCCCCGGAAGTGTGCACCTGTTACAAAAATAAGTGTAAACAAAAATAGTTCTTTTTTACTTCAATCCCATTTACCAAAAAGGTTGGGGGACTTGTTAATACTAGCATTGCCATGCAATGTTGAACTATAAGTCATATAATAAATCTTTTATCGCTACAGTGAAGTGATCAGGTTGAGGAGGTCAGATCTCGTTGATGAGGTCAGATCGCCGGATCAAACTCGTTGCCTGCGAATTCGTTTGATCCAGCGATCTGACCACCTCAACTCGACCTAATACTAGGACCCAGATCACTTCACTGTAGCGATAATATGTATATATCAGAACGCCTTCTGGTGACAGATGGTGAGATCACCAGTTGGTGACCACTCAGCATATTCGAAACCCATCAGCACTAAGATAAAAGATCTCAGCTTTCGAACTAGACTCAGGAAACGATAATACCTGGAGGCAGGAACGGCTAGAGGAATTTCGGTCTCCGGATGAGTGTTCTTAAGAGGCCCACACCTTTTAATAGCTTTTAGTCCCGATTGATAAAATATCCCATCAACAGCATAAAGGCATACCTTAGTCGAAGACATGCCTTGATTATGTAGTTGGAATATTAATCAGTCGGGATTAGAGTTAAAAACTCAAGACTTCTTGCAAATTTATTTGCGGGTGAATAAAATACACATGCACATGCAGTGGTCGTGTCGGTACTCGTAATTGGTCTTGCTGGGCCTTCCACAACCCGAATAGGGTATTCCAAACCTCCGTTTGTATGACCGGCTGTGGTTATAAACGCCAACGGGATATTGGTGCTTCAGGGTTGGCAAGACATCACTTGCTTATTGAGTTCACTCCACTACTCTGTGTAACACCTAAGAGTGACACTCGGTTAGTGAATCGCTTAGTAAAAATCCTGTACAGTGTGATAAGAGCATGATATTCATGGTTTAAAACACGATTTATCACGTCAAACAGGCTTCACTGCAGAAGTAATCACAAATACATTATTTTTGTATATATTGTTTTGTAAAATTTGCTGTCATGCCCCGCAGTGTACTCCTCTCAGAGCAGAAGTGGTGTGTCTGTGTGTGTAGTGAGAGGTGTTATCGGGGGAGCTTCAAGGAACCTGTCAGGGGTGTGTAGCCCCTCTGTCGGGGATGGCTAAACCCCAGTCGGGCACTTCCTCGTACATTGTAGGCTTTTAGGCTTTTCGAGAAGATATCTTGGCCCCTGTCGGGGAGCCCCCCCCCCCCCCCCCCGTCATACTCCGTAGTTTATTCACTTCAGAGTAGGTGTAGCGCCAGGGGAGTCCTCGGAAGCAAAGCAAACCTGTCGATGAGATATAGCCCCTCTGTCGGGGATAGTTAGACCACTGTCGTGGAACTGCTTTGTACATTGTAGTCTTGTGGTGTGGGATGCACTGGTACCCCACCGGTAGCAGTGTAAAGTTCATGCCCCCTCGTCGGGAAATCCTAGCGTCACCACTGCTTCTGAGTGACTTAAATGTTTGACTAATACACAGAACGACACACGTGTGTGAATTGGTTAATCGATATGGCACGAGTGCTAGCGCGTAGGGATAGAACGAGAGGTCGCACAAGTGCCATATCGATTAACCCATTCACACGCATGCGTCGTTCCGTGTTTATTACACGCCTTCGCGACTATAAAAAACAGTTGTTAGAAGGACACTCAGCAATTCATTTGACAACTATCAACACAAAGAACACATTTTATCGCCAACCAAATCTGCGAAGGGAACGCGTGTTACTGTATATATGTGCTTACTAGCACATCGAACACATTGGAAATCAGGGGACGCTTTTGCTAGGGATTCAAATTGTAATTGCAGTGCACGATTTGTAGAAAATTCCAGTGAAATGTCGCTTCTATTTAAAAATAGTCCGTCAACGCTCATGACGAGGCTGTTTATTACCAACTATAGTATGCATTATTTTATTTAAGATGACAGTGACAACAGCGGAGATTTCACGCGTATTGCGTATTTACAAGAGTCCGGAACGCTTTTTTATATATCAGAACTTCCACAACCAACAGATGGTGAGTTCGTATACAATTAGACGAAATACGTTGTGCAGAAAGTATATTTTCGGTAACAGAGGCACGTTCAGGTGTATTACGTTTTTACAAACTAGCGTATGATACGTTTTTATATCAGAACGCGATTTGGTGACAGATGGTGAGTTCAGTAGTTGATGACCAGTCAGGTGAATCCATATTCGAAGCCCATCGGCGCTAAGATAAAGGATCCCAGCTTTCGAACGAGACTCAAATGAAGATTATACCTGGAGGCAGGAATCATCTCGTGTCGGACAGTTTTACGGACGGTGGAAGCCGGAGTACACGGAGAGAGTCACGAGCAGCGGCGAACAGCTGTAAGACTTTCCAACGTACTAACCCCACACAAGCAGGATTAGCATTGTTGAATATAAGTGCACCATCGACGTGCAGTGAGCCTTAGCGCACAGAGCGACCGTGCCCCTACGCGAACAACCGGGAGTAAGTGCCTTGCCCAAGAGCACAACGCAGTTAACCCTGGTGGATCTTTTGGCTTGAAGTCCAGTGCCGCCCCACTGAGCCCCCGCGCTCCTTATCCATTTATTCCTAACAGTAAAAGTAGAAGGAACATTTCTCACACAACCTTTTGGATTAACCCTTACCAACGAATCGCCGTATCCGTCCGCGAAATTTATAAATGAAGCAGTTGAAAAAAATGTAATTCACAAAACATTTAAACAAAACCATATCATGTGACCCCCTCATTGGAACGAACTCGTTCCAATGAGGGGTCACATGATATGCTTTTGTTGATATTTTTCGAAAACTTGAGAAGAGCAATAATTGAAATAATAAATTTTGATATCCTGTGTGTTGGGTACAGGGTTGAAGCAGGACGGAATAAAGAGCGGCTGGGAATAGTGTATTGACCTAATAGGCTTGTGAAAATGTAGTTGTTTTAATACCGTTGGTGTTGTCAGTACATTAAATTTCCCCAGCTTTCGGAGGTCAATTCGGCCGATAAGTGACGGTGCGACTGACACTGATAGGCTTAATAAGAACAAAAGAAAACCTAGAAAAATAGCATTCCTTCTCTAACAAATATATTATACAAACATCGATTAGTGTAAAAATACGCTTAACTCAATTCACTGAAAAAAGCAAACTAAACTGACTCTGCACGAATACTGATTGTTGTAACAAATCCCCCCCCCCCCCTCCCCTCCTCCCGCCACTCCTCTACATTAGGGACGCATTATATTGCACATCAAGCTCTCGGGCCACTTGTCGAATTCTGTAAGGATTCTACGATGTTATGGGTTATTTGATTACCCACTCTTCGTGAAGTTTGCGCGTACCTACCGTTAATGTAATTCAATGTGCCTTCACACGCGGATATATACGGATACTTTTTCGTGCTCCAGTTATAGATATTCCTATCAGTAAGTATTTAAATCACTTTTAAACCGACAAAATGTTAATAAAATTAGTTGAACGACGCTAATATTAACCACAAAACTACGGTGTCGTAAACCGGGCTTTGTCGCATAAATCCACAGGGGTTCACTGAAAACAACAATTTTAATACATATACAAATAAAAAAATATGATAATTTGTGACTTACATGGAATCCAAAAGAATAAGAACAGAAAACGTCAATTGCCCCCTACCCACACAGTTTTTGAATCACTTGCGGGCCCGCATTCTCTGTTGTCGCTGGTTTTTCCTCCTTTCCGCTGGTATTGGTTCCTTGTTCGCCTCTTCACTTCACCCTTTAACTGCCGTCGCACGGCCACTAACGTATTGTCACTTTTATCGGACGCCTCTACTCTAACATGTGATGGAATGCCACTCTACCACTGCCGTCGCACGGTCACTAGCTTATTGTCACTTTACTTGACGCTTTTCACACAAGCAGTCGCCACCAATGGGGTTAAACTCTCCTTTACGTTTGTCTCAGAATAATGTCCACACCAGCAAAGCCTACTCTGCCTATGTATGGCTTGCCTTCTAAAACAGGTAATACCGTTACCTAAATGCGAATAGCTCCCTGAGCTCGTACTTTGTGTTTCTGATCCTATTCTCATATATGGCCACCGACTTGGCCCGCGACTGCCCCTATTCTAAATATGAGCTCTGTGCACCCCCCCCCCCCCCCAAATAACAACGTGCCTATACATTCGCGCCTCTAACCTATAGCAAGGGGACATCCCCACCTACACGCAACGACACACAGCCTTACACACCTTCAGACTGGAAAGAATTTTTCGAGAAACCACCCGATTTTTATTTCCATAACCAGATCATTAATTCTCAGTTTAATCGCTTCTCTTGAACTTGGCCTCTTAGATCTATCTTAATTTAATATTCGCTTTAAAGTTCTTTTGAAAGACTCGAATTTTGGTATCTCCGTGACATTCGGTGACAAGGTAGATGCGTAATATTGGTATGTGTCCAGAACATGTGTGATGCACTTTTTTCCAACAGTTACATATTAACAGGCCATAATTACCCAGATAATGACTACAGGAGAATACTCCTTTGATCAGTTATCAGATAGCCCATGTGGCGTTCAACAAATGCACCATAATGGACATTACATTTCATACTTAGTTACCAGCACTTGAATTACAGAGTCAAGTCGGGAAACAGCGTGCATTCAAATACCATTTAAGTCGATAGGAACTCAATTCGAAATAATGAAAGCTCTCATACAATATTGCCATTGCCTTAAACAAATGGCAACCTTGGCTAAATGTTTTTGAATTCTCACTAATGAACAAAACGGTATCCGAAGCACTTCACCTGCTCTTTTCTCCCATTGTTTACAACGTGTTTGCTTGAAGTATTTACACCTCGCGACCTGTGACCTTACATAGATTAAAAGCCAAGATGGCAGTTTCGAAAAAGGCTTATCAGATTGGTGGCCAGATAGCTTGATTGCACATGTCAAGAGTGGAAGAGATGTCCTTAGACGAAAGTGACTAGCACTAATTAAAATTATATTTGAAAAAAAAAATGATCTTGAAAAACTTCAGCATTTTTCATGCACTCTATCATTTCAAGAATGCATCCTTATTCATCACTGCCGAACTGCATTTCATTAGAGATAGTTCACACAGATGGGTTGTTGACAAGGTTATCCGGTGAGGTTAGAATGAATAACTTCCTTAACCCTTTCATCACTGGCAACGTTGATGGTATTGTCCCATACAATGTTGTCTTCGGCGAAATTGACGGATCCACCCTGCATTTGTAGGAAGGTTCAGTGGTAGTTAACCATTTACCCAACGTAATGGCCAAAATCGGCCAGCGCTATTCACAAAAAGCACCATTCAATTTTCATTATTTTTTTTCATTTTTTTTTGTCTCAAAAACATAACTTATGACCCTCATTGGAACGAGCTCGTTGAGCTCGTTCCAATGTGCGGTCATAAGCTATGCTTTTGACTTAAAATGAAAACAATTATTTATTCATGAATTTTATTTGCAAGTGTCGTCTGTCTTTCGTGTTAGGTAAAGGATTAAATATCCTGCAGCTGTGTAGAGCGGTGGGATTACATTATCATTTATCATCCCTGGCGATTTACTGTTCGGTGTGATTTTAATTTAGTCTTTCAAGAAAGGGCTGTTGTTTTACAAGACAATTGGAATCGTCTTCTACTAGTGTTAGATAAAGTGTCAAATCAAGAGCTCAAGCCACCAGTCAGTTTCATAAGCGATTCTGAGGCTGCTATGGCCTGGAATCAGAAACTCTTGGGAGCGCGGTGGCTCAGTGGTAGACGGTTGGACTTCTATGCTAGAGGTCCCGAGTTCGATCCCCGCCCGGGACGACCCGCGCTGTGTCCTTGGGCAAGGCACTTTATCCCGGTTGCCTACATGGGGCACGATGACGCCGTGTACTAAGGCATACTGCACGTCGATGGTGCACATGTCTTCAACCGCTGTAACCCTGCTTGAATGGAGCTTGAACAGAGTTAGAATGTTGAGAAGCGCTGACAGTTGCTCGTAGTTGCTCGGTGGTTCTCTCCGGGTATTCCGGCTTCCTCCACCCGTAAAACTGTCACGGTTACGAATAGCCATTGTGCATAAGTATGTGACCTTGAACCCCAATAAAATAAATAAATAAAATCAGCAGCTCTTAAACAGCCTATTTGTAGATTCAATGAAATGGGATATTTCAGTTGATCAGAACGGAACTAACTATACCATAAACATTCATTTTATTTGAATTAACGCAACAAATGTTTCTCAGTCAACACTTAATTTGATCTAATCTTTGATGGCGTTATCATTACTGTAAGACATGCTTGCTTACTAAATAATATAAATGAAGCTACACCACAACGGCAGTTTTATGATTACATGTACGCCTCCTTGTTACACTGTTGTGTTACTATATTGGCGTTTTCAATGTGAATTAAGGAGTTATTGATTGGAACATCTATAACTTGCGCACGAATTAATATCTGTATATTTTGTGAGCAAAGGGATATCGAATTACATCAGTTGTGGTCAGCGCGCACGCAAACGCCATGAAAGTCGGGTAAACACTAACAGCGTCAAAATCCTCACAGAATGCTACCCTGACAGCTTGGTATCAAATGTGAAGCGAATGGTGGTGGTCGATGGAAGGGGTCCATTCGATAAATAACAGCGAAGAGAATAGCAGTGAAGAAACTTGACGAATTAATGACAGAATTACTTGAGAATGATGAAGAAAAAATGGCGTCTCCATATCGTGTTTGGAAAAGATGTGACCAAAAAGCACCACAAGCCAACAGAAAGAAACTGTTGAATCTTCAGTTTGCTATCACAACAAAGATATGCTCAATCACGTTTAAAGGAAAAACATTGTCGCAGTGTGTGGTGGAGCTTCACATCTGTTGTAACGCTTCACCAGTCAAATAGACCAGCTATATATAAACTCTTGTATTGGGAATAACGTTATTGAACATTTCATTTGCATAGATGTGTTTTAAAGGCTCTTGCACACTCGATGCAATAGGAGATATTGGGCGATGTTATAGAGTGATAATTAACAGTTTTACTTCCCAGTTTGTAATTTCGACACAGAATGATGTTTCAAAACTGAGGTTTGTTGTCAAAATAGACAAAACCAATATTGAAAACACGATGACCAAACACCATGTTGCAATAAAGCTATGCGAATAACAAGTTTCCGGACGACAATCGAATCCCAAATTGAGTAAGGAAGAGGATTTTAATCGAATCAAATCACGAAGTAGGGCTTTTCAAATTGTAAACATTGCACCTTCTTACAACGACATTTTGTCAGCCTTCACTCAAGCACTGTATTTAACAATGGATCGTCTGTTGAGGCAAGTTAACCAAACAATCTACAATGACTTTTTGAGTGAATAACAACCTGTGTCGCCAGTGTTGAATATATCAAAACAGTGTGTGTCCACAGTGTCGAATACGACAACACAACCAGTGTCGAGAGTGTCGAATACGACAAAACAATCTTTGTTGGCAGTGTCGAATACGACAAAACAACCTGTCGACAGTGTCGAATATGTCAAAACAACCTATATCGACAATGTCGAATACGACAAAACAGTCTCTGTCGAGAATGTCGAATACGACAAAACAATCTTTGTCAACAGTGTCGAATACGACAAAACAATCTATTTCGACAGTGTCTAATTCGACAAAACAATTTATTCGACAGTTTGGAATACGACATTATTGACACGGATTGCTTTTCTCTGACAAACTCTCTGTGAGCCTGGTGTCAAATTACAGTCGTGATGTATTCTGTAGTTGTGACGTTCTCAAATAAACTTCATATGTACCTTATATTTTAATTTATTATATGCCTACCACGAATACGAATAACCCCTCAATAGCGCATAGGTATGTACGGCAATTCTGAATCGCCAGAAAATGAGTGCCTCAGCTTTTCCAAATTCGTGTCATGCCTATCTCAAACAAGTATCTCGTGACGACACTGACGTTCGTAGATTTTTGGAGCAATAATTTTATAAACGCAAAATTAAAACTCGAGTGCCTTGTTGCTGAACATTCCTTGCTTTCTTTACAAGTAATGGGTGACCTAATGGCGAGTATCCGACCTGCGAGATATTTATTGAAGTTTGAGAGGTTCCATACAATATTAATGCCTTTGTAGCATTTAAGCTCATTGCTATGAATATTGGTTTTATGAATACACATGTCAACATACTTGGTAATTGAGTTATGTAAATAGAAAGGAATTTCTCGAAAGGTTTGTGTTACTTGACCCGTTTTACAAACACATCTCCGTTTAATTTTAATTGCAGTTAATTACATTCGAAAGCAACTGTAGTTAATTACATTACATAACTGGAGTAATTGTAATTACCATTTTCACGAGTAATTGTAATTGTAAGTAATGACGTTTATAAGTAACTGACCAAGCCCTGGTGCGAGACTGGCTTAATGCTGTAAAAACATTGTGCATGGAAACCGTTAGATTTCATCTGTAATCTCAGTTGATCCTAATTCTTAGAAACTAAATTGGCTCTTCTACCACCAATAAACATTACACATTGCCGAATGATCTTCAGACATATCTATTGTCTGAGAATGTTCAGACATGATGCAAATGTATCCAGTAAAAGATTAGTCCGTCAGTTTTAATTGTTCATCAATAAGCCGAGACTGAGGTTTTCTATTTCCGGTATCGACCATTTCCCAATAATAATTTCCATCAGCCGAAGTGTAATTATTATTGGAGAATTATCCAAACTTTCTCCCCAAAAAATTGAAATTTAGAAACGAAAATCCTCTTGCTATTTTGTTTACTTTCTTAAGCCCTTTCTAAATTTGTCTTAGCCGTACTTAACCCTTTCAACACGAGAGAGCACGTTTCCATCCTAGGAACATGATAGATCATAATTTTATTAAGTGTGATAGTGCTTGGTAAATGCGTGTGGTGGACCGATAAATATTTTCAACGTGCAGCTCCGAGGTACAGTTTTACAGTATCAGGTTCTAGGGTATTTTGGAGAAGAAAAAAGAGAATCATAAAATTTAAGGTTTATAAATTTTCTGTGAGTGTTTCGGGCTGGTCTAACCTTTTGAACCCCCGTGGTATCTCCCAAGTCAGTTCAATGGCAGCAGTTGGAAGAGTCCATATTCATTATTTGCGGTAGACATATTAATATTTTCAACGTGCAGCCTTGGGGATGCACGTTGAAAATGTTGATTGGTTCAACCATCGCATTCACTTTGCATCCATCCTACTTCATGAAATTATGACTTATCATGTTCGTATCATGTTCCTGGGCCGGAAAAGCGGCCTCTCGTGTTGAAAGGTTGAAATATATTCCCGAGATTCATATAAGGCATTGTCAGGAAAGCATTTGGGAGAGAAAAAAAATTTCCGTCAAGTATCATCATTTTTAACAGTTCAACCCTTTATCCAACGTAACCTAAAATCGAACAATGCATTTCTCAAAACATTTATTATTTTTACAATTTTTCCGTCAAATACATATCTTATAGTCGCCCCCCCCCCCCCCCTTTGAGGGTTCCCAAGCTATGTGTGTAAGGCACATAATGAATAGTTGTTCAAGAATCTTTTGCAAGTGTTCTCTTATATTCGTGATTTGACCCCATCTGAAACGGGGAAAATTGAGCACCGCCATTTTGTTTCACTGACGTAACAGCGATGCAGTTGTATAGATATAAGTGGACACCGCCAACACAGCCTTTGCCGTGGAAATATAAGTACCCAAATATACGAACAGTGGAGAGAATTAATAGAGAAGAGATGTATTTGCATTGAGCATTGTTAGTGGGTATACGGTCAGTTTGGCGTGATTATGTTAATTGGCGGTAAAACTATTGAACTCGGTATGTATAAATTGGTGGTAACTTCAAAAATTATTTGCTGTGTCGGGTAGTAGCCGCATGAACGCCCAGCTGTCCATGGTATCTCCCATTCCCCAAAAAGCATCGTAGCAGCTTATCGTGTTCAATGACTTCCACATTAACATAGAACTTCCACAAGTGGTATCCGACTTCTTGCGCTTCTGGTGCGGATATTCCGTAACTGTTCGTCCGTTTACAATGTGCGCTCTGCGTATTGGAATACTATTTTTCGACTTTTTCAATCAAACTCCATTTTCAACATGGCCTTTAAGTAGGCTGCCTACAACTCCACTTGTGAGAGGTGGCGAATGTGTAAACTAGCATTCAGAAACACCGTCTTAAAAGGGTTAAGGCTAAGACCTGAATGATGTTGTTAGTCACCAATGGTAATTGATGTGCTTCTAAATACTGCTTACATTCATGGTTCTTTGCCAGTAAACTGACAAACAGTCAGTCAAACAGTTTATATACTCTTGTTTGCGTTAAAGTTCATTTTCGGCTTCATTGAATACATTATCCACAAGTATAGTCACATTTCATCAATTGTTGAGTATTTAGTGAAACCTGTTTTGTTGGACTTTTATATTAAAATAAAAAGGGGTAGCGATTGGGTGGTTGAGAACTGAGTCTGTTTTAATATCTTATTATATTATATCTTACTTGACTTTCCTTTCCTCTGATTGGCTGAGAAGTACTGTTCTATTTCCCACAGTTTCAACTATCGAGGATTCTAAAAATAATCGTCAAATATTCCTGGGCACTACACACTTTCTAAAAATAGCCGTGGAATATTCTAAGTCGTTTAATTCACTGGACAAACCTTTTCCGGAATACCTTTTCGTTATGTTCAAGTTCAAGAATGAGTTTGTTCACATAGACACAGTTGTAGGATAATACAAAGTTTCTAGTGGACATGTAGCTCGTGATATGGTAAACTTTTCCTATATTCCGTCAATTTGTCTTTGATAACGTCCTTGCTAATAAGCAATGTTCATCGGATTTGAATCCTGATGGGTAGCAGGGTTAATCTTCAGTTTGTTCGATATAGAATAATAATTATTGTACGGTCTGTCGTCTGCTATGCCAGAACAGTGGTCCTCGACGAAGAATAGTTCTTCCGCATCCGGTGAGTGGGCTATTCTTTATCCCGGACCTCTATTTTGGCATAGACAACTCCAAACCGTGCCATATTTATGATATATTGACCTCTTAAGCTGTCTGAACAAAGTTATTTTCTTTTTTAACCCTTTACCCTATCCTAATACACGTGGAAAAAATCCTTAATTAACTATTTATTTTCATTTTGTGCCTAAAGGACATAGTATATGATCACTCATTGGAACGTGTTAAATGAAAGCGTTTCAATAAGGGGGCGTAAGCTTTGTTTGTGAGACAAAAATGAAAACAAATAAAACTTGTGAACAGCGCAGGCCGGCTTTTGCCGTTATGTTAGGTTAACAGTCAACACAATGACTGGCATGATGAAATGACAAACGTCAGTAGTATGAATGTATAGATCGGGGCTATTTCGGAAGACGCCGTGAGTGACATCATAGTAACGTGATCCAGTTACGTCATGTGCAGTTGTCATGGTAGCCCGCGTGAGTCGCCATGTTGCGACGTCAGACCATAGTCAGTGCGTGTGAGCAGCGCGTGTTGTTAGGTTGGCACATGTTTCCATCCTGCATTTTGTTTAATCGAGGCCGCCATCTCGGTTTATATGGTGGCACGTCGTTGCTAAGTGATCCAAAGAAGTTTAGCAGGGCGGCGGTTGTATTCTGGGGGGTTGCTTGATTGAACTGGAGGAGATTTAATTACCCCAATGAACCCGACAACGACCACCAAATAACCAAAACCACACCAAATCCCCTAAACTGACTTTACTTTCTTCTGACGCCTCCAAAGTCGTCAATATAGGTTAGCACGTATTGTTACAGGACTATGTGGGGTTGCTTGATTAAGCTGCAGTATATCTAATTACTCAACCCGACAACTATTTATCAAGTTCAGAATCCTCTGCTTCTGACTATTCGGGCTGCTCTCATCCCAGCATTTTTGACTCTGTACTACCTATGTTAAGACTTCTATCTGCTTTGGTCCACCTATTGCGATTTTCCCAAGCGGGTCTGTGTGCTAGTACCCGGTCGTCAGAATCGCCCCGATTCATACATCGCCCACTACTACCGTCCTATTTCGGTATCAAAAGTAACTAACTGTGGAGTCTAAAAAATAGCTTTCACAATCGTCTATAAATCGAACATCCATATGGTTGAGTTGTATAAATAGCAATTGCTAATTACAGCTCGGGACGTGGGTTGCCAACACTATAATTTTATCAATACACGCAGCTTACGATTGTCTTTCTCTGAATAAGTAATTATTGGATTTTTATGATTATTATGTCATTTCTTTGATCCTTCCGTAAATTCATTATCAGCAATTCTTCTGCATGAATGCGTATTTCATGCAAGACTCTTAAAATAAAATCAAGACGTCAAATTTATTGAAGTGTTTTCCGAGATATGCACTAGAATGTATCGAGTTTGATAAAAAAAACAGGAATTAATTTACGATATGAAGTATGCGTATAGTGGATTACCGAAAAATTACGACGGAGTGTCGCCCAGACAATGGGTCTCAACTTGTGTAAACAGGATAACGTTGTTGAACACCGAACATGATGCAGGAAGACGAGAGTTATCGCTTTTCCTTCATTGATTTGACTTTTTGTCTGATGTATGTTATCCGAGCCTTGCCATTGAACAAAGACTGCAATTAAGAAAATTACGTTCAATCTATCGCGTAGCGCTTTCAGTCACCAATTATAATATTTGCAGGCACATGGCGACAGGTGTATTGTGTGTGCTGGGGAGGTGTCTCTCCCTCCCATAATAACCATCATAAATTTCAATAGTTGGAATGGTATAAACTCCGATAGTTGGAAATTTAAAGGAATCAATTTCCTTCATTTTTTCAACGTTGCAGTTACTGATCAAATTCTACGACTACAGACTGACAGCTATTCAACCAATACCAACTCCTTCCAACTGACTGGCAGTCAGTTGGAAGGAGAAGCTATTGGCTGAAAATCCGTCAGTCCATAGCCCTTGTGTAGCCTGATCAGTATAGGAAGAAACTCAGGGCCTACCTGGGGAAATGCTGTAGTTTTGAATATCGATGTACTAGGGGAAGGTTGGGCGATTCTGACGATCCATATTTGCATAGCTTTCAATATAAAATTTTCCAAAGAATATTATATACAAACTATAAACTTCATAAATGTAAATTATCAGAAACAGCTGTGTACATTCTGCAATGAAACACAAGAAACAATACTGCACTTGTATTTCGAAATGCTCTTTCTCAAATACAGTTTTCCTGAATTTATCAGAGAAATTGGAAGAAAGGCACAACATTATTTTCGCAGCTAGTCCAAAATAAATATGTCATTCTAGGTCGGGGAAATCAAAATGATTAAAGCACACCAATGAAGCAGCAGACCTGCTCTCCGAACTATAAAACTTTTATAATTGTATTTTCTAGAATTGTATTTTCCAGTTATGACTTTAAATGGGTTGAAATGAACCATTAGCATTTTCAAAGAAATGGCAATTTGCCAGTTGGCAAATTGCCATATCTTTCAAAATGCCAATAGTTTTTTTAGTCAGTTATATTAATATGTAGAAAATACAATTCAAGAAAAAAACAATTGTAAAAGTTTTTTAGTATTGGCCCCTGGGTACACTTCTATATAGATAGTTTATTTATTTCTGTCAAGTGCGAAATGTCTGCAAACGTTCGATAGATACCTTGATCAACTTAGATACTACAGCAGTCTTGAACTGATGTCTCTTCACTTTTACCCCAAGAAAAAGGCAGATTCCATTCAAGTAAGATAGAATTTATTGAATAATATTATTTTATCCAGAGAATGTCGATACCATTTATTATTTTCGAGTTCCTTCATGACATTTTCGATGCAGGGCATTTTTGTTGATGACAAAAATAAATTGAAAGTATATTTTGTGTACACTATTCCAGCAACTCAATGTCATTGTAAATAAATTTTTTTTTTTTTTTTTTTTTTAATTTGTATTGCTATGATTATCTTGTATTTGAAATAAAAAATATAAAAAACACAAACAAACTTGTTCAGCAGATAGTTGCATCTAAGTACTTAATTCTACGAACTGCACCTCAGAAGAAATCAGCGACACTTGTCCTTTTCAAATTTCCCGGATGCCATAGAATTAAGAAAGGACGCTGGTTTTGTTTACATCCCCGCCATACCAATGTAAACAAAACCTGAGTCCTTTCTTAATTCTATGGCATCCGGGAAATTTGAAAAGACAAGTGTCGCTGATTTCTTCTGAGGTGCTGTTTTTAGAATTAAGTACTTAGATGCAACTATCTGATGAATATTTAAATAATTGAGTATTCCGTGTATTCTGTACTGGCCTCGTATATACTTGGTTAACTAGCATTCCCTTTTTGGGGTCTGTCGGTGGCCGAGTGGTGTGCGTAGATCAGTATAGTTTCGCTAGGCGGTTCGTGCCGAAGGAAACTCTCTCGGCGTGGGTTCGAACCCCCACCATACCAATGTAAACAAAACTTGTTCAGAGTTTGCACAATATTGCCAAGGAATTTTTATAGAAACCTAAATTCGTCACGATCTTTTAGTTTACAACCCAAAAACCACAAATCGACAGAGCCGCCATAATGAAACGAACGTAGCAACTCAAAACCGCTTCTACAGTCAAACCAATTTATCCATATTAAAGAATATGTTTTTTTAATCGGTCACTTTATCACATTCATGTTAATGTAAAACTCGAGTATTGTGGATCAAGATTAAAGATTTCCCTGTTTCCAAGCACAGGTGTAATTAAATATTCAATAACACCCAAAGTTTATAAAAAAAGACAAATATAACACCAAACCTCTTTACACAGTAATCCTAGTTTAAATAATCCATTTAACCCTTTACTTCCTAGATTACATAATGGTATATTTTAAATTTGTTTAACCCCAGCTACACTGGACAGTAAAATTCTATTCAACGAATAATGTAAAAGCACCGTCAAAAGAAATGCATCCTACCATTCGAGTTCTCATTTCTTTTGACAGTGCTTTTACGTCATTGTTGGCTGCCTGTACAAACAGCCATCAATTATGTTGGAACACTGATAATTTACCTGCAGTAGCGAACATGAATGTATTACATTGTTTCTGAATGGTCAAATGTTTAAACTGTGGTGTCTTATAAGGCCGCTGAAAAAGAAATAACAAAAATTGTTTTGACTTCAGAATTCAGGGAACCATGATCTCTGTTCGACCGTTCGTGGTAAATTGAGACACTATATACCTATTGGATAATAGAGTTCTGCAACTAGTCGATAGATTTATGTCTGTGCCGCTGGAGGTTCCCGGTCACGTGACGTAACTTATTAATAATCATGATTCCACGAAGGAAACGTTAAAAAAAACGAACTCACTCTGCAAGTGGTGAAAATAGAATTTGTTGCGACAAGGTTTTTTTTTTTAAACTAATCGACAAAAGTTTTAATCCTTTCAATGAGTACTTTTCCAAAAATGAGCATATGATCTGCTTGCAGATAACAAATACTGGCTATCTGTGATAAAACACAATCACACTCTTCTTGGATACCCTTTTCTTTAGTGGATTCCGGTTCTTAGTTTTGCATCGAAAGAACACATGTTGTCGGGCTGACGGAGTAATTTCGGGCTCATTGGTGAATTCTGTTACTGGACACGATCTGTTTGATATGCTCTAGTTCACGGTGGCGTACATATGGCCTAGTCTTGAAGCGGCGAGAGTGGGAGCTTATGTGTGTGTGTGTGGGGGGGGGGGGGGGGGGGGGGCTAAACGAGGGAACATGTCGAACATCCGAAACTTTTGCCGTCCATTTTTGGACATCCCGGATAATTTTCCGGAATTGGACGCGTCGCCATATCCTCGGCTCCCTGCTCAAAATGAATGAAAGTATATAGATAACAAGTTGGGCCTTCGACCGCGCCAGGAAATGCTCGGAGACTTTTATTCCAATGTAATGGACAACTTGAGAAAGGGCGGTGACTCAGTGGTTATGTTACTGAACTTCAAACCGAAAGGTTCACGGTCTGATCCTGAGCAGCGGTAACTGCCTTCGGTTCTTGGGCAAGACACTTAATCCCGGTTGCCCACGTGGGACCCCGGTGGCGCTGTATACTAAGGTGTACTGGACTTAGTGCACTTGCATTTACCGAATGTTAACCCTGCCTGTGCGGAGTTACTACTTTAGTAAGGGAGAGTGGCAGTCGATAGCCGCGGCTCAGTGGTTTTCTCCGGGTACTCCGGCTTCCTCCACCCGTAAAACTGTGCGACACGAGGTGACCCTGGCTGTCAAAAGTGTCGTTAAACAACAATAAATAAATGAATGGGCAGATTGTGAGAATGTTCTAACCTAGCTTTAGGCCCTCTATATCCTCGGTCCACGGGGATACCACTGAGGCATTACCTCTCCCTCACCAGCACTGCATGTTGGTTGGTAATGTTTTAAGAGATACATATAATCGCCGACCCGAGGACATTGGAATAGTTCGACGAATATTAATTGTCATTCTGCACAACTCCCTTTATTAGTCGAAAAGTTCCGATTGAATACTGGCAGGAAATACCATCTGAGCGTGAACGATTTATCCTCATGGGTTTAATAATCAACCCTTTTCAGGACTAATAAGGATGTTCTACGATTGCATGTTCAGTTTGTTGGAGTCAGTTGATATTGTGAACCTGCAGCCCCATGGCTGTAGGATGACAGTATTAAATGATCTACCCCACAAAATAACTCAAAGACAGTCAATATGATATTTAATTCTGTCTTGGAACTGGTGAGAAAAACAATGGTAGTAGTGATGAAAGGGTTGGGGTTTTCTGCAAGGCCTGCCAATATTATTGGACGAAAAAAACACCGATATTGAAGAAGGTTAGTTACCTACCAAGTCACGTCAGTGCTGGGCACAGGTGGTATCAATCTGTACAACTTAAGATGGGAATTAGTCGATGTTGTTTTACACTGCTCGAACGATCACACGCTCAAGAATTACTCATATCGTTTTTTATATTTTTTTATTCAGCTCTTAGGTTCTTATTTACAAGCAACAGTAAGAATTACTCATATTAATTTCATCCAGTTCGTGAACACACATATTCGTGATCAAACGCTGAAGACTTCGAGTTATTGTCTGTAGACCGTCCACACCTACACGGACAGTCGCTCTTGATAAACCACAACTACCAGACTGAACTATATACCTATTAAATATCCTAGAATTTAATTGCTTGCTATTCAGTATCAAAATATGTTGGATTCTGGCATTTGTCTTCAAATGCGACAACATGTACACCACAGTTGTGGTTCATTAAGCTTTAAATTTCAACTTAAGTATTACACTGTCCTTCGTACTGACTTGGGTAATTCTGAAGAGTTCTGGTCGCAGTTTCGTGTGACGAATTGACTTCAATGTCACAAAAATTCAAGTTCGCCCAAAACTGGTGAAATTTTAGTGTGTTGTAGAGCTCGAAAAATAAAAATATACATTTTTTTTTCATTTAACGTCAAGTGGGTGTTTCTACGCTATTTGGCGTTTTTCCCTTACCCAATCCCTTCCAGTGAAAGCCCTACAACACAGACTGCAATGCATAGCACTAGAATAATACCACAAATCCAAAAGGAATAACTGAAGGGGTAATTTCCCCATTTATTTCCACATTGTTGGAAATTAGTTAATGCTATGACTTCTTACCCACCGAGGGTTGGAAAACGACAAAATATATAAATTTCATTGTACGGACTTGAAATCACGGCACAGTACTCGTGGTCTCAAAAAAGGCATTGTCAAAACGCTAACACCTCGCATTTACGAAGTCACATCGTAACGGCTTTCACATCAAACATCAATGGAAACCCTATCATGAAAATACAGTATCAACTTTTCCAATCACGGCCCTTGTTTTTATGTCAATAGTAATTAAAACAAGTTGTCCATTTGTATTGACGGGAAAATGTGCATATCATCAACATTAAGTGTTATTGTGATGAGTTGACGGTAATATGGTCTTAGGGTTGCGGCGCGGAGCTTATGTTCAACCGAGACGCGAAGCGTCGATGTTGAACATACGCTCCGAGCTGCAAACCTCAGACCATGTTACCGTCAACTCATCACAATAACGTATATGTTCCAATACGACACTACCCATATCCCAAAACCTACATTGTGAAACACGAGAGGCTTACTTACAAAACTTGTGATTGTTAAAAGTTGCCTTCTGCAAGGCAACTTTTAACGATCACGGGCTTAGTAAAAAACCTCTCGTGCACCCACTGCGGCACTAGATAAATAATCAACAAACCAGAAAAACTTATTCCATCTTAGATCAAATCGTAAATCGGTTCGTAATTTAAACAACACTTTATGCGGAACACCGTCTGCTGCACGTGTGAGAGTAATCCAGAAAAATGAAGCGGCTTGCCAGTCACTCCGTTGATGAAGCAATTACGAAACAGGCGACGTCATTTCAAATACTTCGCGTGGAGACGTTAGACGGTAATATTTGCTACAGGAGCCGTAAACATAAAAGAAACTACGCCAACTCTCATCCAATCAGTGGACGAGGATTTTACTGTTATTGGAACATATTCATTTTTATAGGCATAAGAGTATATTCTTTATTTATTTATATTTATTTATTTATTGATGTTTAAGGTCACTTATTTCTGCACAATGGTTAATCATGTCCACGAGAGACTTACGGGTGGAGGAAGCCGGAGTACGCGGAGAGATCCACCGAGCAACGGCGAGCAACTGTCAGCTTCCCAGCATACTAACTCCGCACAAGCAGGGTTAACATTGGTTAAAGACAAGTGCACCATCGACGTGCAGTACGCCTTAGTACACAACGCCACTTTGCCCCCACGTGGGCAATGGGGGTGAAAGTATATTCTTTAAAACGCGAACGGCGATTGCGAAGCGTCGAAAAATTGAAAACCTTTGAGAAACATTGGTGTTGTCGGGCATTGTTTATTTATTACAACAACTGCCTCCGTAAGATGGCAGCCGATGGAACACCTTTCTTTTTGTGACCAATAAGCATTTTAACAATGCAGTTGTATAGAGATCAGTAGTCCCGAATGATCGAAAACCACGAAATTTGCCAAAACTTGACGGCAACGACGTCATTAGACAACGTCGCATTTAATACCTCGCCTTCCACGTTGCTATGCATAGAAAATAACTGCAAATATATCAATTAATTTTCAGCTCAATATCTCTGAAAATATAGGAGTTCATAGTTTCATGTAACAGACAAACATCATTACACGCGATATATTCGTATTCATATATTAAGATAGATAATAAAAAAAGTTTTATGTTACGAACATCACGTCAAGTTTCCCCATTTTCTTCTCTTGAAAAAAGAGCGTTCGGAAAGAATAATTTAGCGACACGGTAAAATAATAATCACCGGTATACGTACACGAACCCAGAAATGAACACGAGAGGGAGCAACTGTACGCATTTGCAAATGAGCTTAGCGAAACCACAACGTATCACCCAAAAATACAAATCCATTTACGACAATTTTACGGATGAATATGTCACTAATTTTTACAGCATGTTTTTTCGATATCGGCACTGATTTTCCTGTTTAATAGAAAGAATTTCAACTTCATGTTTTGAAGATGACATTTGTGTGATTTCTTCCACATACTGTAGGAAGCGAGGGTGATCTGAACCGCAAACGCTCTATTTAATGCCTTAAACTATGAGACATGTCATAGATAAGAATGGTCTCGCTGTGACCTAATTCCTCTGCAATAAAGTGAGCATATAATGGCTTAAATCACTTTTTGAACACGAGACTGGTGTAAATGGTGGCAAAAATGGTGAACTGCTGTTTCCTCCATCTCGTCGATCGCATGTCCCCTTTCGAGTACTCTAGAGAATCGCAAGAGTGGAAACGGCTGTCAAGGTGATAGCTTAAAGTTGCAATTTTTTTTGTTTAAAAGTGTATATATTAAACAGACCAGCAATAATTCAAGCGCTGCTAATTAAGCATGGACTTTTATGTCCATTACCGCGTTTCTGTTTAACGCCATAATGGGATGTGTGGTAAGGGATTAAACTTAGTGGAAGTCGGTGCTCTCCTGTAGTCATTTACTGTGTAATTATGGCCCAGTTAATAGGTAATTGTTGTAATTCCAGTTTGAAAGCGTGTTAGACTGTGGGTCGAGGCGAGTAGTGGGACGTCCCATGCTATAGGTTAAAGTAGGTGCTACATCGGTACGAAGGTGAAGGCATGTTGTAGTGTAGGGGAGCCAAGAGCTCGTATTCAGAATAGGGGCAGTGGCTGGCCAAGTCCGTGGTCATATATGAGAATAGGATCAGAAACACGAAGTACGAGCTCGGGAAGCTATTTGCATTTAGGTAAGCGGCATTACCTATTGTAGAAGGCAAGCCATACGTAGACGGAGTAGGCTTTGTCGGTATGAACATTATTCTGAGATAAATGGAGGGGAGCGTTTAACCCATTAGTGGCGACTGCTTGAGTGAAAAGCGTCCAGTAAAGTGGCAATAAACTAATGGCCGTGCGGTGGCAGTGGCAGAGTGACATTCCGTCGCTTGTTAGAGGGAATGCGATATGGTAAGTGACAATACGTTAGTGGCCGTGCGACGACAGTGGTGGAGCGACATTCCGTCACTTGTTAGAGCAAAGGCGTCCGATAAAGTGGCAATACGTCAGTGGCCGGGCGACGGCCGTAAAAGAGTGAAGTGAAAAGACTACAAAAGATCAAGCACCAGTGACAAGGAAGGGAAACCAGTGACAACAGACAATGCGGGCCGGCAAATGATTCAAAAACTGTATAGGTGGGGTGTGATTGACGTTCTGTTTTTCTTAATCATTTGGATTTCATATAAGTCACAAATTACCATATTTATTTTTATATATATGTATGTATTAAAATTGTTATTTTCTGTGAACATCTATTGATTTATGCTTTTCGGGGAAAAGTCATTGACCCCTTCAGGATAAGAACCACCCCAATAAAAACGAAAACGGACGGGTGCGTTACGGTGAGACAAACGTTCACGCACGGAATCAGGCGACACTCCTCGAATTTGGCTGAATACGAGGCGTGAATCTATTTTTTTCAGCAACGACAAAGCCCGGTTTCCGACAAAGGCACATGTAAAAGAGTTCAACTTAAAACTGCTCTCGTTTGTGCAACTGCGTAATTTATTACAGCGGTGTAGGTGTATTACAGGCTTGGGGCCTTAGGCTCCCTAAAATTTTCGCTGCTCCCCATACATTGGCCCAATCAAACTTTCACACAACATATAGCCCCAAAATGGTCTCCAATATAAGGGGTACACAGGCTACAAATTCTCTCAGAGAATTAAAGTTTGAAGGGTCAACGACCGAAGACAAGGGGAAGCCCACGAAACCGCACACCACAGCCTTTCAAATATCGTCTTTTTGCTTTGCTCCCTCATCCCCCCACCCCCAAACAAATAGGGCAATCCCTACACGTTTGCTGTTTCAGAGAACTGGAAAGTGTATGAAAAAGTTACATTAGGAGATTGAATGGTTAAGTTCTGAAATACCAGAAACTGTCATAATTTTGGGGGTGTCTACATTCTGCTATTTAATAAGATTATAATTATCCTGACATTTCAAGGCAGCTCAGTAGTTTCAAATACTAAAAAAATATAAATGCCATTTGTTTTTTAATGCAGTCATCATCTCTGTCTCTCGGCGTATCCGGTGCGAAATGAGTAAAATATGTACTACTCCACGAGAACCACTCTGCTTTTTGTATCTTGCGGGGAATTTTGTCTCATTTGTTAAATTACGTCACCAGGAAGCCTAGATAAACTATTCTTGCAATTGATTATTATTATTTAAATGGGGCTTCTGGACATGTCTACTGTTTAGGGCAAATAAAACACTTTGTTTTGAGGCCGAGAAGAGAAGTTTTGAAGAGGAAGCGCTCAATACTAACTGAATTATTTTCTCCCATCAGATGCAGTACAACGATCACAAAAGTGGGTTCTTTTTCGATCAGATCGCGATCCTGTCCTCACAAAATTATTCCAGTGGCTTGAAATTTCAGATATGAAATTTGCAAAACCATGCCTGCCAGGAAAAAAAAAACGAAAAACTATTTTGTCTGACATTCAGAGTTCTCGCCTTTCTTTTTCGACAAGGCGAAATTCAACAGCGTTGTTGGGCGGGAAGCGGTCAGAGAATTTCGACCGGGTCGCCAGGCAGTCGTGATCCAATTGCAACTCTTTGACCGCGTTTGTGATCACAGCAATGTACCTCATAATACACAAACCAAGGTGACAGAGTAAAACAAAAGTTAAAAATAATCCAGAAATGTCACGTTTAATCCTTCAATTGGCGTAATGGGAATAATCTCTGACGGAATCTGTTCACAAATTCCGCTGAAATCTGCTTTGAAGGATTTTTTTTTAATTAAGATGACGTCCAAGATGGCAGTCAATCCAATTGAAGTTTACAATAAGCTATTTCGATTCTCTAATTAGCAACCGAATAACAGAATATCCGACCCAGTATATTTAATTCGTGTTTCGGGCCAGTAATCAATGTGATACCAAAGTGACCACCTGAATCTAAGTTGGCCGCCACAACGGCGATAGTCAAGGTTGAAGTGATTTCTGATCCCCTGAGTCTCCACTTCCAGTTTTTCGGTTCGAATTCAAGAGCCCCAAGACAACCTTTAGACGAACACTCGAGTTGTGAAATTATGCTGATCACTCGGTCGGTGTAAGCTTTTGTGGTTCTATTCCTGTCTTGTACGATGAAACCATTTCAATAACCTTTGCTTAGCTCAAGTTGGACAGAGAATGAATTCTCTCGAGTAAATTATGGAATAGTTTATTTTCCTCTCACTCGTCGTTCTCTGGCGTGACACTTACATCAGCTATCAGAGTTGAGATGTGCTTCAGTTAGGAAGACTCTTAACTACCTACGCAGAGTAGTTTTCCTTGTATGTTACGGATGTCGTGTCATATCGTGTCATCCAGGCGTGTATAAATAGGATATAAGAGGTTTTGGTAAATTTACACATCTTTTTACTATCGTTATGTGACTTGAGTGAGGCTGTCTTGAAACATGTTTAAGACGGCGCACAATTCATGTGATGCATTAGAAGCTCCTAGAGAGTCTGTTCCTCTTACTTAGCCCCGAAAGGAGGTGAACATGCCCATTATTGGGAGGTCCCCTTCACAGATTGAAAACTAGTATAGAGAGATGTTTGTAGTGCATCTGCGTCGTGTGTTCTTCTATTAAATGTCATGAAAAGAGCAAGAAACTGTGTAAAACATGTGCTCGGCCCAGTATAAATGTGACTGAAGTGATGGAGGTTTGCAGCAAATTCAAACGTGCCATGGTGGATAAAGGCAGTGAAACAGTTCGCTTAGACCTTTGACATTATGGATTGCCTCCGCCAAGCTAAACTAGTAATTCGTTTGTAAAATCTTGGTGCGACTATGCAAAATCGAATTAAAATCTATTTAAGCAGGTATCGCAAAACATTCAAACGTTCCATGGTGGATACATGCAGTGAAACAGTTCGCTGAGACCATTGACATTATGGGCTTCCTCCACCAAGCAAGAGAGACCGGTATGATTATGTGTCGCATAGGCTGCCTTCATCTAGCAAAGGGTTTACTTGGGAGGGGTGGGTAGAGGTTGGGATCATCTCATCTCCATTCACTTGTAAACTAATCCACATTCTCTCTATTTAAGCAGGTACCCACAGAACCTTTTCTTTTACCCCACTAACCTCTATGGAATCACTGTAACCACTGTGGAACTATAACAACTTATAATCGCTACGGGCTCTTTTCATCCTTCAATCCATCCCGGAGGTGGATTTTCATCCATGGGGAGGCAAGCGTTGGTCCTGCGTCCCAAGCACGCCCCTTTTGTGAACGTTCTCCCGGCCAAATAGGATAAATAGCAGGTCTGTTCCTGAACTAGGGAAGTTCAGGTAGTTGGAAACCCGCAAGGGGCCATTTCTTTTCATTTTTCTCACTGGGTCAATAATGGCTGTGCATTTTGCTGACTTGCCTTACCGATCATCACCACTACGACCACCTTCATCACCATGATCACCATTATCCACATCTCGATTTAGCTGCCGTCTCTCCTCAAACGCGAAACAAACATGACGGCCCCTAAAAGGAGGCAAGTGGCAGACTATACTTGCCTGAAGATCCCCACTCCATATGCTGCATCAGACATCTAAAAAACACCGCCAGTCGGGTCGAAAGGGGTGATACCACCCCACAGCGTCCCCGCGCGCCTCCGGCGCGCCGAAATCATTTTTCTGCCTGCCGAAAGGTTTGCAGCAATCAACTGGGGCTTTCCTCACTAATGACCGAAAAAGAATAAAGATCAGTTCATCAGAATTCTGAGTCAGCTGTCAATAGCTGATTGCTATGTACTTCATAACTGTGGTGGCGATGTGTGGATATCCATATTTGCTCGGCCATGCGAATTGGCATCCAGATCGGAGGACGTTGTTGTAGTAGTATATGATACTGATGTGCAGACACTCCTAAGCATATTTTCGCATCATCTGCAGGTTGCCCTCTGGAAACATCTTGGGGTTGTTGAACTCGATCTGAAAACCTGGGACTGGAGAATCAACGGACGGAATTCATTCCAGTCATGACGAACTTAGGTGCAGCGCTCGAAAACTAACCAAACTTAATCCGGTACAATGGCAAGTTGTCCTCCATTTTATGTCAGTTTAACCATTCTGTAATTCATTGTTCTTTTCTTCACCTTTTGCCGTCTGCCTGTCGCTTTGTTTCTTTGTTTGTTTGTTTGCTGCCAGGGCCATATCGTGTCGGACAGTTTTACGCGTTGGGGAAGGCAGAGGACAATTGAGCAGCGACAAGCAACTGTCAGACTATCCAACTTACGAATCCGTTTCAGAGTTACCAGTGGGTGAAGACAAGTGCTCCACCACCGTGCCTGCACCTTGTCTATCGGGATTAAGTGTTTTTCCCTAAGACACAACGCAAATGGCACAGTTCAGGATCGAGCCGTCGACTTTTTGGTCCAATGCTCTCCTTAATGACCTCCCAGACTCACGTTAGCAAAGAAGGTAGCGGCAGATTTCTTGAAAAAGCATCTACAATCCACATGAAAGTTGATGAAACAACACAAGTGATGACTAATTTCATTTTGTTTGAGTTCATCTTGTATTGTGTTTCATGATAGACAACTTAGGGAAAATTTAAGAAAAAATCCCTACTATTCTAATTCAGGTCGCCGTTTTTGCACCCATCCAGGATGCAGCTGGTAATCATCGTTATAATCACATGGATTTCTGAGGCCTTACGAACACGAATAATACGCAGGGTTCGGGAATCGTGCGCCCCAGAGGCAAATGAGGCGAAAATAGCTCAGTGCAATGTTATTGAATTGGTAGCTATACTGAACGCCATCTTGGATTAACTCTTTTGGAACGGAATAATCTGAGAAACAGAATTCTTAGCGCCTAATATTCATCAGGAATTTTACAGAAAGTAGGGGTTGATAGACTAAAGCGTTATTATTTTAAAATATGTTCTAATGATCTCATGGACAGTTTTTCAAATGATTTTCTGTATATATTTAAATGGCACCTTTATACTTTCAAGAGAAAATATCGTTGATCATGGATTGGACATAAATGTTGCATAAAACATAGGAATACGTATCTTTGTTTAACCCCTTACCAAACGAATCGGCCGCATCCGACGGGGAATTATGCAACTTCATCAGCTGAAAAAATATTATTTTTCAAAAAATTTCAACAAAACCATATCATGTGACTCCTCGTTAGAACGAGCTCGTTCCAACGAGGGGGTCACATGATATCGTTTTGTTGAAAATTTTTGAAAAAAAATGATATTTAAAATAATAAATTTTGATATCGTCTGCGTTCGGTAAAGCTTTAAAAGCACTTAGAAATGGACACACACAGTTGGCCAAAATGATTACTACAGTACCTTTCGCGGTCTGTCGACTTTAGTCGCCTGTCGCGCCAAAAGAGTTAAAAAAACAAATCACCAAGGTGGATATCCGTGGCTTCTGGATATGTTGTCCTATGATGATTTCTGTTTCAAACGAGATCAAAATCATCTTGTTACCAAATTGTTCCGGTTAGAAATCTTCAATGACCAGGCTAATATTTGCTCAGAATGGGGATGAAATACCACCCAATTTCAAACTCTTTCAAAAATTTCCCCAAAGGGATTTGGGATATATTATTAAGTGAACCTTCCTCTTTGAATCGGCATCAAATTTAACTTGTTACCTAATTGCTCCAGCTGATTCCATATTTTTCGTATCCATTGAATGAGCAGACTAAATTGTCAATGTAGCATGTAAATCTAAAACGGGGTGCGCGATGACTCAGTGGTTAGAGCTTTGAACTACAAACCGAAAGGTCCACGGTTCGAATCGGATCACCGGTAACAACGCTATGTCCCGAAGTTGCGCAGGGTACTTAATCCCGACTGCCCACGTGGGGGTAGGAGGTGTCACTATGTCCTAAGCCGTTACTACACGTTCATGGTGCAGTTGCCTTCAACCAATGCTATCCCAGCTCGATGTTGTCTGATGGTTGTTCGCCGCTGTTCGATGGTTATCATCGGGTACCCCTGCATTCCCACCAATAAAACTTCCAACCCAAGGTGGCATCGGCTGTCGAAAGCGTCGTTAAACCCCAATAAATACCTTAATATATATATATCTAAAATCCCTACATCCATCAATTAGTTTTCAGAAAATTTGAGTCAAATGGAGAGTACAATAAATTATGACTTAACTTGAAAACAAAACTGCCTTAGAATTTCGGTTTCTTCGCTGGTTACATTTAGTAGCATTTCAGATGGTGGTATATTGGGAAAGCCGCCATGAGGCTTACGTGAAAATATTTCCACCCAACCTCTTATATGATGATAGGGGCGCGGTGGCGTTGCGGTAACCGGTTCTCGTCAGATCATCGAAGTCAAGCAACGTCGAGCCAGGTTAGTCCTCGGATGGGTGACCGTCTGAGCGATGGGTTAAACCCGGAGGTCTATTTGTCGGAACTTTGCTTCTGCTTGTTATGCTTTGTAACAAATATGTAATTATTGCTTGAGTGGAATCTCCACTCCACGGGTGATTTGGTGATAATACACTCTCCACGTAGCGTATATTTATTGCGAATGCGAAATAAACGAAAAATCATTTTTGTACACTCTAAAATCAGTTGGGTTAAAAATTAACCCAAATCAACTGGGTTGAGTGAATATGAACCCAATAGGGTTCATATTCACTCAACCCGGTTGATTTCGGTTAATTTTAACCTATCTGATTTTAGTGTGTGTATAAATGTATTTTCACAATACAGAACATACGAGCAGGAAGTTTGGTAAATTTGTTATTACTAAATCGACACTACGTATCGATGTCATTGTGAATAATTACCCTGCACAGCAAACCCATGGCTGACAATTTTCGTCATTGGAAGAGATTTACGGGAAAGTTAGCGCCCCTGAATTTACTAACGCTATCAGTAAATTTAACACTATGGGTATGGGACTTTCATATCAAAATTGAAATTTCCAAATGTTTGTGAATTTGTATCATCGATGTGCGCATCATTTCACACACTCCGGGCATTTTCCTGTAAAGTAGATAAAAATACAGAAGTTGAATTTTTACATTTTTCTTCCAAATCCATTTGAATATTTGATTATTATTCTCTGTTGAAACCCATTTAAAAATACGAAAACGGCGTTTCCGCCATCTTTTGAATGTTCTGTGACGTTTAATCTATTCTTCACATCAACAGTGTTTGCATCGTGACATACAATTCATATACTGTCCGTTCCATCAATATAAAATTCTAGGAGGTGAGAGTTGCTATTTTTCTCCGAAGTATACAATTTGTGTTGGTAGGTGTGATACAGATAGATAGTCTTAATGACGGGTTATCTATGAACTAGTTGCTTCGCGATAAAAAGCTAAGCTTCCTTTCGTTACTTTTAATAAACGAAAACAACAGACAGCTCCGAGAGCTGTCCGTTATCCTCTTTTATTTGAAACAACAAAACGAAACCCGCTCGTCCGATAACTTCAAGGGAGATAACTTTATCGAAAGTTGATTTACATGACCAGATAAGTCAGGGATGAAGAAACATTTTAAGGTATCACGGAACTAAATATTTTCCCATAGGCGACCATTATAACGTTCAGGCGGAAAAAAATATGATCGCATCACTTGAATTTTGGTATTCAAATATCTCTGTCAAGTATAGCCATTCAGGCAACTTTTTCTGATCCGAAAACACGGGGTCATGCAACAAATAAGAGAGAAAAATTGACACAAAGGGAAGTACCGGCCACGTGCACATATTTTTCAGGGAATTTCCTACAAAAACACACAAATAGTAAATTGTATTTTTTAGGTCCAAAGGTCATCAAATCGCCCTCTTTTTTATCAGGGATATTCAACAATAATGCAAGATGTCAATAAAATGTTTCAAAAGTTTATTGAAACAATATATTTTCTCAAGGCTGTTTATTTTTAGATCATCATTTCCGAGTGCAACATTTTAAGGCAGTTAACTCTAATTTCAATATTTAGTTCCGCGATACCTTAAAGTAATCTCGCTTTTCTTTGCGTGATGCTGGCTGAAAAGACATCTCGGTCAGCTGGAAAAGCTAATGCAGTTCATTTATAAGTATGGTCGCATTAAATATTTGAACTAGAGTTGCACTAGGATATGCGGCAGTCTCCGTAACTTAGAAGGCTTGAGAAAGATGTTCTTATAAAAACCTTTTGAAGCATTGTACTGAAGTCTTGCATCATTGCTGAATATTCCTGAGAAACGAGTGCGGTGGTTTGATGAATTTTGGGGCCTCAAAAATACAATTGACTAATAGAGTGTTTTTGATTGGAATTCCCACGACCGGTAGTTTCCTTCCGGTCAATTTTTATCTCTTATTTGTTGCATGATCCTCAGTTTGGCGGACGTAAAAATAGTTGTCAGTAGGGATATACTTTACAAACATATTTGAATGCGAAAGTTAAAATGGTGTGATCATATTTTTCTTGACACGAACGTGATCGTTCGTCATACGAAAGGTATCATAGTACTAAATATTTCCCATAGGCGACCATTATAACATTAAGGCGATAAAAATATGATCGCATCATTTTAATTTTGGCATTCAAATATCTGTGACAAGTAGAGCCCTTAAGATACCTTCCTGGCCACAAAACAGGCGGTCATGCAACAAATGAGAGAGAAAAACTGATAGGAAGGGAAGTACCGGTCACGTACATATATTTTTCAGGGAACTACTCACAAAAACACACCAACAGTCAGTTGTATTTTTTAGGTCCAAAAAGTCACCAAATCACTCTCTTTATTCACCTGGAATATTCAACAATAATGCAAGATGTCAGTAGAGTGCTTCTAACATTTATTGAAACAATATATTTTTCCAAGGCTGCTTAGTTTTGTGGATTGCATTATTTCCGAGTGCAACTTTTCAAGGCGGGTAACTCTAATTCAAATATTTAGTACAGTCATACCTTTAGTACAGCAACGCCTCGAGATCCTTTAGCTCATGGCACCCACTGAAGATACAATGATTTACAAACGAGTAAAGTGGGTCATCGAAAATTCACTCAACATTGACATCCTTACTGGTCATATTCAAGAAAGCAGAACAGACACGACGATTTGAAGAAGATAATATACGGGATAATTAATCCCCTGCACTATGGTGGAACAACGGAATTGTCTCCAATAACACTGTTTTCTCTAGTTTTACCAGGCATTTAACAAATGATATCTTGTTTGACAGAGCTCACTGTGCTCTGTTAAACAAAGTATATTTGGTTAAGTATCAAACTGCATTATGGGAAATATTTGTTGTTGAAAACTTGGCATTTGACATCAGTGTGCAGACGGTTAATTTCTGGGACTCAGGAATCCCGAGCCCCAGCACGTAATGCAAATGACCATGTTCATTGTGTATTTGTAGGAATGATAGCAAGGTTCTGGGCGGGGGCGGTGTGTAGGGGTGACTTTTTGTCGATCCCGTTTACCGATTGTCTAATCATGGTATCGTCAGTTCAGTGGGCGTCATATTTCGCTGACAGGCAAATTTATGCCATCCGCGAGGAAGCGGTTAGGTATGTAATAGTCTGAGGTATTTTGTAAAATGTTATTTATGCCGAATTATTGGTTAATTAGTCAAAAAAGTCTCTGAGAAATATTAACCGATTTGCATTAATGTTATAATTAGTAAGCATAACAACCAATACCATTTTTCACCTGTTAACACATAATCTAATCTAGAGAGCTGCTACGTATACCTGAGTCAGTTCTATTGTTATGCTGATTTTGGCGGATCTGATATTACCTCTTTTTCTAACAAAAATGTCAGATTAGGTACACTCTGCTGCGGATTCAAAATACAACCAATGCATTACTTGCAAGAAATGCGTACTGTCGTCGTGTCGTACGCCTTAATACACAGCGTCTCCGTGCTCTCGTGGAGGCAATCAGGTTGACGTGTGCTACCCAAGGACATAATGCAGATGACCTATTTCATTATCAAACTGTCGACCCTTCAATCTCAAGTCCAGTGCTCCAACCAATGACCTCCGCGCTCTCTCGCTATTATTTATTATTCAGTTCACGTGAAATTCACTTATTTAATCATAAGATTTTTTTTACACATTACAAGCGAGGTGAATTCATCTATGATGCCTATACGAATATTTCCCAGAGAACACGTACTGCATTGAACATTCGGTTGTTTAACCCTATGGACGGCGGGAGAGCGCTTTAACGGTCCAGGAACACGAAACGTCATAGTTTCATTAACTAGGATGGCTGCTAATTGAACATGTGGAGTAGAACAATTAATATTTTCAACGTGCAGCCCGAAGGCTGCACGTTGAAAATATTAATTGCACTATCCCCAAATAATGGATATGGACTCTTCCAATTACTGCCATTTAAATGACATGGAAAATGCCACCAGGGTTCAAAGGGTTAAAAGTCGTGGCATAAATGCGCTCCCACTCAGACATTCTGATCCTCATAGAATGAATAACTGCAAAATTACATGTACGTTTATCTTTAGCTGAAATATGCAATATTTGGTTAAAGTATCTACGATAAACATCCATAATTCATTGTGTTTCCAGTTTATGGCAAAACACACAGAATTAAAGGGAATTCGCAATTAATACTATAACGATAAAATGAATAAAACGGTAACGAATTGATCAATGAATTGGGTTTCCGCAGTTCTTAAGAAGTGCTCTGTAGAATAAATAGTATTAAGTTGATTCCAATTATCCACACACAAGAGGAAATACCATCAACAAGATCGTCACGATTATCAATATGGGTTATGTTTATGCTCTCCTTTTATATTTTGAGCAATGAGTTGGACAGAGGCGAAGTAATAATATCAGGGCGTACAGTACAGTCGCCGTGGATTGGTCGTAATCCACGCGGGGGTATGCTTTTACCAGGTAATAAAAATCATCATCAGCAAAATTTTAATTAAATGAAGCACCGGGTTGTAACCGGTGCTTCATTAATTAAATTTTTGATGATTATTCCTGTAATTAGTGTTTGGAATCTAATATTCTTGCGCGTCCGTGGGAATTTTGCCTACACGTGGAAAGTGACCAGCAGGAGCCAATAATATAAAACTTTTACAATTGTATTTTCTAGAATTGTATTTTCTGCCTATTAAAAAGACTGACGAAAATGAATCATTAGCATTTTAAAAGACATGGCAATTTGCCAACTGGCAAATTGCGACATCTTTGAAAATGCTAATGGTTCATTTCAACCCATTTGACGTCATATCTAGAAAATACAATTCTAGAAAATACAATTGCAAAAGTTTTATAGTATTGGCCCCAGTCCAGGGCGGTTGTACTGTAAAAAGCATTTCGAACTTGGAGGGGCAAGGTCATACAAGGGCATCCACACACCGATACATATCGGTGGTGACCCATCTGCCTTAGCCGGATAGTATCAACACAATCCAAAATGCTAAGCTTGGGATTCACGCACCCATGTATCAAACACAATGCACGTTTTTGTCTCCAACTTTCACATTGGTTTGGCTCAATGGGAAAATTTGTTAAATATTGAGACACAAGAGTGCATTTTACTCGACATTAAAAGTAACACAAGGGAATCTTCAATCATATATGAAGAGTAAAGAGTCCATGCACCCCTTCCCTGCTAATTCCCAATAAGAGAACAATGACGGATTGGTATAGATAATGTGGACCTAACCTCTCTCTCTCTCTCTCTCTCTCTCTCTCTCTCTCTCTCTCTCTCTCTCTCTCGTCTGTCCCTGAAGGTGGACATCTACACTGAATTCGAATCGAATCTAATCGAAAATAAATCACGAAGAACTGCATGAACTCGATTTTATCGCAACCTTATCGTACAAGATATCTAATGTCAAATGTTGGGTTAGTCTTTAACCCTTTACCCAACGCAGACGATATCAAAATTGATTATTTTAAATATGTTTTTTTTTAATTTTTCAGAAAATTTCAACAAAACCATATCATGTGACCCCTCGTTGGAACGAGCTCGTCGAGCTCGTTCCAACGAGGGGTCACATGATATGGTTTTGTTGACATTTTTTGAAAAATATTATTTTTTTCAACTGCTGAATTTGCATATTACGCGGGCGGATGCGGGCGATTCGTTGGGTAAAGGGTTAAAACTAAAGTAGGGGAAAAAAGACATTCCAGCCGCATGACGTTCTCGTATTCGCGCATAAAACATCATCAATGTCGTATTTCTAGAACCATATACACTATGGCGTCGTGTCGCGAAAATTTATCTGAACAACGTGAAATGATCTTGTTCAAATTTCCTTTACTGTGCGAAGCTTCTTTAAAAATGAATGAAAGTAGATAAACGAATAAATGAGAACGAAGATGAGGCAGCTCGACACGATTTTCGTGAAATCACCTGTCATGTTATCAAATTTTATCGAATTACCATATCCTTGCGGCTTGCGTGTGCCGCAGGGTGCACGAGTACCTGGATGCAGAGGTTATAAATTACATCATTACCACAAAACAGTATAACGTGGAGCGCGAGATCCCGGGCTTCGAGAGAGGGCTGGCCTCTTGGTCACTGAGGTGTAAACATCGCAGAAACGGAGCTTATATTTGAGATCCAAAAGACTCTGTGTCAAGGTGATAGCTAAAAGTTGCGATTTGTTTTATAAAAGTGTAAATATTTTTCGATAATATTTCTGCCTGGGTTAAATGTAAAGCACGAAGATAGGTATGTGACGGACCATGAAAACAGATTTGTCAAACTCTGCTAGTTAGGCATGAAATTTAATGTCCATTATGGCGCACATGTTGAACACCTTATGGGCTATTCCGATAACAGATCAATAGTAAGAGAGACAGTATTCTCGTCTGTATCGTTATCTGGGTAATTAAGACCAGGTAATTGTAATTGTTGGAACCAGTGCATCACATATGTTCTGGTCACACACCCATATTACGCATCTATCCTGTCTCCGAAATGTCAAAAGATACCAAAATGCGAGTCTTTCAAAGGAACTTTAAAGCGAGTGCTAAATTAAGACAGATCTAAGGGACCAAGTTCAACAGAAGCGATTAACTGAGAATAAATGTTCTGGCTATCTAAATAGAAATCGGGTGATTTCTCGGAAAATTCATTCCAGCCAATTCCAGTCGGAAGGTGTGTAAGGCTGTGGGTCGTTGAGAGGCAGCTGGCCTGAGGGCACTCAGAGAATGTCTGAATTTAGCCTTGGCTGTCGAGGGTCATAGGCACCGAGATTGAAAGCCCGTGTGTTGTCGTAACCCAGTGAGGGTTGTAAGGAACCGATAGTAGTTTGTTAACGGTTGCGAACCGTAGTGGCATAGTAGCCAAATAAGTAAAAGCTGTAACGTTGAGGTCTAGGGACCGTATTAAGAGCTTGAGTAAGCGCTGGAGTAGCTCGCGTGATAAGATAGTTTTAGGCGGTGCGAGAATTGGTGATGTTGAGAACACTTTGCAGAATATTTTTATGTACGCTTTGTTAAGTATATATCTGAAGGCGAAGAATAACTTAACCCCGTGAGAGCCAGGCAAGGTGCAAAGTGAACGTGAACTGTGGTAGACGCCGATTGAATTCTGATTGAACTGCGAGAACGCTGATAGAGTCACACAAGCAGAACATTATATGTGTTAAGCCCGACTGACGGTGCAGTTATTCTTGCGATGAGGAAGCAACGAGAAGTGAATAGACGCTTTGCATTTATCACAAACCATGAGAAGATGAAGATGAAGTGAGGTTGATCCAGCGGACACAGCTAGCTGTGGGAGACGTCGAGGGCCCTAAAGAATAAACTTTTATCCGCGTAATTAGTGTATTCATATGGATAATTTTGTGAGTAATTTGTTTCATATTATATTTCTTCGTACATGTAAATAAATAATCTTTTCAGTGAATTATCGTTGATCACCCTTTGGCGTTGTAAGCGACAGGCACCTTCAGGAATCCAAAGAGTGCCAAGCGGATAGGGCATTGATAAGGAGTCAAGGTTTATGTTCGAACTGGGGTTCAGACGACAGTCAATGTCTGTCGGCTGAGCACTGATAAGATCATAAATTTTCCTCCATCACTTAACCCCCGTAATCCTGTGACACTCTGCTATGGGTGAAGACTGTCCAATATACCACTAGGCTATCCAAGTGCGCAAGGGCAAAATTCGCCTAGCAGAGCAGTTGATTTTAATAGAATACCCGACCTACCATACCTGGAGAGGTATAGTACCTTTCGTGGATGTCCCTCTGTAACATTGGAACTTGTTATGCAGACATGTATACCGATTTAACCGAAATCGCAACATGTAAGTATTCTTCCATTTCTGCGGTGCGATTCCGATGAGTTGCTTGATACGGAAATGTGTGTGCATCATACGTTTTAACCTTTTACCCAATGCAACGACCAAAACCGGCCAGCGCTATTCTCAAAAATCGACAATTAATTTTCATTATATTTTTTCCTTTTTTGTCTCAAAAAAATAGGTTATGACCCCTCGTTTGAACGAGCTCGTTGAGCTCGTTCCAACGAGGGGTCATAACCTATGTTTTTGAGACAAAAAATGAAAAGAATTAGTTATTCAAGAATTTGTTTGCAAAGTGTCGTCTGCTTTTCATGGTAAGTAAGGGTTAAAATAATAAAACTTGAAAGACGACTTTTATGCATAGAGCAGGCTGTTTTTGTCACCCTGTTAGATCCTGGAGAATAACGAGTTTTCGCTCGAGTAGAATCGTGAATTGGATCCAGGCAAATTTTTTGAAACCGAATTCGATTCCACTTCCAAATTTTACGGCACCACGGCCGCTGTACTAGAACTGTCTATTTCCATGCGAACCCAGCGCCAATATGCGATCAGGGCTACAGGTTCTTCCTGCCGTCGATTGTAACTACAAGTAGAAAGACCTATCATTTATTTCTGAAAGGTTGAGCTCTTCATTTTTAGTCGAGTTGTGACGAAGTCAAACTCGACTTATAGTTTGGTGAATGGCGGGCGGGCGGGCGGGCGGGCGGGCGGGCTTTCGGGCGTAAACAATTGGTTTCCGGATGATAACTTGATAGTGGTTCAACTCACATTCATTAAACTTCATACGTAGGTTGGTCTTGGTGGGAGGAAGAACTCTATTGATTTTGGACATGCTACGTCGAAGGTCAAGGTCACAGTGACCTTGAACATAGTAAATCTTAAACAATTGGTTTCCGGATGATAACTTGATAATGGTTCAACTCACATTCATGAAACTTCATAGGTAGATTGGCCTTGGTGAGGGGAAGAACCCTATTGATTTTGGACTCGCTACGTCAAAGGTCAAGGTCACAGTGACCTTTAACATAGTATATCGCAACAATTGGTTTCCGGATGATAACTTGATAGTGGTTCAACCTAGAGTCATGAAACTTCATAGGTGTGTTGGCCTTGGTGCGAGGAAGAACCCTATTGATCTTGGACTCACCAGGTCAAAGGTCAAGGTCACAGTGACCTTGAACATAGTATATCGCAACAATTGGTTTCCGGATGATAACTTGATAGTGGTTCAACCTAGAGTCATGAAACTTTATAGGTGTGTTGGCCTTGGTGCGAGGAAGAACCCTATTGATGTTGGACTCACCAGGTCAAAGGTCAAGGTCACAGTGACCTTGAACATAGTATATCGCAACAATTGGTTTCCGGATGATAACTTGATAGTGGTTCAACCTAGAGTCATGAAACTTCATAGGTATGTTGGCCTTGGTGCGAGGAAGAACCCTATTGATCTTGGACTCACCAGGTCAAAGGTCAAGGTCACAGTGACCTTGAACATAGTATATCGCAACAATTGGTTTCCGGATGATAACTTGATAGTGGTTCAACCTAGAGCCATGAAACTTTACAGGTGTGTTGGCCTTGGTGCGAGGAAGAACCCTATTGATGTTGGACTCACCAGGTCAAAGGTCAAGGTCACAGTGACCTTGAACATAGTATATCGCAACAATTGGTTTCCGGATAAGAACTTGATAGTGGTTCAACCTAGAGTCATGAAACTTCATAGGTGTGTTGGCCTTGGTGCGAGGAAGAACCCTATTGACCTTGGACTCGCCAGGTCAAAGGTCAAGGTCACAACTCGACATTGGATCTGTGATCCTGAGCGGCATTTTTTGGCAATTTGATTGCATTTCGTGTCGGAAATGTGAGGATTAGCACGTTGGGGAGTCTGATGGTTTCACGCCGCTGTTGGGTGATTTCGCCCGGTACTCCGGCTTCCTCCTCTCGTAATACCGTCCAAGAGATGACCCTGGCTGTCGAATGTGTCGTTAAAACCCCATTAAAAAAGTACAATCCTGGACCAGAAACACGGCCTTTCGAAAAGGGTGTGTGCCGCAGCTGGATGATATAACAAGTTGTATCAATGTAAATGAGAAGGTCGATTTATTGATTTCAATCATTATTCGTCGTAAGTTCTAACTACATAAATACTTACTCTTTAAATGTGATCGTACACTCAAATACACAACAGCAGGTCCTAGTATCGAGAGAACGGCTTTGTAGTTGGACAATACCATTGCACACAAATGAAGAGCGTCAAATAATAGCTTTTGCAGATATATCGACTTCGAGAGTGTGTGATCATGCTGACATTGATACACGCCAAACTCGTTGATACTTGGAATAGTTTGTAACATGACATTTTATTTTTAAATGAATGGTTTTCAGAGTGTACACACGTTTCAGCAAGTAACCACCAGACAATGAGTAGATCGATACCATGAATAACGATATCTGTAAGTGTGTAAAAAACTGCTAGAACAAAAACATTTTGAAATAATCGGAATAGCATATCGATACGCCACTTCGATTTGAATCAATATGCTCGACTGAAATATTGCAAAGACGAGCAAGACGTGTCCAGTATTGTTACGTTATGTGGGACATAATGCACGTGTTACGCTGCCCATATGGTATGGGTATTTTGATCGCTGCAATTCGCTGCTTGTAACCTCACAACCTGCGTTTGCACAGCAAGATGTTGGTGAATCCATAAAATTAGGTTTCTTATTGTGCAGAAATATGTGACCTTAATCCTTTACCCAACGAATCGCCCGCATCCGCCCACGTAATATGCAAATTCAGCAGCTGACAAAATATTATTTTTCGAAAAATTTCAACAAAACCATATCATGTGAGCCCTCTTTGGAACGAGCTCGTTCCAAAGAAGGGTCACATGATATGGTTTAATTGAAATTTTTTGAAAAAAATTAAAAAATGATATTAAAATAATAAATTTTGGAATCGTCTGCGTTGGGTAAACGGTTAAACACCAATAAATAATGGATTCTGATAGTTGAGTTAACAACGATGACGATATGAGACCCGCCGTATTTGCCAAATACTCGGAAAAAAGGTGTTCGTCAAATGTGCGGGCGAACTTGGGATCGACACCCAAAACATATTGACCCATAATGTCGATGTCTGTACGACGTCTAGCGTTCGCTCAGACCAGGCGTCGGTCTTGGGTGTTACGTAGCGTAGTCGCGTGGACACGAGAAAGCGGAAAACAGTTGCCTTCAACTGGCTTTTGTTCTGGACACTATCTTGAGCTATAGCAATGAAATAACTTGAGTTCCATGCGTCACTATAAAGTGCTCTCAATTTGACTCATTTGGTCACATGTTGTTAGCAATTACACTTCTCTAGTGGATAGGTACAGAGCTAATCTGGTTCTTCCATCTCCCACAAACAGTACCTACTATATTTGTGTAATATCTGTATTTGCAACAGTTTTATGTACGCTGTGAATAAAAGAAAGGTCAAAGTCGGGAGTAGGTTCAACCCATGTGAACCTACTCCCGACTTTGACAAGACAAGCTTTGTTGTTGCCGAAAATTTGCTTCTATCACAATCACGAGCCAATACTGCAGGTAAGAGTTACATCACATTGTCATACGTATATTCCTGACCAAATCTTTGACGAGAAATCTCCACCTAGCCACTAGACTCACAGGGTGATAAAATATACTGGAAATGTCACCAGGCCCTTAAAGTTAAAGGAAAATAAGTCATTGCTTTAACTTCTCATCTAACAAGAACACCAGACGGCGCTTTAAAATAAAAGTTCGTGAATAATTAAAAACTTTCACGTTTTGCTTAAAAACATAGCTTAAGGCCCATCATTGGAACGAGCTCAACGAGCTCGTTCCAATGAAGGATCATAAGATATGTTTAGTCCAAACTTATCAAAAATAGTGATATTTGAATTGATTTTTTTAATACCGCTGGTAGTTATGGACGTTAAGTTAGGTTAATTGTTATTTCTTTTAAAAGACCTACGATTCATCTCAATACCTTTACAGTCAAAAACGATATTGCCATTTTGGAAAGCACAGTTGAGAAAGGTTTATGTTATCGAGAGGAAGTAAGTGATGGAAGTGTTCACCACATCATTTCGTATCCTGGTTAATACTTTCCACAATTCTGTCCCGATTATTAGTAGTCTGCCACGTGGTGTTCATACGCTCGTATGGTCTCATGAACCATATGCACATCGTTCTAAACGACACCAGTAGGATCCTTCTAGCTTCGATTCGATTCGTTTCGATGACGTATCGTGAAGATTCGATTCTATCTACGGAGATTCCAAATTTTCGATTCTGGGATTCGTAAATACCCTACTTTACAAACAAGGTGACATGCACCATACGATGGCATATCGTCTCTACGTCGCATATTGATGGATGGACTTAGTTGGACAGATGCCAAAATGCTACGCGCGACATAAGAAATTAGTGAAATAATATGCTCCCCAAAATGCGATTTTGTTGCACCCGAGTTATTTTATTTTTTGTAGTTTTGTGGAAGAACTGACCACCAAAATCCTGACTTAGATATGAGGTGAAATTTCTTATTACAAAGTGAGAAAGGTGGCCTGGTTTAAAGAATTTCGCAAATTGTATTACTCGAAAGACGAGATGCGATTTCCTTGTGCCCAGCATCGAATGTTTTGTATGGTTTATTCACGTTTGTTCAACTTTCTGAATTTCACACCTCTTGTTTGCCCTTACCGCTTCGCCCACTTTGTTCATGGAAACTACGATTTCGTGCTCGAAATATTTTTAATATTCACTTCTCCTCTTTTTTATTTTACTTTTCACTTCTTATTTCCGGTAATAGGATCTATCGTGGTTTACTTTCAAAATTCGAACCTTTCAGAGTATTTTGTATGCAACTTTTACTTCAATCAATCGAATAGCTGAATGGTTTGAGCTGTATAAATAACTATTATATTCCTTATATTATTATTAACCATCTGCTCGCTGATGTCAAAAGAGCTAAGTTTTCAGCAGCAAATATTTCCCACAACGCAGTTTGATAGTTAACCAAATATGTCGTGTTTGACAGAGTTCAGTGAGCAAGATGTAATTAGTTACATGCACAGTTAACCAAGAGAAAAACACAGTAATTTCGAGAACAGTCTGTTGCACAACCGGGGCGCTAGGGGTTAAGAACCTTCTGCAAGTTCTGCACACCTTTCATGTCAATTGAGAGAGGATTTGTATGTCTTGGCTACGTTTTCAGCTTTACAAACCTACTAGGACATACGTGGAAGTGTTGTGCGAACCACTCACTCAAACAGAAAAACGACTTAAATCCTGCGATCACAAAAGTGACCGGAGACTTTCTACCAGAAAACTACTAAAGTTGCCATTCGAGCCAGTGTTCCTTTTGTTACTTTTAGAAAATGAAAAGACCAAACAGCTCTGGGAGCGATCTGTCATTTTCGTTTATAAAAAGTTATAAAAGGAAACTTGGCTCTTTATGGTAAGCTAATCAGAAACGAGTGTGTTTTTTAAAAGTAATTTGCAAGTTTTTATTCTTCCCTCTAAACAAATGAGCAAATGTCATCTTCAGGTCTTTTTATATTGATGGACTGGACGCTGTCTGTATTTTTGGCGACGATGCTCACACTGTTGATGTAATGAACAGCACAAAAGCTACAGAACATCAAATGACGGTGAAGACGTGGTTTTCTTATTTTTAACCCTTTACCCAACGTAACGGCCAAAACCGGCCAGCGCTATTCTCAAAAATCGCCAATTAATTTTCAAAATATTTTCATTTTTTGTCTCAAAAACATAGGTTATGACCCCTCGTTGGAACGAGCTCGTCGAGCTCGTTCCAACGAGGGGTCATAACCTATGTTTTTGAGACAAAAAATGAAAAAAATTAGTTATTCAAGAATTTTTTTGGCAAGTGTCGTCTGCTTTTCATGTTAGGTAAAGGGTTAAATGCGCTTCAACTGAGAATAATAGTCAAACGTTCAAACTGATTGGGGAGAAAATGTTTATACAATTCTACAGGAAAATGCCTGAAGTTTGTGAAATGATGCGCACATCAATGCACCAAATTCGCTAACTTTTCGAAATTTCAATTTTTCTATGAAATTCCCATACCCTTAGTAGTAAATGTACTGACAGTTTTACTGACAGTAAATCCTCCTCCAGTGACGAAAACTGTCATCCATACATGACAAGGAGGCAATACTATAACACTTTGTTTTACACTTGGATTTTCTAGAACTGTATTTTTTACCTATTAATATAACTGACTAAAACGAATCATGAAAATGCTAATTAAAATCATAACAAGAAAATCCAATTCTAGAAAATACAATTGTAAAAGTTTATAGTTTTATTCTTCCTATAAAAAGTAGTGTAGCCCGTTGTGCTTCTTCATGAAGGATGTCAACTATTTTGTATTTAACTCTAACCCAGCTCTGTATTTTAAAGATATTTTTCATCAAATTTAGTCATGGCCGGCCGCTTCACATAATTTAATTGAATGTGCCCATTTTATACTTGGTGGAAGGAGAAATCCTGTCCTGGGCAGGTATATCAGCCATCGACAAGCAAGGAGTTAAAGTATTAAAGTAACAAGGTGAATAAACATTACGGCAGAAATCTCACGAAGCCTTAGTGGTATTCTCGTTTCAATAATTTCCAGTGTCTATCGTGCAGTTTGGGTTCCCACACATCACTTTTTAACGAGCTTATTGCCGCAATTTGTTTTTATCACAATACTCAAACTGGAAGATTGCACTGAGTTATTACTCACGGATTTTCATTAAAATCACTTGAATATGCATTATGCATGATAGTTCGCTTCAGATTCATCCTTTGAGACATATTGTCTGCAAATCTGAGTTCTATCACAATGTAAGTCATGAAAAAATGCATGTTTGATCTGAAGTGTTTTCTTTAAGATTTCTTTTCTGTTCAAATCATCCAACGTGTGGTAATATAATATCTAATACAATGCAATTTCCATATTGTAGGGCCAATTTTGGTTGCAGTATAAATCATTTCGTTTGTTTCTGCCATCAAACATGCATTATTGAACACAAACCAGCATGCCCTCCACTTCAAAATTCAACTAAACTATCAAAATATCACGAATTAAACGAACGAAGCAGCACATTGATCAAATGTCATAGATTTTCTAAATCTGCACATCTCTGTTTTACGATAGATTAAATTGGTACACTGCATGAGCTTATGACACTGCATGTTTCCAGTTGGATCATTCTGCTCAAGACCCTCGAACGGCAAATGCAATACATTCTGACGCTACATGACGTGTTTCTGCAACACACACTGAATTCAAACCTGTTGAGGTTTCCAACGTCCTTCATGCTACGGCACAGGGCAACAGAGTTCACCAGATTCTCCGAGATAATACAAACATTTATCTACCATCTGCCAACAAAACAAATCGCAAACGTCAACATCAGTAGCGATAAACATTCAGCGATAAATGGTCTTGTATTGTTGCTGCAGTATTAATAAAAGTCTCATAACGTCATAAGAAACACGCGCACCCGGCGGACTATTTCAGTGTTACTGGTAAACACAATGCCATTCCTTTCAAAAACCCGGTAACGCTGCTCAAGTTGTCCTGTACATACAGTCCCTGTTAGTACATAAACAATTCACCATGCGACCTTCGCCCCGTCCAAACCCCATACAAAAAATTGAATCGCAGTACGTGAAAGTGACGGTGAGAGAACTTTGAAATATAATGTCCCTTTCAAGGTGATTTACATGCTTCTACAAATTATGAATAAAGTGATGTATTTTAAGAGATCCTTGCGCATTGCAAAAATACAATCCCTCGTTTTGATCGCAAACCAAGATCCAGCGCCCCATCCACGCCTGGGTGACGTTATGAACTGCATTGTATTTGGTTTGAAACATCATTACCCGATGGAAAAGCATACTTGGACTGAGTTTGATTATTGTTTTTTTTACCTCACACAATTTCATTCAAGTTGAAGGAATTTACTCACGTGCCGCTGGAGAAGAATTGAATAAGGGGTCCCATTGTTTTGATCAGTTAAGTGTGGCTTTTTTGTTTATCAATGACTATTTTCGAGAAGTCGTGGTTGTGGATTTTGTTGACTGAATGACAGATAAAAGAGTTATGTGCTCACTGTTCTTTTATCCGATCTTTTTTCGCGATTTGAATCGTTCTGGGGAGGTAAAGCTACTCGTCGAACAAGCCATATGTCGTGATAATGAATCCTCACAAAGGCAATATGCACATAACACATATATATTTTCTTATTGGGAAAAATTATATGCTGTGCAATCTTCAATTTCTTAACTCTTTACCCAACGAATTGCCCGCATCCGCCCACGTAATATGCAGATTCAGCAGCTGAAAAAATATTATTTTTCGAACACTTGCAACAAAACCATATCATATGACCCCTTTTTGGAACGAGCTCATCGAGCTCGTTCCAATGAGGGGTCATATAATATGGTTTTGTTGAAATTTTTCGAAAACAATTAAAATACGATATTTAAATTAATAAATTCTGGTATCGTCTGCTTTGGGTAAAGGGTTAATTGACGGCCCACATGGCGATTTTATGGTCCTACGAATCACTCATTTTCGATTCGAATCAGGTCTATTATTCGAAATCGGACTTCGAATCGAATCAGAGATGTCCAAAAGATTACCGATTGTTTAAAGGGGGTGGGTGAGTGTTCTAAACCCGATTTATTGCGACAGTGATGGTGACAATCCCAACAGATAAAATATTCCAACTACATTATCAAGGCATGCCGTGATGATGTAGTTGGAATACTACTCAGTAACGAGTTTAATTCAAATACGTGAACAGAGGCGAGAATTTCCGTTACTATGCACTGCACAGGGCTATCTGCTCGCACCACCTCATCGCCAACATTGTTTGGAAACATTAGATTTGCTTTCAACTGTGGTAGCGAATAGCGAGACTGGAAGTAGCATGATGGGTCCAGATGCTATTTATGTTACACTCAGTCTTTATTTTCAGTATTATTTTTGTACAATTTCCATCTCAAATATGCATTTTGCGAGACGAGGTTAATGACTGATACCATGATATATTCCTGCGAAAAGATTCGAAAGGAAGGGATTGTGGACGCAGATTTCGAATCGAACCGAATAGCAACATAATATTTCACATCCGATCGACTCGCGAAGCCTCACAGGGCGCTAGCATAACATTTAATCCAGCATAAATTGGTTCTGAATCGTGCAATATATAGGATATTAGGAAACATCAATAAATATTTTAAAGTGTGTATTTATTTTTAAAAGGATACCGAAATTGTGAGAGCCAAAAACGAAGATGAGGACAAGTAAAAGCTTTCCTATTTGATTTAGTATGAAACCTGTTGGTAGTCGAAATTATTTTTGAGAAGTTAATGATATCAATTTGGTATGTTTAGTGGAGGTTTTATTTACATAGTTTTAAACATGTATAATGTACTTATTGGTTGGTGTTTAGGTAATTTTCCGCACCTGGGGCTATTTCACGATGGCATAAAGTCATGTTTAGCAAATCGCTGCCTGTAGTTAGAGAAATCGGACCCCATGTGGTGGCTACCAGATCCTATTATATAAGTATGACACATCTTATTTACCCAAGAGAACAAACACTGCTCCATTTTACGAGGTTGCTAGAGGTCGGGTAGACCTCTTCTGTACACAGATTTGATTTTTCTGTGTAAAAACGACAAAACATAGATATAGAGGATATCTACGCCGTTTTAGTGAATATCGGGAATTATCTCATGCACCTGAAAGTTCTTGTTTTTCACGAGCGCTTGCGCGAGTGAAAAATAATACTTGCAGGTCTACACGAATGAGATAATTCTCGATATCCGCTAAAACAGCGTAGATTTTCTTTTTATTATATGCTACGTGACATTTTACTGCGCAGTATTCAGCCCAATTGGACTGCAAACAGTTTCACGACAATAAGGAAAAGCTGCTGATCGTTCCCTCAAGGCGACGTTCAAGGCGACGTCATGCGCTGAAGCGTAACGTCATTTACGAAACTACTGAAAAAAATCATCGTGTGAACTGAAAATATTATTTTTCACTCGCGCAAGCGCTCGTGAAAAATAAAACTTCCAGGTCCACACTCATGAGATAATTCCAGATACTGACTAAAATAGAGTAGATTTTCTTGTTTATTATATGCTACGAGGCATTTTATTGCACAATATTCAGCCCAATTCGACGAGAAATGCGTACGTTTCAAAACAATAAAAAAGATCAGCTGATCGTTCCTTCAAGGCGACGTAATGCGGTGTAGCGTGACGTCATTTAGGAAGCTACTGAAGAATAGTTCTCAATATCAATCGAGTCGATAGATATCGAGAAATATCTTTTGGATAATTTGCGATAATTCACAGGCTAGCATATAATAAAAACAGATATTTTAACATTCACTATTCAAGAAATCTACCCGTAATTAATATATAGCTACTCGTTAAATTTGATTCTCACTGTGATGAACGACCAGAATAATAATACTCCAGTGACCGTCTGTTCACAAAAACTGAGTTGTTGCGTGAGATTGTTCGTACTGACCTCTCGGTGTACTACGTTGATTATAAAACAACATTATCAGAAGCATAAACACGGAAAAGAATAGGCACGCCTATACCATATCGTTTAACTGAATGTTTTTCGACGTCAACTTAGTTCCCGTCACGCAATAGTCAGTAAACGATTTCAAACACCGAGATCGTTCATTCAGGTTGATGATTGTTAAGGATGAAAACAACATCCTGTCAGGGGCGTCGCGATGATGATCAGTTGTGGGAGAGGGGAGTGTAAACCTGATTTGTACCGGCTGTGATTGCTCAATCCCCGAGTGATAAAATATTCCAACAGCATCATCAAGGCATGCCTTCGTCGAAGGCATGCCTTGATGATGTAGTTGAAATATTAGTGAGTCGTGATTACAGTTAAGAAAAACTCAAGACTTCCTAAAAGTTTATTTGTGTATAAATAAAATGCATTATATGCTAAACGATAGATTATCGAAAAAATGCGGAAAGATAGAAATCTTATCCCCCACTGTGAAGATATAAACTTTTTCACTTTCATGGTATCAATCAAAATGGCGGCTTTCAAAGCATCACTTCAAGGTGAATTTGAGTCAAATTATCACTGGAAATTATCAATATGTTCTAAAAACATATACTGAAAAGAAAATCTAGTGTTTTTGAGTGGATACCGATCATTTCCAGCAATAATTCAACACGTCTTCACCTTGAATTGATGCAGAAAACCCGCCAGCTGAATCAGATCGCAAGACGCTTCCTGTTCCGAGTGTCGATCAAATCACTTCCGCGTATCAATGCGCATCATCTGTTTACTTTACGCATCAAGCCCTCGTGAAAAATAAACATTTGTCTCGGTCACTCATGGGATAATTTTCGGTATCCACTCAAAAACACTAGATATCCTCTCTATATATGCAGTAGTTGAGACGCAACCTCTTATTTAGTCGACACATTCCGTACTAGTACTCCAAATTGGCACTTAATAGCTGGAATCGGAGCGGGTACTACAAACCTCTATTTGTGTGACCGACTGTGTGTGTCCAAGTATCAACTCTATACTTATAAGAAAAGAACACGATCAATAGCAAGAGCGAATCGGTGCCTAAAACTTCAGACTAGTCCAGACGATATGTCCCTACTGAAGAAAAATTATTGTGGTGGTAACACTCTACCTCAGCCTCCACCCCAACCCCCTTAGCAGCGCCAATGCGTCCAGTGTTCTTACAATGCAGAAATTAGGATATACCTTAACTTGTATACTTTTAACGTAAAACTTATTTCGCACCTCAAGTGGTACATGGAAAATAATGATGGAAGTTACTTAACGAACAAAAATATTTTTTCAACATTGCCATTGAAGAAACATTCAAAATGCTCAAGGATGTTATGGAACCACGTCTATCACGAACAGCTAATTACTAAACCTGCAACGGAAAAGTAGCCTTGAAACCATTATTTAGTAACCACAAAGCTTGTGTCGGCAAATCAAATATCGATTGAATACACGTACAGATTCCAATGAAGAAACGGAATCCAGACAGTGAAATGACAAAGAACTGATATTTTTTGTATACATACTTCAAACTATTTGCACACTGTGTTGACAATACTGTCACTGTGGGTAAAAAAATATTCACGACTACAGAGAAGGAGTACGGAGTGGGGAGTGTAAACATTGCACAAAAACTATACACAACGCAAGATATAATATCTACAAAAGAGAAGTCGTATTAGCATCACTGATGAGTTTGTTCTACCGTTCACTGTCCCACGGCAAAACTTTACACCTCTTCAAATACAATATTCGCATTCATCTGAATCGATCAGTTATCGAGACATTTCTTACTTTCTTCTACAGCTTATTCGGTGAACTAATTTTGAATTTCAATAACTACCTGGACCGATTTGAAGGACCGTTATTTGTAAACCACCTTTGATCTCGCTCTTCAAAACCCGACGTGCTGGCCGATAAACAGCCGTGGTGCGAAAGGAGCAAACATTTTCCAACTGGATTTGGAGGCCTTCACAGAACAATTGATCGCGTTTCATTTCATACTGGATTGGAACATATTTTATCCCATAAATGGCCGTTTATTTATTCACCTAGTAGGGTGATAAATTTTCCCCGTAGGTTTAACACTGAAAGAATTTATTCCCCTAGTAGCAACGGACTTGTTGACCTCTGGCCTCTACCACATTTGTCTAGCACAATTAATAGTTCGATTGTTGATTTCTTTAACTCTTTTTGAAAGTATTACACAATGCCAGTAGAAAACACCACACACTGCTCATATAATAAAGTATTTTTGCAAGTTTAGCTCAAGTTTGTAGAGGAATTATTTTTAGACAGAAATGTATTACTGCGCCTTGTTTATTTTTGCCAATTTTGCTGGTCGATCGAATGACCAATGTGCTCCTCACTTCTCGCTGTGTTTTGTAGCGAATTACAGCACGACCTTGCCGGGACTGCTCTGTAGAAGATTTATGGGATAAACAAAATAAACGTATAGTGTTTTCAAGTAACAAAATTATTCTACTCGTAGAATTAAGAATGAAACCGACTCGCCAGAGGCTCGTCGGTTTCATTCTTAATTCTACTAGTAGAATATTTTTTTTTACTTGAAAACACTATACGTGTATTCTATATTTAACACCCCCCCCCCCCCCCATGGTTTATACTCACGATGTTTAGCTGAGCACAGCTTTACGGGAGGGCAGGTTGGGGGAGTAGATTTTAACTAGAACGTTTAGAACTCTAACGGGGTTCAATCGTGTCTTGATTGTTTTGGTTGAAAGCATAGTAGGCCACCGCACTCTGACTCGAACACAAAGATGTTTTCGAGTACACACAATAGGTGACACCGTTGTAAATCTGAAGTTTGAGACGTTTGGGGGAGTAGATTTTAATTAGGACTTTTAGAACTCTAACGGGGTGCAACCAGGCACTTGAGTTCAGATTGTTTTGGTTGAAAGCATAGCGAGCCACAGGAAGATAGTTCTCGAGTACACACCACAGGTGACGCCATTGCGATCTGAAGTTTGAGACGTTTGAGATTGAGAGCCACTGCACCCTTTGTCTTCCTTCAGTTATGTTTTTGAAATTGGAATGACAAATTACTATTTCTTTTATTAACCATGTTCGTTCAAAATAAAGTTAGGTACACTCCACCACTCTTCAGTCAATCGCTGAGGTGAATGCAGTGAAGACTTGTGTATTTTATTTACGAAATAAATTTAGTTTAATGGGCTGATCCGACTGATATGTTTTAATTCTTTATCACATGGCGACCGTATCAGACCATCGTTTTTCATAAAAATCGCAAAACAAATTTTATTGTATTTGCTGTAAGGTGTATAACAATGAGGAAATTAGCTCAATAAAAGCGCCTGTCAATTTTGAACCATTATTTACATTCAATACCGCTAGCCAGTCGTATGTTTATGTCACAGCATGGCCGAAATTACGAAAATATCACTCTGCCAAGAGTTTAGGATTGCGAGGATGATAGTTAATTTTAATATTATCGCATCGCTCGTAACGCCTGCGTCGCATCAAGTATATAAAAACTTGTATACCTATCTTAAGATTGGGTTATTCGATTCCGAACGATTACGAGATGTGTTTGAACCAGTGATCTCTCTATACAACTGGATTGCTGCAACGCTCATTGGCACATACAGAAAAGTGTCTCAACTACAGACTGTTGACTAGAGACCAAAGATTCCATCATTTGGTCTGTCTGCACTCTAGGCTTTTATGTCGAGAAAAATGGACAATCGTGGCTCAATATTTCACAAATTTGTTAAATATTGAGTCAAAAATGTGCATTATTCTTCATGTATAGGGGTATGTGAGCCTCATTCATAGCTTTGTACATTGCAACTAGCCATGTCACTAAAGCATATGGGCGACGATTGATATATATCAGTGTGTCAAGGTGATAGCCAAAAGTTGCGAGTTTGTTGTATAAAAGTGTAAATATTTTCGATAATATTTCTGCCTGATTTAAATGTAAAGCAAGATAGATATGTGACCGACCCCGAAAACAGGCTTGTCAAATTGACGTTAATTCAAGAGATTCTAAATGAGGTATGAAATTTAATGTCCATTATGGCACACGTGGTCAACGCCATGTGGGCTTCTGATAACAGATCAATAGTAAGAGAGACAATATTCTCTTCTGTAATAATTATCTGGGTATTAAAGACCAGTTAAATTGTAACCATAATGTATGTTCTGGACACACACCCATATTACGCATCTTTCCTGTCTCCGAAATGTCAAAAGATACCAAAATGCGAGTCTTTCAAAGGCACTTCAAAGCGAGTGTTAAATTAAGATAGATCTAAGCGGCAAAGTTCAAAGGAAACGATTAACGGAGAATAAATGTTCTGGCTATCTGAATAAAAATCGGGGGATTTCTCGAAAAAGTCATGCCAGCCAATTCCAGTCGGAAGGTGTGTAAGGCTGTGGGTCGTTGCGGGGCAGTTGGCCTGAGGGCACTCAGAGAAGGTCCGAATTTAGCCTTGGCCGTCGAGGGTCATAGAGATTGAAAGTCCACGTATTGTCGTAACCCTGTGAGGGTTGTAAGGAACCGAGTGTAGTTTGTTAACGGTTGCGAACCGTTGTGGCATAGGAGCCAAAGAAGTAAAAGCTATAACGTTGAGGTCTAGAAACCGTATTAAAAGTTTGAGAAAGCGCTGGAGAAGCTCGCGAGGTAAGACAGTTCTAGGTGGTGCGAGAATTGGTGATGTTAAGAACACTTTGCAGAATATTATTATGTAAGCTTTGTTAAGTATTATCCGAAGGCGAAGAATAACTTAACCCTGTGAGAGCCAGACAAGGCGCAAAGTGATCGTGAACTGTGGTAGACGCCGATTGAATTGTGGTTGAACTGTGAGAACGCTGATAGAGTCGCACAAGCAGAACATTATATGTGTTAAGCCCGACTGACGGTGAAGCTAACCCTGCGAGTAGGAAACAACGAGAAATGAATAGACACTTTGTATTTATCACAAACCGTGAGAAGATGAAAATGATGTGAGGTTGATCCAGCGGACACAGCCAGCTGTGGGAGACGTCGAGGGCCCTAAAGAATAAACTTTTATTCGCGTAATTAGTGTATTCTTATGGATAATTTTGTGAGTAATTTGTTTCATATTATATTTCTTCGTACATGGAAATAAATAATCTTTCAGTGAATTATCGTTGATCACCCTTTGGCGTTGTAAGCCACAGGCACCTCCAGGAATCCTAAGAGTCCCAAGCGGATAGGGCATCTATAAGGTGGCAAGGTTTACGTTCGAACTGGGGTTCAGGCGACAGTCACTGGCTGTCGACTGAGCACTGATAAGAACATAAATTTTCCTCCTTCAATTTCAACCCCGTAATCCTGCGACACAGTGTGTGGGTGTCTTTGTATAATCCTACCCCAAGTTCGAAATGAATGCTTCCTACGTCCCTAAGTATCTGTCGCCCTCTAATGGGGGGGGGGGGGGGGTGCATTTGTTACCACAAATAAGCAATGCTGAAATGAAACATTATTTTTTTCGGAATTTTCAGTTTTCCGAGGCCTCGCAATCGCCGTCCGCTCTTTAAAGAATATACTTTATGTCTTCGAAAAATGAATACTTTGATGATGTGTATTATTTTTGAAGCAATGCAAAATTCATATTTGCAGCATATTTCAATTATTATTGACTAAAATCATGTGACCCTGTTACTAGTTTCATTTTTTCGTAAACATCATGACGTTTGATGCAGTTAAAACTGTTACGCTATGACTATCAAACGTCTCAAATAGGAGAAGTACGACGTTGATTGATGTAACGACATCTGGATGGGATAGACTGAGTTGCAACGTTTTGGGGCTGACGTTCCAGCAATTCAGCTGGATAGAGATTAGAGGGTGCAATTTACTGTGAAATAAAATATCAATTTTCTGCAAACAACTGTGTGGTAGTATCTCAATTTCCAAATAATCGCCATTTATATTTTATATGACTGAGGCATTGTCATAAATTAGAGGAATTAGTGATGTAATTTAGAGGAAGTGATATTATAATATCTCTGCTACTCATCTAATTCTCTGTGGAACAAGATGCATCCCTGCTGTACCCAATGCGATTGAAATATATTTGTTTTGCTAAGTGCTTAAGGGGAGAACATGTTCACATACTTGAATCACTAGGGCAAATAATTGGGTTTTTTGGATTGCTGGTACATCAACGGCATGTCATAATCTTTTCTGTGTAATTGGTCTCTGGTGCAGTGCGTAAAGGCTTTCTTGTCTCGAGTGTTCATCGCAGCACTGCCGTAAGCCTCAGTCATCCTCTTCACCAGAATGGTAGGTTAGTTTATTCCGGTCTGTTCTAGCATTTCTCATTCCAAAGGTGATATTCTTTTGGAAACAGGGAAGGAATTTCCACAGGCTCGCGACTCAGTTTCGATCCCATCGGAATTCCCTTCCGCGTTGTGATCACAGTCCTATGTGTTAGGTCAATTACCCCATGTTAAAATTACAGAGTGAGACAAGAAAAAAAAATCGTTATTCATCAATTTTTACAATGCTCGGATTGCGCTTCTTGCGGTAAAGTCTGTAGTGAAACGGTAGTTACATCGCAGGCGATCTTGACTGTTAAGTAAAATATCTGTAGTGTATTCGAACTGTTTCCCAAGAGGGATATGATATTTCTTATACTGTGTTATATGTCATACATCAGTATACTTGTATGATAAATATTATCCTGTGTTAATTAATAATAATCATTATTTTTTTATTCTAACTAACTTGTAACAATAGATAAATTATTTAAACGGACACGATAAGGTTTCTGTGATATCAGAGGTGAGCACTGATACTAGCTGACCATTGGTTAGTGTGTTATAATAATAACACTTCGCCGGCCACTGATTTATCGCCTTTCCTGGTTGAGAAGGCGTTGACTACCCCGTGCTCACAACGTGATCATATCATTCATTCTCCCATTACACTTTCCCTTTATACTCCTAGTGAATCTTATTCCCTCAGACTAATATTTTGGACATTCAAAGAGAAGGTGTTCCCGGGACTCCATTACTTCTAAATTACGTATTTGGCACTCCTTTCCATTGTATTTCTCATTTTTCATCTAAGTTCCAGCTACTTCAATCTCTGTTTAATCAGCAGTGACCCACCCCAAAGGTGTCATAATTGTCAACATACTCATAAACAATTTTATCTTCCATCAACAAAGTTTTCTGTCATACTTTAACTGAGAAAAATAATTAATAGTGGTTGTGTTCCATTCATTTTGTTCCAATCGACAAAGTATGAAAATCATATTTGCTTTCATACTATAGATACACAAGTAGATATAATTCGCGGACAAAGTATAAATATTTTTATTATATACTAGCCTGTGAATTATCGCTGATTATCTAAAAGATATTTCTCAATATCCATCAACTCGATGGATATCGAGGAATATCTCTCAGTAGCTTCCTAAATGACGCCAAGCTATGCCACATCACGTCCCCTTGAAGGAACGATAAGCTGATCTTTGTTATTGTTTTGAAAGGTACGCATCTGGGAGCGAACTGAGCTGAATATTGTGCAGTAAAATGTCTCGCAGCATATAATAAAAAGAAAATGTACTCTCTTTTAGTCAGTATACTTCCTGAATGACGTTACACTCCGGTGCGTGACGTCGCCTTGAAGGAATGATCAGCAGCTTTTTGTTATTGTCTTGAAACGGTTTGCAGTCGAATTGGATTGAATATTACGCAGTAAAATGTCACGAAGTATATAATAAAAGAAAATCTACGCTGTTTTAGAGAATATTGGGAATTATCTCATTCGCGTGGACCTGAAAGTATTATTTAGCGCTCGTGAAAAATAAAACTTCCAGATCAACACTCGCCAGATAATTCCAGATATTCGCTAAAACAGCGCAGATATCATCTATTTATTTTGTCCGAGGAAGGATTCGCATTGGAAAAATCGTTGTTTGAAGAATTCGCGATGCTGTGTTTTCACGAATACGTTAACTCACTAGAAGTGCGAACGATGTTTCAGGCGGTGGACGTCCGGGTCAATCCTCAAGGTCCACTTGTTGAAATTCGGTTTATTTCTTTTATGTTTTACATGAAAATTTTAATTATTACCTTGTTGAAAACAATAATGCGTATGTCTGTCTGTCGTATCTGCCTGATCTTATTGCATTCAAATGTTTATTTCTTTTCTGTGTGCTACTTTGCTCCTTTCCTTCGTACGTGCATGGCTGTGTAAATGCACCTACTCATTTCAATATTGAACTGGGCGTGCATGCCCCTCTCCTACACACACCGTAAGACTGAAAGCTGACTCAAATACTTGCGCATGACCCTGCTTGCTTCACTCCCCAGATTCCATCACAATTATTGCATTATTATATATTTTTTTGTGATTGTTGATAAATGTAATAAGTTGACTTTCCGCACAGGGAACGTGATTCAATTAACCCTCTTAAAAACCCACAAAGTAGATCTTCTGTTTCTCAGGCCATCTTTTGTAAAATTGAATGTGGACGGGGGTTTTTCATTTTATTTTTTAATTTTGTACGGTAATTATTTCTTTGCCATCAAAAGTTCATGTTTTTGATTTGTTTTATCATTTAGGACTTATAATCTACAGAACAGCATGGGCGGTGGAGTATTTCGTCTCTTGGGCGCAAGAAGGCTTTGCAATGCTAAAGCATTGCAAAGCCTCTTTGCGCCCAAGGGTCAAATTTACTAATTTTATTAACTTGGGTAAAATATCAAACAAAAAATATTTAATTTTTATTTTTTTAAGTTTGCATTGGTTATAAAAAGAGAGCATGAGCCAGCCAAAAGGACCGTGCGGAAGGGCAGGAGAAACAGATTTTTAACTTTTTAAGGCCAAATAACCAGAATATATTTTCTTTTTACTTCAACAGGGTTTTATCGATTAACGTGCAAACACACGACATAAATAATTCAGTGCAGACGTAATTTAGAAAAAGATAAAATACTTATTCCCAACGTGGACCCATTCGATGCTTTGTCGGATTAAGCATTTACTGAGAAGATATTTAGTAAGTTCCGTGTATCTAAACTGCCGATGATTCATTACCCTAATCGGGAGCCCTTCGTATATAAGTAGGTAATAAAGGCGGATATACTATCACTTTGTACATGTACGTGTACACGATGCGTTTACCAACGTGGGATTCGGTGTTAAATCGCACGCTTGTTCACAAAAATGTTCAGTGATGTTGAATCTCCCATGGTTTTTTGTGACTCCTAGATCGCACTTTTAACGTTCAAATACTCGTGGTGAACGTTGAATGTCTCGCGTTTTTAAAAAAAAGGTGAAATTGTACATTTTCACTTTTTTTTTTTACTTTAAAATTTTTGTCAACGTTCCCATCGCAGATCAGACCATCGATCAATCGTTGGTGAACGCGAGCAAAAAATTCTAGGCTAGCATCAAAAAACGGTTTGCGGATTCTGGATCAGTGATCCAGAATCCGCAATTGTTTTGAGGCGGTGGGTTTTTCCCATTTATGACGTCATTAGGGGAATTCCCACTATTGACCAATCAGATTGCTCGATTCTCATAAACTCGATCATACAGAGTTATCTCCCCTCGTCGTGGGGTGGGGGGAACACCCGGATTTTTTTTTCCTCCAAAAAACTTGACGGACAACTGTCGAACGCTTCCATTTCTGACGTGAGCGGGGGGGGGGGGGGGGGGGTGAGGGGAGGAGGGGAATACCCGAGGAAATAAATAAAAAAAAGTGATCGATATATATAGGAGAGAAAAAATATAAACATAAAAATAATTATACATTTAATTTTGAAAATAATAAACAATTAAAAACGAAAGATGTTTTTACAGATGGATTCTAGACACCGAGATCGAATTTTAGAAGAGTTTGAGCGTGCTAAGAAGGGCATTCAGTCGGCTGATAGAAGCAGACGTCTTGGTGAGATGGAACTCAAACGCGAAGCCACAAAAATATTTAAACCCGTAACGGAGGGTCAAGAGCGAAGCAGGAAGGAGATAGTCGAAGAATTGAGACCCATAAAGGAGAGTTCTTTGAGAATGGGTTCGTTGCCTCCTAGTTTTGGAAATCGGTATTCCGTTCAATCTACACCGGATTACGTTCCCATGGGAATTCAAACAGAGAGCGAGTCTGATGATACAGCTTCGACTATCACCACTAGTAGTGTCGCATCGTCCGATGATGATGGCGGTAAGAGAGATCAGTTGTATGGATTTTATAAGGATTCGGAGGGAAGGATTTTTGTAGGTGACACGGAAGTGGATATTGGGGATGATGAATTAATCGTCGGTTCGAACAGATACGAATTGACCGATGGTCTGCGGAGATTGCTCCTTTACGACAAGCCCAGCGATTACACGGAACAGGATTTCGACAATTACGGCGACATTCTGGTCCAGACCCACGCCATGAAGAGAAATAACGATGCCAGAGAGACGAGACCCAAATCCAACAGAGGTTACAAGTGGACGAAAGTGGTGAAACCCATATGGGATATGAACAAGAAGTTCGTCGAATCGGTGACTGGCAAAGGGGTGAAAACCACTTTTCTTCCGAGCGATTCTGACGCTCTGTCTCAGAGGTTGAGTTTGTTGATGGCGAGCAGACGGGCTGGTAACACAGGATTAGATAATCAGATAGTTGCTATATCTGACGAATTGTTAAGACAGAAGGTTTTGAATAAAAACCAGTATAAAAGGCTGATGAACGAATTGAAGGATTGATGCGTATATAATAAGTAGAGGGAAACAAACAAACAAACAAAAATAAAACAGTAAATTTTTACACTAGAATAATAAAAGTATTTAAACGGCAAAAACGATTTATCAGTGAAAAAAACAAAAATATATCATAAAAATAAAATATGTTGGTGATAAAGAACAGGGGATACGTCAGAACATACGTTCAAGGCGGTTCTGGCATCGTCGATTCTATAATGCGAGCGTTCACGAGCGATGCGGGTAGAAAACTCGCATCGACCGCGTTTGAGGTCGGTAAGAAGACGGCTTTGGATGCTGGTAAGAAAGCCGCTTCCGAAGCCAGTGGTAGGATAGCTTCTGTGGCTGGCAAGAGGGCAGCCGACGCGTTGATCGACAAGTTGATCAGTCCGCCGGCGAAGCGAGCTGCGTTAGAGCGAACGCCGAAAAGTTGGAAAGATTTTAAGGATGCCGTGGTACCCATACAAGATTTAGCCAAATGACGAGTGGATCCGGACTGAAGAGAACTCGCGACGGTGCGATATAAATAAATAATAACATTAAAAACAGAGTTTGAAAAACGTAAAAAATTTGCGTTTGAAAAGAATCTAAAATAACAAACAAACAAAATAAAACAAAGATGAACATTAAAGATATGTCTTGGAACGACGCCGCGACCAAGAGGTCGAATAACGAGTTCTTTCCCAAGAGCATAAGAGGCTTGGTAGTGGGAAAATCGAATTGTGGAAAGACCAATCTGTTGATGAATCTGTTGTCCCAACCCGACTGGTTGGATTACGACAGATTGTTCGTGTTTGGCAAGAGCTTGTTTTAACCCGAATACAGATTGCTTCGAGAGTGCATGGATCGCAGATTGCCCAAGGACGTCATAGCCAGAATCTTTGACAGTAGGGAGGAATTCGACAAGAGTGGCGCTCCACTCTCGACCATGTTGGACGGTGCGGCGACGGAGCTGATGAAGAGAAATACATCTTCGAACGTCGAGTGTCGATTTTATGAGAACGCTAGCGACGTTCCGGATCCTAGAGAACTGAAATCGGAAGATAAGAATCTCATGATTTTCGACGATCTGCTTTTGGAGAGACAGAACCGATGCGAATCGTATTACGTTAGGGGTCGACACAGCAACGTGGACTGTTTCTACCTGTCGCAGAATTATTTTCGATTGCCCAGACAGACGATAAGGGAGAACGCTAATTTTCTATGTCTCTTTCGCCAAGATCTCAAGAATCTCAATCACATCTACGGCGATCACGTCGCAAACGACATGAGCGCGGCGGAATTCAGGAGATTCTGCAAGAGGGTTTGGGATGGTGGACTTTTATGTTTCTGATGATGATAATAATAAGATAGAGCGTGAAAATAAAATTTAGAAAATAATAAATCTTCAAATAATTAGTTTTGAATAAAAAAAAAAATTAAATTAAATATAATGTTCGAACATGGAGAATTGTTAGAACGAATAGCTGAGAATACGGCTGCAAAACAATCTATTCAAATCGTGTTGAGTGGCGATTCGACTCGATTCGCTACGAAATTCGAACCTTCCATCGAATTGAATAGAGAGAAAAGATACGAGATGGCGTTGGTGAATCTGGAGACTTATTATTCCTTTCCCAACGTCACCGAAAAGAATAACTCGTTCAAGTATTCCGACGGAGTAGATTGGTTGGAGATTCGAATTCCCAAAGGGAGTTACGACATAGACGATTTGAACGATTACATTCAGACGCGAATGAAGACGGATGGAAAGGGAAGCAACAAGATCAGACTCGCTCCCAATCCTAATACCTTACAGACGATGTTGGATTTGGAAGATAATTTTCGAGTGGATTTCAACACGGACGATTCTATAGGCAAGATGTTGGGATTCGATCAAAAGATGTATCGAGGCCATGCGGCATCTGCAAATACGTCGACATTCTCGCTGTTAATAGCATTCTGGTGAACGTGGACGTGATTGCTGGAAGCTACGTGAGTGGTAGCGCTCAACCGACGATCTATTCCTTCTTTCCAAACGTGTCGCCGGGTTATAAGATCGTGGAGCGACCTCGAAATTTAGTTTATCTACCAGTGATTTTGGACACGTTGTATAGTCTCAAAACCACGTCGACGGATCAAAATGGTGAACTGTTAGATCTTCGCGGAGAGAGGGTGACGATACGATTTCACATAAGAGAAATATAAAAGCAAAAAAAAAAATATTATATATATAGATAACAAAAATAAAATAAACGCAATATTAATTTTACAAAATTATTTTAATATAATTATTAAACAAGAAACAATTGAAGTAAATAATTTAAAAAAAACAGAATTATGACAGAATACGTGATTAAAAACGTGAACATATCCGCAGGACAGAGGAAGAAAATTAAGAGAGTGTTAACAACTCGAGGCGAGGCGGTGAGATTCAAATTCACTCACGAAGATCTGACGAGAGGCGGTCAGGATTCGATCGCCTGGACCAGAAGTCAAATCAAAAGGATGGAGAAAGCGATTCGCGATGGAAGAGGGTTGATGGTGAGAATGAGTCCTGCTCAACTGAGATACAATTTGAGAATGAAAGGCAGTTTCCTACCGCTATTGGCAGGAATAGCCGCAGAAGCATTACCCTTCACCGCAAAGGCACTACCCTTTCTCGGAAAGACTCTCGGCGTGGGAGCTCTCACGGGACTCGCTAGTTCGGCGGTTGAGAAATTAATGGGTGGCAGCGGACTGTTCTTGAAGAAGGGAGGAGCCGTGTGTCGCGTCCACGTAGACGACAGCGGTAAAGGATTGTATCTTGAACCCGTTAGAGGTGGCAACTCTCTGAGAGGAAACGGTCTCTATCTGAAGAGTGGACAGAACGTCGAGCGACGCGGCAAGGGTTTGTTGCTCAGTGAGAATTCGCCGTTTAAGAACATACCGATTTTGAATATGTTATTATCATATAAAATTGTATAAAATATAAAATCATAGAAAGTATAAAATAATATATTTAAAATGGGTAAAAAGGTGAAGAAACAATTAGACGATAATGACGAATATCGTGAGACAGAGTGCGAAGAAACAAAAAAAAATGAGATCAAAAGATGATCTCATTACTTTTTTTTTCTCCTTCTTCTTCGCTAAAAAATCAATCTCTCTGTTGTTTATATTTCCAAGTCCGTTATTAGCATGTTGACACTCGTGTCTTCTCCTTTTTCGAAAACGTGTTGAATGTTTATCTTTACTCTTTTGAGTTTTTTTACATCGGTCAACTCGCTCTCACCACCCAATTTCTCCACGAGTTCAAATGAGATGTTTGGAAATATGTAATTTCCATAGGGCAACGACAAATCGTCCTTGTCGAATTCTCTATCTTTGGCGATGACGATGTTCTGCAGATCGCTTTGGTACTCGTAAAACAAATCGAGCACGGCTTCGTCCAATTTCAAAGGCATGCGATATTTGTCGTATTTGTGCTCTAAGCCCTTCGTCTCGACCTCGGTCAGTTCGATGGGATCGTGTCATTGTAATCTATAGATTTTATGACCGAATTTCTTATACGTTTCGACTCATTTCAATTTCAATTCGCATCTTTTAGGTGTTGCTGTCTTCATGATCGATTATTTAGTTTTTTTGTTTTACGAATTCTTGCAAATAATGTATATTTTAAATTTTGTATTTAAATAATAATTTGTTAAAAAGTTTGTTTATTATTTTTGCTCTTTATATATATAAAAAAGTTGTTTTTTTAATTTTTAATTTTCTTTAATGTAAAATTTTTAGTAAAAGTTTTTTTTCTCTTTATTTATATAAAAAGTTAAATTTTAACATTTCAATCTCCCTATTGTTTATATTTCCAAGTCCGTTATTAGCATGTTGAGATTCGTCATTTTTCCACTTACGAAAATGGTTTGAATGTTTATCTTTACTCCTTGGATTTTTTTTACATCGGTGAATGTGCTCTCACCACCCAATTTCTCCACGAGTTCGAGTGAGATTATTGGATATATGTAACTTCCATAGGACAACAATAAATCACCCTTGTCGAATTCTCTATCTTTGGTGATGACGATGTTCTGCAGATCACTTTGATACTCGTAAAACAAATTGAGCGCGGCTTCATCCAATTTCAAACACATCCGATATTTGTTGTAGTAGCGCTCTAAGTCCACCATCTCGATCTCATTCAATTCGATGGGATCGTGTTGTTGTAATGTATAGATATTAAAACCGAATTTCTTATACACTTCGTCTCGTTTCAATTTCAGTTCGCATCTTTTAGGTGTTGTTGTCATGATCAATTATTTGGTTTTTATGAATTCTTGTAAATAATGTATATTTTAAATTTTGTATTTAAATAATAATTTGTTAAAAAAGTTTCTCTTTATTTCTCTTTATATATAAAGAAAAGTTAAAAAAAAAAAATTCTTACAAACTCAATTTTGAGGTAAAAACAATGATCAAGTCCAACCATCCGAATTATAGTTTAGAACATGCAAGACTTCAAACGTTTAAAAATTGGCCTTCGCATCTCGCTCAAAAACCCAAAGATTTAGCCACCACAGGTTTCGTTTACGTGGGTAAAAGTGACAAAGTCAAATGTTTTTGTTGTGACATACATTTGATGAATTGGGAACCTCACGACAGACCTTTACTAGAACACATAAATAATATTGAAAAAGGCGAATGTGATTATTTGAACAAGATCATAACATTGGGATTGATCAAAATCGAAGACGAAGAGTGGGATAGAGATAAAAACCAAAAATTATTGATGGATATGTTACAACTCGGATACACCAAGGAACAATTGTACAATGCGTTAAACAACGCGAATAAGACCCTGTCTCAATTCATAACTTTAGAACATCTCATCAAATTCATGGCGGAAGCGGATGAGTTACCGTCACTCGTCGAAAATGAGCCGAGCAAAACGTTCACTAAGTGTCTGCTCTGCGAAGGTGTTGCAAACATCTTGTTTCTACCGTGCGCACACCTGCGTTATTGTAGAGAATGTTATACCAAAGACGAGAAAACGTGTTCGTTTTGCAAACGAGAAATAAAAGCGGTCTTAAATTGTTTTGAATAAAAAACACATTAAAGAAAAAAATTGAATTTAAAATTTAACTTTTTTTTTTTTATATATATAAAAAGAGTAAAAAAGCAAAACTTTTTTAACAAATTATTTAATACAAAATTCAAAAAAAATATTCTTACAAATGAAGCAAACAGATAAAACAATGGTAAATTTAAATGACAAAATCATACCTCAGTTAAACGAGATTTGTAAACTATTACAAATTTCAGATTTCAGAAATCATAGAACTAAATCAAAAAAAATTGAAGTCATACAAGAATATTTGCGAAACGCTAGAAAGGCAAACAAAATGTCGATAGCAACGACGTCAAAAGATGCATCGGTTGTGAAAAATGAGAAGATAGTAAAAGGAATCGAAATGCCAACGTCGAAAAAAAACAAAAACGTTTCGATGGTGAAAAATAAGAAGACAACTAAATGAAAAGCCGTTGAAGAACATCAAGTTTCCAAAGAAAAGAAAAGAAAAACTAAAATGAAAACGAGTGATGCACTTCAGATTCTAGACAAATGAGATATATCGAGCGAAATTCAACAAGCAATCGACGAAGAGAAAGGAGAAGAATATGTAACACAACTCGTTGCGGAACTATTCCAATTGAAACCTGTAGAACAGGAGAGTGTGATCAAAGGCGTTTTTAAAACTTTCGATGTGGTTCCCTCGTTCAAGAAAATCGATCCGAAATTGTTCATGGAACGGGTGAAGAAAAAAGTATTGGATTTGTTTCGGGAATACATGAATGTGGGACTAAAAATTAAGATGATACTCCATTGCGTGATGAATAAAATCAACGTGAAGTCCGGCGAGAGCATCATGAAAAATGCATATTTCAGATCTAACGTCGAACCCGTATTTCGAGGTTCAGACTTATCGGACGTTTTCGAAAAGATGAAAGACAAGATGTTGACGTCTGTCGCGAATTATCAACATGAAGGTAGTAATTGGACGTTCGATGAGGTGTTGAAACTCGAAATTTACATAAATAAAAATGATCCGTTGAAAGGATCTTCCTACTTGGAATTACTGTATTTCTTGACTAAGAAACACGCCGTGGTCAACGTGAGAAATAAAGAAAATCAGTGTTTTAAATGGGCAGTCACCTCCGCTTTATACCCTGTCGAAATAAACTCCGATAGAGTTTCTCGTTATGAGGAAACTTCTAAAAATCTCGATTGGACCGGAGTGACTTTTCCAACAGAGTTAAAACACATCGAACGTTTCGAGGTTCAAAATCCCACCGTGAACGTCTTGGGATACGACGACGAAAATCAAAAGATCTATCCTCTCAGACAGACTTCATATCTCGGAAGAGAAAAGACGATTATTTTATTATTGATTTCGAATGGTGACAATCGTCATTATTGTTGGGTTAAACATCCGACCCGATTACTGTCGAAACAAAATAATAATCATAAAGGAAAGATATCTTTATGTTACAATTGCATGAACATATTTAAGAGCGAAAAAGCATTAGCGAAACATCAGGAATATTGCAACGAAAATCAAGGTGTCGCCGTCGAAATGCCCAAATCCAACACCATCGTGAAGTTTGAAAATCACAATAGAAGGTTAAAAGTACCATTCGTCGTGTACGCCGATTTCGAATGTTTCACCGCAAAAATGAGTTCCTGTCAACCCAAAGCTCTTCAAAGTTACGTCGAAAGATATCAAAAACACATACCTTCGGGCAATTGCATTTACGTGAAATGCGCTTTCGACTCGCAACACGACATGGGTCCCTTCACCTACACGAAACAGTATGAAGACGACGACGTGGCTCAAAGGTTCGTGGAAGAGTTAGAATCGAAAATTCAAATGTTATACAACAAATTTAAAACTCCGGCAAAAATGATCATCACGCGAGAGCAGCAGGATCAAAATAACAGAGCCATCGAATGTCACATATGCAGACAATCGTTCGATGAGAATTCGAAGGAAAATAGGAAGGTTAAAGACCATGATCAGTACACGGGTCTGTATCGCGGTCCGGCTCACAGCAAGTGTAATTTAAAATATCGAGATGCTGCTTTCTATCCGGTGATATTTCACAATCTCTCGGGTTATGATAGTCATCTGTTCGTGAAAAATCTCGGCACCTCACACGAAGAATTAAATTGCATCGTGTACAGTGAAGAAAGATACATTTCCTTCATGAAATAGAAGCTCATGGAGAAGAAAAGAGTAATCGATGGAAATACGTTGGAAGAAAAAACGAAATCCATTCGTAGATGCATATGTTTCATCGACAGTTTTGAATTCATGTTGACCGCTCTGGAAAAATTAGTCGATAACATGAGCAAGGATAAATTTAAAATCACGAGCGAACATTTCGGAGAACGAGTAGACGTCATGTTGAGGAAAGGAGTCTATCCTTACGATTACATGAATGAGATAAAGAGATTCGAAGACACGCACTACCTTCGAAAGAAGATTTTTATTCGAAATTATACGAATCCGACATTTCCGACGAGAATTACGAACATGCTAAAAATGTGTGGAAATCATTCGATATGAAAACCATGAGAGATTATCACAATCTGTATCTGAAGACCGACGTTCTGCTCTTAGCAGACGTGTTCGAAAATTTTCGAGACGTCTGTCGTCAAAATTACGATCTGGATCCTGCCTGGTATTTCACCGCACCCGGTCTGGCATGGGACGCTCTGTTGAAGACCACCGAAGTCCAATTGGAATTATTATCCGACGTGGACATGTTGCTCATGTTCGAAAGGGCTGTGAGAGGTGGCGTCTCGATGATCTCCCACAGATATTCTGAGGCTAACAATCCCTACATGAAAGAAGGTTTCGATTCGAAATCGTCGACTAAATACATACAGTATTGGGATGCTAATAATCTGTACGGTTGGGCTATGAGTCATCCTTTACCAATTGGAAATTTCAAATGGGTGACGGAACCGGAAGAGATGCAAAAATGGAGAGACTATCCTTGCATTTTAGAAGTCGATTTGAACTATCCAGAAGAATTACACGATCCACACAACGATTATCCGCTGGCTCCCGAACGAATGGAACCGAACGAAGGAGACGAGGAAAAACTCATTCCCAATTTATTTAACAAATGTAACTACGTCATCTACAGAGAGAATTTGAAACAGTACGTCGATTACGGGATGAAATTAGTTGACATACATCGCATCATTCGATTCGACGAAGAGCCTTGGATGAAAAAATACATCGATCTCAACATGAATCTCAGAACTCGAGCTGAGAATGATTTCGAAAAAGATTTCTTCAAACTCATGAACAACTGCGTGTACGGTAAATTGATGGAAAACATCAGGAAGAGAACCAACGTTCGACTCGTCACGTCTGAGAAAAGAGCTAAAACATTAGTGGTGAAACCCAATTACAAACACCGAACCATATTCGACGAAAATCTAGTGGCCGTTCACATGCAAAAGACGCACCTGAAGTTCGTCAAACCGTATTATCTCGGACCGATCATCTTAGATATCAGCAAGCGATTGATGTACGAGTTTCACTACGATTATGCCAAACGAAAATTTGGTGATAAAGCCAAACTACTGTGCACCGACATGGACAGTTTAGTTTACGAGATAGAGACGAAAGACGTCTACCGAGATATATCTCCAGACGTGGCTGAGTGGTTCGACACGAGCAATTATCCCATCGATCACCCGTCCAACATTCAATCGAACGACAACAAGAAGGTGTTGGGTAAATTTAAGGACGAGAGCGGCGGTAAACAGATCGTCGAATTCGTGGGCTTGAGACCCAAACTGTATGCTTATTGTCTAGAAGATGATGAAGAGATCAAGAAGTGCAAAGGAGTTAAAGCGTGCGTGGTGAAGAAAAACATCTCTTTCCAAGAGTATAAAGATTGTCTGTTAGGAAGTGGTCTGGTGTATAAGACTATGAGACCGATTCGAAGCAAAAATCATGACCTGTATACCGAAATAGTCAACAAGATTTCGCTGATGGCCGACGACGATAAGAGATTCGTGTTAGACGATAAAATAAGCACTTTAGCACTCGGACATTGGACTGTGGATCTAATTAGAGACGATATGAATGTGGATGATTGGATTCTAGATACGATTGTGGATGATAAGATTCCACATATGATTGTGTATGATAGGATTCCAGAAAATCAAGAAGAATTAGATGAACTCAAAATTATAGAAATCGATAGTGACATCGAGAGAGTTAGTTTAAAAAGAAAAAGAAAAAAAAACCCTAACGAACTCCAATTCTTAAATTTCGAAAACGTTCGAGCTAAGAGAGACAAACTACGTTTGATATCTCTTTTTGCGTCGTCTTTTTTTGCAGGTAGCGAAAAAGACGTATTTGAATATAATAGATATTTGCAGTTGTTATTCCTGTTCAAAAAATTGTCAAAAGATCAAGTGAAATACATTTACGACACGGTGTCTAAAAAATTTCATTCATTAAATCACCACAAAACGATCGAATCTGTTCTACTAAAAGATGGTAATATCAGGATTCTAGAAAATCAAGAGGAATTAGACGGATTCAAGATTATGGAAATCGATAGAGACATCGAGAATGTTAGTTTAAAAAGAAAAAAATAAATGAAAAAAAAATAACGTCATTTTAGTGAATTATAATAAAATAAATAAAAAAAATATATACGCATTTATGAATAAGAAAATAAAGATATCCGTAGAAGGTGTCATCTTACCTAACAAACCCCTATCCAACATCGATCTGTTGAATGCGGCAAAAGATTTGAAAATCAAAGATTTTCTAGGCGTGTTTTCCAGAGATGCCTTGCCGAAGAGAAGACCTCGACAATCGGAATGCGGAATTTTAAATCTAGATGATTCATCGGGTGAAGGCACTCACTGGGTGGCGTGGATCAAGAACGGGAAGAAGAAAAATTATTATTTCGACAGCTATGGAATCTCGCCGCCAAAAGAAATAAAGAACTATTTCAACAAATCGATGGTTCACTACAACACGGAACAAGTGCAATCACCAGATCAAGTGTTTTGCGGTCACCTGTGTCTCTACGTTCTCAAGAGATGGTCTGAAGGAGATCGATTTCAAGACATTCTCAATGACTTACATTAGAGAGAGATTTTTTTTATAGTATATATAAAGATAAAAAATTATTTTAAAAAATTTTAATTGAATAAAACGAAAAATAAAATAACATAGTTCATTTTTAATAAACTGCATTTTGAACATATTTTTCTAAAAACAAAAAAAAATCCCACAACAACATGCCAGTCGATAAATTTGGTAGAAGTGACGACGAAAAAGTCAACCCAAGAAAGAAGAGGAAGACGTTCGAAGTCGACGATGGTTACGACATTGCCAACTTGGACGAACGTTACGTTTGGAGATACGAACCTCGAGAAGAACCTTTGAACATAAATGATAAGAAGCTCTACAATCTTCCTGAGCCGATAGATCTCGCAGATGCTGCGACTAAAAAATACGTCGACAGGGGGAACGCCGATTTCGAACGAATCCTGCTGGATAATTACATGGATAAAACCATGACCGACGATCTCGATCTGAAATCCAAACGTTTGGTGAACGTCGCGAATCCCATAGATCCCACCGATGCCGTGACCAAGAAATACGCAGACGACTCTCACGCGAGATTCAGTGAACACCTGAGAAATAGATATGTTACGAAAATGATGCACTCAGAATTGAACGCCAATTATAACAAGATAACGAACGTGGCCACTCCCACGAATCCCAAGGACGTGGCGACCAAACACTACGTAGATCTGGAACAGAGAAAGTCTGATGGACAAGAAATGAAGTCGGATCTGAATGCGGGATTCAACAAGATATTGAATCTGTCAGAGATCAATGACACGGATGCAGACTCAACCACAGTCAACAAGGGCTACGTAGATTCTGCTGTGATACAATCAAAAGAATACCTAGAATCGCAAGTGGATGATCTCTACCTGAACAAATAATCTGGCGGAACCATGGAGAATGGCATCAACATGAACGGTCACAATTTATTCGGACTCAGTCATGATCCCGAATTCGATTCCAGCACGGTTAGCAGAAAATATGTGGATGACAACTCGGTCTGGAGAAAGGGTGACATCATGGAAGGTAAACTAGACATGGGTCCCGTGAACATGACGGATGCCTGCACCCTGATTTGGGTGGTGGAGAAAGTTAAATATGCTAGACAATTGATCACCATGTGGGTCGAAGAGGCAGGCATCTTAGATGAAGGAAAAGCTGAGTGGTCTTTCAGAAATGGAGGTAGCGGATCGAAACATGGTCAGGTGTGATATCCCATGCCGCTGGGAGGTGAAATCCTTCGAATGAGTCTGGCTTCCTCGGATTTGAATAACAGAGCGGTCGTCAATCTCATGGAGAATGGTGTTGAGAGCGATAAGAGATACAGCGTTGAAAAGACTGAGAATCAACACGCGAATGTTAGCACGTTCGGCACGTCTCTCAAAGTGAACGCCGGAGACAGGATTCATTACGAAAACCAATAATCCCGAAGCCACCACTTCCGTGGTGAGTCTACTGATCGAACTAGATTCTTTGAACAAACAGTGAATGCATGGAAAATAATGAATTAAAAAAAATAATGTGTGATTATTAAAAACAAAAAAAACAAACAAAAAAAATAATGTGATCATCTTTAGATCTCATTTTTTTTGTTTTCCTTCTTCTTCACTATCACCATATATTATAATGACGTTTCCTTTTCTCTCAATTTTCAGCATCGATTCTTCTTCTTTTTCTTTTTTTCTTTCTCTTTGTGATATGATACGTTTATAACAACACTTTTGTTTATCCGAATCATAATTATGAACGAATGTTGTGCATCTCTTGGTAACACTCGCATCATTACCATTCTCTTCAGAAGGTAGTGGTGACGATGGAAAGCGTCTCATTCTTTTCATTTCCAACCGTCTACCCCGCTGTTTATCTAACCATTTTTCCACATCTTCTTTTTTTGTTTTTTGGCTTGCAACAGAGGATGGAACATCTGACGGAAACGGAGAGACGATCGCACAGGATCGAACAATCTAAGATCTGTTCGAGTTTTAATATCTTCATCACGAAATATCCTTTTTGTTTCTCTCAAGTGAATAGCACGCGATCTTTTAAATAATTCAGAACATAATCGTAAATATCTTCTTTTTTTTCAAACGCGAAAATGGAACGTGTATTTCGTTTTCTATGTGACTACTTAGGAATTGTAACATTTTGTACGTCGAGAATGTTGAAAAAAGACGATTTTTTCTCGGATGAAACTTTTTTTTTGTTAAAAAAATATCATTAAAACGAATTTATTTTTTAATTTTTTTTTGTTTTTTTGTTTTTAATAATTACTCATTACTTTTTTTTTTTTTTTGCTTTTATTTTTTTTCACACTCGTCTCTCATCGAATGATCAACATCTTATTTCCGTCCGATTTGAATTGTAATTCTCTGTCCGACAGGACCAGGGCGAAGGCTTCGGTTTTTCTTGGCACATTCCTATCGAATTGCATCTTGATCTGAATGTCTAAGACGCGACTCTTGAGTCGTTCACTCTGTTTACTGACGTCAAATACGAACATGGGATACATCGACTTGTATTCGCCGGGAGATATGTTAGGGTTGCTCATCAATTCGTCTAGACCGTGATACTTCTTTCTAAAATCAGCGGCGTCGCTGTACAGTCTGCAGAAATCGTTCTTGTCGAACGACGCATTGTAATCGATTGCTGGATATCTCGTGGCATTCAGAAACACTTGCATGTTTCGCAAACTGCAGTGATCGAACAGCGACACATTCTTTTCCTGAGACCCGTCCCTATTGGTCTGAAATGCAACCATGATGAAATGCGGTCTCTCGGAAGTGGATTTCACCGTCAATCTCCAATCGAAGTGATTCGTGGAGGGAGGAATGCTAGCCATGTCGCACTGTCTCATTCTATATCCCATGGGTAATTTACTCTTGGATTCTCTGATCTTGTAGAGACGCGCTTTCTCCACGATCAAAGGCTCCACATGCGGAACGAACCACGATATCTTGTGTAGAGTTATCTTACCTGCATCGGTCGCAGTGAGTCTCACTATTGCGTCATCGTTTCCTTTTCGAATCAACTTCAGATTGTGTTTGAATCCGTACATGATCTTGTTGTAATCGTCCGCCAATCCGAAGATGTGTTTCAAAGGTATCCTGAACGAAAACGTTCCTTTAGGTCTGGACGTCTTGACGACGTAGTTGAATATCGCGGCGGCGCCGGTGCTAGCAGGGCCTATGGTGTCTTTCACCCACAACTGATTAAGTCCTCTGGATTTCGAAAAATCATCAGGATACGTCAAGAGTCTGAACATCGTGGTGGCCTGACCGGGATGAAACACAGATTCTATCTCTTGTCCGGATAGCATGTATTTTATGTTACTGAATAGATGCATGATGCCATTATTGGCTAGAGTAACTGTGTCGTCGTCGGCGTAGTCGCTCCCATCTTCCTTGGTGAGACGTCCCTGCACCACTATGTAACTCTCGCTGGGATGTACGAATAGATCTTGAGTTTCGACGTTGATTCTTATCTCTCCCGCATTGTTCAAACTCGTTCCGGTTACCGGTTCGTATTCGTGAACCTCATATTCTTGAATACTTTCATCTTTCACTATGCTTTGTGCTGTATCTAGTATATTTGTCATTTTAAAGGATTTTTAGTTTTTTGTTTATTAATTAACTTGCTTTCTTTATCTAAAAAATAGTTTTTAATTATTTTTTATTATTATTTTTTTCTCTCTTATATATATGTGTGTAAATAAGAAAATGTCAAAGAGAGTAAATAAAAAAAAAATTTGTTTTCTTCATCAAAACTTCGTCTTCTGTAATTGTTGTTCGTAAAACTTTCTGATGATCTCTTCTCCATCCAAAGCTTCGGTTTCGTAAGTCACGGGTCGGTGTGAAATATTTTGATTATCACGAAGATTTCCGAGGTCCATCGAGGAGTATAACCCTTTTCGAAGTGCTTCTTATAAGCGTAGATTCTCACTCGATCGCCGACCGCAAATTTCGGCGTTCTAGACTTCTTCCTGATCTTAGATCTCTCGGGATATAGATTCGCGTAGACCCGTTTTTCGTTTTGAGGATCGCTAGCTTCCGCGGGAGTCATCTTGATCGATCTGTGTCGCGTGTTGTTGTAATTTTTTACCAGACCATTCAGAGCGTATATGTATTTCCTGGCTTTCTCTTTGTTTTCGATCGAGTAGAGGTCTACCAATCGACGAACGTGCTTGTTGTAGAATTCCTTTCCCTTATCCACCCACAATTTACTCGGTTTTCGAGAAGACGAGTTGAACACGCTCTTCAGAGCCTCGGCGATGCAAGGTCCCGATTTATTCTTCAAAGCTCTGATCCAACCGTATTTGGAAAACACGTCGATGACCGTCAATAGATATTTGACGCCCTCGTTCCACCTCGAAAACGATCTCATGTCGACCAAGTCGGCAGACCAAATATCAACCAGACCCTTCACGAACACCCTTCTCTTTCGAAATTTACGCACTATGGGTTTGTGTAACTCCTCAGCCAATTCGCTCGTCAATAATCGTTTCTTCTTCTTTTCAGATGCGCTTTTTTTTGAACGCCCCATCCGAATTGACGTTTCACACCGATCAGATTGCCGACCAGCGAACGTTCCATCTTCTCTCTCCTGGTCGGATTCGATATGCCTCTCAATTTCCCCAACATGTTTTTATTGCTGACGTCGTTGCGAGTCTTGGTGTCGGGATGTTCGACGTAGCACAGATCGTGATCGTACGCGGCCGCGTCCACCTTATTCATGGGTTTGCTCCAAGATTTGGGAGTCTGATTGGCATTGAGTCTGTTGTTCAATTTCGTTCTGGGTCCCGTGAAACTGTGACCGGGCAGATGCATTTCGAAAGGTAGATTGTTGATCATTTTATTCACGATGCCTTTACCTTTGCTCGCGTTCTTTTTTTTTGACGAATCGCGTCTTGACAGAACCACACACGTTGCAAATTCCGCGAAGCATCCGTCTGTCGTTTTTATTTCGCACTTCTCGAGAATTACTCGTCTCGGTAACTCTCTTACACTTTACGCAATACATTTTTAAGATTTATTTAAATTAATTTCGTTTTTTTTTATTTTATATATAAATTTAATAATTAATTAATTCTGTTCTTATATATATTTTTTTTTTTTTAATCGCTGCTCTTGAGTTCTGTCATCTTACTGAATTCCTCCCTGGCCTCTTTCCTCCCCTTTTCCACGAGAGAATCCTTCATCTCTTCCTTGATGATCTGACGAGTCTTGATTCTCACGGCTTCTTTCATGGCATCGTATTTCGTTTTCTCGCTCAATATCGCGAAGTATTCTCCGTCCGATATCCTACCATCTTTCAACGCCATAGAGATCATTTCAGATATCGTGTCGATCTTGGAGTCGGCCAAGATGCGAATCTTGTCGTGTTTCCTCGCCTTCACATATAATTTCCTACTCAAAACGTTTCCGAGGGTGGTAAACAATCCGGCGGCGAGAGCCACTCCTTCTACGGTCAACACGATCGGAATGCCGACCGCGGTCGACAAAAATCCGATGCCGGCCGCGTGTAAACCCAGGGAAATCGTGATGAGTGTCGCGTAGATCGCGTTGACGAATGTCACGAAACGCGAATACTTCTTCTTGAGGGAACGACGAGAATCTCTCTCTCTCGAATTAGATACTCTTGGATTCTATTGATTTGATCGATGCAATACCTCTCTCCTCTTTCTCTTTCTTCTAGCGACGATGCCGTCGGCAAAACGTTGATCGGCTTCTCGTCCTCGTCGTCCACTAACGTCGGATACAATTGATTTCTGGTTCTCATTTTTTGTTTTTTTTCTTCTAATATTAGATAAAAATTTTATGTGTGTATTTATTTTATTTTCTATTCTCCCTTATTTTATATCAACGAAAAAAACTTAGACGTATGCTTCATTCAGCAATAATTTCTTGATGCATCCCTTGTCTTCTAAAGTCAAACTTTTACGCGCCAATTTCAGTTCTTCCGAATCTGTAGGCTTGTCTTGATTCTTACAGAAGACTAATCTCTTCCAAAACGTGATCACATCGTTGAATCTAATGCGTTCGGACGCTGGTTCGAAATACATGACGACCATATCTTCCCTTTCCATCGTCAGACACGAATGATTCTCGTGATCGAAGTCTAGATAATCCCGACATCCGACGCATCGTTCAAACAAGATGGGACGAAGTTCTTCGTTCACGCAGATTGCGTATGCTCTCATCAGCATGTTTAAAAGAAACCTCGCTCTAATAGTCTGAGAATCGCTCATGATTTACGTATTTTTTTGTTATTATCTATTCGATTTGATATATTTATTTTTTTTAAATAACTATTTATTTATATTTTTTCTTTCTCCTATATATATCGATCACTTTTTTTTATTTATTTCCTCGGGTATTCCCCCCCCCCCCCCTCCCGCTCACGTCAGAAATGGAAGCGTTCGACAGTTGTCCGTCAAGTTTTTTGGAGGAAAAAAAAATCCGGGTGTTCCCCCCCCACCCCACCCCACGACGAGGGGAGATAACTCTGTATGATCGAGTTTATGAGAATCGAGCAATCTGATTGGTCAATAGTGGGAATTCCCCTAATGACATCATAAATGGGAAAAACCCACCGCCTCAAAACAATTGCGTATTCTTGATCACTGATCCAGAATCCGCAAACCGTTTTTTGATGCTAGCCTAGAATTTTTTGCTCGCGTTCACCAACGATGGATCGATGGTCTGATCTGCGATGGGAACGTTGACAAAAATTTTAAAGTAAAAAAAAAAAGTGAAAATGTGCAATTTCACCTTTTTTTTTAAAACGCGTGACATTCAACGTTCACCACGAGTATTTGAACGTTAAAAGTGCGATCTAGGAGTCACAAAAAAACATGGGAGATTCAACACCACTGAACATTTTTGTGAACAAGCGTGCGATTTAACACCGAATCCCACGTTGGTAAACGCATCGTGTACACGTACATGTACAAAGTGATAGTAAATCCGCCTTTATTACCTACTTATATATTATACATATTTTACGGCGTGGAGGTGACTGTGCCAAAATGTGGTCCTCGTGGAAGAGTAGTCCACGATCAGGAGGAGCGCTCAGGAGTGTTACATTGTGTGTTGACTGAGATGCCCAACTGGTACCTGTGTGGCTAAATCGACTTGTGGCACTAGTCACCTAGTGATGGACGGGATTTTTGTGTACATCATGATATTATGAGATTAAAAAGTGCGTTATGTGACATCTTTACTTTGTGTGACGCGGTCTCAAATAGCTATTAATATCAGGACAAGGATATGGTTAGGGTTTGGTGTAGGATAAGTTATGGTTTGCTATCTGCCCTAAAATTTAAAAAAGGGAGGAGGCCTGATGATAGAAAAAGAGTTCAAGAGGAGAAACTTGATGGGACTTTCTGAATGTCTCGACGATTCATTTTCGAATTAGAGGAACTCGAATAGAATCGAATTGAATCATCTGTCGATTTTCAATCGAGTCGAATTTCGAAGCTTCGCACGGCCCTAGAAGAGTTTTAGTTATTCAAAAATTGGATTTGCAAGTGTCATTCATCAGCTGTATTAGGTACATGGTTACTGCCACGTCCACTTTAGCGATATAGGGGACCTCTATGTACGGCTGCATGCGAGAAAGTTTAATAAAATTTATGACATACTTGAAACTATATCACCTGATTAATTGTTGGAAAGGGCTCTCCGAGCCCTTTCCAACAATTAATCAGATGGTAGGTTTCATCTTCTCATACCAGAACTCACAGATAATCATCATAAAATATTTGACAATAGACCCTTTCGGCAGCGTAAGTGTTAACTTGTTTGTTTTTAACTACTGACTACTGGATTGTGTGGAGCGCACATAGCATTTCTCGTGACAAGTATTGACCCTTCACCAATTGATATTGTCGAAGTCTTAGGAATAATTCTATTATTTCGTAAATTTGGATTTTCAAAAATGCAGATCAAATGTATTGCAACCTGCCTTACGCTTTTATTTTGTCTTCAAGACACAAAATTCAAGAGCTCTCTTGGTCAGTGAATTTAAGTGGGTTAGAAAATAGATAAAAAACAAATTAAAAAACAAATTAAAACTTCAGTTTGGTCTACAATGGAACAAGTTCAAAGAAGGTCATTAGTTGTGTAGCAAGATGTGATACAGCAGGAGTTAGAACAGCTCAGTTAAAACCCTTTAAACTGTTTACTCTTCATTGGAAACTATTATTATTAGACTTCGAAATCTAGATTGTATCAAAGGTCAGAAGAAACAATCATAAAATTGTGTTATTATCATTTGATGTTTGAACTAGTTTCCTTAATCCTCATCGGTGTAACTTAAAAGGGCTGTTTGAATGATTTTTATGGTTTTGGAATGTGTTGCTTAAAATCCAATACTAAGGCCAATATTCTGCACTTAGGCAACGAAAAGCGTAGCGTTTTCCTAATCGAGAATTGCGTTTGGTAAAAGCTTTTATTTTTGATTTTGGAAATTAAACGATTTGAGGAGCCATTAGTGTTGGGTCTTTTGGAATTGTTATACATGTATGATCACCATAAATGTTTCAAAAGAGGTATCAATATCCGGAAACGAGAGTAACGCTTTTAACCCCCTAAACACTGAGTTACACACTAAAATTTCAAACTGCAAATTTCCTGCGTAATGCCACTAGGAATTTAACTGATATACTGAACACTCGCCGTGGACTGGTCGTAATCCACGCGTGGGTAATGATGTCGACGCATGCATTTACCAGGTACGAAAAAAAACATCATTAGCAAAATGTTAATTAATGAAGCACCGGGTTGTACCCGGTGCTTCATTAATTAAATTTTTGATGATTATTGCTGTAATTAGTGTTTGGAGTCTAATATTATTGCGCCCATGGAAATATTGCCCAACCGTGGAATGTCACGAGTCCCTGGCGGCCGTACTGTAAATTCCTAGTTGCAGTATGGGGAAAATATAAGATTTACTACTTGAAATGTCAGTATTTGGGCATCAGTGTGCATAAGGTTAAGTCTTTATAAGAAATGTCTCAGTGGAATAATTTTCATTATTACTTGTTATTTGTATGACTGACGCTTTTGGTTCTTTTAAGTCAACATGCGCTGTTCGGTCTATCGATTTATTACTATTCTGGTGTAAAACGTCTTGGCATTTCGTAAATGTTTTTCTCATCCCATTTGTCGGCCTTCGGTTCATTAAAAATGAGGTTTTATAGCCTTACCTTACCCTTTATTTCCTAATTCGTTTTACAGAATGGAATCGTCCACCCTTATCAACATTTCGTACTACTTTTGGTACGAATATTCTAATTGTACGAAGCTCAAGATTTACTATAGAGGTCTATGGAGAAAATAATTAAAGTTGAGATTGAAAAAAAACAATGATTATATTTGGAATGGCCGGGCGTCAATTCGGGTACTGCATAACAAAGTCTTTCAAATGATTTATGAGTTTTATTACATGTCCATGCAGTCTCTCTTAAGCAATACGGCGTGCAATACGGCTGTGCAATACGGAATTCCGTATTGCACACCAACCTGTTCCAACCGGGACTTTTTTTATGCAATGCGACTGCATAAAGTGCATGGTGTTTACCACCGTTCATAGAAAAGAAAATTAGGTCAGTAGGTGCTTGGGTCATGTAATAAATACAAAACCACATGTATGTTTCAATGAGTCGTTTTGTATTCAATTCGTCAGATGTGCGTAGAAAGAAAACGTCTCGACCTTCGGTCTCCACGTTTTCTTCCTACGCACATCTGACTCATTGAATACAAAACGACTCATTGAAACACACATGTAGTTTTGTCTATGTATCGTTAACGTGATGGTTTTGTACTTCCAATTTCGTTTGAGGTTTAGCACTTTTTTCTTGTAGGACGTCGAACCTTTTGTAAAATGTTTACAAAAAGTTACGGCGGCTTACTGAGCCTTGTACAAAGTTACGGCGGCTTACTGAGAGCCTTGTACAAACTTAAATTACTGTATCTGCGGGCGTAGTAAAAACCTAGTCGAACATCGTTTCAAAACAAGCAACGATTGAACGATGCAAGCGAAAATGAAAGCAAAAATATATGTTTTTATTCATACTTTCATGTCACTTTGAAAGGGATTTATTTTGGAGTTTTTCCCTTTGATTTTGTTTATCTCCGTTGAGAGTTCAGAGCTGTGTATCAGGTTATCATCTTGAAAATTACGGACTATCATACTTCTTGATCTGATTCAGTTCAATTGGCTGTATTATTCGACCCTAATAAGGGGGTGACAAACGCCAAATTTATTTTCTTTGGGTCGAATATATAGAGGATATCTCGCTGTTTTAGTGAATATCGGGAATTATCTCAGGGTTGTGGACCTGAAAGTTTCATTTTTCACGAGAGCTTGCGCGAGTGAAAAATAATACTTTCAGGTCCACCCGAATGAGATAATTCCCGATATGCACTAAAATAGTGTAGATTTTCTTTTTATTGTATGCTACGTGACATTTTACTGCGCAATATTCAGCCCATTTCGACTGCAAACAGTTTCAAGTCAATAACAAAAAGCTGCTGATCGTTCCTTCAAGGTGACGTTCAAGGTGAAGTCATGTGCCGAAGCGTAAAGTCATTTAGAAAGCTACTGGAAAAATTCATCGTGTGGACCCGAAAATATTAGTTTTCACTCGCACAAGCGCCCGTGAAAAATAAAACTTTAGGTCCACACTCATGAGATCATTCCAGATACTGACTCAAATAGAGTAGATTGTCTTTTTTATTATATGCTACGAGACATTTTATTGCACAATATTCAGCCCAATTCAACGAGAAATGTGTACGTTTCAAAACCATAACAAAGATCAGCTGATCGTTCCTTCAAGGTGGCGTGATGCGGCGCAGCGTGACTTCATTTAGGAAGCTTCTGAAGGATATTCCTCGGTATCCATAGAGTCGATGGATATCGAGAAATATCTTTTAAAAATTTTGCAAACATTCACAGACTAGCATATAATAAATACAGATTACTACAGCAGTGAACTGATCTGTGTTGTATTCCGTCGAGTTGACGAGATGAGATCGGCTAAATCGAACGAGGCGCATGTGGTGTCGAGTTTGATCTGGCCCATCTCATCTCGTCACTGAGGCGCAATATAACAACACAGATCAATTCACTGTTGTAGTAATGTGTTTATTATATGACAATTAGTATTTTAAACTGATCACAACACCTGGAAAATCAAATACAACAAAAATTTTATTCGTCAAATAACCATTAACAGTTTATGGAATTGGGGAATTCCAAACGCGTTGTAATATCGAACGTTCGTGTCGAACATGAAACTTGAAAGTTAAAACAATGGAGGCAAGACTTGAATTTCAATCGGAATCGCTTTCAATAACACAGATTCTCCTATGTTTTGTTGGATTCGCGTCTTGAAAATAGTTGTTTATTGTTATTTTGCAATTGTTCAGCACGGCATTTTCAAATAGCCCTTGTTGGAATGTTTTGTCAACGGAGTTTAATAAGGAGACACTCGTGTTTATGCCCTGTGCTTGTGTTCTAAATTTATTTATAGGCCACTGGTAAAAATCGTCCGTTCACGTGCGCCTCGTTTGAGACAGGCATGATAACGAGCTGGAAAACATGACACACTTGTTTTCCGGAGAGCTGTATTTGATGGATAAACTGCAGTGGTATTGGGGGCTATTTGAGGTAGTCATATAATAAAGAATAATATTAAGGGTTTATCAAAAAATATTTTTATTCCATCGCATAAAGTAGGATTAATTATACAACCAACCCGTCTTTTGTGAAGGGGTTAAACAAATAAAGCTACGAAAGGGATCAATTATTTTGACACACAAAATATTTATCTTCTTTATCTCAGAGAGAGCACGTTAGTTTATAGGTTACAGCATTGGACTTCAGATAGAAAGGTCGTAGATCCTTGAACAACATACTTAATCTCAGTTGCCCAAGTGGCAGAACGGCGGCGCATAATGTGTTAAGGCGTACTGTAAGTTAATGGTACATATGCTTTCGACCTATGCTAACCTTGCTTGTGTGGGGTTTGCGAGGTGGAGAGACAGACAGTTACTCGCCACTGATCTTTGTTTCTCTGTGGGTATTTCGTCTTCCTCCACCTGTAAAACTGTCCGACGCGATGCGATCCTGGCTGTTGAGCTGGATTACTGGAACATCCACGAAAAACGTTGCAACTCCACCCCAACCCTACCCCTAATATGGTGTCAAGTCACTCAAAACATTACCTCCTCTTATTGATGACATTTGATGAAGTAAAAGATGTTACGCTGTTTACATGGTATCAACTTTCCAATCTCGGCATTTTTCTTTTGTTATTAATAATTAACCCTTTACCTAACCTAAAAAGTAGACAACAGTTGCAAACAAAATTCTTGAATAACTAATGTTTTTTCGTTTTTTGTCTCATAAACATAGGTTATGACCCCTCATTGGAACGAGCTCGACAAAAAATTGAACACTACCGAGAATAAAGTTTTAGAACTCGTGGTTTAGTTGAGCTGGCTACCGTTTTGAACTTAAACTGCATCTTGGTGGGACACAGTTTTATTTATAAAATGTCAAAAGTAATTTGCGGTGCATTTCTGGGGCATTTACTATACAGTTAAAACTAGAAGTCCTGTACACTTGTCTAGGCTTAATTGTGCGTAGGAATTGCGCACAATTGCCATATCAAATGGCATACAAAGCATGTCAAGTTCTCCTGGTTACTCATAGCAAACACAGGCAATGTTTCTGTTTCTTGGCTGAAAAATTGCTTGTGCACAGGCCATATGTACAGAATTTGATAGCCTTACTATGGTTATAACGCGTACATTAACGCAGAGATCGACGTGTTATTTGTGCGCATTTCATGACAGGACTTCTAGGTTTAACTGTATAAAGTGTTGCACTTTGAACACATTTCTCGAAATACCTCTGTGCAATAAGACGTCAAGTTGCATACATATTGGAAGAATAAATGTGAGTGATGTGATGTGTGGGATTGCTAGTCGAACCGGATATTATGTTCTAATCGTGAAGTGTATCTTTCTTTCTGCTTTCAGATATTGATATTTTAAACAAAAGTAAATGCATGATGAAAATAAAAATACATGTTATCTTGACATAAACACAATTTTTGTGTTCATCATATTAATCACTAGGCTTTTATTTAAACGAACATGATTTTAATCGCTCTTTGACTACCCATATTCCCGTGGAAAGACATTAGTTGGATATCGGTGTGTTCAAATATCAAATATGAAGAAACTGCGCGGAGACGGATGATGACTAGCATCGGAGATAAGTTCAGGCCTATTTGTGAAGTTTGTGTAAATATGTTTATCAAGTTTACAAATGACGTACCATGTTATTGTTTTCTATCTTTTCCATTAACCCTTTACCCAACGAATCAGCCACATCCGCCCGCGTAATAATTCTGCAGCTCAAAAAATATTATTTTTCAAAGAATTTCAACAAAACCATATCATGTGACCACTCGTTGGAACGATCTCGACGAGCTCGTTCCAACGAGGGGTCACATGATATGGTTTTGTTGAAATTTTTTGAAAAATTTCAAAAAATTATATTTAAAATAATAAATTTTGATATCGTCTGCGTTGGGTAAAGGGTTAACCCTTTACCTAACCTGAAAAGCAGACGACACTTGCAAAAATAATTCTTGAATAACTATTTTTTTTCATTTTTTGTCTCAAAAACATAGGTTATGACCCCTCGTTGGAACGAGCTCGACGAGCTCGTTCCAACGAGGGGTCATAACCTATATTTTTGGGACAAAAAATGAAAAAAATAATGAAAATTAATTGGCGATTTTTGAGAATAGCGCTGGCCGGTTTTGGACGTTACGTTAGGTAAAGGGTTAAGAGCACCTGAAATAAGTGGCGGATACAGATTTTAAACCCCACTCTATCGAATCGGTAGAATTCGCTGGCGTAATTGTGTCGAACATGACCTGTCATGTTGCTCCAAATCCTTTTCCATTACCCAGTATTCAAACTCTATTACCCACAGTAACTCCTTGCAACTGCTGAATTGAAACAATATTATTTTCACAGTTTGCTACAAAATATCTCACATCAAAAACACCACTGTGAAATAAATTGTTCTAAGGTTGCAACCATACCGACATGTTTCGCGTGTCTTTTGTTTCAGCTGTGAAAGCAACCATTTAAAAGCTGCCAGCTTATTGCTGAATCAACATCAGGGTATTTTTATTTTTGTAATTTGGTGTGCGACTGTGAATTTGGAAATAAATATTGGTTAAAATAATTTTCAAACTCAGCAATTGACATAAAAAGAAATTCGAAACATCTTAAGGTTCAAATCGTGTGACCCCCTCATTTGAAGGAGGTCTTTGGGCTCGTTCCAATGAGGGGTTACACGAAATGGTTTTGTTGAAATTGTGTGAAAAATTCGAGAAAAAAACAACCCAAATTCTGATGTCGTGTTCCTTGGGAAAAGGGTTACAGAGAGTCGGACCATATTTTAGAGAGAGGTCAAGAGGCTTTCGCGGCTTGCGCTTGTTCATAACAAGGACACTTACGGCGTCTTGTTTGATCGGGCTATTTTTTCTTGACAATTCGAGGGAACAACCCAGATCACTGACTGTTGTAATGATTTGTATCTATCTTCCTGTCAAGAATGATAAATAGCACAGCATGCTGTGTTCTCGCACGTGGGCACCAGTGTAACCAACGGAACTAAATGCCTTGGAATGACACACAAATTAGTGCAGCTGGTGGAAGTTTTAGCACAAACAATTTGAGTGAGTTTAATTTATAAGGAAAATAATTACACAAACGAGAAGCATGTTTGGTCTCGAGATTATGTCAAGGTGATAGCTTAAAGTTGCGACATTTTCGATAATCTTTCTCGCTTGGCTAAACATAAAACGAAATGATAGGTATCTGTCGAACCCCGAAAAACGATTTGTCCCTTAAACAGACCAGCAATAATACAAGCGCTGCTAATTAAGCATAAAATATAATGGCTATAAAGTGCGCGTTTACCAAACATCATATGGGCTATCTGATATCTGATTAAAGAAGTAAGAGAGACCAGCCGTCTATAGCAGTCATTATCCGTGTAATTATGGCCAATTAATAGGTAATTGTTGTAAACACAGAACATCGCAAAAGTTCTGGACACACACCCATATTACGCATCTAGTCTGTCACAGAATGTCAGGAATACCGAAATGTGAGTCTTTTAAAGGAACTATAAAGCGAATATTAAATTAAGATAGACCTAAGCGGCCAATTATAAGAGAAGCAATTACACTGAGAATTGATGTTCTGGCTATCGAAATAAAAATCGGGGAATTCCTCGAAAATGTCATCCCAGTCTGAAGGCCTGTAAGGATCTTGATCGTTGGCCGTAAGATCTGGGGATGCCCCGTGATATAGATTGGAGGAGGTGCCGCATCGGTGCGAAAGTATAGGCACGTTGTAGTGTAGGGGAGTCACAGAGCTCATATTTAGAATAGGGGCAGTCGCGGGCCAAGTCGGTGACCATATATGAGAATAGGACCAGAAACACGAAGTACGAGCTCAGGTGGCCATAGGTATTTAGGAAGACGGTACACCTGTTGTAGAATGCAGGCAATGCGTAGGCTGAGTAGGCTTTGCCTGTATGAACATTATTCTGAGATAAAAGGAGGGGGTCGTTTAGCCCTATTGGTTCTGACTGCTTGAGTGAAAAGCGTACAATAAGGTGACAATAAGCTAGTGGCCATGCAACGGTGGTGGTAGTTTGATATTCCGTCACTTGTTAGAGGGAGGCGATAGAGTAAAGTAAGTAAAACGAACGCAGGAAAATTAGAAATGTCGGTTATATTGACTGTATTCGCAGTGTTATTTCGCCTGTCCGATCCCCAACAAAGATCGATAGATCTTGAGGAAAATCATATAAAATTAAACAACGGGTCGCCCATCTGCCGAATTTACTGACAATATGATGTAATAACGTTCGAATGATATTTCCCAAGAACGTTACCGCACTTACAAGTGTGATTTCTGTGACGTGTGTAATCAATGTCCAAGAATCGAAGATTAGAGCAGTCGTCTTAACACTGGCATCAGTTAGATACTAGAGTGAAATGATTGTGCCAGCAGAGTAGATTTGCTGTTCATTGATTTCTTCAACTCTTCAAGAAGAACGGAAGTTCAAGTATATACGTATAAAGAAAATGTTCTATGTTAGTGTGATGTAAGAGTACTTCAGATGCGTAAGTCTGGTTCTAATGAACAAATGACTCTATAACGATAAACAAAGATGTTTCACAAGAGCACTCACAAGACCTGATGTATTTCAATACTTTTACACTCTAGCTGTTATGTTTGTCTGGTGGATTTTATTCAAGAAAATGTTATTGTTGCAATAACGACAGCATCATAGACAGAGTACCCACCGATTGATTGCTGCAAAAATATTTTAAACAACGTCAGTGCCATAAAGTGTGTACCGAATTTTGACATATTCAGGGTCGAACGGACCCGATAAAAGTTACAGGAAAACTCGTCCCGAGGGGGTCCAACTTTAGGCTACTCAGTTTCTGGTGCACGAAAGGCAGACGACACTTGCAAACAAAATTCTCGAATAGCTATTTTTTTTAATTTTTTGCGCCAAAACATAGCTTATGACCCATCATTGGAACGAGGTCGTGCCAATGAGGGTTCATAAGCTATGTTTTTGAGACGAAAACTGAAAAAATAATGACAATTGAATGATGATTTTTGTGAATAGCGCTGGCCAAAGGGTTAATATACCAACGTTGATTCAGCCCGATGTGAATAATTGGAATATTTCAACCCTAAAATATGCAAAAGTCTTGTTTCTAAAAGATTAATTCAGACTCCGAGATGGGTATGCAAGCGTGTCGATATTAACTCTTTACACATGGCACACGAAATAAAATTTGTTATTTTAATAATTTGTTGTGAAATTTTAAAAAATAAATCAACAAATCCATATCATGTAACCCCTCGTTAGAATGAGCTCAACTAGTTCGTTCCAGTGATCGAGGTGTCTTGTAATGCGGTTTTACTTCAATTTTTTTAGTTTTTTCTCAACTGCGTCATTTGTTAATTCACCTTTCAATTTTGTTATTTCAAAACAGAAATTGTTCCAAGAACATGGATAATGACCCAGCATTGGAAAGAATTTTCGCTTGTTTAAATGAAGTATCATAAGCAATGTATGTTTGGCGGGTAGTTCAATAGATTAGTTATTCAAAAAATGTTTGGGCAATGTTTACTTGTAAGGTTAACTGAATAGCTCAGACGAAATTGACTGAAATTAGTTTTTGATCACAAAATGATCACAGAAGGCCTCATGATAGCCAAGTATCAAGCTAATATATCCACGATTACTCATTATCATCCAGCCAATATCGGCAGTGTTTATTGTCTTATACGAACTTGTCTTTGCCTCAGTGATCAAACAACCTTAACCTATGTATGTTGATGCAATAAATAAAAACTAATATAGTATATTCACTGTCTGTTAACCGTTTACCTAACATGAAAAGCAGACGACAATTGCAAAAAAAATTCTTGAATAACTAATTTTTTTCATTTTCTGTCTCAAAAACATAGGTTATGACCCCTCGTTGGGACGAGCTCGACGAGCTCGTTCCAACGGGGGGTCATAGCCTATGTTTTTGAGACAACAAATGAAAAAAATAATGAATATTAATTGGCATTTTTTTTAGAATAGCGCTGGCCGGTTTTGGCCGTTACGTTGGGTAAAGGGTTAATTCCATTTTGGGCTCGAGTTTCGCCCAGTATGGAATAAAATGTTACCGTATATTCCGTTTTAGGCACCAGTAAGGTATGTAATTAATAATATGCAGTGAAAGACGTAATAAAAAGAAAGTGAAGAGGAAAAAGACACACCCAATCATCAAATTCTCAGATTTATTTTTCACGGAATGTTTATCCTGCTACTCAACAAATGAATCCAGTGACAACATTTTGAATTGATACGTTCGTCATGTCATCGTATTTATAGCAATGTCTTTTCTTAGAACAAAGTAATTTTTCTGGCTCACACCTAGCTCATTTGAAGTGTACTATGAACACAAAAGGATTCTCAACCGCAAACAAAAATGTGTTCAGTTTCCTAATTATCATCGTTTAAGTCCGAAAAGGACGTAGTGTATTAAAAATTTTAAACACGGAAACAGAGCATCAACGTTGAATTATTTATTTATTTATTTATTTATTTATTTATTTATTTATTTATTTATTTATTTATTTATTTGTTTATTTATTTGATTGTCTGCATATGGGGTCACTGGTGTTGAAATGATTCATTATAAATATAACGTGGGCGTGCACGAATTTATTTTGACGCTGTTGATATACATATAACAGGAGACATATAATGTTTACCAGGAGCCAATACTATAAAACTATTATAATTTCATTTTCTAGAATTGTATTTTCTACTTATTAATATAACTGACTAAAATGAATCATTATCATTTAAAAAGATCTTGCAATTTGCCAGTTGGCAAATTGTCAGATCTTTTAAGATGCTAATGTTTAATTTTCACCCATTTAAAGTCATAACTAGAAAATGCAATTCTAGAAAATATAATTGTAAACATTTTATATTATTGGTCCCTGGTCGAAATTCCCTGTCTGCTTTCTTACCCATACCATAGAAGAATCTCACCTATTGAAAGGGAAACACGAAGACATTACATTTCATATTTGGGTCTGACAAATCACCATTTTTCGTCTGGATCGAAACTAGAACCGACGGTGTCTTCCCACTAGACCAATTCCCCTTAGACCAACTACATAGTGTTTCTGATTAAGGGTTGATTATGGATAATTAGGAAAACAATTATTTATAAAATTCTGCCCAACATCTATAAAATATCGACAAGCCAGAAAATGGGCAGACTATCATCTGAAAAATGAGGTCACCAGAGGGTGAATTTGGTGATGCTACCCTGCACAGCAGGGTAGCATCACTAAATTTACCCTCTGTGAACCTCAACATCAAGGTCTCAAACATAATCAGAAAGAGGTACCCAGAGGATAAACTGGTCCAGTGTATGGGATAGCATCAGCAAATTCCCCCTCTGGGGACCTCATTCTGCAAATGACAGACTGCTTATTTTCAGGCTTGAATATCCATAACATTAAATACATTTATAAGTATTTATAAATATATCAAATTGTTGATGTAGAATTATTTTTAAAGCAGAACACACCAGTTGGCCTATGGGGAATTGGTCTTTTGTGAATTGGCCTCGTGGGAGTTGGTCTACAGGGAACTAGTCTAGTGGGAATGAACCGAACCGATTCAGACAGAAGTCCTTTGAAGAATATTCCTTATACTGAACAAAGTTAAAAATCATGCTCCCACAAGGAGCCCAAATATTAACACCGGAACTAATATTTGAACAAACGTGAATCTGAACCCCATATCGGAACTCTCTATCACATATCAAAAACATGTGACTGGTGGATCTGACGGAGAAAGTTTTAGAGAATATTCCTCATACCACACAAAGTTAGAGGTCGGGTTCCCATAGGTAGACCAAATATGAAAACAGGGACTTAATAAGAACAGAATGGGATCAGAACTCGTATGGACGCAGAAGAATCCCAAATCGGAAAAGATTCTGAATGGTGGATCTGAAAAAAGATTTTCCTCATATTGCACTAAGGATAATTGTTGCTTCCTATTAGGAGCCCAAATATGAACCCGGGGATTTGATTCGAACAAACATGAATCTACTACCACGCGCGACTCCCCAAGGATGCTGAATAATCAATTATAAACAGTTTATGTCTGGTGGTTCTGAAGCTCATGTTTAAAGCATTTCCTCATACTGCACCAAGTTATAATTCGGGTCCAGTAAGGAACCCCAATACATACCCAAGTACTTGATTTGAAGAAACTTGCATTTGGCTCCCAGAAGAATGCTATATACCGACCATCAAAAGTTTCTAGAAAGTGTACCCGAAGTAGAAGATTTTTAAAGAATTGTCCTCATATGGTACCATGTTAAAATTCGGGCCCCCATGCGGAGTCCAAATAGGATCCCGAGAACGTTGAACAAACTTGAACAGGTCCCTTAAAGGGTGTTGTATTACAAATATCAAAATATTTTGATTGGAAATTCAGGAGGAAAAGATTTTTGCTTAAGTTTTGAAAAGTGCTGAATCGGCATTTTCCCATTACCTTATCCCTCCCATATTGTACCTCATGACACAACCGACTACAGTTATTTTCACTTTGGCACATTCATTTCTACTGGTACTCAGTGGTATGCTTTATACCAAATAATAACTCTCTGTCCGGTGCAGTTTTGGATATATGGCCATTTTAGTCTTTTTTTATTTGAAGCACCTGGGGTTCGCAAAAGGAGACATCAACACATGTCTCCTAATACTACTGCATACCAAATTTGGTTCAGGTTGGAGGAACGTTTCGGAAAATACCAATTTTTGGTGTGGCCTTTTGGTCTGGTCTTCTCCCTCCAGTACCTCAAATATTGCTCGAGAAACTTTCTTTCAACAATCCTGAATCATATGGATGACGCAAAGGGAATTTCAAAGCAATGCGACTGGTAGGGTATGAGAAGGAGACTTTTGAAGAAGTTAAGGTTTTTCGACCACACTGTTCCCAGCCCATAAGGCTTAGCAACTTGTATTGGACAGATGTGGAAGGGTATCCCCCAAAGACAATTTGTGCGTAGTCTGATTGGTTTTAAACCAGTGATTTTGAAGAAGACTGATATGCAAAATTAACCCTTTGAACTCTGGTGGTATCTTCCATGCCAGTTCAATGGCAACAATTAGAACAGTCCATATTCATTATTTGGGGTAGACCAATCAATATTTTCAACGTACAGCCTCTGGGCTGCACGTTGAAAATATTGATTGGTCTACCTCACATGTCATCCTATAGAATAGAACTTGGGTACAGAGTGAACGAAGAACTGAAAAGGGCCATAAAGGGTAGAAAAGCTAAATGTGCTGCATATAGGAAAAGTAGAAACATTAAGGGGGTGGAAAGCAATGAGGCCATGGTAGCAAAGGAAGAATACCAACAAGCATGAAATAAAGTAAATAAGATTAAAGACGACAACCGGAGAGTGCGAAATAGCAGTCTTATTAGGACGATAAGAACGACAGGGGCGTCGAGTTCGAACGTATTTTGGAAATGGGTGAACAAACGTAACAAAGGGAATAACCCACAGATTATTAAAGTATATGGCAAAGTTACAGAAGAGCGAGATCAAATCGCCTGAGAACTAGTCAAGCACTGGGAAAAGGTAAACGATAAGCGATGGGGCATGGGGAATCCACCAGAGTGTCCGAACCAGGTCGAGGAAATTCTATCGAACTTCGTGTGCAGCGAAATCAAAACTGAGGAGGTGCGAAGGGTGATCTCAAAATTAAGGAATGGTAAAGCGGGAGGGGTGGACGAAATTCCTAACGAGTTTATCAAAAAAGGGGGAGAGGAACTCTTGGAAAGCCTAACTGCCCTATTCAATTTAGCCATAGAAAAACAAGAGGTCCCAAAGAAGTGGATGGAAAGTAAATTGACATTTATTCACAAAAAGGGGGAAAAAGACGTCTTGGATAACTATCGAGGGATCTCTATCAGCAGCAACATTGTTAAGGTCTTTTGTAAAGTCCTGTATGGGAGATTAGAGGAGCTGATTGAAGAGAAGGGTCTTTTGGGAGAAATCCAGAATGGCTTCAGGAAGGGAAGGAGAGTCACTGACCATCTTTTCACGCTATCCAAAATGATACAATCCGCGAAAGCCAAAAAAAAGATGTTTATGGCCTTTTTGGATGTTAAGAAGGCATACGATAGAGTATGGAGGGAGGGTATATGGCGCAAGCTGGAGGCTCTGGGCTTGGGAGGCGAGTTTGTTGGGATTATGAAAGCATTATCTAAAGATATACAGAGTGAACTTAGCCTGGGAAACATTACAACAAAACGTGTGCCTATGGAGATAGGCCTAAACAGGGGTGTATCCTTTCGCCAATTCTTTTTGCATTGTACATCAAAGGTTTAGGAGATGAACTCCTGCATAGCGACGAGGGGGTTGCAGTTGGTGACTTAAAGACCCCAGGGCTATTTTTGCAGACGATATGGTGCTAGTGTCAGAAAGCGAAGAGGGGCTAATGAAAGCAAGAGCAAAGTTATACCTGTGGGCCGCAAAGTGGACCCCACTCGAAGGTGGGGAGTGGGGGAGTTCTGCATTCCGGAAGGTAGCAGCAGACTTCTTAGTGTAGGAGAGACTAGTGACTAGGAGTACCTGGGGGTAAATATAAACATCACAGGAAGAGGCATCTACCGAAACCACACAAATACATTGATTCTGAAGGGGAAGCGAATCCTTAACCAAATGAAACTTATAGGGAGAAACAGTTTCAATAAGGTTTTCGTGGGGAAAACCATTTCGGAAATGGTGGGTCTGCCAAGTATAACATACGATACGGAAGCTGTACCCCTAAACCAGACGGCTGTTAAGAGCTTGGAAATCCCGCAGAACGATGCAGGCCGATGGATAACAGGGTCGAGTAATGCCGCAGCGCTAGAAGCAATCAGGGGTGAGCTTGGGTGGATGAGGATCAAGGACAGCACAGACCTATTGAAACTCGGTTATCTTAATTATTTGGTAAATCTCCCCGACAGCCGATGGTGTAAAGTAATGTTCCTGAGAACTTTCAACTCATATATCAAGACGGAGTGGATGGTCCAAGTGAGGGAGCTAGTAGCAAACTACTCATTGGAGATCTCCGACCTTGACGTTGGGGCAAACCAGGGTAAAAAGATCGTCAGAGAAAGGGTCATGGAGGATTGTAACCGTAATTAGCGAGAGGGGGTCAAATCAAAGAGATCTTTGGGTGGCCTGCGTGATCAAGATAAGCCTGGTTTTGAAGAGTACCTTGATGGCACCTTTGGGGTGGGGGGGGGGGGCACTGTTGTTCAAGCTGAGGTCGCGGTCCCTGGAGCTGAGGGGAAAAATTGGGAAAAACAGTGAAAAGGAGTGCCAGATGTGTAATTTGGGCGTGGTAGATGCCCTGGAACTCTTTCTTCTAGAATGCCGAAAATACCAGTCTAAAAGAACAAGATTCACGGGGAGTATAATGGGGAAGGCGGATGGGAGAATGAAGGACATGTGGTTAAGGCGGGACTCAAAGGAGAGGGTTAATATGCTAATCAGAGAGATCGGGAAGAATGGGGCAAGGGATGTCATCAAGCAGTTCGTCTCCGAGTGTTGGGAGGAGAGAAGAAGCATGGGAATAGGGAGGCAGATGGTAGAACAGGGGTAACCGAGGCCTTCTCATACGAGAACCGCGACAAATGAGCGGCCAGCCAAAGTGTTATTATTATTAATAACGTTACGGTGTATCATGTTCCTGGCCGGAAAAACGGCCACTGGGGTTCAAAGGGTTAGCGGACAGCGCAGTTCATTCATTTTTACGGCGTTTTTCAAACTCTGAACTCCAATAAAATTTCCCTTCATGGTTTGCAAATAACGCATATTTGAACTGTCTCTGTTATTTTACACCCATTCTCTTCCAACAATAAAAAAATAAATAGATTAGAAAGAAAGTGCAAGAATGTGGCCTCCAAGTGTTTCATTTGTTTCTCAGCTGGAGACGCGTAATCGATTGTACTCGACTATTCTCTCTGAGAATTCAATACACAGTTTAAATAGTACAGTGTCTTAAAATCTCTGTACACAGCCAGAGCTTTTTAATGAATTGTACATGTGGGCAGGAACATTAACTCTTAGAGTCCGTCTCCACAGAATGGTGGCAGAACTAAATCGAATAATAGATGTGCATATCTTTTTTTTCTGTGCAGATCAAATAAGAAGTTCAACCTGCAACCACACTGCTCTTGATTGTCAAGTTTTTTCAAGTTCACGTTCATCAAAACATTTGTATAGCTTTTTAACCCTTTACCCAATTAACGGCCAAAACCGGCCAGCGCTATTTTCAAAAATCGCCTATTAATTTTCATTATTTTTTTCATTTTTTGTCTCAAAAACATAGGTTATGATCCCTCGTTGGAACGAGCTCGTCGAGCTCGTTCCAACGAGGGGTCATAACCTATGTTTTTGAGACAAAAAATGAAACAAAATTAGTTATTCAAGAATTATTTTTGTAAGTGTCGTCTGCTTTTCATGTTAGGTAAAGGGTTAATGGGATCATTTTTATGGAAAGTAGTGCACTATCTAAAACATTTCTGCGCGCAGCTTGAGCTTTGTAACCCTTTCAATACTGAGGTCCCGTATAGGATTGTCACATATACTATAGCGACGGCATTCATCAAATTTGTGTTTGAAGGAAGAGGGTCAAAGATAATTTAATCCAAAAGCCATATGGCTAATTGTTCGCCTTCACAAGCTATCAATTGCTCTTATGTTGTTTTCTAACAGACAACTGAATTTTATTCCACCCATTAATTCATGCATACCGCTTTGGAAGGGTCAATGAATTATACATGCGGAAGGGAAGATTAACTATTAATCCCCATTTCCAAAAAATGGTATCTTCCAAACTAAATCGATCAGCAGATGTACACTTCATTTCCAAGGTTAGATCAAACAATACTCTCAATTTCCATCTGGCCCAATGCATCTTTTTATGAACCCTGAGAACAAATAGTGGCAGAATTCTCATAACTTCACGGGTGGGAGAGGGAGCATCCTCTCTCCCTTATAGGCTGATGGATGACTCCCATCTTTCACAAAATACATATTGGTGGATTTTTTTCCTTTTTTTGTAACCATTAAGGATAATATTATGGGGCTGCTCCTAAACCAGCGACTGTCTGGGTTTCTTTTTTTTTCTAAAATAACCACCAAACTGCGGTTTCAGTATTACCATAAATATGCTCACTTCTCTAAGAAAACACGGAGCAGAACTCTTGTAATTATGCAAAATTTCTTGCCATCTTCCAGTCCGAGGTTCTATGGGATCTCAACCCACTATCCTACTGCCAGTCGCACACTCAAACCTAATAAGATTATTGGCTCTCGCTCCCGACTCTCGAGGATTTATAAGCAAATAAACCTATAAAGCAAATAAAGTTAATAGGGTCACAAGGGAGAAACTTTTCATTCATTCATTAAGTTTTTATCATTCTTTCAAAATCATTTGATCGAGAATAGTTTGAACACTTTGAGAAAAAACAAAATGGAATCAGTAGTTAGAATTAGTTGTCAAGTTTGTGAGAAGACCTTCTTTGGTCGTTGCAATAGGAAATGAGTGCTGTGTTTGTGATAAAAAGACTCTCTTTTTAGGAAATCGTGTGGCCCTGAAAAGGGCCGTTTGTTTGGCTTTCTGCAGATTTTCTCCAAGGATAGTTGATAAGCTAGGTAGAACAGGTCTCAGTAACTTTCCTAAAAAACCGCCTTCCTGTTAGTCTTGCTTTCCCAGCAGGTAATGTTATGGCTATTTTCCTGATTTCATACCTGTGTGGAATGAGGTATGCTCGTGCTCTCATTGTCATTGGTACATTGAATTTCAAAACGTTCTTTGCACATTCACATAAGCATTCAATCAGGTCATCGCCGGCTGTCTTTACCATATTTCTGGTTTGCTGTTGATCAGCATAGGCTAGATATCGTAGTTGATCTGTATATCTTTTCAACCTGTCTAATGCTTTGTTTTGAAGCTCATAATTTATCTCAGCCTTGTTGAGAGAGTAACAATCTTCCATGTCTTTCGTGGTTGGATTCTTCTGGTAGGAGGGTTCAACTGGTGGTAAATTTCCTCTTAGTGACCATATTGCTTGGTGCTTTTCAATTCGTGGCATTGGTACCTGTGACGTTCTGTTCGTTTCAGTATTCTGCTGTTGGTCAATCTGAGGTAGGTCCATCGACGTCGACAGGTTAGTAGTATAAGGGAGTTGGTTATAGGTAAATAGCCAAAAAACTACCTGCTGGGAAAGCAAGACGAATCATACAGGAAGGCGTTTTTGTAGGAAAGTTACTGAGACCTGTTCTAGCTAGCTTATCAACTATCCTTGGAGAAAATCTGTAAAAAGCCAAGCAAACGGCCCTTTTCAGGGCCACCCAATTTCCTAAAAAGAGAGTCTTTTTATCACATACACAGCACACTCATTTCCTATTGCAACGACCAGGGAAGGTCTTCTCACAAACTTGACAACTAATTCTAACTACTGATTCCATTTTGTTTTTTCTCCCTTGTGACCCTGTTAACTTTATTTGCTTTATAGATTTATTTGCTTATAAATCCTCGAGAGTCGGGAGCGAGAGCCAATAATCTTATTAGGTTTGAGTGTGCGACTGGCAGAAGGATAGTGGGTTGAGATCCCAGAGAACCTCGGACTGGAAGATGGCTAGGAATTTTGCATAATTACAAGAGTTCTGCTCCGTGTTTTCTTAGAGAAGTGAGCATATTTATGGTAATACTGAAACCGCAGTTTGGTGGTTATTTTAGAAAAAAAAATTAAAAAAAGAAACCCAGACAGTCGCTGGTTTGGGAGCAGCCCCATAATATTATCCTTAATGGTTACAAAAAAGGAAAAATCCACCAATATGTATTTTTTGAAAGATGGGAGTCATCCATCAGCCTATAAGGGAGAGAGGATGCTGAGCCCTGGCCATCTGGTCTGCCTTCATGGGGGACAGATGACTTCCAATCTTGCTTGCCTTTTATTGTCACATTCCGGATCACTCATCTATTTACTACCTCGAAAATACTGCATGGCACGATCTGATTGGACAGTTGTTTGACCAATCAGAGAACGCCTGCGTGGGAAAATTTACAACACGCTTATCTATTGGTCCCATGGTACATACCGCCGTGTGGTATGATCTGATTGGACAACTGTTTGACCAATCAGACACCGCCGCGATCTTACTGGGTTATCAAACACCTGCGACGTGACACCATCTTATCTATGACATAATCAAACAGTGTACATGGTCTTTATCATATTAAGCTCCTTATAAACAAAGGAGCCTCATATCATAATACCTTTATCTATGACATAATCAAACATACCAGTTGTCCCTTATCTATTTGCATAATTATACAACGTGACACTATCATATTTTCTTATAAACAAAGATTCTCTCTATCTTAATCACCTTTATCTATGCATTGACAAAGACCAGGTGTTCTCTATCATAAATCCTTTATGACAAGTCTAAACAAAACCAGGTAGTCTTTATGTCTAAAGCATTTTGTATGCCGTTACATGTACATGTCCTTGACAACATTTACCTTAGAGATATTTACCAAGAAATAAAGTTAAGGGAGGGGCAGGGGGGATAGGGGGATGGTGGCACTCTTTTGTTAGTACGCATAAGAACACCTCAGTTTGAATGCCCCCCCCCCCCCCAGCTTTGGGCTAGCCTTTGGAAGAAGGGAGGAACAGTCCAGGGCTTTGGTGGGGAGGGGCTGTGCTTTTGGAAGGGGGTGCCCACATACAGGGAAAACCAAAACAATGTGGGGAAAGCCTAAATAGGTTATACACAGCCTGGGTCCTAAAATGGGCTTTTGGGAAGGATAGCCTAAAAATAGGGTACATACAGGGCGGGTAGGGTGAGGGGAGCCTAAAAATAACCTAGGCCTAGTGTGGAGAGGGGAGGGGAGAGGGGCGGGGATGCCTAACGGATTTGGGAGCCGGGGTCAATGACCCCGGTCATGGTCTGACCCCGGGGTCCTGGTAAAAAGACCAGATCTCTGCATCATATACTACTTATATTTGTACATCTACCTTTGTTTTTTGTAACCTTGTTTCATTCTTTTGTATATGTATGCTGTGAAATAAATATTGAATTGAAGTGACGTCATGTCTCGTGACCCAGTTACGTCATCTTTGGTTGTCCTGGTAGCCCGCGTGAGCAGCCATCTTGTGACATCATCCCTATAGTGATACGTGGACTTGCGCATACGCAGCGCATGTTGTTAGGGTGACACATGATTCAGTCCTCCATTTTGTGTACTGGAGGCCGCCATCTTGGTTTCAATGGCAGCACGTGGTTGCTATGTAACCCAAAACCCTACAATAGGACAGGCGTATGTTTGGAGGGTGTTTTCGATTGAATAGAAGTAAATCCAATTGCCACAAACAAACCAAACATTCCTCCAAACCACACCAAATTACCGAAACGGACTTTATTTTGTTTAAATCTCCCCATTTTGGGCTTATAATAGTAGCACGGTGTGCTATAGGACCGAGAGGTATCCCGGGGTAAGTTCGATCAAATTTGAGTAGTTTGATGGTTCGGATACTTCCAATTTATCGAGTTCGGATTCTTTTGGAATCATCGGTTTCTATCTGTTTTGTCTATAACTGACCCTATTCTGATCACATTAGCTGCCTATCTAGTCTCAGCTTTCTCTATCCCATCCTCTGACCTTAATCTAGTCTTAATATGAACTTTGGTAAAACCAAGAAGCGCGCGCAACTCACAGTGTTTTTCAAATTATAATGACATAAACTTAACAAAATTTAAAACAGTGTTTAAGGGGTCGTCCAACAAAACATTTTGCGTTGTGAACTAATGCATGTACATGCTGTCTTGTAGATTTATTTCCCCCTAAAACATATCCGACCTACAATATAATATGAAATTTAGGCAAACCTAAAAGCGAGCGAAAGTGACGTCATCATTGATCTATCTGTTTTCATTTGCAATGCATTCTGGGTCCGTATACCGAATTTGGTCCAATTCGGCCCAGTAGTTAGCCCGTTGCTAAGGGCGCCCTCTGGTTGCTAGGGAAGTCACGAGACGTCAACATTGATATGTCTGTTTTTATTTGCAATGCATTTTGGGTTCGTATACCGAATTTGGTCAAAATCGGACCAGTAGTTAGTCCGTTGCTAAGGGGGCACTCTGGTTGCTAGGAAAGTCACGTGACGTCATCATTGATCTATCTGTTTTCATTTGAAATGCATTCTGGATCCGTATACCGAATTTGGTCCAAATCGGCCCAGTAGTTAGCCGGTTGCTAAGGACGCGCTCTGGTTGCTAGGGAAGTCACGAGACGTCAACATTGATATGTCTGTTTTTATTTGCAATGCATTTTGGGTTCGTATACCGAATTTGGTCAAAATCGGACCAGTAGTTAGCCGGTTGCTAAGGGGCGATGTGGTTGCTAAGGAAGTTATGCGACGACACCATTGACCTGTCTGTTTTCGGTTCACTTTGTTCCAATAACACGCAATTACACCGTTCGCTTTTTAGGGGGCGTCATTCGATTTGTTCGCTTCTGAAAACGAGAGCTGGGGTTCCCCATGTTTTTACTTCCGGCTTCCGGTTTAGATTGGATGGCATAGCATTCCTTGGTTTTTCCAGTTTCACGTACACGTTGTCTGTTAGGCTTGCTTCAAAGCAGCCCTTCGGGCTGCTTTTGCGCGCGCTATAATCACCACTCAGACTGCTTCATGTCCCATAATATGTGCATATCCATACAAAGTTATCTCCCCTGTGTATAACGAACTCCTATATGATTTCCAAGGCCAAGTGGCGATCGAGCAATAACAAATATTGCTCGAATGACTCGAATCTTATCCAGCGAATAAGCTATCGGGTAGTGACCGGAACAGGCATTCCTCGAATATAATCGACCAAATAAGCCACAGAGTAATTACTCCAATGAGTGACTCTCTGGCGACTCTTATCCTCATCTGGGTATTGGAGGATACATATGACATGGTGATGTAGTGCTGGGGGATAACTTTGGAGGATACCTTTTAGAGGATACCCATCGGAGGATACCTTTCTGAAGACAGTTAAGGTTCCTAGTGTCTGTTCAGTTCCTAGCATCTAGATCTCCCCATGGCCTCCGTAGCTCCAAGACGTAACTGCTGACTTGTCCAATATCGCCACCGTCTATTCTATGATTAGGGTCTGACGTAATCCTCCAGTACTACATCACCATGTGATAAGTATCCTCCAATACCGAGATGTGGATAAGAGTCGTAAGAGGAATCACTCGTTCGAGCAATTACTCGATGTCTTGTTTGCTCGATTATCTTCTAGTCGTTCGAGCAATTTGAGATAGTTAGCAAGCCTGCAGTGGTGCTACATGTCAGTAGTAATGGTAAAAGGATGGAAGAGGACTACAGTAGACGTTAATCACAGGACAGACGATGGCGATATTGGACAAGTCAGCAGTAGCGGTCTTGGAGCTATAAAGGCCATGGGGAGGTCTAGATGCAAGGAACTGAACATACACTAGGAACCATAACTGTCTTCAGATAGATATGTTCTGATAAGTATCCTCTAAAAGGTACCACCAAAAGGTATCCTTCAGTGCTACATCACCAAGTCATAGGTACCCTCCAATACCCAGATGAGGATAAGGGTCGTACGAGGAGTCACTCGTTCGAGTAAATACTCTATGTCTTATTTTCTCGATTAGTTTCGAGCCATTCGAGCAATGCCTGTTCCAGTCGCTACTCGATAGCTTATTCACTGGATAAGATTCGTGTCATTCAAGCAATATTTGTTATTGCTCGATTGCCACTTGGCCTTGGAAATATCTGTTCCTGCTCGATTGCCGCTTGGCCTTCGAAATCATATAGGACTTCGTTATACACAGGGGAGATAACTCTGTATGAATATGCACATATTATGGGAAATGAAGCACTCTTGACTGGTGATTATAAGACTCGGTTTAGGTCACTGGCTGAGACAGAGACAGCTGAGACTAGGTAGGCAGCTAATATAGTCAGAATAAGGTCATTTACAGACAAACAGGTAGAAACTGAGGATTTCAAAGAAATCTGAACTAGATGTCCATTACAAAAGCAAGATAATTGGAAACGGGTGGTCGCCCTGGCGGCGATCTTGTTTTCCACATCGGCTTTCGATGGTGCATGTTCACGCTGGATATTATCGTAGAATAATTTGCGATCAATTAACATCGAAAAGTTTACCAGTTTCTTATTTTTTATCATGATTCTATAAGTTTTTTGCAAAAAAGTGTCGAAAAACTCGATTTTCTTCTATTTGGAGGCATTTTTCAGGCGGCCATCTTGGATATTCACTTACTTTATTGGTTTATCATACGCAGAAAAAGCGTCCAAAAGACTATACAGTTGATTCCTGTGCCTCGTATCAAACATGTTTTCCGCAACCATCGTACAACTTGAGATAGTATAAACTTGTCCGATACATAAGTGGGATAACTGAAAACGAGTGGTCGCACTGCCGGTCATCTTGTTTTTCCACATCGGCTTTCGATGGTGCATGTTCACTCTGGGTATTATCGGGGAATAATTTGCGATCAATTGAACAGTTTACAGGTTTCTATTTTTTATCATGATTGTATAGGTGTTTTGTGAAAAAAGTGTCAAAAAACTCAATTTCCGTCTATTTTGAGGCATATTTTGGCAGCCATCTTGGATTTTCACTTACTTAATTGATATTATTATACGGGGAATGGTATCAGGAATACGAATGAGTTAATTCCCGTTCCTTATATCATATAGTTTTTCCGTAATCGAGAAAAATTAGTGATGGTGTAAAATCGCGAAATTGTCCCACCATCATGGGCGCCATCTTGGATTACGCGATATCCAGCCTGGATGATTTTTTGTTAACATCTGCAAATCTACTCTCGAGATGTCCAAGTACATGAAAAAAGACCGGTCTAGTTCGGTCCGGGGGGGGGGGGGTCCCATAGGGGGTGTACCTAGCTACCCGACTAATCCATACATATTAAGTATTAAGTCCGATATAGGAACATACATTCAGTACAGTGGTTTGAAAAGGGGTCGCGATTCGGTTGAAATCTCCTGTCCACTTTTCAGCCCACAGAACCATATAACCTCATCTGTCAAGAATGAAACACGAAAACATTGCTTCTCTGTTACAATTTCTGTTTGTTTTCCAGGATTCAGTGTTGGTTTTGCTTTGTTTTATTCATGAATCTCTATCTACCATTGGAAGTATGTCTAGACCAGATTACAATCCTATCCTGACCCGATCGATCAAAAGACCGCTGCATGATCGTGACATTGTTACATAATTACTATACAATGCACAGACAGGATATTGAGACACTGGGCCCAATACGATGAGAGTAGATCACACTACCACATTCACTTTGAGGAAACCCTACACAAATAGCCCCAAACTCTCAAGCCACCAGTATAGTTAAATAAGGAATTCATGGCCATGAGCCAGTTCTGCCCTTAGATAATCCATTGTCTAGGTGTAGTGTCTCTCGTCTGGAATATTTCAGTTGGTCGGAAAAACGAACCTATGGTTCTCTTTTCCGGCCACCTGATATATCCAGGACGATTGAATTTAACAGAATACTGTAAACATTCATTTTCTTTGAATTAGCGTGTGAAATGTTGATGTTTGATGGCATAACACTTAGAAATGAAGACTCGCCATAGCTTTAGTTTTATGATGGCGCCGCATAGTTCCACTAATTGTGTTAATATCTTAGTGCTTTCAAACTGAATAAAATACTTTTGGGGAAAATATATAACTAGTGCACGGAAGAATATCTGTATATCATTGGGAGTAAAAGTACATCACATTTTATTGTACGCTAAACAAGAGATTATCAAAAAAATTACGGAAATATAGAAATAGTATCCCCCACTGTGAAGATATAGACATTTTCACTTTCACAGCATCAATCAAAATGGCGGCTTTCAAAGCAAGGTGAATATGAGTCAAATTATCACTGAAAATGATCAATTTGTTCTCAACGTATAATGAAAAGAAAATCTAGTGTTTTGGAATGGATACCGATCATTTCCAGCAATAATTCAACACGTATTTACCTTGAATTGATGCATGAAACCCGCCAGCTGAATCAAATCGCAAGCCGCTACCTGTTCTGAGTATCGATTAAATCACTTCTGCGTATCAATGCGCATCAGCTGTTTACTTTCATGCATCAATTCAAGGTTGAAACTAGTAGAATTATCGATAGGAATGATCAGATTCTTATGAAAAGCGTATAATAAAAGAAAATCTAGTGTTTTTGAGTGGATACTGAAAATTACCTCGCTCGTGACCGAGACAAATGGGTATTATCGCTCGCGCAAGTGTTCGCGAAAAATAAGCATTTGTCTAGGTCACTATGAGATAATTTTCGGAATGCACTCAAAAACTCTAGATATCCTCTATATATCAACGGTAGTATGCACACATATTTCCACAAAAACGGGTAAATAAACAGCCTATAACATCTTCGAGTACCAAACAGAATTGGACTGGTGACCTGACAGTTTGCTATAGTAGATTCTGCTTTGAACCCGAAAAAAACGCATGCAAAAATTCAGCCAATAGGCCTCCAAGAGGAACCTAGCGGCCGATTGAAATTAGTTTGTATGTCTTTTACCATTTCTTAGAATGGGAGTGATTATTTAGTGGGAAAGTCCACTCCTCGTATGATTTTTAGATAATCAAAATTGCGTTGATTTGTGTTTGAATGTTCGATAGAAGAACCATTGGTGTGGGATGAGGAGGGCGCGGCTGTGCCACACATCGCAAAGTTATTTTACTTCTTTCTTCCGTCGGTTGAATTTACTTGTCCATCAAAGTAGTGATAACAAGTTTCTGAAACCACTCGCCCATTTCATATTTCATAGCTTTTTGCAAAAGGATGGTGAGCAACAATTTATGTAAATATTAAAATATAACAAAACTGCCACAGTAATTGCTTATATTCAATATTCATGAACATACACTGAAACTCCGTTAATTGAATAGTCTCTGTACCACACATCGCAAATGTAAAAGTTCCTTTACTTCTTTCTTCGTCGGATGAGTTATTTCTTATATGCCAGTGGAAAAATATTCAATAACCGAAGTATTTAATTAACCGGGATTTAGTAACTGTTCTGTTTTCCGGAGATAAAATTGGAATTTATTCTACCTTCTTTGACAGAGCTCGTGGAGCCCTGTCTAACAGGATAAAATAGATTAAATGCATGTGTTGGATTTAGTGAGGCCAAATAGGCCTACAAACAATGGAAATTCAATGATTATCAGGTAATTTGGAGACATTTTACAAGAGTTTTTATTCAAATTTGAACGGCGATTTACATGCACCGTTACATTGGATAATGGGTTCAGTTTGAAAAAAACATTGTGTGTTGATATACATGTATTCCATTAGCAGTGTAAATGCATTTGATACTCAATTGTTGTTCAACTACTGGTTTAATGATGTTTAACTGTTATATTCTAAGCATATATAACTTATTCAAACTTAGCATCCCTGACTTATATCTTCATTAAATCGTTTTTTGATAGAGTTACCTCTCCTGAAATTACTGAAGGTCCAATTTAAAAGCACGTAATTGTTGAGGAAACACCTATGACATCAGTAGAAATTAAAGCCAAGTTTCATTTTATTACTTTTACTAAACGAAAACACCAGACAGCTCCCGGAGCTGTCTGGTGTTTTCGTTTATTAAAAGTAATACAAGTCAAACCTGGCTTGTTGTGGCAAGCTAATTAGAAGCAACCAGTTAACAGATAATCCATCATTGCGAATGTCTTATCAGTATTTCATCTGCCAACAGTAATCCACCCACTTTAGCTCTTTGTTTTACAGCAATTTGCAAGTTTTTATTCTTTCCGGGAAAAAATATTAGCAAATGTCACCCCTCCCTCCCCCCGACTTTTATATTATTGGAAAGGACAGTGTCTGTATTATATGTAACGATGCGTACACCGCTGATATAAATGAACAGAGAAAATTATTGCATAGCATCAAAAGATTGTGAAAACGCCGTTATCTTATTTTAAATGGATTTCAACAGAGAATAACAGTGAAACGTTCAAACAGATTTGGAAAATGCAAAAAGTCAACTTTTGTATTGTATTTTCATACTACTCTGCAGAAAAATACTTGAAGTTTGTGAAATGATGCGCACAACGATGACACGAATTTGCTAACTTTTTGAAATTTTAACTTTTATATTAAATTTCCATACCCTTAGTGTTAATTTTACTGGCAGCTTTTGAAAGTTAAGGTGAGTTAATTTTCCCGTAAATCTCTTCCAATAAAGAAAATTGCCAGCCCTGGATGATCATTTCCGACCAAACATCCAAAAGCTTCATAGTGGACTAAATCTGTGGAGAGGAACAGCTTTGCACAGGAATTTTTTCTATCTTTTTCTTTGGTTGTACCTGAACTCTGATTAACACGACTGTGCCAGAAGTGGTTAAAAATATATTGCCCACATTTGTAAAGTTAATGATGTTACCCAACCACAGGTGGCTGATAGAAACATTTCAATTTTATTTTTGTAAAAAATTATAAGCATTTCGACTATGAATAGCGCCTAAAAATGACCATGTAATAGCCATTTTGATGACGCAATTGTGATATTACCTCTTTTAGAAGTCAGTTGCTTTGTTATTTTAATGGTCTTAAACATGCGGATTTGATATTGAGTTGAATAGTTGTAATAAATGCAGTGAAACATTATTTCCGAGGAAGTCATAAAAGTGATTTTCATAAAAGGACCACTCCGCACCCCAAGTAATCTCTATTTATCAGAAACGCCCGAGAGGTGGAATGTTTGCCCAGATTTTCTTTGCTCCCATGTATTTTGGACATGAAAAAATAGGCGGGGAATAACAGTTATTTCGGGCCACACTCTGCTCACCGAGAGCCTGGTATAACAGCCATAGGGCTTACCAATACAAACGAAATATCACTGTAAGGATTAAGACCAACAAAAACGGAATACATAAATCGGATGTCTCGCTGTGAACGCTCAACACTTGCTGGACTTAACTGTAGTGCAGTGATTATTACATTAACACCCCCAACACAGATGCAGGACATTCCACTCCACTCACATCTCAGGGGTCTATGCTCATGACAAAAAACCCTTGCTTTAGCCCGACACCGAGATTGAAATCATTATTTATTATATGCTGTTTTACAAGATAGCCGGAATATCAGATATTTTTCTGTATCAATTGTCACGATAAGTATAACAGAATATTCCTCCGAAAATGAAGTGTTCTTCTCGCAGTTAGTTTGGATCGATATCACTGTGCGTTTTCGGCATTTGGGTGTTTTAATTCTTAATCCGCTGAGTATTTTCAAACTATTTTTCAGAAGTTGATAAGACATTCATCTAAATGCAACTCACAAATCCTTGGTCTAAAAGTACATTCATTTTACAGAGGACTAGGGAAGTCAGTGACGTCATCATTGATCTATCTGTTTTCATTTGCAATGCATTCTGGGTCCGTATACCGAACTTGGTCCAATTCGGCCCAGTAGTTAGCCCGTTGCTAAGGGCGCCCTCTGGTTGCTAGGGAAGTCACGAGACGTCAACATTGATATGTCTGTTTTTATTTGCAATGCATTTTGGGTTCGTATACCGAATTTGGTCAAAATCGGACCAGTAGTTAGTCCGTTGCTAAGGGGGCACTCTGGTTGCTAGGAAAGTCACGTGACGTCATCATTGATCTATCTGTTTTCATTTGCAATGCATTCTGGATCCGTATACCGAATTTGGTCCAAATCGGCCCAGTAGTTAGCCGGTTGCTAAGGACGCGCTCTGGTTGCTAGGGAAATCACGAGACGTCAACATTGATATGTCTGTTTTTATTTGCAATGCATTTTGGGTTCGTATACCGAATTTGGTCAAAATCGGACCAGTAGTTAGCCGGTTGCTAAGGGGCGATGTGGTTGCTAAGGAAGTCATGCGACGACACCATTGACCTGTCTGTTTTCGGTTCACTTTGTTCCAATAACACGCAATTACACCGTTCGCTTTTTAGGGGGCGTCATTCGATTTGTTCGCTTCTGAAAACGAGAGCTGGGGTTCCCCATGTTTTTACTTCCGGTTTCCGGTTTAGATTGGATGGCATAGCATTCCTTGGTTTTTCCAATTTCACGTACACGTTGTCTATTAGGCTTGCTTCAAAGCAGCCCTTCGGGCTGCTTTTGCGCGCGCTATAATCACCACTCAGACTGCTTCATGTCCCATAATATGTGCATATCCATACAAAGTTATCTCCCCTGTGTATAACGAACTCCTATATGATTTCCAAGGCCAAGTGGCGATCGAGCAATAACAAATATTGCTCGAATGACTCGAATCTTATCCAGCGAATAAGCTATCGGGTAGTGACCGGAACAGGCATTCCTCGAATATAATCGATCAAATAAGCCACAGAGTAATTACTCCAATGAGTGACTCTCTGACGACTCTTATCCTCATCTGGGTATTGGAGGATACATATGACATGGTGATGTAGTGCTGGGGGATAACTTTGGAGGATACCTTTTAGAGGATACCCATCGGAGGATACCTTTCTGAAGACAGTTAAGGTTCCTAGTGTCTGTTCAGTTCCTAGCATCTAGATCTCCCCATGGCCTCCGTAGCTCCAAGACGTAACTGCTGACTTGTCCAATATCGCCACCGTCTGTTCTATGATTAGGGTCTGACGTAATCCTCCAGTACTACATCACCATGTGATAAGTATCCTCCAATACCGAGATGTGGATAAGAGTCGTAAGAGGAATCACTCGTTCGAGCAATTACTCGATGTCTTGTTTGCTCGATTATCTTCTAGTCGTTCGAGCAATTTGAGATAGTTAGCAAGCCTGCAGTGGTGCTACATGTCAGTAGTAATGGTAAAAGGATGGAAGAGGACTACAGTAGACGTTAATCACAGGACAGACGATGGCGATATTGGACAAGTCAGCAGTAGCGGTCTTGGAGCTATAAAGGCCATGGGGAGGTCTAGATGCAAGGAACTGAACATACACTAGGAACCATAACTGTCTTCAGATAGATATGTTCTGATAAGTATCCTCTAAAAAGTACCACCAAAAGGTATCCTTCAGTGCTACATCACCAAGTCATAGGTACCCTCCAATACCCAGATGAGGATAAGGGTCGTACGAGGAGTCACTCGTTCGAGTAAATACTCTATGTCTTATTTTCTCGATTAGTTTCGAGCCATTCGAGCAATGCCTGTTCCAGTCGCTACTCGATAGCTTATTCACTGGATAAGATTCGTGTCATTCAAGCAATATTTGTTATTGCTCGACTGCCACTTGGCCTTGGAAATATCTGTTCCTGCTCGATTGCCGCTTGGCCTTCGAAATCATATAGGACTTCGTTATACACAGGGGAGATAACTCGGTATGGATATGCACATATGGGAAATGAAGCACTCTTGACTGGTGATTATAAGACTCGGTTTAGGTCACTGGCTGAGACAGAGACAGCTGAGACTAGGTAGGCAGCTAATATAGTCAGAATAGGGTCATTTACAGACAAACAGGTAGAAACTGAGGATTTCAAAGAAATCTGAACTAGATGTCCATTACAAAAGCAAGATAATTGGAAACGGGTGGTCGCCCTGGCGGCGATCTTGTTTTCCACATCGGCTTTCGATGGTGCATGTTCACGCTGGATATTATCGTAGAATAATTTGCGATCAATTAACATCGAAAAGTTTACAAGTTTCTTATTTTTTATCATGATTCTATAAGTTTTTTGCAAAAAAGTGTCGAAAAACTCGATTTTCTTCTATTTGGAGGCATTTTTCAGGCGGCCATCTTGGATATTCACTTACTTTATTGGTTTATCATACGCAGAAAAAGCGTCCAAAAGACTATACAGTTGATTCCTGTGCCTCGTATCAAACATGTTTTTCGCAACCATCGTACAACTTGAGATAGTATAAACTTGTCCGATACATAAGTGGGATAACTGAAAACGAGTGGTCGCACTGCCGGTCATCTTGTTTTTCCACATCGGCTTTCGATGGTGCATGTTCACTCTGGGTATTATCGGAGAATAATTTGCGATCAATTGAACAGTTTACAGGTTTCTATTTTTTATCATGATTGTATAGGTGTTTTGCGAAAAAAGTGTCAAAAAACTCAATTTCCGTCTATTTTGAGGCATATTTTGGCAGCCATCTTGGATTTTCACTTACTTAATTGATATTAGTATACGGGGAATGGTATCAGGAATACGAATGAGTTAATTCCCGTTCCTTATATCATATAGTTTTTCCGTAATCGAGAAAAATTAGTGATGGTGTAAAATCGCGAAATTGTCCCACCATCATGGGCGCCATCTTGGATTACGCGATATCCAGCCTGGATGATTTTTTGTTAACATCTGCAAATCTACTCTCGAGATGTCCAAGTACATGAAAAAAACCGGTCTAGTTCGGTCCGGGGGGGGGGGTCCCATAGGGGGTGTACCTAGCTACCCGACTAATCCATACATATTAAGTATTAAGTCCGATATAGGAACATACATTCAGTACAGTGGTTTGAAAAAGGGTCGCGATTCGGTTGAAATCTCCTGTCCACTTTTCAGCCCACAGAACCATATAACCTCATCTGTCAAGAATGAAACACGAAAACATTGCTTCTCTGTTACAATTTCTGTTTGTTTTCCAGGATTCAGTGTTGGTTTTGCTTTGTTTTATTCATGAATCTCTATCTACCATTGAAAGTATGTCTAGACCAGATTACAATCCTATCCTGACCCGATCGATCAAAAGACCGCTGCATGATCGTGACATTGTTACATAATTACTATACAATGCACAGACAGGATATTGAGACACTGGGCCCAATACGATGAGAGTAGATCACACTACCACATTCACTTTGAGGAGACCCTACACAAATAGCCCCAAACTCTCAAGCCACCAGTATAGTTAAATAAGGAATTCATGGCCATGAGCCAGTTCTGCCCTTAGATAATCCATTGTCTAGGTGTAGTGTCTCTCGTCTGGAATATTTCAGTTGGTCGGAAAAGCGAACCTATGGTTCTCTTTTCCGGCACCTGATATATTCAGGACGATTGAATTTAACAGAATACTGTAAACATTCATTTTCTTTGAATCAGCGTGTGAAATGTTGATGTTTGATGGCATAACACTTAGAAATGAAGACTCGCCATAGCTTTAGTTTTATGATGGCGCCGCATAGTTCCACTAATTGTGTTAATATCTTGGTGCTTTCAAACTGAATAAAATACTTTTGGGGAAAATATATAACTAGTGCACGGAAGAATATCTGTATATCATTGGGAGTAAAAGTACATCACATTTTATTGTACGCTAAACAAGAGATTATCAAAAAAATTACGGAAATATAGAAATAGTATCCCCCACTGTGAAGATATAGACATTTTCACTTTCACAGCATCAATCAAAATGGCGGCTTTCAAAGCAAGGTGAATATGAGTCAAATTATCACTGAAAATGATCAATTTGTTCTCAACGTATAATGAAAAGAAAATCTAGTGTTTTGGAATGGATACCGATCATTTCCAGCAATAATTCAACACGTATTTACCTTGAATTGATGCATGAAACCCGCCAGCTGAATCAAATCGCAAGCCGCTACCTGTTCTGAGTATCGATTAAATCGCTTCTGCGTATCAATGCGCATCAGCTGTTTACTTTCATGCATCAATTCAAGGTTGAAACTAGTAGAATTATCGATAGGAATGATCAGATTCTTATGAAAAGCGTATAATAAAAGAAAATCTAGTGTTTTTGAGTGGATACTGAAAATTACCTCGCTCGTGACCGAGACAAATGGGTATTATCGCTCGCGCAAGCGTTCGCGAAAAATAAGCATTTGTCTAGGTCACTATGAGATAATTTTCGGAATGCACTCAAAAACTCTAGATATCCTCTATATATCAACGGTAGTATGCACACATATTTCCACAAAAACGGGTAAATAAACAGCCTATAACATCTTCGAGTACCAAACAGAATTGGACTGGTGACCTGACAGTTTGCTATAGTAGATTCTGCTTTGAACCCGAAAAAACGCATGCAAAAATTCAGCCAATAGGCCTCCAAGAGGAACCTAGCGGCCGATTGAAATTAGTTTGTATGTCTTTTACCATTTCTTAGAATGGGAGTGATTATTTAGTGGGAAAGTCCACTCCGCGTATGATTTTTAGATAATCAAAATTGCGTTGATTTGTGTTTGAATGTTCGATAGAAGAACCATTGGTGTGGGTTGAGGAGGGCGCGGCTGTGCCACACATCGCAAAGTTATTTTACTTCTTTCTTCCGTCGGATGAATTTACTTGTCCATCAAAGTAGTGATAACAAGTTTCTGAAACCACTCGCCCATTTCATATTTCATAGCTTTTTGCAAAAGGATGGTGAGCAACAATTTATGTAAATATTAAAATATAAAAAAACTGCCACAGTAATTGCTTATATTCAATATTCATGAACATACACTGAAACTCCGTTAATTGAATAGTCTCTGTACCACACATCGCAAATGTAAAAATTCCTTACTTCTTTCTTCGTCGGATGAGTTATTTCTTATATGCCAGTGGAAAAATGTTCAATAACCGAAGTATTTAATTAACCGGGATTTAGTAACTGTTCTGTATTCTGGAGATAAAATTGGAATTTATTCTACCTTCTTTGACAGAGCTCGTGGAGCCCTGTCTAAGAGGATAAAATAGATTAAATGCCTGTGTTGGATTTAGTGAGGCCAAATAGGCCTACAAACAATGGAAATTCAATGATTATCAAGTAATTTGGAGACATTTTACAAGAGTTTTTATTCAAATTTGAACGGCGATTTATATGTACCGTTACCTTGGATAATGGGTTCAGTTTGAAAAAACATTGTGTGTTGATATACATGTATTCCATTAGCAGTGTAAATGCATTTGATACTCAATTAATGTTCAACTACTGGTTTAATGATATTTAACTGTTATATTCTAAGCATATATAACTTATTCAAACTTAGCATCCCTGACTTTTTTCTTCATTAAATTGTTTTTTGATAGAGTTACCTCTCCTGAAATTACTGAAGGTCCAATTTAGAAGCACGTAATTGTTGAGGAAACACCTATGACATCAGTAGAAATTAAAGCCAAGTTTCATTTTATTACTTCTACTAAACGAAAACACCAGACAGCTCCCGGAGCTGTCTGGTGTTTTCGTTTATTAAAAGTAATAAAAGTTAAACCTGGCTTGTTGTTGCAAGCTTATTAGAAGCAACCAGTTCACAGATAATCCGTCATTACGAATGTCTATCAGCATTTCATCTACCAACAGTAATCCACCCACTTTAGCTCTTTGTTTTACAGCAATTTGCAAGTTTTTATTCTTTCCGGGAAAAAATATTAGCAAATGTCACCCCTCCCTTCCCCCCCCCCCCCCGACTTTTATATTATTGGAAAGGACAGTGTCTGTATTATATGTAACGATGCGTACACCGCTGATATAAATGAACAGAGAAAATTATTGCAGAGTATCAAAAGATTGTGAAAACGCCGTTATCTTATTTTAAATGGATTTCAACAGAGAATAACAGTGAAACGTTCAAACAGATTTGGAAAATGCAAAAAGTCAACTTTTGTATTGTATTTTCATACTACTCTGCAGAAAAATACTTGAAGTTTGTGAAATGATGCGCACAACGATGACACGAATTTGCTAACTTTTTGAAATTTTAACTTTTATATTAAATTTCCATACCCTTAGTGTTAATTTTACTGGCAGCTTTTGACAGTTAAGGTGAGTTAATTTTCCCGTAAATCTCTTCCAATGACGAAAATCGCCAGCCCTGGATGATCATTTCCGACCAAACATCCAAAGGCTTCATAACGGACTAAATCTGTGGAGAGGAACAGCTTTGCACAGGCATTTTTTTATTTTTTTCAGCACGACTGTGCCAGAAGTGGTTAAAAATATATTGCCCACATTTGTAAAGTTAATGACATTACCCAACCACAGGTGGCTGATGGAAACATTTCAATTTTATTTTTGTAAAAAATTATAAGCATTTCGACTATGAATAGCGTCTAAAAATGACCATGTAGTAGTCATTTTGATGACGCAATTGTTATATTACCTCTTTTAGAAGTCAATTGCTTTGTTATTTTAATGGTCTTAAACATGCGAATTTGATATTGAGTTGAATAGTTGTAATAAATGCAGTGAAACATTATTTCCGAGGAAGTCATAAAAGTGATTTTCATAAAAGGACCACTCCGCACCCCAAGTAATCTCTATTTATCAGAAACGCCCGAGAGGTGGAATGTTTGCCCAGATTTTATTTGCTCCCATGTATTTTGGACATGAAAAAATAGGCGGGGAATAACAGTTATTTCGGGCCACACTCTGCTCACCGAGAGCCTGGTATAACAGCCATAGGGCTTACCAATACAAACGAAATATCACTGTAAGGATTAAGACCAACAAAAACGGAATACATAAATCGGATGTCTCGCTGTGAACGCTCAACACTTGCTGGACTTAACTGTAGTGCAGTGATTATTACATTAACACCCCCAACACAGATGCAGGACATTCCACTCCACTCACATCTCAGGGGTATATGCTCATGACAAAAAACCCTTGCTTTAGCCCGACACCGAGATTGAAATCATTATTTATTATATGCTGTTTTACAAGATAGCCGGAATATCAGATATTTTTATGTATCAATTGTCACGATAAGTATAACAGAATATTCCTCCGAAAATGAAGTGTTCTTCTCGCAGTTAGTTTGGATCGATATCACTGTGCGTTTTCGGCATTTGGGTGTTTTAATTCTTAATCCGCTGAGTATTTTCAAACTATTTTCAGAAGTTGATAAGACATTCATCTAAATGCAACTCACAAATCCTTGGTCTAAAAGTACATTCAATTTACAGAGGAAAATGTGGTCAAATGTGTCAAAGTTATACTTATTTCAGTGATGAGAGATTTGTGTCCAGGCCTGAGAAATCCACCAGCAGCATGCCAGGAGTTAATTACAATTAAAACAACGGATATATTAAAAAAAATACCAATTGTGTCTGAGTAGGCACCACAATTATTAGTAGTCCACCGCTCGTGAAAACCTTTATGTACTTTCAGCCACACATAAGATAATTTTGGCCCTTACTCCAAAACAGTATTGGTATCCTATATCTAATTAGTCGATGATCTCTCTTACTGACAATATCAAAAGGCTGCATTCGTACTAATGTTACTCAGATATACGAAAATTGTAAATGGCAAGAAACGAAGATTTTTTCAAATGCTTAAACTCTAAACTGGTAGAGTGCTAAATTATTTTTGGCCATCAAACTTTGTTCACATATCTTTGCCTGTAGGCACTCTCCCATAAATTGTAACAAGCCTGGTCCTTACAGACTAAATAATATCACTTCAAAGATAATACGAAGCATACCCACTGAGTATGAAGCCTTCAAATTGCAGTACCTTCACCCCAGAGTAAAGCCCAAATATGGGCTTCCAGCACTCTACCAGTTAAACAAGTTTAATGTATTTCCTCACATACGAAAGCGCGAATGCAATTTAAACTCACGTTTATCTAAATGAGACAATGTTGCAATGGAATTAAGAGAAAAAATCGCGACATCGACGTCGTAGCTGCGACGGGTGGTGCAATTTCACAAAATTCTAAGTTCATCAAGGGCCATAACTCCAAGAAAAATATTTGAAACACCACATGCATTAAACAGTGGCTAGACATCAATAAGATACACTTACATGCCAAATATAAAGTCATTCCATCAAGTATTTCAAAAGTTATTGAGTTTTGAAACTCGTTGGTCACAGACAGACCGACCGACATTCTAAGTTCATCAAGGCCATAACTCCAAGAAAAATATTTGTAACAACACGTGCATTGAACAGTGGCTAGATATCAATAAGATACACCTACATGCCAAATATAAAGTCATTCCATCAAGTATTTCAAAAGTTATTGAGTTTTGAAACTCGTTGGTCACAGACAGACCGACCGACCGACCGACCGACAGACAGAGAGACCGACAGACAGACAGACAGACAGACCGACATTGCCACTTATAGAGCTGCTAGTCGCAGCTAAAAAATGATAATAAAAAGGTTTGCCTACGGTTTCATATCAGGAGTGTAGAAGAAGAAGGCTGTTTTTCACTCAGTTTAGTCTGATTCCATAAAGGATATTTACGCTTTTTCAGTGAATATTGAGAATTATCTGTGAGGGTGAACCTGAAAGTTTCATTTTTCACGAGCGCTTATTATATGCTACGTGACATTCTACTGCACAATATTCAGCCCAATTTCACTGCAAACACCGACGTTTCAAAACAATAACGACGATCAGCCGATCATTCATTTAAGGCTACGATTAAGGGTACGTCATGCGCCGAAGCGTAACTTCATTTAGGAACCCACTGAACAAATTCATCATACTTTCAGGTCCACACTCATGACATAATTTCAGACAGTGACTAAAATAGAGTAGATTTTCTTTTTTATATGCAACGAGACATTTTATTTGTACAATAGACAGCCCAATTCGACGCCAAATACGTACGTTTCAAAACAATAACAAAGATCAGCTGATCGTTTCTTCAAGGTGACGTGTTGCGGCGTAGCGTGATGTCATTTAAGAAGCTACTGAGAGATATTCCTCGACATCCATCGAGCCGATGGATATCGAGAAATATCGTTTAGATAATTTGTGATAATTCACAAGCTAGCATATAATACATTTATCGTCTTGGAGTGATTGTCTGTTCATGTTGGAAGCTGTGGCTTAAATTCCGAAAAGGATGTAGGTGTCAGATCGACCTCCCCAAATTCTTCGTCTCGTTGAACAGTAGTTGGGCAAAGTACTATAGTCCGACCACTGGCATGTTCAAAGACCTCCACATTGTAGGGGTCTGCGAATCTTAAATTTTAGATCGATTTGCATCAGGCAGATAATTTCAAATCGAATTGAATCACGCATCGAATCTCTTCAAATTGTAAATATTACACTTTACAACCGTAAATGTTGCGATTCTCCACTCAAATATTGTATTCAACCGCGACTTGTCTGTTTAGGTAAGTTAATCAAAAATGGAATATTCCAGGACGGAATCAAAGTAGTTTCGGAAGCGGAAACTACTGAACCTCTTCTATCACAAGGTTTCCTGTGCAGGGGACCTGATGATAGGGGAAGGGGTAATGAGGAGACACTTGGTAAGATTTTGAGAACGATTACAAATCAGCGCGACTCGATTCAAATCGAATCAAAGCATCGAGATGATTTCGAATTGAATCGAATTGTGAAGCTTTGAAAGGCCCTGCTACATAGGCATAAAATTGTCACAGTTGATCGATAGTTTGATTATATGTGAGGTTGAACCAGCTCTAAACATTAGCCCCTGCAAATCTGAAATACTGTGGTAAACGGCGTGGCACTACACCATCGCTTTTAGCAAAACACGAACGCCATGGCTAATTACGTCGATTATAGACTCCTTATCCGACCAGCTCGGCGAGACTCAAAGGTATTGTGTAAATAGGGACATTCAAGCAAATTCTTGTCATGGTTGGTTAAACATGAGTCACCCCCAACCCCAATATCCGATGACAGTTACTGACCAGTTACAAGGATATACGACCCAGAAATTAATTTCTCAAGAATATGATGACATCAGGTACAAGATGGAAAAAATATTAAGATCATACAGGGCGTGATTATATACTTAATTCAATACGATGAACTGAGGCCGGTATGTTGCTGCATTCAAAACAATTTGCGCTTTCTACCATCTCTTTGAAAACTGTTGTAATGAAGTGGGATATTTCAGTTTAAAACAACCGATTGGAGAAAACATTATAAAAGTCAGGAATTAAATATTTCCAGCCTGCAACCTCGTGGTTAAAACGGTGAATTAGTCTTTCTTTCAAATTCACTGAGTTGCCACTTAACATTCTGAATGGGACTCATCAAGTGGTTGGCGCCCTGAAGCAGACTGTCGGGTTCAAAAAGGTGAACAATATTTCACCCCAACTTTGGACTACAAAGAGAGGATATCTGACATACAAGGCGCCTGTAAAATAATTCATTTAGAACCGCAAACAATATGTGTGAATATGTAAATTGTTCATGCTATTACCATTTCTGAGAAATGCGACAAAGCCAGTGAATAAGTTACATAACGTCCCCTGAGTGGAACAAGGCGCCATCTGAAATACTCCAGCATTTCAGATGCCGCCTTGTCCCACCCAATGTCTACATTGTTGCCTTTTGATCCGTTCCCACCTTGCGGTATAGCTGTTGGGGTGAAGGGAGTGGTAAGGAGTGTAGATTTATTTGGTACTTTGAATGTGTGTCTAAAATAATCCAACCCTAGAATGGAATGGAAAATAATTTGCACACCTCGTGCAGACGCTTGTGAACAGAGGCGGTGGTAAATTGGAAGTGCAGGGGACACAGTGTCATGTGCTCCCCTGTTGTATAAATTGTGTGATTGCACAGTGGGTTTAAAAATTAGAGAACATGAGACTATGTCAATATACAGAAGATCCCGTCCCATATCTTATGAAATTGCCAGTGAATCTCATCTTCATTCTTTTCGTTGTATTTCGTCTACTTTAACCATTTTCAAAATAGGAGCCTTCGAAGCGTCGACGTTCGATTTGATTCGAAATAGTATCAATGATTCGATTTGTGTTGCCCTGATTCGATTTTTTTTTAATCCCCTAGATGTTTGCAAAATCCCACCGAGTGTCTCATCGTGAATTCTTTTTCTACCATTGGAGCCAATACTATAAAACATTTACAACTGTATTTTCTAGAATTGTATTTTCTACCTATCAATATACCTGACGAAAATGAATCTTTAGCAATTTAACCCTTTACCCAACGTAACCGTCAAAACCGGCCAGCGCTATTCTCAAAAATCGCCAATTAATTTTCACTATTTTTTTCATTTTTTTGTCTCAAAAACATAGGTTATGACCCCTCGTTGGAACGAGCTCGTCGAGCTCGTTCCAACGAGGGGTCATAACCTATGTTTTTGAGACAAAAAATGAAAAAAAATAGTTATTCAAGATTTTTTTTTGCAAGTGTCGTCTGCTTTTCACGTTAGGTAAAGAGTTAAAAGATATGACAATTTGCCAACTGGCAAGTTGCGCCATCTGTGAAATGGTAATGGTTCATTTTAACCCATTCAAAGTCATAGGTAGAAAATACAATTCTGGAAGATACAATTTTAAAAGTTTCATAGCATTGGCCACAGGTCTCCTGTACTGGAGACCTGGTGGTAGAATAAGAGTTCTAGGTGGTTCCTCTTCCGAAATTACTACTTTGATTCCGTTATGGGATATTCCAATTTTGTGCTTGCCTTACCCAAACAGACGAGTCGTCTCTCAACATAATCTGTTAGAGGAGAATGACAATCTGTACGGTTGTAAGATGGTGATACATTTATAACTTGAAGAGACGTCGGATTCGATTCGAGGTTATTCGAAGAAATCCTCTGATTGTTTAGATGCAGGATTTTATTTGACACAAAATTTGACATTATCAAGGCACTTGATCCACCAAGGCTTCTTGTCGAAAGATACTTGAAGTGGAAGGTGTAGACCCAACCGTGACCACAACATAAACATCTAGAAAAAAGTAGATTGTGGATATATCCTTCCCTTCCTCATACACTCTTTTTGACACCTTTCGTAGAACTCACAGATATCTATATAACTGAATTGCAAGAACGCTCAATGGTCATATATAGAAAAATGTCTCCATCCCCGACATCTCGAGGGTAGGTAGGGGTGTAAGTTGCTATAATAAATAATCATCAACAACAAAAGTTGTCAAGAATGTTTTCATGCTCCCGACGTCTTGCAATCTCCGTTCGTTTTTTGAAAAATATACATTGTTATCTATTGACTAAAGTGAATTTTTTGATTTGATTGGTTGATAGATACGTGGTATGAGACCATATTCATTGAAACCCACGATACGTCCGCCCAGCCACTGACAAATTTTCCATACCCAGTGGAAGCCTGGTTCCGAAATCTACAAATTGCCCATACCCCGTAGAAGACGCGTCATTCCAGTTTTACAGTGTACATGTATTATATTTTAATTTTTTATCTCCAAAATATAGCTCATGTCCCCTTATTGGAATGAGCTTGTCGAGTACCCTCCAATGTGGGGTTCGTAAGCTATGTTTTTTGAGACAAAAAAGGAAAAAAAGAAATTCAATAATTTTTTTATACTAGTCATATCGGCATATTTTCACAAAAACTCTTTTGCACAAAAATTCCACAGAAACCTGTATGGCTCAACAATGGAAGATAAAAGATCTCATGCTGTGTGTGTTCACACATGAAATAGATTGTACTTCTAAAACGGAAAGTCAATAGATAAATTCGTTACCCCGTGTCTGATCAAGTGGTACGGGTTTTTACCTTCCCGAAGCCAGCCGCATCCCATTCGGCCTTCGACCTCATGAGATACGGCTGGCTTCGGGTAGGTAAAAACCCGTACCACGTGATCAGACACGGGGTAACTAATAATGTCCGAGAAAAATGAAAAGGTTGATAATGTGCACATTTTTACGTGGCAATACACACTGAATAATATTTACAGCATATTTTAGTCATTATTGAAAACAAAAACGAGTGACGAGTTTGTAAAGTTGATATGGTTTTATTAGTTCCCATGCAGAGTAAACGCCATGACGTTTGATGACGTGAAAGATGTTACGCTGTAGCGTAATAGCTTTCACTTCATCAAACGCTATGGATTGAGAGGAGGTATAGCGTTGATAAACTTGTCGCCGTCTTGGAGAAGGAAAAGTATGAGTGGCGATTTTTTTCACTGACGTTCCAACAATCCACGTGTGTAGAGATCAGCGATAGCACCCAAGAAGACATAAGAATCAAAGGAATCAAGGAAACTTCATTTCTGTGGATCCATTTGGGAATTATTGAACCATCCGGGCCGAATCCTCGTAGGACATGTGCGTCTTGGACATTCGATCACCCCACCACCCCCCACCCCCGCCCCCCCCCCCCCCCCCCCCCCCACACACACACCCTTGCACATACACACGTACTTTCATTGATCTTACGGCGTCTCTGCTCGTGAAAATTCCAAATTCCAGAATTTCCAGCAATGAGAAGAATATTTCCAGTTGGTATTCCCAGACTGATAAGGAGAAACCTAAAATTGACATGTCTGGTGTGAAAAACGAATATGACAGTTTGACGTGCTTTATACATGTTTGTGCAGTTCCCTACGCTTCAAGTCACTAAATCCTTCCATATTCGACAAATGGAAGTCATAACAGACATTCTATTACCAACACCGTATAATATTTAGTATACAGAAAGTGAAGCAGTATAAAAGTCTGAATCGTTTTATCTCATGATTTTTTTCTCCATATCGTTATCAGTACACATAACAAAATGGTATTTCATGTTGTTACCGTTATATGTAATTATTTACGGACTTAACGAAAACAACTGCCGATGGTATTTCGAAGTTTTAAATGAAAGTTTAGTCTAAAACTGATAAACGCACAGCAGCACGGATATACTGTTTGATGACTGAATGTCGCCATAACATTTTTGACAGGAATTAAAGGTGCGAGATTTTGTCGCGCGCGATTGTCACGTATACACGTTTCGGTGGAAGGTCACTGCAAGGTGTCGAGATCCGATTTGAAATCCTTTCGATGTTTCGATTCGGTTCGTTTGACGCAGATTCGGAAATTTGTGAATCTCTCTATTTTTCTCAAAAGTGCATACTCTTGATCTCTTCTTCTATCATCGGCTCTACTGTACAGGAGAGCTGGTGACAGGAGAAGGGTTCGCCGAGATTCCGCCTCCGAAATTACTTTGATTCCGTTTCTAGAATATTCCGGGTTTTTTTTTACTTGACTAGACATAGGACTCTAAGATGAATACAATACTTAAGTTGAGACTGACATCATTTTCTATTTTCTACGGTTGTTAGAAGTTGCAATATCTACAACTTGAAAAGACTGTGAGATTTGATCCGAGATTGGATTGGATTCGAAATCTTTTCCCTGTGTCGGAAACCGGGCTTTGTCGCTGCTGGGGGAAATAGATTCACCCCGCGTATTCAGCGAAAACTCAAGGAGTGTCGTCTGAACCCGTGCGTGAACGTACGTCTCGTCTTGACGAGCTCGCCAGTTTCGTTTTTGTTGGGGTGGTTCTTATCCTGAAGGGGTCAATGACTTCTTCTCAGAAAGAATAAATCAACAGGGGTTCACCAAAAACAACAATTTTAATACATATATATATATAAATAAATATGGTAATTTGTGAAATCCAATGAATCAGAAAACAAAACGTCAATCACACCCCACTCACACAGTTTTTGAGTCACTTGCTGGCCCGCATTCACTGCTGTCGCTGGTTTCCCTTCCTTGTCGCTGGTGTTTGGGCTTTGGTCGCCTTTTCACTTCACGCTTTCACTGCCGTGGCACGACCATTAACGGATTGTCACTTCACCGGACGCCTTTGGTCTAACGTGTGACGAAATGTCACTCTACCACTGCCGCCGCACGACCACTAACGTATTGCCACTTTACTATATCGCCTTCCCTCTTCCCTCTAACAACTGACGGACTGTCACTCTACCTCTGTCGTCGAACGGCCAATAGCTTATTGTCACCTTACTGGACGCTTTTTACTCAAGCAGTCGCCACCTATGGGGTTAAACACTCCTCTCCATTTATCTCTGAAAAATGTTCATACAGGCAAAGACTACTCTGCCTACATATGGCTTGCCTTCTACAAAAGGTAATGTCGTCTACCTAAATGCAAATAGCTCCCGGAACTCGAACTTCCTATTCCTAATCCTATACTCATATATGGCCACCGACTTGGCCCGCGACTGTTCCTATTCTGAATATGAGCTCCATGACTCACCTTACGTTATAACGTGCCTACACTTTCGCACCGATGCTGCACCTTCTAAAACCTATAACATGGGACATGCACAGCTCTTCGCTTGCATACGGCCCAGAGTTTTACACGCCTTCAGACTGGAATGAACTTTTCGAGAAAACCCCCGACTTTTATTTCGATCGCCAGAACATTAATTCTCATTTTAAATGCTTCTCTTGAACTTGACGTCTTAGATCAATCTTAATTTAATATTCGCTTTTAAGTTCCTTTGAAAGCCTCGCGGCCTCGGTATATCCTGGCATTCGGTGACAGACCAGACACGTAATATGGGTGTGTGTTCAGAAACTGTGGGAAGTACTGTTTTTAGAAGAATTACTTATTAAATGGACATAATTACCTAGAAAATCACTGCAGGAGAACACTGGTCTTCTCTCGCTTTAATCTTTTATCAGAAAGCTCATTATGGCGTTAACCAGAAACGCGGTAATGGACATAAAATTCCATACTTAATTAGCAGCGCATGAATTATTGCTGGTCTGTTTAAGTGACAAATCGGTTTGTCGGGGTTCGTCATCCAGCCACACATTGTTATGTCTTTAGCCCGAGCGAGAAAGATTATCGAAAATATATACACTTTAAAACAAGAAAATCGCAAATTGAAGCTATCACCTTGACACACTGATTTGATTCGACTCGCAATTTGTGATTTACAGAGCTCTACTTTGTAAAACACCTTAGTGATAATAAAAAAGTAACCGGCAATTAGTACTTTATGGCATCTCACTTGACCATAGCATCGCGATCGGCGTGTAAAGGCCTTAAACCTTAATGTGTGTGGATGGTCATTTGTAACTTTTCGGTGCCAAGTGGCAATGAGTTAATTAGTTTGTACTTACATGTCAGCTTTCCTGAAGATGGGGTCACGACGTGAATGACTATACGGAAGAGTGGATGTTCCCAAGTTGTGGCGGAAGCATTGGCGGATGCTACAGATCAAGAAATCTGATGAGGATAAAGAACCGACAGTTTCCAAGAACTTGGAAAGGTGGGAATAAGTTATAGAACAGAGCATCACGTGGTGTGTGTGGCATATGCCCTCTCACAAACTCTTAGGATATGAAACGCCGAATGAAAGTTAATGTAACACAATTAGTGATTTCAGAAGCTGATTTAACAAACTGGCCCTTGAGAGTATAAAGATTCCAATTGCAATGCTATTGCATTGCAATTGGCACCTTTATGCTTTCAGTGAACGAAATGATATCATGAATATACATCACTATTCATTACGGCTCTGAGAAATTAAGAAACTCGATTCGATTCGAAATCGCTCAGATGATTCGATTGGATTCGGGACCCCGTAATTTTGAAATTCTCGAATCGCCAATAAGTTTTCAAAACCTATTCACATGTCTCCCCTTGAACCCTGCTTCTGGCATGAGGTCACCTGTACAGGAGACCTGATGATAGAAGAGCTTGTCCCATGATTACTGGGGTTAAGTGATGGAGGAAAATTTATGTTCTTATCAGTGCTCAGCCTACAGCCAGTGACTGTCGTCTGAACCCCAGTTCGAACGTAAACCTTGCTCCATTATCAATGCCCTATCCGCTTGGGACTCTTAGGATTCCTGAAGGTGACTGTGGCTTACAACGCCCAAAGGGTGATCAACAATAATTCATTGAAAAGGTTATTTATTTACATATACGAAGAAATGTAATATGAAACAAATTACTCACAAAATTATCCATAAGAATACACTAATAATAATAACTCTTTGGCCAGCCGCTGATTTGTCGCGAATAAAAGTTAATTCCTTAGGGCCCTCGGCGTCTCCCACAGCTAGCTGTGTCCGCTGGATCAACCTCACATCATCTTCATCCTCTCACGGTTTGTGACAAATACAAAGTGTCTATTCACTTCTCGTTGCTTCCTCCTCGCAGGCTCAACATCGCCGTCAGTCGGGCTTAACTTATATAATGATCTGCTTATGTGACTCTATCAGCGTTCTCACAGTTCAATCACAATTCAATCGGCGTCTACCACAGTTCACGATCACTTTGCGCCTTGCCTGGCTCTCACGGGGTTAAGTTATTCTTCGTCTTCAGATATATACTTAACAAAGCTTACATAATAATATTCTGCAAAGTGTTCTCAACATCACCAATTCTCGCACCGCCTAAAACTAGTTTAACTCGCGAGCTATTCAAGCACTTACTCAAGCTCCTTATACGGTTCCTAGACCTCAACTTTACAGCTTTTACTTCTTTGGCTACTATGCCACTACGGTTCGCAACCGTTAACAAACTACTATCGGTTCCTTACAACCCTCACAGTGTTACGACAATACGCGGACTTTCAACCTCGGTGCCTATGACCCTCGACGGCCAAGGCTAAAGTCGGACCTTCTCTGAGTGCCCTCAGGCCAACTGCCTCGCAACGACCCACAGCCTTACACACCTTCCGACTGGAATTGGCTGGAATAAATTTTTCGAGAAATCCCCGATTTGTATTTAGATAGCTAGAACATTTATTCTCAGTTAATCGCTTCTTTTGAACTTGGCCGGTTAGATTTATCTTAATTTAACACTCGCTTTAAAGGTCCTTTGAAAGACTCGCATTTTGGTATCTTTTGACATTTCGGAGATAGGATAGATGCGTAATATGGGTGTGTGTCCAGAACATATGTGATGCACTGTTTCCACAATCAGATTTTAACTGATCTTTAATTACCCAGATAATTATTACAGAAGAGAATATTGTCTCTCTCACTATTGATTTGTTATCATAAGCCCATATGGCGTTGAACACGTGCTCCATAATGGATATTAAATTTCATACTTCATTTAGAATCTCTTGAATTAACGTCAGTTTGACAAACCTGTTTTCAGGGTTCGTCACATATCTATCTTGCTTTACATTTAACCCAGGCAGAAATATTATCTAAAATATTTACACTTTTATACAACAAAATCGCAACTTTTGGCTATCACCTTGACAGAGCAGAAGGTGTTTCGTTTCCGAAACAAGCTTGATTCCGTTTCTGTAATATTCCTCATTTTGTGACTTACTGTAGCGGGGGAGGAATTCGCTAGAATTGTGCACTTGGTGATACCTTCCTGAAATTTGGCATGATGTAAGGGTAGGCATCAGAGATTTCAAAATCGATCGGCTACAAGTTGGCACCATCCTCTAGCCACCACTAGCAGCGAAATCCAAAATGGCCGCCAAGCGGATCGAAAAAAAGCTATTTTCGCCGATCGCACAACTGAAGCTCCAAACCTAACACCATACATGTGCTGTAATTGATGTGAATGATGGAGTGAAGCCCTTGGAACAAGTTGGGGGGAAGATTAATGGATAATGGGATCAGAATTTCCGTCGATGTGTGCGTCTGTGTGTCTGACTGTCAGTATGATCGTCCGTCCGTAGATAAATTAGTGTTGAATGTTTCTCGGGAATGCAATGGTCAAATGAACATGGTATGAGAGATTCCTGTCAACACATGAACAAGGGTACTCGATAGTATGCAGCAGTGGGGATACTTGGACATTTGATAATCCAATTAAAGTGACAGTCTATTCTCAACTTCCGGCATTTCCGATAGATTTATTTTCTAAGAAAATAAAACTATCAAATTTCTAGAGGAGTTCTGGTTCAATCTCAACACCATAGCGACACGTCTGCCAGCAAGGGCAGTGCTGGAATGAACTCGGGATGCATTAGTTCCCGTTGTTAATTATACAATGTTATCTTGCCAGTATAGAACATTGGCAAAATGGGACTAGAAGGGGTGAGTGTATGTTTGCAGTCATTCGAGGTACAGGAATATTTTTTGACTACAAGTAGTATTCTTCATTTTCGGCCAGTTAAGATGTGGTGTGTTCCAAGTCAGGATTAATGTTGCCGACACTTAATGCCCATCCCTCATGGTATGCTACTTTACCAGGGATATAGAGATATAGCCACCACTGGGAGCCAAAACATGACCTTTGATGTCGATGAGTGGTCGAAATGTTTTAGCGAATAACTTATCGAAATATGATCCGGTATGGCAATTTGATACCTTACGTTAGATTTATTAGATCAACTCAGGTATGGATTCATTGAGACATGAGTGCGCTACAAGATGAAGGATTTCCAAGTTGATTTGCTATGGAGTAGGAACTGACTAGTCACATGTGGCCTATGGCCAGAGAAAGACAAGGATACCATAGATGAACACACGGGTGAACGAAGGTATCAACTGTTGTACAGAGGCAAAATAGTTGGGGATATTGTATCATGCTATGCATGAATTAACACCGTCTTGTGCAGTAAATAACAGACTATTTTCCGAAATCTAAAACTGTATTCCTATACCCCGGACAATGTAGCAAGCCACATGGGATGAACATTTGTTAGCAAAATCAACTCAACTAGAAACATGACATGTGTTAACTGGCCGAAAATGGAAAAAAAAATACCAGAATAGGAGATGACTGGTCCTAACATGACAGTATACTACTCAATATTGTTACAACAGCCACCTTCACACTTACACAAAGGTGTGCACCTTAATCCAGCTTTCAAGCATTTGCAATTGCCCTTGCAGGCCTTGGCACAACTACAGTGGAGCATCAGTGCACATGCAGCACTTGCGTCTCCTAGGTGAGTCCAAAATGGGACCAGAATATTGAGACGTGGATTCCACTCCCATCCGTACTGTGATGGGTCTGGCACACATAAGTGTTTCTGCAGAGCACGATGCCAAATGAAAGATGACACAAGAATTACCCTTTTTACATGTTGATACAGAGCTGCTTTGGTGGGCGGGATGTTTTCCATAGACTTAAGGCCATGTGTGAACATATGCCGTCTCGCATCATTGACACGTGTACTGACACAACTGTTACTGTACATCTGTATGGTGAGTTTTTCGATATGCTGCATATGAGGGGAATCCTCTGAAAAGACTTGCGGATTCTCAGTCAATTCTATCATCATTTCAGTTGATGCGGGAAAATTCATCCATGCATTCCATCCTGTCTTCTTCCCAATGCCGAGCATGCTGGATGTTACATCACAACCTGTGAAGGCGTGGAAGAAAGTCAGGGCCTTACAGTAATCAGGTCCAAGTTGTGAAGCTATCTCATGAATTGGCATATCTTTATATGCCTTTCCAATTCCAAACCCAATCCACAGCTCACTGAGTCCAAGGTCACGGAATGTTGCGAAATGGTGCAAAGACAGAATGACGACATCAGAATCAACCGTGCGAAGAAAAGCTATTTTGTGACCTTGTGAGACTGCATGGTTGAGATGAAGCATCATGCGCGTGTCTGCTTCCTCGTGGTTCGATGGAGATATGTCACATAAGCTAACATCCTTATTGCATAGTACATATTCTCCTGATGTCGTTAACAACTGGTACTCGGATGTTGATGTTAATTTCAGCAGTTCAGCAGACAGGAACTTGAAAAATTCGTCTTTATTCTCACTAACTTTCAAGAATGCCTGCCAATTCTTCCCTTTAGGTAAAGGGACGTTCTCGGACACCCGTATCAACCTAACTGCTGTCTCACCGAGGCGTTTTGCTCGCGTCTGATTCTTCAAACTGCCTTCGGGGTAACAGTCATAGATCGCATCAACCCTTGTGGTGTTCGTGTTAATCAGAGATTCGATGTATGGCAATAATTGCAATCGAGCATATTCTCCAAACAGATCCGCTTTCTGTGGTTTGATTACATGGACTACAGCAGGCATATCCAAGATGACAACTGAAGCTTGTCTAGCTGCTGAATTCTTCCCTTGTGCAGGAATAGCTGGTAAACAATTGAGAATTTGAGATTTTGTCCCACTCCGTAGCTTACCTCTATCGGATAATGCTGGCGGATCACGTGCATTCTCGTGCATGAAAAACTCATCCATGTTTGAATCAGGCCGGGCTTGCAGTGAAACGAACATCTGGGTAACTATTGCGGCAGTTGCTTTACTTGACATGAGTTTGTCTCGGCCTTTGTCCAGGTTGGCTGGGGGTGGGTTAAGGAAGGTATATATATTTGCCTTGGGAATAACATCATTCAGGGGTACGGTGCATTCCACAAGCCTTTCCTTCAAGAAAGTGGAATATAAATGCTTGCCCCTTTCGGGTAATGACCGTAAACTCTTACTAACTTCGGGGTCCATATATTCACCAGTATCTAATGTCACCAGCTGACCACTAGTTTCATCATAAGGGTTGATAATGAGTCCCTGATTCACCAGATCGAGGAGAGATTTCAATTGATTCAGAAATTTTTTCTGCTCTGATACCGAACTTTCCGGGTGTTCCGTGTTATCTGATGATGTTGTGTGGAAACTTGCATATTCATACTCATCTATAACACGCAGAACTTCTGACCTTGAAAGCTCAATAACGACTTTCTCTTCAGCCTGGCCATAGAGACCTTTTGGACCACTGTCTTCTTTGAGTAGTTGGATACTATGTTCTTGGCTCTGATCTAAACCCATCATACTGAACTTCCTCTCACTACGCTGGACCACAAAATGGCCTTCCATGAATTTGTTGTGGATTGAAGGATGCCGCCTGGGTAGCTGAGACATGTCTCTCAGAAATACGGGGACCCACCGACAATAATTTGTATGTCCTAGGGCAAAAAAGTAACTGCACAACTCATCGATAGAACACAGTGTACCAGGCCAGTTACCGATTCGTTGGTTCCGAACGAATTGACAGCTTGTCAAGAGAAAGTTCCGAACGATTTCACCCCAATAGCGCGCAGTTGGAGATTGTGACAGAATCCTCTGTTCCCACATTTCAAATGACTCATGGGGCCCAGTCTGCTGACAGTAAATCTCATAAGCATTCTTTCTGAGGATCTCAAGCCAAGCTAGAGTGAGAAGATATGCCTGTCGCGTCCTCTTGACATGTTTCCCACCAAGTAGGGATGATGCTACACCGGGTGTGAATATCTTTGCGAGGTGAAACATTCGCTCCCAACCAGAACCACCCATAAGCTTACCACCAGCTTCTTGGGTGCACATTTCAAGATGCAGGAATCCAATCATACACACCATTCGATCCTCACCTATCTCCTCTGGGAACAGCCATTGACATTTTTTCTGCCTGGCATACAACGGACAGTCACCTTCAATGACAGGTATCTGGCCGGGGTTTACGAAAGCAGTAGCTTCCCTGACCACATACATAGCATGCTTCTGCATACTGAGTGAGTCCGCTTTCTGCTCACTGAAAACAGGGAATACCCCAATAACTGCACGAGGTTTGACATTGTCTTGATCTTCATGTTTTGAAAAGAAGCCTGAAAAGGTCACAGGGACTTCATCAAGCTGCCAGCTGCCATCAACCTTCCCTTTATTGCTGATCTGTGACACATGAGACAACCAGTCATTCTCTCCCACGTTCAAATCTGCATATTCATTGGGCCGTACATTACATTCATCTGGAGATTCAAGCCTGATGTCCCCACCAAAGTCTTCAACGAAAGGAACAAATGCATAGTCGTCTGGGAGTTCAATTTGTGTGTCTTCTGGAACATCTAAACTCAGTGGTGGGGGATCAGTACCCACATTGTCCCTGCTCAGTTGACCAATGAGTGTGATGGACGTACCATGCATATCAGATCTACCAGATACATCAATGTTATCAGTGGTTCCTATCGAGAAAACATTACGTTTGCAGTTAGCTGGGACTACAACACCTTCGTTCTTGAACCGCAGTGAAACAGCTCTCGCGAAACTCCTGCGAACATCCATTACGCGATCATAAGAGACAGAGAGTCCCATTTGATGAAAATCTCTGATAAGATTTTTCATACGATCATGGGCATGCAACTTCAAACCCACATAAAGAGGCATTGGAGTTTCTCTGTCACGTCTCTGGTGAACATTTTGTGCATGTTCGGAGCGTTTCGCTGAATTGCTGATCAACATCTGTGAAATAGTACAAGCCACTCGAGTCTTGGCATTAACAGTCTCATCATCGCCTAAGTTCTGTATACTACATGTGCCCTCAAGTAGAACTCTAAGAAGAGTCAGGAGTGAGTTGGGTACAGGCTCGCTCAAGCAATAAGATGAAAATGATCCCGTGAAAGGAGCTTGAGATATGAGTATGTGTTTACGCAGAAGAAGACCCACATCAACTATCTTTTTTGCCTCTTCCTCAGACACTATACGAGTTAAAGATTCGGACAACAAGGAGCCAACTCGAAACCTACTTGAAATAAACACATCTCTACCCTGTGTGAAGGCGTCCCAGCCATCGCCCAATTTCTGCAACAAATGTTCTTTGAATCGAGTGGAATGTATTTCTTCACTAAGCCAATCAGAACCGACTTGCTTCAACCTCCGACTGTACAGATTCTTGAGATCGACAAGCTTCATCGCGGAATCGTTGTGTTCAACAAATGTTATGAGCTCTGCCATAACGAGAGGGTCATAGGGCAGGTCTGACGCGGAATGTTCGGCGTTCTTCGACTTTTTAGATTTAGCCGCTCGTGCTTCATTGGCAAGCTTACAATAACAGGTTTTGTGATAGTAAAGATCACTAGCAGCGGAATCAAATGCTGCATTGACCCGAGAAAAAACAACCCAGTTCTCGGCTTCCTTTGCCATAATTTTGAGTTTATTGTTATCAGACATTGATCTGCAAATAGGCTCACTGCTGTCACCTTCGCGTTTGTGACAATAAACACACTGGGGCAGTTTCCTGTCACAGCCAGATTCAAAACTTGTCCGTGTTCTTTTAGGACTCAGCGTGGAGCAGGATGCCACTGCCTCATTTCGCTCTCGCTTGTGTAGCACGCGCTGTACGATGTGAGTCCGAATACTGTCACGGCATGTCTTATGATATATTGCCTTATTCGTCAACAGTGACATCGACATACACTCATCACTCTCTCTCATCAAACAATCAATGGTCAAATTATATGGAAGCTCAACGCCATTATCTAGGAAGCGCGTTATGTCTTCCTCAATAGCTTTATAGGCGTCATGAAAACGAGATTCTCTATACGGACGCATCAATTTCTTGGAACTGTCTTGCTGGCAAAAGCAACAACGTTCCCAGTCAGTACTAGTCCGTACACGAAGAGGATTCTCACTCATTCTGTGAATGATTTTTGTGAACAATCGCGTTCTCGAATTAATTTCGACAGACAAATCAGAATTGCTTGCGGAATTACGCCAAACAAGAGATTGTATGGCAAAGAGACTGCTTCATAAAGAGCGTTGTTTCTCCGGGATCAGCGTCATTCAGGTTTGCCTGAATGACGCTGATCCCGGAGAAACAACGCTCTTTTCAAGTTCCAAGAAATTGATGCGTCCGTATAGAGAATCTCGTTTTATTCTACATCATCTCCCACGTCTGTTTCCAACACGTGCGTGGATCAGAGTTCACTTTCGCGCCCTTACAATCGGATGTATAGTCGGTAGACCGTCGAAAAGGAGGTTCCCTTCAGCCGCTGGCGGCCATTTTGGATTGTGCCGCTACTGGTCGCCACCGGTCGGTGTCAACTTGTAGCCGATCGTTTTTGAGAACCTCATAGCCTACACTAACAGTGTGCCAAATTTCAAGAAGGTATCACCAAGTGCACAATTCACCTGTATGTGACGAATTCCTCCCCCGCTACTGGTCAAAACAGTAAATGAGTCGCCTTTGATTGAGTAAAGTTCAATAACTTATAATACAATATTTTAATGGAGACTGACAATAATTTTCCTTATTCCAAGTTTGTAAGAAGGTGCAATTATATATTTATTTATTGGTGCTTAACTCCACATCAGCAACTAAGGCTATATCGTGGGGAAAGAAGGTGCACTAATCTACTCGTTTGACTTGAAAAGTGTTGTGACTCTATTTTAGATAAGATTCTATTCGTATTTACCTGCCTGATTCCATTCGAGATTCGATTCGAATCGAAATTTAAGATTCGCAGGGCCCTGATACCTATCCAACAATTCCAGGAAGTTCAAGGCCTGCATGGGTTAGGACGCCGGGATATGTAGATTTGAAGACCGCTGTCAGTATTAAAACCAAGAATAACGCGTATACCGGTATATCTAGCAAGTTGTTACAAACTACCTTTAATACTGTGCATAACATTCACGATTTACATGCTCCCTTAATCGGTATCGGGCCGATATTGCAACTGGAAATATTGGTTAATTAATGGCTTATCCGATTACACCCATTGTCAAGGTGATAGCTTAAAGTTGCGATATTTTCGATAACCTTTCTCACTGGGCTAAACACAAAACGAAAAGATTGGTATCTTGCGGACCCCGAAAACCGATTTGTCACTTAAACAGACCAGCAATAATTCGAGCGCTGCTAATTAAGCATGAAATTTAATGTCCATTATTGCGATTTTTGTTGAACGCCACATGGGCTATCGGATAACTGATAATAGAAGAAAACGAGACCAGTCGTCTCCAGTCAATATCTGTGTAATTATGTCCAGTTAATAGGTAATTGTTGTAAAACAGTACATCGCACATGTTCCGGACACACAACAATATTACGCATCTCGCCTTTCACCGAATGTTAGGATATACCGAAATGTGAGTCTTTCAAAAGACCTTAAAAGTGAATATTAAATTAAGATAGATCTAAGCGGCCAAGTTCAAGAGAAGCCATTAAAATGAGAATTAATGATCTGGCTCCCGAAATAAAAATCGGGGGATTTCTCGAAAAATTGCATTCCAGTCTGAAGCCGGGTAAGAGTGTGGATCGTGGGAGCTGGGGATGTTCCATGCTATAGGTTAGAAGAGGTGCCGCATCGGTGCGAGAGTAAAGGCACGTTGTAGTGTAGGGGAGCAACATAGCTCATATTTAGAATAGGGGCAGTCGAGGGCCAAGTCGGTGGCCATATATGAGAATAGGATCAGAAACACGAAGTACAAGCTCATGAAGCTACAGGTATTTAGGAAGACAGCATACCTGTTGTAGAAGGCAAGCCATACGTAGGCAGAGTAGGCTTTGTCTGTATGAACATTATTCTGAGATAAACGCAGGGGGTCGTTTAACCCTATTTGTGGAGACTGTTTAGTAAAAAGCGGTCCAGTAAAGTGACAATAAGCTAGTGTCCGTGCAACGGCGGTGGTAGATTGATATTCCGTCACTTGTTGGAGGGAGGCGATAGAGTAAAGTGACAATACGTCCGTTAGTGGCCGTGCGACGGCAATGGTACAGTGACATTCCGTCACATGATAGAGCCAAGGAGTCCGGTGAAGTCACAATACATTAGTGACCGTGCGACGGCAGTGAAGTAGTGAAGTGAAGAGGCGACCAAAGAACAAACACCAGCGAGAAGGGGAAAAAAACCAGCGACAACAGAGTATGCGGGCCCGCAAGTGACTCAAAAACGGTGTGGGTAGGGGGTGATTGACGTTCTGTTTTTCTTATGCATTTGGATTTCATGTAAGTCACGAATTACCATATTTATTTATATATATATATGTATTAAAATTGTTGTTTCCAGTGAACCCCTGTTGTTTTATGCTATTCGAGGAAAAGTCATTGACCCCTTCAGGATAAGAACCACCCCAACAAAGTGAAACGGGCGGTTTCGTTACGGCGAGGCATACGTTCACGCACGGATTCAGGCGACACTCCTTGAGCTGTGGCTGAATACGCGGTGTGAATCTATTTCCCCCCAGCAACGACAAACCCAGTTTTCCGACATCCATATCGGCACACTCATGGTAAACATTAGTTCAGACTTGGACCCAAAGGCCATAACTGCATTTTTTGAGTGTTACGTTCACAGCATGTACCACACCAAAAATTATATTAGAGCCTTTGGTTCCACGTTTGGACTAGGTAGATATGGGTTGAGTTCCCCAAGTAATATTGTAGAAATCCACCTGGATATTATTTCAATCATTCAAATTTAGGGCTTGAAATTTTAAAACATTTCTCGGAAGATTTTCCAGACTCCACTAACGACACTAACGAGATGGGGCATCCCTCAAGTGCTCGTGGTTTTGGCTGTAGCAGTCAAGGATGAACTTCGGTCTTGTCTTTCAGGGTTCGTAACATGTATTATCCAGAGAGAGTCAGTATGGGAAAAATAGGTTCTGCACAGAATTCCCATTAAGTCAAATCAACCTTGCAAATTATGTTAGTTCAATGATGCACACATCCATCCAGTTTCATGACATTATGCCAAACCGTTTCTTTAATATCGTCTAGAAGAGAGTGGTGGGAGAAGCACATACTGACGAATAGTCAAACATAAGAGGGTAGGCATCGTCTGTCTCCAACCACGTCTGTGGGTGGCATAAAATTGCTGTATCCTCCGCTGTGAATTCAATTCAAAATTGTTCCTACGGACATAAAACAACAAAAAGAAATGTTCTGAGGAACCACAACCTAGTCGGGGAAAAGCAACTCTGAACTAATTCAATTGATATAATCCATTCTGTTATTAATCTGGATAAAATCCGTTCTAACCCTACTCGATAAGTCGTGTTCGACCGATTACCAAACATAGCCGCTGACCGATTACTGATTATTTGAGCTCACAATCGGCCGATGCCGATTCCGATTTTAATACCGTGCACTACTAGACAAGTCGAGGCTCGCAAAGAATTACATTAAATTGAATATATTTTACAGTGTTTACAGTCCGTTCACTACTAGATAAGTCGAGACTCGAAAGAACTACATTATATTGAACATATTTCACAGTGTTAAACTTCGTTGACTCAGGTACAGTAAAATTACCAGTCGCGCACACTTGGGCGGTAAACGTGGCTCTCTCAGAGCCACGTTTACCACCCAAGTGCGCGCAACTGGTAATTTTCACTGCGACCCGAGTCAATAGAGTACAACCTTCACTTTTACGTTATGAACTGGCGATTGCCGCAAGAACGCTCGTTGTAAGCTTTACATGTCGTTTAACTTGTACATCTCGTAAAAGGGGTATCTAGAGAGGTTAAGAATACACATTGTGATGGTTTTTCGACTTTATTGAATGGTATCATTGGCATCATTTTTACATTAATAATTAAACAATTGCAGAAGATAATAAAATGCAGTTTAAGAATCATCACCAAATGCTTGGCAACAATCGGTTGAACCGATGTTCCAGGAGCCGTTGCCGTTGTCATCCGATTGCCAATAATCAACCGATTGTGGTGGCCGGTTCCGATCATCGGTTGAATGCTATCGAAAAGGTGGAATGACGTGACTCTTCATTACAAATCATCAAATAGTGATACTGAAGGAGCACTAACATGTTAGGCGAACATAAAATAATAATCAGTTACTTTTGATAGCACTTTAGGTGAGATTATGCAACGAGATATCTCGAGATATTTAAACGATGACATTTGCTTCGCCAGTGGGTCTGTTTTCTGTGATAACGAGGAAAGTTATAACGTTTCGCTTGAATCCAACAGTGTAGTAGTGAAGAAAGAGCAGCAAAGTAGTTGAAGGTAGACAAATATTACATTTAACATGCAGTCATACGTCAACAAACCAGGTTAATCTATTTTGCATTTGAAACGAGCCGCAGATAAATATGTATTATCATGCTTTTGTACAAAATGTTGTATTAGAGTCGAGCTCTTGTTGCTAAGTCCATATCTCGACGAGTTGGAGACGAGTCGAGATATAGCTTTAGACACAATAGCGAGACTCTGGTGCAACTTTTTGTACATGAATGATGGTGATGATGGATGCATCTTACATTTCTAAACAGAAACAACTTCATTAACCCTTTGCCTAAGAAATCGGACACACCTCCCCGCGTAATTTGCAAACTGAGTAGCTGAAAAACATTTTTTTTTCAAAAATCTCAGCGAAACCTTATCAAGCCACCCCCTCATCGGAACGAGCTTAACCAGCTCGTTCCAATGAGGGGCCGCATGATATGTTTTTTGTTGAAGTTTTTGGACAATTGTTTGTAAAAATAATTAAAATACTAAAGTGTGATATCGTGTGCGTTGAGTAAAATGGTAACTGGTAATTTTAGATTTCATTTTTAGACATTAAAATGCTTTTCGTTTCGATTGAAACTGCATGTGGCAGCCTGGGACTTTGCGATCCGCGGATAAACTTTCCAAAAGACTGCGCTTTAACAGTATACCTGTGTGTTGTTGCAACAAAAGCATAAAAGTTATAAAAGCAATGTGTTTCCGTAATTTAATAATGATGCTTTTGAAAAGGTTTTTTTTTCTTTTCGTATTTTAAAACAAACGCGTTTCAAAGCTTGTAATGTTCTATAATTAGTAACGTAACCAAATCGTAACCAATCACGCGGTTGTATTATGCAGTTGTAAGATACAGATTTTGTATCGTGGGCCCCTGATACAAGCCGTGTTCGGGTAAGTGCGGACCCATTGCATACTTATTATAAGATCAATGTAATTTCTCATCCCCATCGGGTTGCAGAATTAAGTTAGTATTAATTGTCTTTACCGATGTGTGTTTCATTCTGTCGTCTACTCGTAGACTGCTCAATATTTCTTCACGTAAACATTTACGTATACCTTAGTTCAAGGGGTTAAATTATGAATTTTAAAACAATACCTTTCTATCTCGCAACTTAAAAATGAAGGCATACAGTGCAATTATAGTCCAGGCACATTAGACATAAAAATGAGAAAGTAAGGAAAAAAATCGGAGAAAGCTGATTTTTTTATATGTTTCCGGGACACACATTGCGGATAAAGTATGAAAAGTCCCCGCGAATCCGAGTTGAGCTTTTTTAGTTATAGCGTTTTTTTTTATGAAAAAAAAAATTTTACAAAAAAATTCGACCCAGCTCCATATTTCTCATTCTTATTCGCCTTAGTAGGGTGAGAATCATAAATATCGTGCTGAATTATATTGAGAATACATATCCCCAACAGAAAATGCCAACTTTGTACCAATCCTCACACTCAATGGTGAAATATTCACGAAAATGTACAAAATTACGAAAAAAAATTTATTGTTTTCATACACACAACGGTACACAACGTCCATTAAATCAAATCTACGACTACTTTGGGAGTTAAATTAGATATCAAAAATTGCAGAAAAGCAGTAGCTTTATAATGATATATAACAATAGTCATTTATTCCATAATGAACTGGTGAAACGTGTGAAATATTAGCCATACCCCCTAAACTCATATTCAAACGGCATCGACTTTTCTCATTCTTGATCAGTGGACATGCATATTCAAGGCCAGTTCGTGCCCATTTGCTAACACAAATTGCCATTACAAAACTTGTGTTTGAAGAAAGCCGAACACTAGATAACATAGACTGCACAGAAGTCAATGAAATATTCTGTGGACTTGCCAGAGGTGACTGTACAACAGCTGACGCTGTCAATCAAGAAAGTGTCAACCATCTACTATCAAAATTACACGAACTGCTCCAGAATGCGTCCGTAGGACGCACAGGAAAGCTTTGGGTACAATACTACGAGCAAATAGGTCTTCTCCAGTTGTTCTTGAGAGCAGAGCGCACAGGCGACTGGGAACTCCACACATATTGTGTTCGCAATATGATTCCAGTATTTCACGCAGGTGGTCATTTTGCATACGCAAAAAGTTCTCATCTCTATTTGCAGCAGATGAATGAGCTAACAGAAATAATGCAACAGGATGATTTGAAGTTGTTCACTGAGAAAGGTTACTTTACCATAAGGCGCTCAGATAAATTCTGGGACGGGATATATTCTGATCAGACCATAGAGCAGTGTTTAATGAGAATGTTCAAGCTCCCTGGTGGTCTCACACATGGCAGGGGAATAACCGATAGCACTGTTGCGAAATGGGTACATGGACTACCTCTTTGCCTTCCGATATGTAATGCTCTCGAAAATTTTGTTCATGTTCACACTGGTCATGGCGAACAACATCGGGATCTCCGTCAAAGTTCACAATTGACTGATGCCAATGATATCACCAAATTATTGAACTGGCTCAGAGTGCATTCCCCCTTTCAGAATAGAGATCCACTACAATTAGTCTCTATAGCGACCGGGCTTGTGGCAAACGAAACTGTGAACTGTGACCAAGTTCGCAAAATTGGTGAATGTTGCGTATCGAATGTTGTAAGCAAAACGTTCAACAGCACCAAACTACGACGTGTTGACACTGTGAAGTCTTTCGCATCGATGGCAAATAGCATCAAAGTCCGTGGAAGTAAGGTAGTGATTGACCCCACAATTCTGTTCAACCGCATCACATGTGTTATTCAGTCACAAGCAGAGATGGAAGAGTATCTCAAATATGAACTCGCCCCGAAACCACCAGCATTGTTTGATTCTGCTGGAATGAGGAAGACACAGAAAAGCACGCTCGGTAAGATCCTCAAAACATACGGTTCCGAGCAAACTTAAATCCCAGAACATTCTCTGTTTGTTGTAGATGGTGGATTTTTATTGAGGGCAGTTGTATGGCCTAAACAGTCGTCATATAAGGACATATGTACATCATATTCCAATTATCCAGTGAGACATTTTGAGGCGAACGTCGTGGTTGTTTTTGATGGTTATGCTTGTACAATGTCGACAAAGGGCATGGAACAAGCCCGTAGATTTAAAGACAGGTATTCCATTGATATCAATATCTCACCCGAGTTACCAGCCACCACACCCCAATCCGATTTCCTTGCAAATGCCAAGAACAAAACCCAACTGATCGATCTTCTAATGCAGGAGCTATCTGCTATCAATATTCAGTCCAAGCAGGCCGAGGCTGATGCTGATGTACTGATAGCCCAAACTGCACTTGACATCGCTCAAGATGACAACAATGTTGTCGTTGTGGGAACAGACACAGACTTGTTAGTCATTCTTACCTCTCGAGTTCAACCGGGATGTAATATTCACATGATGTATTCCATTACCCCAAACTTACTAGTTTCAGTTAGTGAAATAGCAACCAAAATGGGTGACCATAGAAGCAACCTCCTTGTAGCACATTCTATAAGTGGTTGTGACACTACTTCTGCACTCTTTCGAGTTGGTAAGAAGAAAGTATTCAGTACAATTGTCTCCGATGTTACTAGCGACTCACAACAGTATGTCAACACAATTTTGGCGGATGACAGTACACCAAGTGCAGTAGCCGCTGCCGGGGAACAACTTCTCCTGATCTTATACGGGAGTAAAACTGTTTCCTCTCTCGACCGATATAGATATGTCACTTACAAGCGTTATGTAGCAAAATCTAAACTGAATAAACCCATCGACCTAGCCTCACTCCCACCAAGCAGCGATGCTGCACAACAACATGTCTACAGATGTTATCTCCAGGTCCAACAATGGTTGGGCACTTCGCTTCCTCCGACGGATTGGGGGTGGTCGCTAGACAATGGACTTCTTGTACCGACTGCAGCCACAAAGCCATGTGCCCCCGATAACCTACTGAATCTGATCAGTTGTGGTTGCAAGAGTGCTTGTACAAGAAGGTGTGGGTGTAAGAAGGCAGGACTCTCTTGCTCAGGTTTGTGTAATTGCAGTTCGGATTCTTGTAACAACCAGTCGAAAATTTCTGAGTTCGATGAATAATATGTATATAGGTCATGTCATTTCTGTATATAGCGTTGATAATAGTCAATGTAACTTAATCCATGTTGATTGATTTGTACATTCTGTAAATATTATTTATTGATTTTTGTACATTCTGTAAATATTATTTATTGATCTAATGCTGCCAGACACAGACGTGTCTGTTCGGTCCCAAGCGCGAAAATAGTTGAGTTCTCATGCTGACGAATTTTATGCCAAAAGAGGAACTCGGCCAGAAGCAGAGGGGGTCTTCCATAATGTATATTTTGTAAGCAATGATAAAAGTCTTCAAATGGTGGTGGATTTTTTATCGTCTGTCCAACTAACATCCCGTTCTGTACTACGACCCTTTGGGCAAATCCGTTAGGAAAATCGTCATTTTTTGCGTAAATCCGATACTTTTTTGTGAATTTTCAATAATTTTTCGCAGAAATTGTCACAGAATGCACATTTTCCTCTAGGTAAATGTATATTAGACATTATGTAGCTCGAAATACGCGTAAACAAAAAATACAGTTGGATCAATTCGAGGTTACAAAGTTCGTGCGATTTTTTTTGATTTTTTTCAAACGCGTTTTCGAAAAAAGGCTGTAGAAAAAAAAAGCTCAACCGGGATTTTAGGGGACTTTTGTCTAATCGTTCAGTGACATGTACTCGACATTCCCTGAAAAAATCAGCTTTCTCCGATTTTTTTCCCTAGTGAAACCTAATGTTCTTGGGCTATTACACAATTTTTACAGTTGAAGATGTAATACGGTGTAACTGATTCTATGCGGTAAAAGATACTCGGTTAACCCTCTGCACTCTGATGTCAAAATACAAAAAAATTATCGCAGCAAAATTTTCCCGTGATACAACTAGGAATTTAACCAATTCAATCTTATTTGACAGAGCTCAGTGAGCTCTGTCAAACAAGATTAAATTGGTTAACTTGCTTGTTGCATTATGGGAAACATTTTCATGTTGAAATTTTGATACTTCGACATCAGTGTAAAGAGGGTTAAAAAACCAGGTCCGTAACTATTTTCAAAAAAGCGTGTTGTGTGTGTGTGTACTGAAATGTTTTTTTTTCGTGTAATATGCCGCCTAAAAGGTGTTTTCATCTACTGAACCTTGATGGGTTTGAAATATGATAAAAAATAAACACAAAATTGATTTAAACAAAGTGAAGTGAGGAACTGGTTAAACTGACTGGCAATTAGTTTGATACTATCCATTAATGGGCTCTAATTTAGTCCTTACAAGGATGTTACGCAAGCTTTTGTTTTTCTTATAGGCGATGACAGGTCGAAGATTCAAAGGTTCATTTAATTTAGAGATAGTTAAATTGAATTCATCTTTTAATATTTTTCCTATTTCAATGTTCATTCTGATGTATCTTAAAGTGAAAAGAATGATGGACCTTTCGCATTCTCCTTCTGATATGTTCATACAAATGGCCAGATGGTTTGAAGCGTATTGTTCCAAAAATCTTCACGTTTCTTTTTAAATTCATCCGTTTCTTCTACTCTAATGTGTCTTTAATTGGTGGTTGTTCAATAGGATGGATTTCGAAATCGACCAAAGAATATCCAGGAAGGTTAAAATGTTGTGCTACTGAGGCATCAGCATTATGTTTTATATCCTGTATCCTGTTTGTGTCTAGTAGCACGTTCTCGGTATGGATTTTAACTCTGAGCAACATACTGCTTCCGAGAGCGTTTACAAGTGATAGGGTAAATAATATTTGTGAATCACAATGGAGGGAGTTACGGATCTGATAATGATTTTTCGTTTGTTCGGAGAAAAATTCCTTTTTCTGATCAGGCATAAAAGTATGCAATCTACAAGGAGGCTTTTTGCAATTAAATGCCGTGCCACTACCATTCTGCAAAGGTCTGTTGTGTTCAATTTTCAGTAGATCAAAATCAGTACATTTTGCTGGACTTTCGAGCTTTTTTCAGAGTTTGAGATTTCAGGCTACGCAAAAAGCGCAGTGAGTACCCCCTCGACCCGAGGGCGTCAAATAGAGAAGAACAAGCCTCACTGAAATTTACATTATCACTTGAAACGAATGAGCTGAGGTTTGATGATACCTTTAAATGTATGTTGAGGATGAAATGGTTTTGTGTGCTACAAATGATGTGAATCAGTTGGTTTGAAATATACTTTATAATCTAAATGACCGCATGCCTGGATTGGTTGCCTTTATACACCGTCACATCGAGAAAATCAACAGACTTTTCACTGATAGTAGCTTTTAATTTAATGTTCAGATCATGGTTGTTCAAAATTTCTAAAAATTTATCAAAATCTTCTTTTGAATGTTCCCAAATAATAAAAATGTCATCTAAATATCTGAGATATACGAGAGGATGCTTTGCACATTTGCTTTAGGCATTTTCCTCCCATTCCACCACATAAATACTTGCTGAATTAGGATTGAATCTTTTGCCCATAGGACAACCCATTATTTGTAAAAAAAATATTCTCCACTGAATTGAAAGTCATTACTTTTTAAACTCAGCTCTAAAAACCCCAAATTTGTTCATCCGGACGTTTTAAATCCGGATATTTTTCAAATGCATTTTAAACCGATTTAACACCTTTATCAATATCAATGTTCGTATACATACTGTCGATATCCAAAGTAGCCAGGATTGCATTTTTCGATATTTTCAATTTAGAGATTTTGGACAGAAAATCCTGTGTGTGTTTTAGGTAGCTCGGATGTCTATTCGCTATAGGTTTCAGATGATAACCAATTAGTTCCGAGATCGCATAAGATTCCGAATTACAGTCTGATACAACTGGCCTCCCGGGTGCAGTTAAGTCATCCGTCCATGAAGAACGGTTCTTGTGGATCTTTGCTAGGATGTAAAATTGTCTCGTTTGAGCACTTAGCTTGGCTGTTAGATATTTCAATTGTTTTTTGGTTATGTGACATTTGTCAAGGAGACAATTAAGACCTTATTGAATTTTTCGATATTACTAGGCCAAATAAGTGAATCTATTTTCTTATAATGTTTAGTATTGCTGAGTTGTCTCATGGTTCCCTTATATAATCATCAACGACTGCCGACCCTCCTTTGTCGGATGGTTTAATTACTAATTTCTTTTTTTTTCGAAGTTTCGTTAGGGCACAACGTTCACCAGCTGTTTAATGTCTTTATCGGAGAGTATGTTCATGCTGAACACATTTTGGAGGATTCATTTGTTAGCCTGAATAATTTCGGGATCTGCTTCACTATCTGGAGGTGACCAACCAGATGATTCTGTAAAAGGAAGTTTCCCACCGCTTTAGTTTCTTAAGCGGTCTGCTAATTTCATTTGCCTAAGAAAATTACAGTTATACGATGGTATATTTGTCTGCTTACCAGTTTTAGACTTTGGTGTTGGTACAAAAGTTAAACCGCGATCTAAAAGAGACTTATCTTGGGCTGTTGGTCATTGGTGCCAGACAGGTTAACCACATTAGTTCCTAATCCCACATCTGTTAGGCGGTTGTTACCTTTGCCTTTACTGAGTTAAAATCTAGATCAATGATCGTACATAATATTGGCGGTTCTCGTGGTCCAATGTATTAAATCCTGAGCAACATCAAACTTCGCGTCATCAATTTGTGGTATCACGTTAACGTCCTTCACTTTTCGAATGGTTTCATTGGTGATGCTCAAGGTTCTCCTCTCAGCCAAAGGGAGTTTTTGCGAAAAGTTTAGTGCAGGAAAATAAATTTTTGCTGATCTAAACTTGACCTTAATATCGCTAAGCATATTCCGCAACTGCTTAACTACGAGATCAGTTTTATCACTTCGAGAATTCACGCCAATATTTAATAATATTTTTTTGGGACTGGACTGGCCCCTGTGTCCTTTAAACACAGAGCGAAAGTGATTGAACTTGCCGCCGGGGTAACACTTCACCTAGATGTCCGGATGGGGTCTCGATCAGTGCGTCCTAAATTTGAACTACCAATCAGAAGGATGTATTGGAGACATCGGGGAGGCGGCAGTTCTTTTTGTCAAAGTTAACTCCACTCTCATGCCGAAACCGGGTGAATTTAGAATCAAATGAGAGGCCGAAGTTGCGGCTCGGTGATTTGACTTTCTGTGAGTACGATATACCTGGTTGAACCATACTAGAAGCAGGAGAAGGAGGAGTAGAAACAGAAGCAGGAGGAGAAACATAAGGAGAAGCAGGGGAAGCAGCGGGAGATACGTGCTTATGCAACACGGCGAGCTATTCGGATAGGGTCTCGACATCGTCATTGCAGATTGTCGTGGCTAAATTCGAGGGGTACTCGGATTCATATATCACCACACTAGCAATTAGTAACTTCTGCCCTGAGAAGCACCAAAATTGAATTTGATTCGGAATCATAGTAATGGTTCGATTCGATTCTTGTCGCGTAGATTCCGGAATGTTTCAACTTCCTACCAAGTATTTCATTTCGAACTCTTATTCCATCATCAGGTTTCCTGTACAGGAAACTTGGTGATAGAAGAAGAGTTCAAGAAGGTTCCGCTCCAAAACCTTTTCGAATCTGAACCTGGAATATTTTGCCTTTTTGATTAACATGCCGAAATAGACGGATCGCCGTTGAATGCAATACTTGAGTGGAAACTTGCAATATTTACGGTTGGAAAAAGTTGCAATATTTACAATTTGAAGAGAAGTAAGATTCGATTTGAGATTTGAATCGAACTCGTCTGTCTGATTCAATTCGGGATTCGATTCTACACGGAATTTGAGATTCGCAGTGTCCTACCAGCAACTCCCTGTGACGTTATGACATTATTGGCCAACAGTACTCTGCCCTATACAACTGAACGGCGAGACAAACACTTTTGAGTCTGCGTGACACCCCAATGGATTTACGCCGCTCTTAAAAGCATAGATACCCTTTTCACACCCCGGGGTACGCGTTTATAACCCAGGAAGTGCCTTGAGACAATCGTTTTGTTCAATGTATGTGGTCCGCGCTGATTCTATTTACCTAATTTAGAACGACAATTACAGTACTCGCCTCGTCTGTAATTACTTTAACGAAGTAAAATAGCGTCTAGCGTGTACATGGGATATAGCAGAGAGTTTATAAACGATTCAGCAACAAAAGACACGTTAACACAGAAGGTATACCACATGTTAATCCGATCTATATGGTCTGAACTTTTGTATACGAATACACGTTGAAACTGACATTTTGTGATGCCGTTTTCGTAGTATCACGATATATGCCAAACTACTGTACATTTCGGGGTTACAACGCGTGTATGCTAATACACACCTTGGGTATTGCAGTGTACATTTTAAGTTTCAACTGCTCGACAACAACTTAACGCAGTGCTGCCACGACAGTATACCACATATACTTCGTGGACGGTGAACTAACTACACTACAGCCGCCATGGACTGGTCGTTATCTTCGCGTGGACCGCGATGTCCATGTCGGAAACCGGGCTTTGTCGCTGCTGGAAGAAATAGACTCACGCCGCATATTCAGCCAAAACTCATGGAGTGTTGCCTGAACCCGTGCCTTGACGCAGGTCTCACCGTGACGAACCCGTCCGTTTTCCTTTTGTAGGGGTGGTTCTTATCTTGAAGGGGTCAAGGACGTTTCCTCAAAAAGCATAAATCAACAGGGGTTCACTGATAACAACAATTTAATACATATATATATATAGAAATAAATACGGTAAATTGTGGCTTTCATCAAATCGAACGAATCAGAAAACAAAACGTCAATCACCCCCTCCAACCCATACAGTTTTTGAGTCACTCTTTTGTCGCTGGTTTTTCCTCCTTCTCGCTGGTGTTTCTTCTTTGGATGCCTCTTCACTTCACTCTTTCACTGCCGTCACAAGGCCACTAACGTATTGTCATTTTAATATATCGCCTTCCCTCCAGGTGACGGAATATCACTCTACCACTGCCGTAGCACGGCCACTAGATTATTGTCAGCTTTACAGGTTTTCACTCAAGCATTCTCCACCAATAGGGTTAAACGATCTGCTCCTTTTATCTTACAATAATGTTCACACAGGAAAAGCCTTCTCTGCCTACGCATGGCTTGCCTTCTCAACGAATATGCCGTCTTCCTAAATACCAATAGCTCCCTGAGCTCGCACTTCCTATTTCTGATCCTACACTCAGATATGACCACCGACTTAGCCCACGACTGCCCCTATTCTAAATATGTATGAGCTCTGTGACTCACCTTACGTTACAACGTGCCTACACTTTCGCACCGATGCTGCACCTTCTAAAACCTACAGCATGGGACCTCGCCTGTTCCTGTGAACCACAGTCTTACACCCTTCAGACTGGAATGCCTTTTTCGAGAAACCCCTGACTTTTATTTCGATAGCCGGAACATCAATTCTCAGTTCAATTGCCTCCCTTGAACTTGGCCACTTAGATCTATCTTAATTTAATATTCACTTTTAAGCTCCTTTGAAAGACTAGCATTTCGGTATATCCTGACATTCGATGACATGCTAGATGCGTAATATGGGTGTGTGTCCAGAACATGTGCGATGTGCTATTTTTACAACAATTACCCATATAATTAAACAGATAATGACTGCAGGTTGTACCCGGTGCTTCATCAATTTTTTTTTTTTTATTATTCCTCTATTTAGTGTTTGGGATCTAATATTAATGCGTCCTTGGAAATGTAGCCCACCCTTGAAAAGTGACCAGTCCACGGCAGCCGTATACTGGACCTAACAATGAAATGTCTAGAATAACGTCAGAACGAGCTGCTCCCATTGTTTCGACTTGGATATTACAAATCTCTGACAATCAATTTGAAAAAGTATATTCGAGAGCACTTCAAGAATCATTGTCAGAGGCTGGTATTTTATTTTCAAACTTTAGAAGGATTTTGTTGTTTTTTATCCTACAAGTTTATCCACTGATCCTGTATGTCGCAAGCTTACGGAGTTAAGTGATGGAGGAACATTTATGTTCTTATCAGTGCTCAGCCGACAGCCATTGACTGTCGTCTGAACCCCAGTTCGAACGTAAACCTTGCCCCCTTATCAATGCCCTATCCGCTTGGATTTCTGAAGGTACCTGTGGCTTACAACGCCAAAGGGTAATCAACGACAATTCACTGAAAAGAATATTTATTTACATGTACGAAGAAATATAATATGAAACAAATTACTCACAAAATTATCCATAAGAATACACTAATTACGCGGATAAATGTTTATTCTTTAGGGCCCTCGACGTCTCCCACAGGTAGCTGTGTCCGCTGGATCAACCTCACTTCATCTTCATATTTTCATGGTTTGCGATAAATGCAAAGTGACTATTCACTTCGCGTTGCTTCCTCCTCTCAGGGTTAACTGCACCGTCAGTCGGGCTTAACACATATAATGTTCTGCTTGTGTGACTCTATCAGCGTTGTCACAGTTCAATCAGAATTCAATCGGCGTCTACCACAGTTCATGGTCACTTTGCGCCTTTCCTGGCTCTCACGGGGTTAAGTTATTCTTCGCCTTCAGATATATACTTAACAAAGCTTACATAAAAATATTTTGCAAAGTGTTCTCAACATCACCAATTCTCGTACCACCTAAAACTACCTTATGTCGCGAGCTATTCCAGCGCTTACTCAAGCTCGTAATACGGTTTTTAGACCTCAACGTTACAGCTTTTACTTCTTTGGCTACTATGCCACTACGGATCACAACCGTTAACAAACTACAATCGGTTCCTTACAACCCTCACAGGGTTACGACAATACACGGACTTTCAATCTCGGTGCCTATGACCCTCGACGGCCAAGGCTAAATTCGGACCTTCTCTGAGTGCCCTCAGGCCAACCGCCTCGCAACGACCCATAGCCTTACACACCTTCCGACTGGAATTGACTGGAATGAATTTTTCGAGAAATCCCCCCGATTTTTATTTAGATAACTAGAACATTTATTCTCAGTTAATCGCTTCTCTTAAACTTGGCCGCTCCGATCTATCTTAATTGAACGCCCGCTTTAAAGTTCCTTTGAAAGACTCGCATTTTGTTATATTTTGACATTTCGGAGACAGGATAGATGCGTAATATGGGTGTGTCCAGGACATATGTGATGCACTGGTTTCAACAATTACAATTTAACTGGTCTTAATTACCCAGATAATGATACAGAAGAGAATATTGTCTCTCTTACTATTGATCTGTAACGCCATGTGGCGTTCAACACGTGCGCCATAATGGACATTAAATTTCATGCCCAATTAGCAGAGTTTGAAAAATCTATTTTCAGGGTCCGTCACATACCTATCTTTTCGCTTTACATTTAACCCAGGCAGAAATATTATCGAAAATATTAACATTTTTATACAACAAAATCGCAACTTTTAGCTATCACCTTGACACTATGCAGTTGATATTTCGTGGATACTCGTGTTTTTAATGCCATCCGCGCTGTCAGGACATCGATACGTCATTCTAAACGTATTTTTTTCCAGCTGCTTGAATTAATACATGTAATGAATTTACGTATGCGTAACTCGATGTTTCATTTGTTCTCGTGAGAAACACATCAACTGGTGTAAGTATTTATTGATTTCTCAAAAGATATAAAAATCAAACAAATAGACTTGCTTGACCACACAGTTGAACAAATAGAAAATTATCGAGTTTCCATTCATTTATTACTGTCTGTTCGGTTTTCCAGAACGTACTTTATTCTTGTCTATTTTTACTAGGAGACAGTGGCGGCGCCAGAAAATTATTCCCTGGGTGTGGGATGGGGGCAAGTAGGGGACAAGTTCCCCATGAAGTGGCCCTTTTAGGGCCATTGCATTGGATTCGGATACCATGGACATCTGCACAAGTCCCTGAAGAAAGAGCAATCATATGAGATTTGAGTTTTGGGGGAGGGGGATGTAGGAGGAGTCGCCTCTCATAAAAATTGAATTGTGCATTCAAATAAAGCCTTCTGGGGGCTTTGAGGGGTAAATCTCCACTTTTTGGACATTGAAAATGAAGAAACCCGAGTACGAACGCGCAATGTTCATATGAAGATCAGTCTGAAGGTATGAAGTAAAGCAGGGATCCAAGTTGTCTCAGTGTTCCATACACTGCAAAACATGACCCATGATTTGGAAGCAATGCGCGTGAAGGTACATGACTCATAATTATCTCCTTCTGAGCTTCTAAATCATTAACCCTTTGAGACGTTAATTATCCTGGCGTTCAAACGTCACTGGGAATTCAGTTTCTTCAACGTTTTTCAAAATGCGACGTCAAACGTTGGAAAGTACAAATAACAAGATATTTTTCACTTTAGTCATTATCTGGTTGAGGGCTAGATTATTTTTGGAGGTCCTAATTTGTTATTCAAAACTTGTTTTATTACAAATTATTGGAGAGTGCCTACGGGCACTCTCCAATAATTTGTAATAAATAAATTTATGTAAACAAAATATTATTTGTGTTTGACTGAATATGAAATATGTTTGAATATGAAATATAAGCAAGGAAAGTGTTGGCTTTTGCTCTTGTATCCTCATTTTTTAGTTGCTTCTAGTACTCAACCAGTTAAGAAGTTTTGATACTAAGATTATATTAGTATTTCAAGCTGCGATAACATTTGGCTCAACTGTTCTCACTAAGCACTATTCAGAGAAGATAGGAATTGAGGTTAAAACTTTAAAAAATCGAAAAATAATAACAAAACAAATGACCACAAAGTATCAACGCGCTGTTTGATTTCGTACGTCATAAGACGTACAAAAGTATCAAAATGTTAATGGATATATTCATCGCCTGGGTATATTTGGAAATAAAGACAAGAGAGAGAGGGAGTGTGTGAGGGTGTGTGTGGGTCCGTGTGAGAGTGTGCGAGGGGGTGGATTGGTGTGTTTGTGGTGTACGTGAGGAGAGTTAAAGTCTGTGTTATGGTGGACAAATGTCCCTATGATCCCCACCCACCGTAGCGTCGCCAATACTGGGGGAAAAGGCCCACAGAGGAAGCGGGGGTTGTATCTGTTGCCATGCTTTCACGGGGCTTTGGGCTTGTTGTTACCTCGTGGGTTAGACATCTTTACATTTATTTTAAGGTAATATTCTCAATCAATTACATCTTTAGCGATACCTCCAACCCCCTATTATAAAATCGCGATAGTTAAAAGTTCATGGAATAACTGAAGGAAGCCCCTCCATTTACTCCTCAACAATATTCACTGGCGGGTAAACAAATCATTGTTCCATCAGGGGCGCCGCGAAGATGAGCAATGGGGGTAGTGTATTATGACTCAAGCCCGTCTGAAGAAATATCTCATCTGCATTAAGGCATGCCTTCTTCGAAGAATATGCAGTTTGAATATTTGTCAATGGGGATTATAGTTAAAAAGCTCAGAAAATTTGTAGATAGAAACAATATTATCGCTACAGGAAGTGTGTTCCGATCGTTGTATTACGTCGGGTTGAGTAGGTCAGATCACCGGATCAAACGAGCTGCCGCGGGCAGCGAGTTTGATCCGGCGAGCTGACCTCCTGAACCCGGCGTGATGCGACAGTCCAGATCACTTCACTGTAGTGATAAATGTTTATTATTTAACCTATAGTGCAGCATCGCATGCCAACGCTAGCATTAACAATTCCCCCAACCTTTCTTTGGTAGATTGAAGAAAAAAAGAACTATTTTTGTTTACACTTATTTTTGTAAGAGGTGCACACTTCCAGGGAATCCCCGATGTGCATGAATACAATAAACAAATATCATGAATACGGTAACAAAAACCCGGACCGCCGTTCGTGCGCACCCACTCCAGCTCGGAGTAAGGTGCCCTCTGCAACCGGAATAGCAAATTATGCAAATTCGAACGCAGCCGTAAATAGTCCGTCATATTGTAGTGATCCGGAATCAGATTCCACCTTGTGGATTTTCCGGGGATCAGGAAAAGATCGTCAAACAGTAGTGATATAGTCCTTGGATGGGTGACCGTTTTAGTTTAAATATATTTTATTGCCATAAATGCAAAAGGATCGGAGAACAAGTTATACAACTTAAACAAACTCCTTTCCCGTTCAAAGAATAACTTATTATAATGCGGCAAGAACATAGAATAAACTGATTACACAAAATACGAACTACAAACGAAATTTGTACTGATAATTTAGCGAAAGGAGGAAGTGAAAAGAAGATGAGAGGTGAAAGGTAAAAGGTGAACAGGCTATCGTCAAGTAGCATACCTTGGTGGCAGAGAGGGTGCATAGTTTTCGAAAAGACTGTTGAATGTGATTCGCCGTATCGTAATATGATGCTGATCAAGCAAAACGCCTGCTAGTGATTATGAAAGATTGTACTTTTTGAAATAATAAAACATTCTGCGATACCGACAAATTTGTAATTCCATAGAGCAAATCATTAACACAAGTTATATTGCAGAAACGTATGGCATTTATCATTACGAGCCGCTGAGTATGATACTTAGGACAATTAAAAAAGAAATGGCTGGCATTTTCGGATTCGTGACCACATTCACAATGTGGGTCTGCACAAACGTAGTTAAGGACTTTGTCCTGGTTCAGATCGCTGCAACCATGGCGTAATCTACAATGCAGAATATTTGCTTTTCTATTTCCAGCCAGGAAATAAACTGGAGGTTTGGGTACAGGGTCGCTAGATGAAAAGTGCTGCTTAAATTCACTTAGGGTGGATGCATCTTTGGCTTTTTGAAGTGTTCCGTCCTACACAAGAATGAATTATAATCAGAAGCGTTCCGAAGATTATAGGACGCACTGTCACCAATACGCGTTGGAAGATGTTCAAATAGGAAATCGGGTGATTCGTGATTAATAATCTTATACATAGTACAGAGTCTGTGGAACCTTCTTCGGTCACCCAATGTTTTCCAACCAAGTTCAAGTAAAACTGAATCGGACGAAGTTGAACGGGTTAACCCTGTTATTATTCTGGCAGCGTCGAACTGGAGTCTATCGATTCTTTTTAATAAGTAGTCGGGGGCGCAATCCCATACAATATCTCCATAGTCCAAAAGTGGAAGTATAAACACTAAATAAATTTGCTCTAAAGTTTTCCTTGGGAGCATAAATTTTAATTTTCGGAGTTGTGAGAGTCTTGCGTTTACTTTTTTACAAATGTCCGCTATATGTTTGTCCCAGCCTAGGTTGGTTTGTAAGTGTAGTCCGAGATGTTTGTGACAATCAGTAAGGGTAACGGGGCGATTGTTGACACGTAACAATGGCTCAAATGTGGCCGAGCGATTATATGTAAAGAAAACAGCTTCAGTTTTGTCGGGGTTAAATGTTGCAAGCCATTTCTGTGACCAAACATGAATAGTATCGAGATCTTTATTTAGGGCGGATGCAACCTCATGTTGACTTGTATTGTTGTTGTTAAGGCATGTATCATCTGCAAAGAGCCTCGCAAGTGAATCAAGTGATTCGGCAATGTCGTTGATATAAATTAGAAATAAAAAAGGTCCTAAAACAGATCCTTCAGGAGCACAGCAGTTATCGTGGAGTATGGGGAGTAAGTGTTGTTTACTAGGACTCTCTGTTTCCTGTGTGTTAAATAATTTTGAAACCATTCTAATAAATTACCAGTAATCCCATATTGCTGAAGTTTAAAGATAAGTCCCCTATGCCACACCCTCTCGAAGGCTTTGGATATATCACAGAATATTGCACAGGTAGCAAGACGCTTGTCTAAAGATAGACATAACGTGTGATATAGTTCTAGGAGTTGATATATTGTGCTTTGGCCAGGAAGACTGGTATTTGTATATCAGATTATTATCGTAGAAGTGTGCGAAAACATGTTTTAGGACCACTTTCTCAAAAACTTTACCTAATATTGGAAGTAAGGATATTGGTCTATAGTTTTTACATGCAGATGGATCTTTATGTTTGAAAAGTGGAATGACGTTTGCTTTTTTTCCAATCGTCGGGAAAGACGCCTTTGTCTATGTTTTGTTGGAATAGTACTTTTAATGGGACTGCTACAGTTTCCGAGGTACCCTTTAACATTCTTACACTCATATCGTCATGATCATGGGCCTTGTTAGACATAAGTGATTTGATTGCCCAGACAATATCACTTTCTTCGACGTTAACAGTTGTTAATTTCACGTTACACCGACAGTTGAATTGTGGGAGACTATGGTTGCTATCGTCAATTGTACTGTTTTTAAGGAACGTTGCATTTAGGATTTCTGACTTTTCAAAGCTATCAGTAATTAAGTTATTTGGGTCGTTGGTATCGCCATTGTACAGTGGGGGAATTGATTTCATCTTGGTTTTGTTTAAGAGGTGACCGTCTGAGCGATCGATTCGGACTCCCGCGTTGTGTCCTTGGGCAAGGCACTTAATCCCCATTGTCCACATGAGGGCACGATGACGCCGTGTGCTAAGGCGTACAACACATGGATGGTATGCATGTCTTCAGCCATTCTCACCCTGCTTGTGCTGCAGTGCAGAGTTACGATATTGGAGTGCTTGCAGCTGCTCGTCGTTGCTCGGTGGTTCTCTTCGGGTACTCCGGCTTCCTCTACCCGTAAAACTGTCACGGTCATGATTAGCCATTGTGCGTAAGTATATGACCTTAAACACCAATAAATATATAAATACGTGGGCTTCCCAACTTCTTATTTAATTAGCACGTACTGGGTTCAAATTAGTCATGCTGGCACTCTAACATCCCCAATCAGCCAGTGACCTCAATTTGCTTGATACCGACTGCAAGTCCAAGAAGTGAACCTCGTCCCGAAAGAGCAGCGCATTTGGATATGATTACCAGCAAGAGTGATTACCAGTAAGAGCGAATCGATATCGAAGATTCCAAACCAGATCAAAATGTCCCGACTGAAAAATTATTGGCGCAGGGGTGCCAACCTACACACCTATTGATGCGCCCATGTGTGTCACACAGTATTCAGTGCGTCCTTGGTGTCGAAAAAGGCAACTGTAAAGTTTGATATGTTTACTTTTGAAATATTGGATGCACTCGCTCCCAATCAACGCGGATATCAAAGAATTAATTTCCTCTTGTTATTCGGACTCCTAGGGTTAATGATAAGTAAATTTGGAGGATATGTTTTAATAGTTGCAAGTAGGAGGTTTTGAGACAGTTTATACAGACACGGAAGTAATCAGATCTCTCTGTTTGTGATGAAATCAGTTTTACTCTTATTGTTTTTATATAAAGTAAGTAAAAACCTCTTAGGTGACAGTAGAATATAAACATGTTTAACCCACTAAACGGGAGCGGAGTGGCTCAGTGGTAGACTGTTGGACTTCTATGCTAGAGGTCCCGAGTTCGATCCCCGCCCGGTCGACCCGCGTTGTTTCCTTGGGCAAGGCACTTTATCCCGGTTGCCTATATAGGGGCACGGTGACGTCGTGTACTAAGGCGTACTGCACGTCGATGGTGCACATGTCTTCGCCCACTGCAACCCTGCTAGAGCGGAGTTTGAACAGAGTTAGAATGTTGAGGAGCTGACAGTTGCTTGTCGATGCTCGGTGGTTCTCTCCTCGTACTCCGGCTTCGTCCACTCGTAAAACTGTCACGGTCACAATTAGCCATTATGCATAAGTATGTGACCTTAAACACCAATAAATAAATAACTCACTGAACCTTGATATCGAAATAGCAAATTTCAAAGTTTCTAAGTATAAATTTTCACGCAATCCAACTGAGGATTTAACCAATTCAATCTTGTTTGACAGAGCTCGGTTAAATTCCCACTTGCATTATGTGAAACATTCGCTGTATAACATTTCGGTATTTCGACATCAGTGTGCCGGGGTGTGGGGGAGGGGGTAATGAATACCTTAGATAAGAGAGAATAAGTGAGTACTAAGTGCCACCGGCATTACATGACGCGTTCATTTGATATCTTGTTATATCCACAAGCAGTATTTCGTTAAAGATTTTGAATGAAATATTGATTTTTTTTTTTTTGATTTGTTATGTTGTACAGGATTGGGTCAAGCTCTTCTGAAGATGTATTCCATAAACACTCACGTCATTTTCAGAAACGTTTCCCCGGAAGTTGTGGAAGCTATCGATATACTACCATGACTTTACTATGGTATTCCCCATTGGTAAAACTAACGATATACTGCAATAATCTGATAAAGGATTTCCCACAGGAAAAATTTGTGAAATTAATGCTGAAGGTCGGAATAAAACACAACCAATAATTTATGGGAATTCCTACCGCAAATTCTCGCAAGAATTTACTATTTGAATTTCCACTGCACGTTTTTGTCGTATATCGTTCGTTTTAACATCAATGTCAGAGTTTCGAATTTTTTGTATAGTAACTCCGAGCAGTATATCGTAATTGTGCCTATGGGGAATCCTACATAATATTTTCTATATCGCCAGTCTCTCCAACTCCCTGAGTGTCTCATCAATGCATTTACTCTTTAATGGGATATTTATTTATTTATTTATTTATTTATTTATTTATTTATTTATTTATTTATTTATTTATTCATTCATTTGTTTGGAGTTTAACGACACATTCGACAGCCAGGGCCATCTTGTGTCGGAGAGTTCTACGTGTGAAAGAAGTGGAAGTACCCGGAAGAACCACCAAACAGCGGCGTGAAGCTGTCAGACTCCCCAACGTACAAACTCAGCACAAGTATTGGTTGAAGGCAAGTGAGCCATCGACGTGTAGTGCGCCTTGGTATACATTGCCACCGTACCCCCCACGTGGGAAATCGGGATTAAGTGCCTTGCTCAAGGACACAACGCAATTATAGCTGGCCAGGATCGAACCGTTGACCATTCGGTTTGAAATTCAATCCTCTAGCCACTGAGCCACCGCGCACTTGGGGTGTAAATACTTTCGTCGTAATATTCTGTCCCATTTCAGTTATTTCGTGCGGATTCTTATAGACAGATTCTTTGAATTCCAATGTTTATTGCCAGATCAACATTTGATCAAATGGTGCAAGGATAATCGATCGATTTCGTCCATTTCTGAAATAAACTTTACATTGGACATTCGTCTCTCTTCAGTTAGTGTATGCTTCCGAAATTCATGTTCCTTATTTTTATAATTTGCATATCGTCGCCGGAGTGCTAGAATGTCCTATGTCCCATATGGGACATAGGACATTCTAGCACACCGGTGACGATATTTTGAGAATTCGAATCTCCGTAAATGTCATTGCTTTATCTTAATAATTTCATGCTTTTGTTCCAGACAAGGTTTAAATGGAGTTTGGACATTCTAAAATCAGTTAGGTTAAAAATTAAGTCAAATCTGTTGGGTTCATATTTACCCAACCCAGTTGATTTGATTGATTGTTACCCTAACTGAGTTTTGAGTTAATGCCCTTTTTGACCGCTTACGACTCTGAATTTTAGTGTATAATGACTTTTCTGTCCAACTCTTTTCTTTCTTCTCTCATTATATCTAATCATTGTTTATTGCCATCATTAATTCCTCGTCACATAAAACTCTGCTTCAACCCCCTCCACCACGCCCAGTAATACCAATTATCCTGACTGCGGTCAACGAATAACTGAAAATTGCGATGTAAACAAACTGGATGCGCCTAGTTACGCACCAACGGGCCAACGGGGACAACACTAGCTTTGTTCATATCGGCCGAGGTCGGCGTCGTGTCAGTCGACTTTGAAAACATTTTAGGCGAGTTTGATAATGAGCAATTCTTGGAAAGAAAATCATATCTAATAAAAAGATCTCCTTCAAGACCATATTTCAATATAGATAAGACAGATAAGTTAGTCAATTTTTTTCCATGTCACAAACTAACGTTTTGTCTGCACTCCTCTGGGCCACCTCAATATATTTCCACATAGTTATGTGTCCTATAGATTCAAGTTAATTTTAGCTGCAGCCTGTCCTTAGAGTTTGCCTTTTCAGAATGCAAGCCGGATATACGACACCATTTCTTCGTCCACAAAATGTTCGACCTATACGCAGTCTCCGAAATGTGTGATTTGATGAATTTCGCAACCTGAAAAATGCAGTTAACTGTACGTGAGGTTTCAATGTTATGTGAGTGGCTATACTTGACAACGATATTTTAATGTCCAAATAAGGAATGAGAATTTGTTTCTGTGTATTTCTTGAGTTATGAACCCCAAAAAACAAAGGCTAAACTGTATAAATGGCCGGAGTGTTTTTTCGGGTCATTGTGTTACGAAAAGAGAAAAAATAAATACTTCAGCCAATCATTTTGCCTGAAAATGCATGAACAGGAAAAAGGTTTAATATATTAAAATGATATTTTTCTCACACAAAACGCTATAAGAATCGACTATGGGAAGGAATGCAATGGAGTTAGACAACAAACTCCTCACTTTCTTGTGCCAGCCTCCACTATTTTAGTTTGCCCATTGGTACATGGGTGGCGAATTTCTTTGCGTTTCTTCAGATTTGTGTGAGAGTAGGAGTTGATGGTCACACATTGGGTGGGTGGTCGTGTATCAGTCCAACCTGAGAGCAGTCATTCATTGTTTTAAGTTGGTGATCCAGAGGTCATGGACCAAATTAAAAATGCTATTTCCGAAATAAACTTTTTCTATATCTGGATATTTTTGTGATGGTTTTCTGATGTGATTTGATTTCAACTGTAAACATTTAGAAATGCTTGAAAGATAAATAGCTTAGAGTTCCAGGGTGATCAATGTAATCTCAACGTGCAATCTGACATAATAGAGGCTTTTCTGGAAATATTGATCTACAATCTATGCATCATCTGCATTAATTATGGTATCGCCGAACGCTGTGAACTATTCCAGTAACTAAAGTGATGGACCCGTAAATTTACAAACCGTGTGTAATTATATGTTTTTCTCTGACTCGGCATTAACGGAAGCATCAGAAATTGCCCCCCAGTACCCTAGGCAACTGTAATTTTTAGATGTCTCATAGAAAAACAGATGTTTGCATATCTGATCCAAGAATATAACTTATAACGTCAAATCACAAAAATTCGTAACTCATTCTAACATGGACTGAAGTATGTATTTTACAAGGATTTATTTGACGAAATGTCTTGTTAGCGTTAAATTGTACAACTCTGGAACATAAGAGTGAATTTATTGAATATAAGATTAAGAATAAGCCTAGTGACGTAGTAGTCGTTTCTCGTCAAGTGGCATCAGCATATTCAGGCAAGCGACACTTGACTAGAACAATTGCTTAGGTTATACAACTCTTTCTCGTCTACTCCCTGTTATCTAAAAGGTCAGTGCCAATGCCTTTACTTCTTCAACAACAGCAAAGAATGCGGGTAGACTTTTTACTTCCAGTTTCTATTTGATAAGAATTAATCATTGCATTGTGTAGTCCCGTATGAACCCCAAGAAGTTGAGCAGTGTTTAATTACTATGGTAAATATATTCTGTTTTACTGGTAGAATTGTATCCAGAACAAACTCATGAGTTGGAAGTCCTCTAAAGTAGGCAGCATAGGTATAAACGTCGGTTGAACTTGACTTCATACATGTGCTGTGGTCACGATATAGCCAAATGTGATGAAAATGACCTTAAACACGAGTAAATAAATAAATAGACAGAACGCGATGTGTATTTGAATCGGTGGGTGTTTTACATAACGAGTTGGAATGGCGGAGTCATATTTCGCGAGAGCTGTAGGTTCTCCTGAAATATGACTACACCATTCCAACAAGTTATGTAAAACACCCACCGATTCAAACACACGTCGCGGCCTGTGTTTATTACACATCCCATGCATTAAAATTCATTTAAACAAACAAATTTTAATTCCGATGTTTAAACCCAAAGGTGAAGAGTCCGTTTGTTTTGTTTGAAGCTATCCTGATCAAATGGATCGATATAAAATCAAAACAACCTGTTGGGAACCAGACGTGTTTGTTGAAATTCGTATCGCTGTTTCCCTTCGGCTGGTGTCCATTCACAACTAACCATTTGGTGGATATTACTGTTCGTAAAAATATAAGAACAAATTTGGGCAGATTTGCAAAACCGATGTGAGAAACCTTTTAAAAGAAGTTCGAAGCATGTCAAGATTTACCGAAATAAAGTTGACCAATTTAGATATAACGGGATCCGCAAACGAGACGGCCACGAGAATGGGTTAATGTTGTGGTTGGAAATGATTGGGTTTTTTTTAAATATTATCTCATTTTTGGTTAACTAATTTTTTGTGAACCGACTTTATTTTGCTTTTCACGTTTTCATTTTCACAATACGAGATTGACGATCGAAAATTGTTTAACGAAATATGGAAACTTTTCGAAACGTAACTAATGACTCGATGAGAAAGGAACTAGTATAAACCGCACTGGGAAAAAAAGAGTTCCGGCTTGTACATCACTAGCTGAATACAGAAACATTTATTTCATAACGGCGATTCCGTTGAATACAAGGCTTTAAAGTTTAACCCTTTACCCAACGTAACGCCAAAACCGACCAGCGCTATTCTAAAAAATTGCCAATAAATTTTCATTATTGTTTTCATTTTTTGTCTCAAAAACATAGGTTATGACCCCTCATTGGAACGAGCTCGTCGAGCTCGTTCCAATTAGGTGTCATAACCTATGTTTTTGAGACCAAAAATTTAAAAAAATAGTTATTCAAGATTTTCTTTTTAGTGTCGTCTGCTTTTCATGTTAGGTAAAGGTTTAAAGGATGTGTAATAAGTAGTTATATGGAGAACAAAATCACAAAATTCTAATGTTTTGTGAGAAAGATAAGAATTTGCACTCACCTTCCAACCAATAGTCCATCGAGTAAAGATGCTGGCAGATCGAGTTATAGTCTGTGTCGAAACCCTAACTCTTGCGTTCTTATTGGGTAGTCGATTCTCCATATTCTGCATTGTCACAAGTTGTGATTTTTTTTATCCAGACCATTAACTCTTTACCTAACATGACTAGAAGACGACACTCTGAGAAACAATTTCTTGACAAACTAAAACAAAATTCATTTTCCGCCTAAAAATATAGTTTATGACCCCTCATTGGAACGAGTACAACGAGCTCGTTCTAATGAATGGTTGTATTGTTGGCTTTTGTGACAAAATTAAAAGAATAAAAATAATAGTAAATTTTGAATGGCCGCTTTTACTAATAGTTCAGGCCAGTTATTGGCCTCTACCTTAAGTAATGGATTGTATAATAACAAAAACAAAAACGTAACGGCGCCTTCATTCTCCGCAATACGAACATACACACCTATACAGGCACGACAAACCTTCCAGACACAAAAATATAGAGCGTCAAACAGACAAAATATAGCGGAAGTGATACATTTGTGTTCGGACAAGTGATGATTTTCGGGTCATTCCAAGTATTTGGTTTCGTAAATTGCAGATCAGTGTCCCACAGTCTGCTCAAGATCAACTCATAAAGAACGCCTCCCACCATATTACAGAATCCAGAGAGATTCGTAGTAACCGACACAGAACGTGGATTCTATATCCGGAACTCGCCACCTTCCGGATTCTACAGCCATGTGCAAATTGAGATTTCATGTGACTTGTCATTTCTCAGTAATTCGGTGTGAGCCTCCCAGCAAATTACAGAATCCAAGCCACATGCAATCACCATTTAAACTTGGATGTAGAATCCGAAATTCAGTGAGTTTAGGATACGAATCCAGTTTCTGGATAGGATATTTCTAGTCCCTCTTGATATTCGTGGGTGATGAATTAAAAAGGATATAATGGGAAGATTTCTGAGAACCATTTCATGCTACAGTTTGGCTGAAAACACACCTACATGCGAAATTTGGCCCTAATTTACTGTTGTACAGTCCTAATTGTAACTTAATTGGTGCAAGTGCATGCCTGTGCAACACACAGATACATAGATAGAGAAATCCACTGAGCATTAACTAAGTGTTCCTTTCATCCAATTATTAAGAAGTTGAATTCTGCGAAACAAGACTAGAAATTTTGAGCATATGGACATCCAAGCAGAGCAACATTCTGGGCTGTCCTTTTTATCACCTAGTATTTAAGTGTCTGCTTGGGTGAGAATCACGCATCACGTAGACCCGATGCAAAGCAGTTCGTTCCAGTACTTTATGTAATATGTCACAACACAATGATTGATAGTTCGCTACTCTTTGCGACTGGGATTGATGAATTGTCCTCTTGCATGTATATTTCATCTTGTGGAGATTTTGTACTTTTTGACGACTCCCTTTTTGTCACGTTTAGGCTTGTTCTGCTTGATTCCCATTTGAACTAATTGATAATTTCTTGTAAGTAACACACCAAAGAGCGCACACACTGGTGACTAAATATCGGATAAAAATATCCATAGTCAATGTCACCAAGGGCTGAATTGGTGTGCTGGTCGTTCTAGAATATTTCAAAAAAGCCTTTTGGCACGCGAGCAAATGCAATATCAACGAATAGTATATACAAGATGGACAATATAATAAACAACCAGTTTAGGACGATTTATTCCTACAAGATGAGAGGATGACCCCTGGCTCTCACAAGCTCCATTGAACTCTTTGTCAAGGTGATAGCTTAAATTTGCGATTTTTTTTTTTAAATTGTATATATTTTTGATAATCTTTCTCACTGGGCTAAATATGAAGCGTAAAGATAGTATATGACGGACCCCGAAAACTGATTTGTCACTCAAACAGACCAGCAATAATTCAAGCGCTGCTAATTAAGCATGAAATTTAATGCCCATTATTGCGCATTTGTTGGACGCCACATGGGCTATCTGATAACTGATTAAATAAGTAAGAGAGACCAGTGATCTCCTGCTGTAATTATCTATGTAATTATGGCCAGTTAATAGGTAATTGTTATAGAAACAGTACATCGCACATGTTCTGGACACACGCCCATATTATGCATCTGGTCTGTCACGAATGTCAGGATATACCGAAATGCAAGACTTTCAAAGGAACATAAAAGCGAATATTAAATTAAGATAGATCTAAACGGCCAAGTTCAAGAGAAGTTAAACTGAGAATTGATGTTCTGGCTATCTAAATAAAAATCGGGGAATTCCTCGAAAATTTCATTCCAGTCTGAACGTGTGTAAGACTGTGGGTCTAGGCGAGGATATGGGAATGCCCCATACTATAGGTTAGAGGAGGTGCCGCATCGGTGCGAAAGTATAGGCACGTTGTAATGTAGGGGAGCCACATAGCTCATAATTAGAAAAGGAGCAGTCGCGGGCCAAGTTGGTGGCCATATCTGAGTGTAGGATCAGAAATAGAAAGTTCGAGCTTAGGGAGCTATTAGTATTTAGGAAGACGGCGTACCTGTTGTAGGAGGCAAGACATACGAAGGTAGAGCAGGTTTGCCTGTATGAACATTATCCTGAGATAAACGTAGGGGAGCATTTAACCCCATTTGGTGGCGACTGCTCGAGTGAAAAGAGTCCAGTAAAGAGACAATAAGCTAAGTGGTAGAGTGACATTCCGTCACGTGTTAGAGGGAAGGCGACATAGTAAAGTGACAATACGTTAGTGGCCGTGCGACGGCAGTGACGGAGTGAAGTGAAAAGGGGACCAAAATCCAAACAGCAGCAACAAGGAAGGGAAATCAGCGACAACAGAGAATGCGGGCCCGCAAGTGACTCACAAACTGTGTGGGAAGGGGTGATTGACGTTTTGTTTTCTGATTAATTGGCTTTAATGTAAGTCACAAATTTGCATATTCATCTATATATATATCTATATATATATATATTAAAATTGTTGTTTTTGGTGAATCCCTGTTGATGCATGCTTTTTGACGAAAAGTCATTTACCCCTTCAGGATAAGAACCACCCCAACAAAGTGAAACGGGCAGGTTCATTACGGGGAGACATACGTTCACGCAAGGATTCAGGCGACTCTCGTGGGGGCGCGATGACGCCGTGTACTAAGGCGCACTGCACGTCGATGGTAGACATGTCTTCAACCAATCTAACCCTGCCTGTGCTGCAGTGCGGAGTTACGATGTTGGGGAGCTGGCAGCTGCTTGTCGTTGCTCGGTGGTTCTCTCCGGGTACTCCGGCTTCCTCCACCCGTAAAACTGTCACGTTCATGATTAGCCATTGTGCATAAATATGTGACCTTAAACATCAATAAATATTAAATCAGGCGACACTCCTTGAGTTTTAGCTGAGTACGAGGCGTGAATCTATTTCCCCCAGCAGCGACAAAGCCCCAGTTTCCAACATTCTTAAAAGGGTACAAAATATCGAGTTGCTGAAATCCTCCAGAGCATACCCTACAAACATGCTACTGATGTAAAAATGAGGTGGTACTCATTTTCTTCCATTGTGCTGTCTCTATTTCAACAGTTGTGCTGCAGTCCTGATGCTTTCCGAAATTATGAAGTAGAGAAACGGGGGCTCATCATTTCATTCAATAATCGACGATTTGCCAGGGGTCTTGCAAGGATTTGAAATTTATTACTGAAGAATCGCATTATCGTTTTTGCAGTGAATTTCATTACTCTCTGATGGCCAGATATAGTTCACCCTCCTTCCGTTTTATTACAGGGACGAGAAAATGTCGCTCTGGTGAGGCGTGATTAAGTTGCAAAGCAGAACAAATGCGCCTGCAACTTACCAAGGATGCCACTTTCGGGATGTCATTTGGGGTATTTGTATCCGACCGATTTTTATATTATATATTATATTTTTATTACGTTCCAATGAGGAGTCATAAGTTACGTTTTCGAGATAAAAATGAAAATATTTAGTCATTCATGAAACGTTTTCTGCAAATGTTGCACAGTATTTGTTTTAGGTAGACAGATAATGAAAAATAAGAGATTACTTTAATTTTACTTCCAAATGCAATTAACCCTTTACCTGACACGAAAAGCAGACGACACTTGCAAAACACATTCTTGAATAACTAATTTTTGTTCATTTTTTGTCTCAAAAACATAGGTTATGACCCCTCGTTGGAACGAGCTCGATGAGCTCGTTCCAAAGAGAGGTCATAACCTATGTTTTTGAGGCAAAAAATGAAAAAATAATGGAAATTAATTGACGATTTTTGAGAATAGCGCTGGCCGTTTTTGGCCGTTACGTTGGGTAAAGGGTTAACTCACAATGTTACCACGTCGACGTTGACTTCTAACGTCATTCCCGTATTAAACGTGCTGTAAACGAGAATTACCGTAATGAGCTATTTGGTGGTGATTATGTGATAAATTATCATTCTCTATATCTGAATAAAAAGTTTAAACAACGAGTTTAGAAGATTAGTAATAACTGAATCCTACAGACTCATAAGTAATCTTACTATCTATGAGTACAAAATGGGTTTGCCCATTCGCTGTGGGTTCCATAATATGGGACAACGATGGTCAGGGACACAGGGCAGAAATTTTGACCAAGAAGATTGAATTTCAAACATACCTTTTCAACAATATTAGGCAACCTTTCCTGTCTAGTCGGAATCAGAGAGGTCACACTCGATATATGCGCAAACTGATTTAACTACAGACAGGTACGCCATGTAAAATACAGAATAATCAAACCAGGTGAACTATATTTGACGCAGGGATGTCAAAACCCCATCACATAAGATTACGGGGTAAATTATTCACAAAGTTTCATTTCTTTTCCGTTACAAAACCATACATTATTTATCTTTCAGAGAATTGCCCATTATCGGACTCGGCTAATATAGCTCCAAACTCGGCTGATTTGACGCCGATACGAACTAAGAGGGTCGTCATCCTTGATGCGATACTAGGCGCAGTCAATTTGTGAACATCGAAATGTTCGGTTATTCGTCGAACGTAATAAGGAAAATTGGCGTTATCAGGCATGGCAAAGTGGTTTGAGACAGAGTTTGTACGATAAGGAATTAATGTTTGCATTAAGTAATGAGTAGGTGTATGAAGAGACGAAATTAGAGACTTTACCGAAAATTCATACCAAACTAAAATTCAGAGTCGGAAGCAGGGATTCGTTGAAGCGGGATAAGTGATCGTTCGGCTATCCGAACGTCGCGGCAGCCGAGACATTCGGATAACTGAACTGGGAGAAGAGGAAACTTCGCACTTTGAGAAAACAATGAGAAACAATTGCACTGCCTGAAAACTGTAACAGATTTGAGAATTTTGTTCTTAATTGTATTGGTTTAATAAATAAATGCGGTCATAATTAGCCACTGCGCAGAATTATGTGACCTTCAACACCAATAAATAAATAAATAAATAATAAATAAATAGGTCATTTTACTTGATTAGTTTCAAATTCGGTCGAGATATCAGCCCTCGGTAACTCCACATTAGCCTTCGTCCTTCGGTCTCAAACTGATATGAAGTTACCTCGGGCTGATATCTCGGCCGATATGGAACTAAGCAAGTAATAACCTCTAAATATTATTGATATTCGAAGTGGGTTGTTTTTCCGCAGCGCAATATAACTAAATAGTCATATTTTTCACCACGTAAAATATACCAAACGCATTCAAAATCCATGTCCACCACTGAGCTTATAAAGTCAGGCTCTGTGATAGGACTCAGGGAGATTGAGACGTTGGAAAACCTTTGGAGCGTGTTAGAAGCCATAGGAGAAGTATTAATTGTTGATAGCGGTAGAGCTGTAAGCGTGCACTCAATAGTGAATATATATGGCAATTGCGTTGACAAATCGGGTTATTTTCACATTTCGTGCTTGCGTTACCAGACATATACTAATTCCCTACAGATCACATTGTCTCTTTTATAATTCCAAATCACATGTGTATACGAACGATAATACCATAGCCTTGTTATTAACATCAACACTGATCGCGCAAGGTATCAGGATCGCAGACTTTTGTGATAAAAAATAGATATAGTTATGTAATAGCCTGAATGCCATTTTGACTTTAGCCACACATTATAATCCTCTATGGGTATCGAACGTTTGTCGACAACACTGGGTCGCTAGAACTCTTAAGACATAATTCATTCGATGAGCTAATTCATGTTGAAACTATAAACCAATGGTACAACTATTTTAACTTTTTCTAATATACCAAGATTTCAAGCCACCAGTCAAATTCTGTAAGTGTAAGGAATTCGACGCTAGTAGTAGGAGATGGTGTTTTCGTCTCCGGTTTAGTGGTTCTCATGTGACGTCATACCGCAATGTATTATGGGTATCACGTGGTTGTCATGGTAACCCGCGTGGGCGGCCATGTTGTGACGTCATTGTCATGGTGATGGGTGATGCGAGTTCGCATGCGCAGCTCGTGTTGTTAGGGTTATACGTGTTTCCGTCGTCCAGTTTGTATGCAGTAGGCCGCCATCTTTGTTTCTATGGTGGCACGTGGTTGCTATGTTACCCAAAACCTTCTTATAGGACAGGGATATGTTCCATTGTATAAGAGTATTTTTCTGGAACGGAATAAATCCTCCGTTTAATTCATAGAATTACCAAAATAAACCCAACAATTTCTCCCAATTTACCAAAATCTACCCCAAACTACCGAAACGGACTTGGTAAAGCCCCATTTTGGACAGGAGTGTTTTATAAAGGTTCGAATTTTGTTATTCTTGGTCAAAATCCTCGTTTCTCCGCCCTGCTTCCATAGAGTACGATTCCGCTCTGGAGTTTGACTTGCTCTCTTCCGTCTGTTTTGCTACTAATTTGGATAAAGTAACCAATCAGTTCCAGGTGATTGATCAAAACACAGGTGATGGTCTGCTTAAGGGCTAGTCTGGTTACAGGCCATAGCAGCGTTGAAATACTTACATAATTAGATTGGTGGTCTGAGATCTTTGTAACGGACGTATGCGGACAGAGCTGTTCTCAAAAGTCGCCAGTGAAAGTTCAATATTTGCTCAAGTATTGCCCCATAAACATACCTAATGACTCCTCACTGGAAAGCGCTCATTAATCTTGTTCTATTGAGGGGTCATAAGCTATGCTTATGGTGCAAGAATGAACGCTTTTATAGTTATTCAAGATTTTTTTCTTTTTTCATGAGTCACAAATTATTCGTATGTGGTTAATTTATTATTAATTTATTTAAATGGGTTAATTTAGGTTCTCTTGACGATATGGTTCGCATTTAGCACTTTGGGCATCTATATATAAAGACACTCCGCACGGCACTGTAATGGAATTACCTGCGCAAATCAAACGGACGCTGTTGGGGTTGAACGCATTCCGCCCTCTTATCTGGACTACGAAGCTGAAGGATGGGCAACTTCTACTTCAGGATGGGATAGGATATTTTATGAAAGGGCATTCGCCCGCTGTGGGATCCACTCGCAATAGGATGGACCTGCTACGCCTGATGAAGTCTTGGGACAACGGTCTTCAGATTAAATGAAGAAGACGAAAAATAATTCTTCGACAATGAAACGCGACATCCTCCGACTGACAGAATTTTTTGAAAGAACGCATAAGGATGAGGAAAAAGAGGAAAAGTTCACCTTTGTCGTCTCAATCGACCCACCTACCCTGATACACAAACGTCCAATTTAAATTCTTCCTCACGCGACGTTAAACCAGAAGAGAATATCGTGGAAATGGATGGTGTGGAGATGACGGATAATGCGTTCTAAACACGCCTTGTCCAAAGTATTGCTATTCTACGGCATCGAATCCAACTCAGAAGGTACCCCAGGAAAAACAGACAGACTCAATCTTGTCCCAGGAAAATACAAATAATACTTCGGCCCGCATCAGCACGTTTGGTGTTCAGAGCGGTCAAAATGCCAGAGGCGTACCTCCTGGAACTGAAACAAAGAAACACCATGTTCCACGAGTACATGCGAAACGGTTCACATCGAATAACTTTTATAACTTTCCAAAGTGTGATTTACTGGGATTTCCGGGTTTGATTATAAACGATAACTTCACAAGTGAATTATGCAATCAACAATTGTGTCATGTATCCGTGCGCGCAAACGAAGACGCTTTGTAATGGGGACTTCATTGTTTTTGTTTTTTTAACTCTTTACCTAACATGAAAAGCCAGCGACACTTGCAAAAAAAAATCTTGAATGACTAATTTTTTTAATTGTTTGTCTCAAAAACATAGGTTATGACCCCTCATTGGAACGAGCTCGACGAGGGGTCATAACCTATGTTTTAGAGACAAAAACATTGGCGATCTTTTTAGAATAGCGCTGGCCGGATTTGGCCGTTACATCAGTTAAAGGGTTAAATAATATAATTGTCGTTAATAATGAAAAGTAATAAACAGAGTAACCGCTTGACTGGACTGGTTACGTGAAATAATTCATTCCAGGTGAGGGACTATATTGTACTCGTGTTTGTACAACGTCCCTCACCTCTCATGAATTAGTTCACGTAACAAGTCCAGTCAAGCAATTACACTCTATTTAAATACATCGGGTCTTAGCAATCGTGTAAAAGGCTGCATTTTGTGATTTTCCTCTTCCATTCTTGTCATTCCGTGAAGATAATATTTCTTCGTTCACTGTATGCCATCCTCTGTACGCAGAAAGTGTATTCTTGTCGGGATATACGGCTGTATCTCAAAACGTCGAAAAAATGATAATCTGTACCGGTGTGTTTACACAAGTGAACAATAGGCTTAAGGCTATAGTCTATATCTAATGAGGAATGGGTATTTTGCGGGAAGGGTCTATAACCGTGGGGAATAACCACGGGTATCTGTTGTGTAATTCTCACTGACGTTCGAATGATTTGTAAAGCTTGAGAAGCGTATTTTTGTTTGCTCCCCAAGTTTTACCTCTGATTATCTTCAGAAAATTGGTATGGATACCAATGACGTGTACGTATATACAGTACGTGGAAGGTGTATTGTCACTAAATCACCTGCAGGGTGGGGATTCCATCCAAGCAATAATTGGAAATTTGTTAAAAAGCATAACAAGCACAAGCAAAGTTCCAGCCAATGGACCTCCGGGTTTTACCCGGAGGTCCATTGGCTGAAACTTGCTCGTATTTTTTGTCCACATGTACAGAATTTGAAAGTGATACTTTGGGTGATAACTCTACTCGCCGGGTGATTTAGTTACAATCCACTCTCCACGTACTCAATGAACTCTGTTCACCGAACACAGAAAACCCACCGACTGTATCTCTGATTGATCTCTGAACGCAGAAACATCTCAGGAGTGACCACTGATTAGTTTAAACATTATTTATTTCAAAAGTACAAAAGCATATAAAGAATCTTTACATACAGTGATGTGGATTCGGCAGAAAGCTATGAGCTTATACAAGGCCGTTTCCACCCAGAATAAAATTACAAAGAGTTACAAATGTCAATGGCCGATATGAGTGATTTTACAATTTAATTTAGAGTTTGTATATGTCACACAAGCGTCTGGATTAAGTCAATAGTTGTGCTCACATATCGTCACCCGAGGGCCCCGTCTCTCATACACCAGATTAACCTCCTGCCCAACGCGGATACATAACAAAGGCATACAAAAGACTTCTTTGACCACTAAACATTTTGATTAACTGCTCCAAGAACACACAGTTCGTGATCCCTATTAGAACGGGCTCAACGAGCTCACGCCAAAGGGGGTCCCGAGCCATGTTTCCGAGTCCAAACATGAGAGAATAATAAAAGTTGAATTAGATTTAAACTATAATTAGATTTAAACTATAATTATTATCAAAACAAACTTACCGAGGTGTGAATTTTAGTTTGTCGACGTTTTGAGAACACACCTGATATACATACATTGAGAATACAAAGTACGAGGTGATAGACAGACAAACAGTTCGACAGACGGTTAACACCACTTGGTAATCGTGGGAAAAAAACGAGAGGCAAATTAAGACTCAGTTTATTGAAAAAGGCAGCGTAACAGAAACTAATACTCATTGTTGATGTGTCAGTTACGAGTGGCTTCTAATTGACAGAACTAAATTAACTTCTGATTATTGTTGGATATTTTGCGCGTGTTGAATTAATAAGGCTTCGATTATAAGTTAAAGGTTTGTTTGTTGATATCATATGAATGTCTCTGAACACAAGTGAACGATTGCTAGCTTCTGTCCGGTTTATATGTTTCCATGAGTAGATTCAATACTGTTGTCAGTGACGGATAGAAGTCTATTGGATTCCTTAATGCGGAAACAACACCCTACCTCACGCCTAAGTGTCCTCTATTTTGGAAAATCTAAATGGACGTTTCTACACGCATTCACATCATATACCATTTGTAAGCATAATTTCTCTCCTTCAAAAATAGGTATGATGTGAAATTGTCAAATACAGCGTTTTTTCAAGTTATCAAAATGATTTCTTAAATTCGGGTATTAAGAAACGACTTTATGTCGTTTCTGAGCTCACATACTGGGAAATGAACGATATGAGTTTATATACCACCAGACCGGTCAGAGGAGTATATACAGTGCTTTCTTTACAAAGGCGGGAAGTCGCGACTGTATGGTCCAGCGAATCTTCGAAAGTCAATTCGATTCATTCTGAAAATGCAGAAAATCCTACCCAGTTTCTCCTACCGAACTCTTCTTCTGAAGAACAGCTCAAGAAGGTTTCGCTTCCAAACATTACTCTAACTCCGTTCTGGAATATTTGGCTTTTTGATGGACTTTCCGGAACAGACGAGTCATCGTTGAATAAAATACCTCAGTAGGGCTTGGCGATATTTACGGTTGAGAGAACGTGTAATATTTACAAAGTGAAGAGCCGTGTGATTCGATTCGAGATTCGATTCGATTCGAAATCTCCTGCCTGATTCAATTCGAGTATTCGATTCGACTCGAAATTTGAGATTCACAGGATTCTCCTCGATTGAGCTCCGATCAAGTGAACACTATGTTTTCTTAATTGTTCACAACTCTAGAGTTTCACCCGTCGTAAAAGACAAATGAGAACAACGCATTTCAGATGCTTTATTGGTTTGTTTTTCTTGATTCCGTTGTGATTTCTCAATGTTTTATTTATGAGGTTTTAATGTAATCTTGTGTCAGAGTGTCGAGGCTAGTTCATGATCCGATTAACCCTTTACCTAACATGAAAAGCAGACGACACTTGCAAAAATAATTCTTGAATAACTAATTTTTTCATTTTTTGTCTCAAAAACATAGGTTATGACCCCTCATTGGAACGAGCTCGACGAGCTCGTTCCAATGAGGGGTCATAACCTATGTTTTTGAGACAAAAAATGAAAAAATAATGAAAATTAATTGGCGATTTTTGAGAATAGCGCTGGCCGGTTTTGGCCGTTACGTTGGGTAAAGGGTTAAAAGAGTGAGATAACCTTTGCGACCCACTTCTGTGTTTGCCATAGGGAGGTAACTTGTTCGATGGTACGTACGTCGTACTTATAATTCAGAGGTCATTATTTGGCCCATGTCCTTTTCCTCTGTTTGAAATTTTTTAATTGCCTGTGGGAACACGGTGGTGTAGAGACTTTAGATTTGGAGAAGTTGACAGCCTTTACCTAACGTAACGTACCGAAGCAACCGGTACTATTTACACTAATCACCATTCAAATCCTATTATTTTTCATTTTATTTCCTCGTAAAACATAGATTATGACCCCTCGTTGCAACGAGCGGATAAGCTCGTTGCAATGGGGGATTATAAGCTATGTTTTGTTTAGCTAGATCAGAATGTTGAGTTCTTCGAGACCTCTTTTATTTTGCAAGTGTCGTCTAAGATTCATGACGAGCAAAATGTAAATCCTATGCCGAATATTGTGCCAGATTAAATACGTGTAGTGGTGTTGCTACTTGCCACTGTTCAGCTGATCAGCAATAGATGCTCCGGTTCCATCAACTCATGAAGCAGCCTGATATAACTGAGTTGATTTTTGGTAGGGGTAGTTCGCGAAATCTACAGACTCTCCCCGGAAGCATCAGTTGTGGGGTTCATGTAGTCAGAGACAACCCTCCTATCGTGTGGGGACGTAAAATGACTGTCACGTGTCGGCGCGAGACACACTTCGTGTAGGCTAAAGATCCCTTCATAGTATTCAAACAGAGCGCGCCCATCCATACTAGCTATATATACAGAAATATAATTTACCATGTGTTGTCAAGCATTCCTCCTCAGTTCGGGTATTACCCAACAGCCGCTGATTTATCACCGGTATTCTCTTTTTCAGTAACTCAAATCTTTTTATTTCAAGTTATGGTATGTATTAGAGAGTAAACCTCTCTTTACATGAAAGTTAGCTCCCCTTAATTTTCTGGAGTTGTCAGTAAATTTACCACTAATGGTATGGGATTATCATATAAAAACTGAAATTTCGAAATGTTAGCGAAGTTGTATCATCGATGTGCGCACCACAAACTTCAGGCATATTCCTGAAATATAGTACAAAAATACAGAAACTGGCCTCTTACAATTGTTCCTCCATCAGTTTGAATGTTTGAATATTATTCCCCGTTTAACCCCATTTACAAATAAGAAAATGGCAATTTCACCATCTTTTGATGCTCTGAAACTTTCTTCTGTTCATTATGAACAGTGAGCGTATCGTGACAAATAATACAGACTTATCCATTCAATTAATATGGAAGTCTAAAAGGTAAGATTTGCTTGTCAGGGCAAAGCCAGCCCAAATATAGGGGCAAAGGGGCCTCGTATATAAAGATATTGTAAATTCAAAAGATATTCCGCATCAAGGCGAAAAACCTACGTGAATTTCACTTCTCTGTGAAGCTGGACATGGAAAAAACACACGTGGTGTATATCCAGCTTCCGCGCAGGGACCCAGGGGAGAAACGGTAGGTTAGATAAGGTCTAATCTCATTTAATTTATGCAGTAGTCGCGAGTCTTACGAGACGTAATCGGTTGGTGGCAGGATATCGTCACGGCCACTTGAGAAACGAGATTCTAAAAGATAGAAATGTCGTGTCATCATTAGTAATAGCAATGCGTGGCAGGAACGAATCAGTTTTCTCGACAAGTGAAATCACCGTTAAAGCACGCGCGAGATGACTTGTATTGATTCTGTCTCGATATACGTCATCTCCCACCGTCTTGACAGATGGACAGATGAGCGTCCGTCCACCTGACAGTTTAGGGTAAAAAGAATATATATATACTTTGAAGAGCAGAGCATTAGACACACACTTGGGGTCACACACACGTTGGTGAAGTCCAGGGCAGGCGAACTCTGTTTCCTGGCATAGGGGTACCTTCGACCACAGGACCCTGAAACGGCTGGAATCGCCAGAGAGGGCATTCCACGATTGATTTAGCTTAAGGTTGATAGGCGGCTACAAGTGCCAAATTCGTTGAGAAGGAAAACCCAGGTGGAACGTTAAAGTTTAGATTGTCGAGTAGCAGGTATCAGCCTGCAATAGTCAGAAGTGTAGGTTAATTGTATTGTGCGTATTAACCCTTTGAAGCGTCAGTCTGATTGCGTTCTGAGTAGTTTGTTTTGCTGTCGAAGCATCGTAATACCGACTGGAGGTCGGTGTGAGTGACAATTTCACCCTAGCACAAAAAGGGGCATTTGTGAATCGTGAATTCAACCAGGAACGGCGAATATCTCAATAGGACTCTCACGGAGGACTTTCAAAAGGCACATAAGGTATGAGTAGACAATATCTGACCCAAATCAGAAGTACGGTGGCTTTATAGATGACGAACATTGCTGGTCGGAACCCTCCGACAGCCAGAGGTACAGTTACGCGCAGACGTTGACATTTGAGCCTTAGCGGGTGAAGCTCTTATGGCGAGCTCACAGTAATAACATTTCAGATTTGTGAAGCGCTTATGGCGAGCTCACGGTAGTAACATTTCCAGTGTGTAGACTATAGTGCCAGTACAGGGCTATACAATGACTATATGATTGTTTAGAATTATTTAACCGTAGCAACCAAATTTCTGTGAAAAGAATCGAATTGTTGATTGTTGAAATATTGAAACGGCTTTATTTTTATGTGTAAATAAAAGAATCGTTGTTACTTTAATTCATTCTTTCCATTACGCAGCCTGAAGTGATTAGGAATCACACCTAACGGAAATCGAACCTATTTCAGGCCAATTTGGCAGAGAAGGAATCACGGCGTCGGTCTAACTCAGCTCCCTGCGCCGAGTTCGCGAAACTTGGATTCCGACCCTCCACGTTGGTCTAATTTCCCGCAACTTCACCAGCGGGACTAAATAACCCCACGTCAGCCCAGGCCTTACGGGGCCTCAGGTGTCCCTGACATTGATTGGCGAGCGCTAACCAGGATATTTCTAAAAGGTAAAAAATGACTATATGGAAATTTTGTTTTATTTTAACGGCGGTTCTGTTTATGTTTTGACGCGTTCGGTCAGCTGATGACGTTCAAGGGTTTAATATCGCAATACAGTAGTCCCCAAGAGGATACTTAATAGCCACTATAACTGCGGTAGGTTTCAGAATATTGGGGCGTTTAATTACTTTAAATTACAGAGGTAAATTAGGATTAATTGCCATATTTTTTTTTCTTTCTTTTCCTTCTTCATTCTTTCTGACGAGTGTTGAAGATAGAAAGAAAAAATCAAAATGGATGTTGTTACACCCCTCGCCCAACTGGTATCATTAGGCAAGGAAATGGGCCTTGAGGGAGCCGAACTTCAGAAGTTCGTTAAAGATGAGCAGAAACGTGAGTCTAAGGAGATTGCCTTACGTAATGACGCAAGGGAGAGAGAAGCCCAATTAGAACGAGAGCGTGAGAAAGACGCAAGAGAGGCGAGGGAGAGAAAAGCCCAATTAGATAGGGAGGCAAAAGAGAGAGAGAGAGAGAGATTCAATTAGCAAATGACGCAAGGGAGAGAGAAGCCCAATTAGAACGAGAGCGTGAGAAAGACGCAAGAGAGGCGAGGGAGAGGGAAGCCCAATTAGCAAGGGAGGCAAGGGAGGCAGAACGAGAGCTCGAACAACAGAGGCACGAGGGAGAATTAGAGCTCCTCAGAGCAAGGGCCGATGTGGAGAATGAAAGTCGGCGCCCAGGGGATGGGAGTGCAGGGGTAGCAATTCATGCCCCACGCCCCCACCTCGCTCATTTTAACGAAAACACAGATGACTTGGACTCGTACTTGGAGAGGTTCGAGCGTTTTGCCTCCAGTCAAATGTGGTCAGAAGACACATGGGCTATGTGCTTGAGCCCTTTGTTGTCAGGTAAAGCCCTCGAGGCTTATACCAGTATGCCTCCTGCACTTCTTAACGACTACAGTGAGCTGAAGAATGCCATCCTTCGGAGATACCAGCTCACTGAAGAAGGATTCCGGACCAAGTTCCGAGAAATTAAGCAGGAGAAGGGAGAAACAGTACCTCAGTATTTTGCCCGAGCTAGGCGGTACTTTGACCGCTGGACTGATCTCGCAGAGGTGAATGAGTCATATGGAGCCCTGCGAGATCTAATTCTCCGGGAGCAGTTTTTAACTACATGCTCCAAGGAGTTGGGCCTGTTCATCAAGGAAAGGGGTCCGCCTACCTATGATGAGATGGCAACTGTGGCAGAACGCTACATCGAGGCCCACGGTGGGAGTGTCAATGCACCCAAATCGGCTAGGGGTGGGGCAAACGGGTTGACAATGGCACCTGTAAGGCAAGACCACCCCAATCCGCCTGCGTCGCAGACCAGCCGGAAGGGGAGCACTCCCAAGGACACCACTTGTTTTATCTGCAACAAGCGGGGTCATATTGCCAGGGACTGCTGGCAGAAGCAGGTTAGGACCACTGGGAACATTACACCACCTCAGCAGGGGGCCGGAAACGCAGCACCAAGGGGTTGGAAGCAAGGTGACCGCGTAGATCCAGGGCCCAGTAGACAGACGGCAGCGTTCTGTCAAACTATCGGTCCAGAACACAGTCCCCTCCGGGAATGTATACAAGAGGGAGAATTGAGGCTGGAAGGCGGGAAGGTTGTCCCGATAATAAGTGGCATGTGTGAGAGGCTCACAACTTCGCAGGAGAAGGCTAATATGCCAGTGTACCCAGGGTATGTGGGACAAAGGGAGATCCGTCTGTTCCGGGATTCTGGGTGCTCCTCTGCAGCGGTTAGAAAGCAACTCGTTGACGACAAGCAATTGTTGGGTCGTGACCATTTGTGTATTTTGATAGATGGGACCGTTAGAAGGTTTCCCATCGCGAGGATAACTGTGGATACCCCATTTTATTGTGGCGAAGTGGAAGCCATGTGCATTGAATCGCCTGTGTATGACCTGGTCATAGGTAATATCCCAGGGGTGAAGGCAAGCCCTGATGAGTTGTGGTCCAGGGGTAGGGGGGCCAAGTAAGGGCCCAACGAGGGCAAAGGAAGTTCAAGCCGGTGAGCAAGGACCCCCTGCGGTTGCACTCGGTAACGTACCGAGTAAGGAAGGGAAGGTTCCCAGGGGGGACCAATCCGATGGTCCAGGGGATGGCCCCTACACGACGAAATGTCGGAAAGTTTCAGGAGGGACGACTCCTGTCCAACTGGGGAGAAGGGGCCGCAGACGGTCCAGGCGAAACGCCAAACAGCGAGGAAACCCAATGGGGTCATTGGGGAAAGTCCCTCAAGCAAATTTATGCGGGGGAGTTGAGCGCCCCAAGAAGTCGGTGTCACCCGTATGGAGAGGGGAGGCCAGACCCACGCAAATGGCTTGGCAAACTTCCCCAGAATTGAGAGGGCACGGGTCAACACAAGTTGAAGGTGTTAAAGTGGATGGGGCCGCCACGATGGGCGCCCAAGGGGCAGAGGAAAGGGTCCACAAATCAAAGGAGAAGCATCCTAGGTGGCGGAGACCACGCAGTAAGTGACGGGGGCGCACAACGCCCAAGGTGCGCAAGAAGTCATCGCAATGGACCGGGGGGGGGGGGTCGACGGCACAAGGGCCAAGGACGGCCAGTGTCGTTCGAACGAAGGTAATCGCCGGGACGAGTGATCCTGGGGGATATAGCGCCAAGGGGAGCTCTTGGGAATGCGACAATGACAGGGTATGGGGACCCTGGTGGAATACCCGTAGAAATAACAGGGCGAGAAGTAGGGGTGTGTCAAGGGTTACCCAAGGGGATACTGGGAACCGGGCCCCTACCAATGGTCGGTGGTTATAAAGAAGCAATAGTTGGGTGGCTGTGGGCCTGGTGTCTGGGACGGGGGCTCCAGTCGCAAATATTTTTGTGGACGAGGTGATGAGTTTCGTAATACCGGTGTTAAGGCCCGGAAGAAATTTCCTTATTTTAGTATTATTATTGCTCTAACTGCTGACTAGAGTTGGTTGTGAGTGCGAATGTGAGATACACTTCCCCGTCTGTCGCGTGTGCGTGGACGGGGAGCCTGTGTGTCGAGTTTTGTAAGTATGGGATGCACAAACCCGGTGTTAAGGCCCGGGGAAACCGCGCTTGTTTTTATCGACGAGAGCTTGTTGTGAGTGTGAGGCACGCTAACCCCGTCTGTCGCAAAGGCGCGGTCGGGAAATCTGTGTGTTGAATGTGTGAGTGTGTGAGGCACAATTTTAATCCCCTGGTTGAGCTTTGCGAGGGTGAGGCTCAACATAATGCAGGGGTCGTTTGCCCCTTCACAAGACATAGGGGAACGGGAGGCGAAGTTACACTCCGTTGGAATTAACCCATCTGACGCAAAGGCGCGGACGGTGTTACTCGTCGGAGTGAGTGCCAAGTGAACTGTTTGCAAAATGGGCGAATGTGTATAAAAATGTGTATGTTTAGGTGTAAATATATAGTATTAGAGAGAGAGAGAGAGAGAGAGAGTGTGTGCTGCAAATCTAAGGATAAGGCTACTCTCCATATGTAAACTCGCAAGACGGGAGCATGTGGTGGCGCGTGTGTCGTGGGAATCGACAAGGCCGACGCATGAGCCCGGTCATGACCCCCACGACCACTAGGGTACAGTTTTGTAGTCTTGAACATGATGGTAGATTGTAAAAAGGTGTGAGAGGCGAGCGTGCGTGGCTTTGCCCTTTGTGTTTTAAGAGATACACAGGGTGTTTCTCTCGGGAAGGGGGGTTGTCAGGGCAAAGCCAGCCTAAATATAGGGGCAAAGGGGCCTCGTATATAAAGATATTGTAAGTTCAAAAGATATTCCGCATCGAGGCGAAAAACCTACGTGAATTTCACTTCTCTGTGAAGCTGGACATGGAAAAAACACACGTGGTGTATATCCAGCTTCAGCGCAGGGACCCAGGGGAGAAACGGTATGTTAGATAAGGTCTAATCTCATTTAATTTATGCAGTAGTCGCGAGTCTTACGAGACGTAATCGGTTGGTGGCAGGATATCGTCACGGCCACTTGAGAAACGAGATTCTAAAAGATAGAAATGTCGTGTCATCATTAGTAATAGCAATGCGTGGCAGGAACGAATCGATTTTCTCGACAAGTGAAATCACCGTTAAGTCACGCGCGAGATGACTTGTATTGATTCTGTCTCGATATACGTCATCTCCCACCGTTTTGACAGATGGACAGATGAGCGTCCGTCCACCTGACAGTTTAGGGTAAAGAGTATATATATACCTTGAAGAGCAGAGCATTAGACACACACTTGGGGTCACACACACGTTGGTGAAGTCCAGGGCAGGCGGACTCTGTTTCCTGGCATAGGGGTACCTTCGATCACAGGACCCTGAAACGGCTGGAATCGCCAGAGAGGGCATTCCACGATTGATTTAGCTTAAGGTTGATAGGCGGCTACAAGTGCCAAATTCGTTGAGAAGGAAAACCCAGGTGGAACGTTAAAGTTTAGATTGTCGAGTAGCAGGTATCAGCCTGCAATAGTCAGAAGTGTAGGTTATTTGTATTGTGCGTATTAACCCTTTGAAGCGTCAGACTGACTGCGTTCTGAGTAGTTTGTTTTGCTGTCGAAGCATCGTAATACCGACTGGAGGTCGGTGTGAGTGACAATTTAACCCTAGCACAAAAAGGGGCATTTGTGAATCGTGAATTCAACCAGGAACGGTGAATATTTCAATAGGACTTTCACGGAGGACTTTCAAAAGGCACATAAGGTATGAGTAGACAATATCTGACCCAAATCAGAAGTACGGTGGCTTTATAGATGACGAACATTGCTGGTCGGAACCCTCCGACAGCCAGAGGTACAGTTACGCGCAGACGTTGACATTTGAGCCTAAGCGGGTGAAGCTCTTATGGCGAGCTCACAGTAATAACATTTCAGATTTGTGAAGCTCTTATGGCGAGCTCACGGTAGTAACATTTCCAGTGTGTAGACTATAGTGCCAGGACAGGGCTATAGAATGACTATATGATTGTTTAGAATTATTTAACCGTAGCAACCAAATTTCTGTGAAAAGAATCGAATTGTTGATTGTTGAAATATTGAAACGGCTTTATTTTTATGTGTAAATAAAAGAATCGTTGTTACTTTAAATCATTCTTTCCATTACGCAGCCTGAAGTGATTAGGAATCACACCTAACGGAAGTCGAACCTATTTCAGTCCAATTTGGCAGAGAAGGAATCACGGCGTCGGTCTAACTCAGCTCCCTGCGCCGAGTTCGCGACACTTGGATTCCGACCCTCCACGTTGGTCTAATTTCCCGCAACTTCATCAGCGGGACTAAATAACCCCACGTCAGCCCAGGCCTTACGGGGCCTCAGGTGTCCCTGAAATTGCTATTCCTTCACTGGGAAGAACAAAAACTTGCAAATTACAGTAAAAACACATTCTCTAAACAAAGAGCCGATGTGGACAGTTACTTAGTTGTTTCTAGTTAGCTTACCATAAAAAGCCAAGTTTCCTTTTGAAACTTTTAATACACGAATACAGCAGGCTGCTCTGAGAATTCATGAATAAATACTACGAAATCTAGACCGAACCAAGAACAAAAAACCAAAACAGTATCTAAGATTTAATGTTTCAGCATTTTTGTGACCAGTGGGATTCTGTATTGTTAAAGAGAGAGGACAGCAGACAGACATTGTCGTCCAAATCGCGACCCAGTCGTGATACGGACAAATATCTCTGTTCGCTCTTATAATTTCATTAATGTCATATATTGCAAATCATCACCCGACTTCTTTCTAAAAATAAAGAATTTCAACCCTTTGAACTCGTAGGACAGTTTTTTCGGTCCAAGCACAATTTCGTCCAATTTTTGTCTTATTATAAGAGGTCTATACACAGGGCATTGATGATAAAATAATAACTGCAGTCTGCAGCCACACGGCTGCAGACTGCAGTTAGTACTTTATCCCCCCCCCCCCCCCTCCACCTGTATATAGATATAGAACTGACCAATCTCACTGTAAGTGTGAACAAAGGCGATACCATTCCAGGAAATATGGGGTTAAAGGGTTTATCTCTCGCGAGCGTGAAATATGTGGGTAAAAAGTCGACATGACTGCAAAGAACTTTTCAACAAATAATCTAATCTGCCAGATAATTAATTTACGGAATGAACCATGAACCTGTGTAGGTGATTATCTCTCATCTCTCCCAATGTCAATATGTCACATTTTCCATCGAGACAATTTCCCAAGGACTTCAACTAATGTCGTGCTTGACAAAGGTTAACGCGATCTGTCAAACAAGCTGTTATTAGGAAAAAATGTAAATGCTACCTTGGCAAAACAGTATTATAAACTGAATTCTATTAGAGGACCACGAGCTACTGTTTCTTATTTTACTGTGATTTGAAGATGATTGTTGGCTTGGAAAGATCTTACGTTCATTCCGGATTTCCCAGTGCTTCTTGACGGGTTGGGTGTGATTTGGACCTTTTGGGAGTTGAGACTATTTGCATTCTTTAGGGCTGGGAAATCTACTTGTATATCCCACCGATACTGGTGTTGTAAGTCGTGGGATAACAACTGCACCCTAAAATCAGTTTGGTTAAAAGTTAACCCAGAACAACGGGGTTGAGTGAATATGAACCAAATTCATACCGCCACGATTTAGGTAAGGTCCACTGAATACATGCTATGGAATGTTTGTAAGTAATCCAGTATTTATCCAGGTGAATATCCCACCAACTAAAATGCATGTTAAGTGTTGTTTCTGGGGAAAAGACGCCACAATAGAACGACATATCTGTGTAATAGACAGCTTGTGCACCGAAAAACATGTATTGCGTGCGACCCCCCCCCCCCCCACCCCTCTGGAATGTCGATACAGGGCTAATGGCTTAACACCCCACAACGCCTGTTTACCCCCCCCCCCCCCCCAAATCAGCTGTGTTAGTAGGGAGCGCGGTGGCTCAGTGGTAGACTGTTGGACTTCTATGCCTCAGGTCCCTAGTTCCATCCCCGTCCGGGACGACCCGTATTGTGTCTTGGGCAAGGAACTTTATCCCGGTTACCTACATGGGGGCACGATGACGCCGTGTACTAAGGCGTAGTGCACGTCATTGGTGCACATGTCTTCAACCGCTGTAACCCTGCTTGAGCGGAGCTTGTACAGAGTTAGAATGTTGAGGAGCTGACAGTTTCGCGTCGATGCTCGGTGGTTCTTTCCGGATACTCCGGCTTCCTTCACCCGTAAAATTGTCACGGTCACCATTAGCCATTGTGCATAAGTATGTGACCATAAACACCAGTAAATAAATAAATAACTGTGTTAGTAGGAACGGCTTAGGCACTCCCTATCTTATCAGTCCATTCACTTATTTATTGAAATATCTTCATTACTCATCACTCTAGCTTGATATACGATATATCGCCTTGAAGTTTGAAGTCTGCAATTTGTAAAAAAAAAGTTGTAGACTATTACCCATCAATACTAACACAAATCTATTTTTCACTGGCATTTCAGCTCTCGTCGATAAGGTTGAGTGTATTTTTTCTGAGACATCCTTGTTTAATATTTTTAACCTCAGAATGACGGGTGATGGGTAATTTGATAGTGAAACAGTGATAAGAGAAGATCGTTTTGTTCCCATATGGGATGGATATGAACCAGATAATAGCTGGATGGAATTCAGTGGGAAATGCAAGAGAACCAGAGACGAAACTGAAAAGTAGATTATTCCAACAAGGTAGTTGGTGATCAACATACAGTGGTGACGGATAACATCCACAAAAGAGAAATTTACACAACGTTCTTTCAAAGCCACTCTGCTAAAACGCACTTTTATCATACACGCTTAACTTTTAACCTGTTGAGTAATTTTTAAATATGTTTCATCAAATCTACCCATGGCTGCTATGAAGCAGCCATGACCAGATTTGATGGAAAATGCATGAAAATTTGACTCAAGAAATCATTGGTCAAACAATCTACACAGTTCACAGAAGAAAATTTGGTTGAATACATTCAAATTTTACTCATGTTAACGGCAAGAGATTTCAGGTTCTGGGCAGGAATATCGGTCAGCAGCATGGGGAAGTTAATAGCACTTTTAGTGCTATGTTGAGACACTCAATCGATATATCTTGAGACAACGATTTGACACATTTTATTGGGAAGTTCATTTTTGAATCACCTAAGTCTTGGTGACAAAACTTTATGGTTCAGAAGCTGGCAGTTTCTTCGCTTCAAAACTTTTTTTTTAATTCAAGAGGTTTTTTTTACCTCACAGTTCCCACTCGCAAAATGTTTTGGCAAAATAAAATACTTTAGTGGTTATAGAAGTTAGCTGCAGCTGCAGGTCTGGGGCCGTAGCTGCAACTTGGTTTAGGATTCCGAGCTAAGTTTTACATAGCGGCGAAAACTTGAAGAGTAAGAAAATCTTAGACGTATCGCCTACAGTCATAAAGTATTAAAACTCCTCCTCTTTACACTTATTTATTTAATGTGGTTTTAATGTCACTTTTGATAGCCAGGATCACCTCGTATCGACATTTTACGGGTACAGGTAGCCGGATTACCGGTAGCGGATCATCGAGCTGTAGTGGGCAACTGTCAGACTCCCCAACTCACTAACCGGGAGAACATTCGGTGACAATTTATTTTAAAAAAAACAATCAATCTGCAATCTGCTTTGATTCGTAAGGTTTAATCTGACTCCAATGTCCCCCTAAGCTCCAGCGACCGCGAGCTCAGGTCACTGGAGCTTAGGGGGAAAATTGGGAAAGACAGTGAAAAGAAATGACAAATGTGTAATTTAGGAGTAGAGGATACCCTAGAACAATTTCTATTAGAATGTCCAAAATATCTGTCTAACCCTTTACCCTATGCAGACAATTTCAAAATTTATTATTTTAAAAATTATTTTTTAAATTTTTTCAAAAAATTTAAGCAAAACCATATCATGTGACCCCTCTTTGGAACGAGCTCAACGAGCGCGTTCCAAAGAGGGGTCACATGATATGGTTTTGTTGACATTTTTCGAAAAATAATATTTTTTCAGCTGCTGAATTTGCATATTACGCGGACGGATGTGGGAGATTCGTTGGGTAAAGGGCTAAAAGAATAATATTCACTAGCAGTATAATAGGGAAGTGGAAGGAGAGAATGAAGGATATGTAGGAATTGAGTGACAACAGGAGAGGGTTAGTTTGCTTATTGGAGAGAGTGGGAAGAGTGAGGAACGGGATGTCATCAAACACTTCGTTTCCGGGTTTTGGAAAGAGAGTCGATGTGTGGGGGTAAGGAGAACACAGTTTTAATCAAAGTCTTCTCGCCTGATATTTGCGACGAATCAGCGTCTGGCCAAAGTGTTACTGCAGTAAAAATTAAACTAAAATTTAACTTCTCTCATGTCTTTTCAATTACGTCCTTTATATAAATGATTAACGAGCTTTCAGTGCATTAAATGAGCAATTATATCAGCAAAATGGAGATGTCAGCAGTATTTGTGGTTGATGAAAATAAATAATATATAAAATAAAATGACAATTTTACACCACCCATTTGTGCAAGCGATAGTCCAACTCTATTTGACAGCTAAGTAATTAACCGCTGTTGCGTCTTGTGTTCGTTATTGAGCAGAGTCGGTCAACAGCGACGAATTGACAAGCACAAATTCTGCGCCACGCAACGCATTTTAAATGCTCTTGATCATCAAAATACTTATCAGAAGGGTATATAATTTTATACATGAGTAAAATATATCAATACACACACCCTCTATCCTTTTAAAACTTTTGTTAACTTATATTTTCCCCCTTTTTACTTATGTTCGTTTGTTTTCGTTCTTTGGTAGGACCGGTTATCATTGCATTCTGCTTACATGCACATGTTTTCTCCATTTTGATTTAGAAGTTTTTAATAAGATTCTGTAGGTTAAGAAATAACCTAAACCAGAGAATCTTTTCAAAACCTTAATTTAGAGATTTTGGCATTTTTTAGTTCGAAAGTGTTTTAACTGTTGTGCAAGATTCGAAACATTTGTCACGGATTGTGAGAGAGGGTGTCTCTTCCCCAGTGGCCGTCCAAGATTGAAACAATAATGGACATTTTGAGACTCCATTCGTAAAACATTGGAAACTCTAAATTGGTAGAATTTGCGCTCTCGCCCTTTTCGACTATACTTTATAGTTTTGGAGCTTCCATACCGAAAATATGAGAATTTGGGGATAGTTTTAGAGATTTTCAGACAGAAACTAGAAGGTCTCACGTCTATAATGGGTTTGCTGTCCCAGGATTTCTGGATAGTTTTAGAGATTTTCAGACAGAAAACAAGAAGGTTTCATGACTATAAGAGGTTTGCTGTCCCAGGATTTCTGGATAGTTTTAGAGATTTTCAGACAGAAAACGAGAAAGTTTCACGACCATAAGAGGTTTGTTGTCCGAGGATTTCTGGATAGTTTTAGAGATTTTCCCCGACTATTATGAGTTTGCTGACCGAACTTTGAACTCTCATACTAGTTGAGTTAATTACGGCATTTTTGGTTCGCTGTTAGCTCAGCTGGTATGGTGGAAGAACATTTATGGGTAGGCAATTGGGTGCCAGACACTCGAGATCGACTCTCGAATTCTTGTGTCACTAAAGCGATATATATCGTCCGTTGTCCCATGAGAGGAACAAGGTGGCATCTGCAGTCCAAAATGCTAGGCACCCGAGAATGTCCTTGTTACAGTTCTCGGAAACTAAAGTATTTTCAATATGTGAAGTTCTGGTGAAAAAGAGCACGCGCTACCCTCTTCCCCGGCCCCAGAGAAAGGGGAAACTGCCCCTGCTCACCTGACCCGGCGCCCTTGGTGTAGTGAATTTAAAATCTGCCGTAGTAAGAGTAGAATTTTTATACGAGAAAGGGCATTTTACTCGGGGGGGGGGGGGGGGGGGGCACCAAAAATTTGCAAGACGTGACGTGGGGGTGGGTGGGTCTCTTGAGTGCGCCAAAAATGTGCATTTCCAACTTGTGCAATTTTTTTAATTTTTTAAAAATATATCAATATATCGGCTAATATATACCATCATTTGTGTTTCAAACCTTAAAGATGATGTTGTACATCACACTCTTAACATAAATACAACATTAGGAGGCTTTATATGTGAGAATATTGGTCTTAATCTGGGAAAATGTCACACGTTAGTAGGGTGGTGGGTGTCTTGTTTGAAATGTAAAAAATGTGCAGACAATATTTTGGGAACAATTCAAATGAAAATTTGTTCCCGTATATGTACACCTGCTCTGGCCAAGCCTGACAATGAACAGCTTGTCATTTGTAGATTGGGGCCCACAGCAGCCCACAGAGGTTTAAATTGGTGGTACCAGTTTAACCCTTTACCTAACATGAAAAGCAGATAACACTTGCCAAAAAAATGATTGAATAACTAATTTTTTTCATTTTTTGTCTCAAAAACATAGGTTATGACCCCTCATTGGAACGAGCTCAACGAGCTCGTTCCAATGAGGGGTCATAACCTATGTTTTTGAGACAAAACATGAAAAAATAATAAAAATTAATTGGCGATTTTTTAGAATAGCGCTGGCCGGTGTTGGCCGTTACGTTGGGTAAAGGGTTAAAAACATTATGAAACCCCCCCCCCCCCCCTAAAAACAGCTGTGCCTACTAAGTTTATAAGTTTATTTTGGATTTTAATGGGAGAGTGGGGGGTGGGTGTCTGAGAACGGTGGTAGAAAATTTGCACGTAGTGGGTGGGTGGGTGTAAAAAGGAACCGAATAAAAAATAGGACGTCACGTCTTGCAAATTTTTAGTGCCCCCCCCCCCCCCCCCCCTGCTTTACTGGCAATTTAGAATTCCCAGTTTCGAATATGGTAAAAGACTTTGCCATTTGATTCTGCCGAAATATTAATGAATCAGTTTGGAAGCTAGGACACAATTTTGTTTTGTGCGGTCACCAACATTTTAAGCAAACTTTAGAGAGGATAAACGCAGAATGCTATTGGCTGGAAAATAAGACAGTTGTGAACAAAGAGTTTTCAGTCCAGTACCACCCTCAAACGAACATTGAGTAAAGATAAGCACGTTCGAGCTATAAAACGAAAGTACCGATCATTGACAGGCTATTCAAAAGGGTAGCTGTAGATCTTGTTACAACATAACACAAAGAGTTACTTCCGTTAATATCTGTAAACTCACACTAATAGATTTTGCAACTACATACCTTGAGAGTAGTATACTACTATTCTAAATAGAAAGTGGAGTTGATTTTTTGGCACAATGAGGTTTCCAGAGGAAATTACTCTTGATGTGGGAAATGAATTTATTTCTGGGCTCATGCCTTACATATTGCGATCGGCATTTCTCAAACTGCTCACGCCCACACCATATCAGCCGCCGTGTAACGGATATAGTAGAGCGCTTTAATAACGGGACTTTAAAGCAAATATTAGGTTAACCTGAAAAGATCCACTAAATGATTAGTATCTGTATTTTAGGGCTAGCACTGTCGCCTATCGCGAAGTATTTCAGAAGAGTTTGGTTTGGAATCCCTCAACCGCCCAATTTAAACTGCTTTATGGTTGTCTGGTAAAGAGACCAGCGTCTATTCTTCAGAATCGTTGTGCCAGTGATATTGAAAACTATTAAATTAAAGCAGTTTAGCAACATGTGACTGACCTCCGAGACCTTCTCAAGTCACTCTGTGAGTTCATTAGACCGAATTTCTGAAATACTTAAAGGAGGTATTCAAAGGCCTAAAACGTTCGGAATTGATGAAATCGAATGCGAGTGTTAAGATATCAGTGTTACGGTCATTTAAATTCAATAAACTACTCGTGCAATCGGGGATGGCATTTAACCGTTAAGTTCCCATACAGCCACAAACTGCTCCTTCAATGTTGCTCTGAAATAGTTGCACCAATTATATTCTTCGGCGATAATTCTGCTGATAGGACATATTTATTTTGACATCGTCTTTAATTCATTGTTGTTACCAGAGTTATTTACGTTAACCCTTTAACTAACGAATCGGCCACAACCGCCCGCGTAATTAAAAAATTAAGCAGAGGGAAAAAATACATTTTTTAAACTATTTCAACAAAACCATATAATGTGACCCCTCATTGGAACGAGCTCGTCGAGCTCGTTCCAATGAGTGGTCACATGATAGGGATTTTTTTTTAAATTTGAAAAAAAGAAAAATTAAAATAATAAATTTTGATATCGTCAGCGTTGGGTAAAGGGTTAAATTAATCTGAGGACTTAAAGGTTAAGGAAGTTGAGAAAGTCAGTGATTACAGAATTGAAATGAAAGGTAAGCTCAACATATTTCACATAAATTTGTTGATAGAATTTGTTGAACCCCTACGGTTGTAGTTTTCCAATAAAGTGACTGGTTTGCTAACAAAATAATAGTTTCCGTGATCGATTTGGCAGATATGGAAGGAGATTACATGAGAGATGCGGAGGGCATATTCGATTCATCTGTGGACAGTAAAGAATACATAGATGGCATATTGCCCTGATCTGGAGAAGAGTCGGGCGAGAAAATATCCCCGGGTGTTGCTGCATTTAGGGATGTTTTAGCTGGGAAACTTAGATGCACTAGCGTTATTGGGCATGAGATTAAATTAACCTTCTGCACACTGATGTCAAAATACCGACATTTCAAGAAAACGTTTTCCCGCCGTGTGAAGTTTCCCATAATGCAAATGGGATGTTAAATAATCCAGTCTTCTTTGACAGAACTCAATGAGTCAATTGATAATTCTTGATAACTTCCGCCAATAAAAATGGAATACAAAAGCCACAAAAAATAGAAAAAAAACAATGATGTATCAGCTGTTCCCTCTATCGTTATGATGTCACACACCAGTTTCATTGTATCACGAACTTTATAGCGTTTTTCGGCTTGTTAATTCGTGCCAAAATAGACTAATGTTCCATTTTTGTGATTTCAGCATATGCAAAATAGAACAGTGTGGCTCATTTGGCCCTTGAAATATAGTTGTAGTGGAAATTGTAGACCCTCGATCAGATATCATATACCACAGGGCCTGCAAAAAGCCATTTCTGAGTCACTGTGTCTCATGCAGCTTTTCTTGTAAACTCAGGTTTAAATGTTCACATTTTGTGAGATATGAAAACGTGCACTTTCCACAACATACGAACAGTATTCTTTTGGTCAATTTTACGAAGAATCCAGTGCCACTCAGTGTCTACTTAATCACCAGTAAGTGCTACCCAATATACTTAGGGCAGAATAAACTAGAAAAGAGGGGGATGTCAAAATCAGTTGTCTTTGCTACTGTAGGATATATGGGCATTTCATTCGACAGTGGTGCATTCGGTCTCTTATAATTGGTACAAATCGGTACCCGTCGGCGAGAATCGGTACCGACGCAGCCAATATTGTTTTATATTCGGTAACCTTTCGATGCCATGCGGAAAACTTCCAGAATGGCCGATGAAAGGGTTACCAGCTGTTCAAAAGAAAAAAAGAAAGGTTACGAATTTATGTCAAAACAACAAAGATCGCTAAGTTACCGTGTTGGTTTTTTTCTTCTGTTTACATAGATTTTGGTTGACAACATTTTTGGGGTATTAGCATAGCAGGTTCTGTCCACCATCGGGAAAGTTATTGCCCCTATAATGTGCTGAGTGAATGCGGCGTCGAAAGTATTGTTTCTAATATAAACATGCAATGGCGGGGCCACGAGAGAGGTGGGAGTGTAAGTTGGATTCGTCTCCTCCCACTTGTCCTGAAAAATTACAACTTTCCATAATGCCCACTGATCTCTATACTACTGGATTGCTGGAACGTCAGCAAAAAACGTCGCCATTCAAAGTGCCCCCTTAGATGACGTCAAGGCAATTTACGCGGTAACTCCTCTCAATCCACGACGTTTGAATACGTGAAAGCTGTTACGTCACAGTGTTTACCTTGCACGAAAACTAATAACACTGTATCAACTTTCCTTTTTGTCAAATACAGGTAAAATATGTTGTACATATCCTAGCTCGAATACAAATCCTGCTATCTCGGTGCTTTTTGCATTCTGATAGACAGTCACTAGTACTCGGCCACGTATGTGTTCATCCTCATGTATTTTGAACGCGGGACACTCTCATAACTCATACACGGTATGACCTATGGACCTAAGACCAACACCAAATGAGTCGAAACTCCATAGAGGTTCCAAATAAGGGTCAAGGTCACTAGGTCACTCATGGGTCATTGAATGCCTTATCAGAATTGTTGGAAAACGCATTTTTGACCACCTTATGCATTCCCCATGTTTATACATGTATTTTCACTATAAAAAAGTAGGCGGGGCAAAAAAGTTTGAAAGAGGGTCATGCTCATATCTCAAGATTGGTATGACCTATGGACTTGGGACCAACACCTAATGAGTCGAAACTCAATAGAGGTTTAAAATATGGGTAAAAGTCACTGAGCTCACTCAGGGATCAATGAGTTCATTTTTCAGAATTGATGGAAACCGCATTGCCCTCCGAATGTACTAAGGACCTTCATACATGTATTTCAGAACTCCGAATAGTGGACGGAGCTAAGCATTTTTCGAGTTGGTCATGCTCATACCTCAAACACGGTATGACCTACGGACCTGGGACCAACACCAAATGAGTCGAAATTCAATGGAGGTTCAAAATATGGGTCAAGGGCACTAAGGTGCCTCGTGGTCATTGAGTGCATTTTTCAGAATTGCTGGAAATTGCATTTTGTAACCTCCAATGTATCTCTGAAGTTCAGTCATGTATTTCTTCATTCCAAAAAAGGGGAAGAGTCAAAAGGAACCATTCCTCACTCAGAACACGTTGAATGCTGTGCACAGAAGTTATTTCCGGTTTCTGGAAAATGTTTATCTCATTGCTGTTTGGAAATCTTTAAACGCTTTTTACGAAATCATCTTACCGATTTATTTAAAGGTATTTTACTCCCGGAAATAAGCCTCCATAATTTCTCTTTCTGTATAGTTTAATTCTGACGGTTTCACCATTTTCACACAGACTCGAATTCACTGCTCACAGTGAATTTCGCTTCTCTTGTTTCTCTTAAATTTTTCTTTTATAAATGACAAGAATTCAAAAATAAAAACAAGTCATCCAACTCATTTTATGTTATATAAATGTCACAGAAAAGCTTTATGTAACAGAGATAGGTTTGTAAGTTATTCTACAATCGGAGAGGTTGAATGATACCATTCGATCACTAACTTTTTTTCAAAGATAGAACAGTATCTCTCAATTCCATAATTACAGATTATCATGATTAGGTGCATGTCCTGTGATTTGTGTCAGATTCGAAGTGGTGTCCAGAATGGGATCTCAACGAGCCGGCTTTGCCGGCGAGTTGTGATCCTATTTTTGACACCACCGAGAATCTGATGCAAATCACATGAAGGCATGCCTTGATGATATAGCTGGAATATTTGATCAGTCGGGACTTGAGCCGACACAGTCGGAACAATAAGATTTACAGTACCCCCCCCCCCCCCACCCCCTTACCCTTATCGGTCATCTTCATCATCTCCAAGACGCTCAGAATTCGATTAGAGATTCGATTCGGTTTGAATCGAAAATTTGTGATTCGCAGGGCCCTATTTTAGATGGTCGAAAAAAGGAACCAAATGTTCGCTTTTCGGACCAATTGACATATTCCATCCTTTTGAATGTGGAAAAAAACTGACAACCATTCATTTTCGTTGAATCAGGTCAAGAAATCTTTCTCAATCCGGACGTGATTTAATCGAATCTTTGATGATATTTACCACTACCAATGCAAATTCACCACAGCTGTAGTTTTACGATTTGGATGCGTGGTTTGTTATATTAATATCTTGATGTTTTCAAGGTGAATAAATAAGGTATTGAATGGAATATCCATAACGGGAGCGCGAAAGAATATCTGCATATCTCTGTGAGTAAAGGAACATCACATTACATCAATTATCGTCCACTTGCAAACTTCGCGAAAAGCAGTTAAACCAGCAGCCCATAAGAATATCGAATTCCGAGCAGAATTAGACTGGTGACCTAAGATCTTGAATCAGCTAATTTGTTTTTAAATGATTCTCCGTGACTGTCGAAAGGATCGGGATCTTTTTGTCCGAAGCAAGCATAACAAAAAGAGAATCTAGTGTTTAGCAGTAAATGCCGAAGGATAACCATATTCGCGCGAGATACGGGATAAAGCAGCACGTTTGTTTCAATCGGGTAGGTTTCAATCGACAGATAGCGCCAGAAGCGGATTACGTCTGTAAAACGTGAGCCGATTATCGCCACTTGCAGACCTCGGACCGATTACTTCTGCAAATCCCAAGGCGATGGTGTTAGGGCGATTACGCCAGCAAAATGCAAACCGATTGTGACCACGTGTCCTATCGTCTGGTTAGGAAATCACATCGTGTTGTATAGAATGAGGGATGTCAATGCTAAGGTTTTTACACCCACTGCGCACATTACTATTCTTCCATCTTATATCTTTGGCAGCCGAATCGCTATTCAATCGGTATCATACCCTCTTCTAGTTCGTGGTTTTATTTATTTTATGGAAATCTTCTTTGGTATTCTATTAACAATATTAACAACATTCTCGTAGGCGTCATCAGCAGAGATTAACTCCTTGCATGCTGCTGGCTGATATTCCTGCCCAGGACACGAAAGCGCTTGCCACCGAAATAGGTATAATTTGGGCATAAGTGATCAAATTTGCCCCCTGTAAACTGAATGGATCTTCTGACCAATTTATTTATTTATTATTTATTTATTGATGTTTAAGATCACATACTTATGCACAATAGCTAATCGTGATCGTAAGAGTTTTATACTGGGGAGCAAGCCGGAGTACCAGGAGAGAACCACCGAGCATCGAAGAGCAACTGTCACCTCCTCAACATTCTAACTCTGTTCAAGCTCCGCTCAAGCAGGGTTACAGCGGTTGAAAACATGTGCAGCATCGACGTACAGTACGCCTTAGAACTCGGCGTCATCGTGCCCCCAATGTAGTCAACCGGGATAAAGAGCCTTGCCCAAGGACACAACGTGGGTCGTCCAGGACGGGGATCGAACTCGGGACATCTAGCATAGAAGTCTAACAGTCTACCAATGAGCCACCGCCATCCCTTTTGACCAATGAGTTCTTCAGTTAAGTTTGGATGAATTTTTCATCAAATCTGGTCATGGCTGCTTCTTAGCAGCCATGACTAGATTTGATGAAAAATATTTTGAAAATTTTCAGCAGGTTAAGAGTTAATATTATTTGATTTTTTGCACCCAGCCATCCGAGTTTCATTCTCCCCCGATAGATACACTTGGATCAATAATATTTTCTATTGCATAACATAACCATCCGTATAAGAATCAGAAAAGCAATTAGCGTAGCAAAAATGTATGAATGAGGATTTCTTTCACCATTATGAGTATGTTATATGGAATGAAAAACATTTGTTCAGAATGAAGAGAGTGTGATTGAGAGAATGTAATATCAATAACGTTATGATTTATCAATTACACTCACAGATCTTTAAGAAAAATAAAAGTGCACATGTGTTTACTGTTCGGGTCAGAAACATCTACGTATCAAACCTAAACAAAATGATTCTTGAAGCTGCAGAATAGTTCCCCGTGTCAAAATTTAAATGTAAAGAAAGCCAATTATTTCTTTTTAAATTTTACTGTTCGATTTATCTTTGACCACACTTTTAACAGCCTGTCACATCGTGTCGCACAACTCCATGAGCCCGGAGAAAGCCAAAATACCGGGATGTAACTACCATGTTATGTCAATTTAGTGTCAGACGTTCCAATCTTTGAAGGTTCGAAATTCGATTCGATTCAAAATCGCCTAAAACATTCGATTCGATTCGGTTCATTGCATGCTGGTTCGGAAATTTTCGAATAGTTGTGATGCTCTCAAAATCCTGCCAGGTTTATCCACTTTTGAACTCTTTTTCTATCCTCAGGTCTCCTAAACAGGAAACCTGATAATAGAAGAAGATTTTAAGAAGAGACACTTAGAATAATTTTCAGAACATCTGAACGATTCGAAAATTTTCGAATCGTTGATATGTTCTCAAAATTCTTCTAGGTGTTTCCTCTTAACCTTTTGAACACTGGTGGTATCTTCCATGTCAGTTCATAGGCAGCAATTAGAAGAGTCCATATTCATTATTTGGGGGTAGACCAATCAATATTTCCAACGTGCAGCCTAAGGGCTGCACGTTGGAAAAATTGATTGGGTCTACCCCACCCTTAACTTAGCAGGCATCCTACTTAATGAAAGTATGACGTATGAAAGTAAGACCTACCATGTCCTTGCGCCTGTAAAACGGCCGCTGGTGTTCAAAGGGTTAATTAAACTGTTCTTCGATCATCAGGTTTCCTGTACAAGAGACGTGGAGACAGGAGAGGAGTTGAAGGGGTTTCCGAAACTACTTTCATTTTTATTCCGTTTTGTAATATTCTGCTTTTTATTGATTTTCCTAAACAGATAAGTAGCTTTACAATACTTGAGCGGAGACAAACAATATTTAGGCTTGTAAGAAGGTGCAATATCTACAACCTGAAAAGCGTCGAGATTCGGTTCGAGATTCGATTCGATTCGAAAGATGCGAAGAACCCTATAGCTACGATACTAGCTTCCAAACAGTTCTCCTCACGTGTCCCCAGTGATTCGCACCAATCCCCAAAGAATGATTCCCACTAGTTCCCAATGATCCTCACTGGTCCCTGGTGTTCACTATCAGTCCCCAAACAGCGGTCGCTAAATAACAATATGTACCCGTAGAATGTTCTGTGAACACAATCTGGGCACAGAACATTCTACAGATGTAGAATGTTCTGTGCCCAGATTGTGTTCAAGCACTCAAACTCATAGAGCACAATCTTAGACGCTATATAAACGCTGTTATCAGACAAAAGCCGATGTATGGGATGATACGGGCTAAGGTTAATGCAACAATCTGGTTGAACCTAATAAAGCTTACCAAATTCGATCACTGGGGGAAGAGAAACCCATGCGTAACCAGGACGAGACAAAATAATGCATGAAATGCCTGAAATGCTTGAGTAAATAGCAAAATAACAATGTTGAATAATTTCGAGAATACTCAAGATCGGGAATAGCTTGACACGAAGAATCGGAGAGAATCGGAAACAAATAAACAACTTGTCTGAAAGTTCCCGCGTTGATTTTGGTAATTTTTGAACCACATTCAGTTGGTTTCGTTAATACCACCTAATCTGATTAAATCCAACACACCTTTTAAGGTTCCGGCTCCATATTTCTTCGTGCTACTTATTTCAATTGAGTATTAGGTGGCGCGGTGGCTCAGTAGGTAGAGGTGCAGGCTGCAAGTCGGGAGGTTCTCGGTTCGAATCCCAGCTGCGGCAACCGCGTTTTGTCCTTGGGCAAGACACTTTACCTCCATTTCCCAACTTGGGAGCACGGTGACGTTGTGTACTAAGGCGTACTGCACGTCGATGGTGCACTTGTCTTCAACCAATGCTAACCCTGCTTGTGTGGAGTTAGTATGTTGGGGAGTTGACAGTTGCTCGCCGTTGCTCGGTTGTTCTCTCCGGGTACTCCGGCTTCCTCCTCTCGTAAAACGTAAAACTATCGTGGTCATGATTAGCCATTGTGCAGAAATATGTGACCTTAAACACCAATCAATAAATAAATAATTGAGTATTATCCTAGAAGTCGGCCTGGTAGGGCCAGTTTCTGTAATTTTTGTCACTTTCGGGTCCACTGGTAATTTGACATACTCCAATTGAATTGAACACACACTCGCACATTCCCCTTCAAATTGAGTGACTTTGAACTCACTTTGAAGAACAATGACATCTCTTCCACAAACGATCCATCGAGGTACTATTCAAAAGCTGGAACAATCATATTGTCTTTCAAAAGTGATACCGTATTTGTATCAACGTTTAGTTTAAATCTAGTTGCGGGAGTTCTTATTGGTTGACTGCACTGCCTCTATCCCACTGCAGTTTTAACCCATTCCGACCATGGCTAGAAGACAATGCAAGGAAACAAAATTGTTGAATAACCTGGGAATACTGAAACATTTATTTTTTTCCTCGGACCACTCAATGGGTGGACGTTAGCGTTTGTTTATGAAGGTAAAATTGAAAAAGCAATACAATCTGGATGATACTTTTTGCGACTAACACTGGCCGGATATGGACATTACTTTAGGTAGAGATTTAAAGAGGGGGTGTGGTTCGTGGACACCCATTTGGAATTCAAATTCCGGAGAGCATTGGATTTCGTACATTTCTTTCTTATCCGCTTTCTGTAGATGGCAACTAATCCTGCAGTTATGGCTAGTTTGCACATATATCCCCACTTGGGTGGGACTCGGCATCATCTGAAATGCTAAAACATTGCTGATGGCGCCATGTTCCACTCAAGGAACAATATATGGCTTTTTTCTTCGTCTACCGTCGTGATACCTGGTCGATTTCTATTTGAATCTAGTCCCGGTGCAAAGAAAACTGAGGGTGAGTTGTTCACACTAAAATATTTAGAACAGAAATTAGCAAAACTCATTTTGGTAGTGATACATTAAAAGCGATAGCAGCAAGTAATTTGAATGTCAAAACCATGCCCTCTTCGGTTTTATTACACTCCTGTTGTATGTAATCCCCATCTACAGCAACACTAAACCATGCCGAAAATGAAAATCTGTTCCACACATATGTGCGAAACGGAAATCGTTGACGGACTATTTTTAAATAATTTCACAGGAATTTTCTACAGTAGGCCAGTAGGCACATAGAATACAGTGGAACTCAGGGGGCGAAATAGTAACACGGGTTCCGTTCGCAAATTTGGTTGGCGCTAAAATATGTTCTTCTTGTCGATAGTTGTCAAATGAATTGCTGAGTGCTCTTCTAATAATTGTTTAACCCTTTACCCAACGCAGACGATATCAAAATTTATTATTTTAAATAGCATTTTTTCAAATTTTTCAAAACATTTCAACAAAACCATATCATGTGACCCCCCGTTGGAACGAGCTCGACGAGCTCGTTCCAACGAGGGGTCACATGATATGGTTTTGTTGAAATTGTTTGAAAAATAATATTTTTTCAACTGCTGAATTTGCATATTACGCGCGCGGATGCGGGCGATTCGTTGGGTAAAGGGTTAATGTAATAAACACAGAACGACACGCGGTTAATCTATATGGCATTTGTACCATCACGGAAGATTTGTACCATCACGGAAGGATAAAACTCAAGGCCTGCGGCCTCTCGTTCTATCCTTCCGCACGGGCACTCCTGCCATATCGATTAACCCACTCACACACGTGTGTTGTTCTGTGTAAATAAGTTTGATAATAGTGCGTTGCACATCGCGTTCATGCCCTGGTCGATGCTGAAATTTCTACATGGAAAACCTTTGGCTGGCATGTAAATAAACTGCGCATCCTTTCAGAAACAAGTGATGGATCCCTCTACTTGTACTTGCGGTTCGATGGTACGAAATAGCCTCCTAGCCTGTACGCAGATTGATACTGGGTTTACATAGAAGAGATTGACAATACTAGTAAGACAGCCGTAGCATCATAACAATTGGAAAGTGAATTCGATTCGAGAGATAAATCGTGATTCCCCTAATTTTAGGGACATCCACCCATAACCTTATGTGCAGTTATTGGATCACGCGGAAGCGGTCCAAGCACCGCACTATTCATTTATTTATTTATTTATTTATTTATTTATTTATTTATTTATTTATTTATTTATTATTTATTGTGTTTAAGGTAATTGTAGCACCTTTGGCTCTATCTTGACCTCCGTTGGTTCCGTATCTTAAGTTGTCAATAACGAACTTTTTTACTACAGCAAGCAAGAACTGTTCCACTTCACGGGATTCCAACCGGGGCCCAGGTTTTGACTAAACTAGCCGTTAAAGATATACTTGGATATGCACATTGGACAGCCAACGACCAACTCACCTTCTGTGTACTCTAGGCCTCTCTGTTATTTTCCATATAAACAGATCGTGCCACCAAATATTTATGATGTGCATACATGCGACTTATCTCATGCCAACAAACAACATCATTAAATTAGAGACCGATTAAAAAATAGTAAAAATTTATTTTCTGAATAAAAGAGTCATGAACATGAATAATCTTGACCAGACATTAAAAACAGTTACCAGATACATTCGCATAAATGGTTAACGAAAATCGAGACTCAAAGTTATTCTATTGCGGATCGTGCATTCTTAAATCTGAGAATTCGATAGCTACATGATGAGGAGCCGCCTTGCGATATTTCCACCAAACCACTGAGAAAGTTCCCGTATCACGTAGGCGTGATCATTCAGGAAAGAACCGCCTACATGGTTCGGATTTCCTTTCCGTTCTCGAAAATTAATTTCAAGGTTGTTGTCTCACCCTGAACGAAAAAGTGTTGAACAGACGACAAAATGTTTTTGACAACAACGACTGCGAATAGATTTGCGAAGTTTTCTGGTGACGAAATTGCGGTGAAAACGTGATGTCAATGGATAATATTCTCAACTCGTGTCTATTTACGTAGTACGGGTTTTTATCTACCCTCAGTCTTTTACCTACCCTCAGCCAGCCGTCGTAGGCCTCGTGGGAAACGGTTGGCTGAGGATGGGTAAAAACTCCTACTACGTGAACAGACACGGGATACCAAACAGTTTCATCGTGACATTCATATCTGTATTAATAAAAAATAGGAAGTGATGGCTGTCCTTCAATATTTTTAATTGGCTTCACTCATTAGCAAAATGTATTGTTTATTTCGTCAAACTATGCGAACTAAACACGTTTTAAGCACTTTTTATTGTGTTTGCTGGCCCAGTTCATCGAAATCTATATTATTGACCCAGTTCATCGAAATCGATGCATTTTGTATTTTTGGTGTTTCGTATTTGCTCCTAATGACATACTCGATAAGAGGTACCCTTCAATTTATTTGAACCTGACATAATGTATCTGTTAGGTAGTTATAAACCGGCACTATCACATTCAATGACGTTAATAGAACCTTATTCGATGTTTACATGGATGTTAAAAATGAAAATCGCATTGTCATCTCAGCGCCCGACACCTCGCGTGACTTCTCGATTTTCTATAGCGTTCCAAGCTTCGTAGAGGGGAGAGGGGTGGTTGGAATTGAATTGCATTTTTTTTTTCTGTCAGAAATACTACTAGTTTAAAATGTACAGGTTAGGTTCACTGAAAGTTAATTTTATTCAGGCTTGAACTAATAAGGTTGTGATTCCATTAGGTGTTTTTTACGACATGATTTACTTTGTCCCAAAATTAAATTAGAATCCCACTTTTTAAGTCTGTGAAATATATTCATTGGAGCACTAAGGAATCGTTTCATCATAAGATATGACAGCACTAAATAATTTGAATTAGAGTTGCCCTCCTTGAAAAGTTGGAAATGATGCAATATCCGAAACTGAGTTGCCTTGAGAAATATATGAATTTTATAAAAAAATTGAAGTAATCTATTCATACCTTGAATTATTTTAAGAATTGAATGCAATTTTTATACTCGGGGGATTCATACATAATGTGTACCCATTCCCACACGTTCATACTCCAATAAAGAGTATAAAAATTGCATTCAATTCTTATAATTACATTTCGTAACTGTTTAAACTACTTTTTACCAAACAACAAAGCAGAAAGACGAAATAAACATGTACGAACGATCAAGGCGAAAAACCACCCTCACACAAAAGACAAAGCACATAACTCGTGAGTTGAGCGCCGGTTTTCGGCATAGACCCAAATTTGTCAAATTGCCGTCTTACGCAACGAAACTTGGAACGTTCAAAACAATTTATTTAACATATCAGTAACCTATAATCACTGATCACTGCGAGAGGCGTTAAAAGTTATAAACCCACCCAAACACCGCCCGATTTACATTTTGTCAACTGTGCTCTATCGTAAATGCGGGTCAAAGTTCGACCAAATGTATTCATTGGAAAATGAATTACATTTGGTCATGACGTTTTCATCCAGCTGACCAATGGGAATTGAGTATTTGTACCCAAAATGTATAACTACATCAACAATGTAATTATTTCTGAATATTCCAACTAAATAAAGAGAGTGATACCAATCGTTCCAATGAAGGGTCGTGAGCAATATTTTCGAGGTACAAAATGAATATTTCCAGTTGCTCGGGTAATGTTTTCTGGCAAAATGTCGTCTGCTATTCGTGTTAGGTAATTCAACATGAGGGAAGTTTAATTTCATTCTACCACCGAAACCAATTCACAATGTTCCGACGTCGACGTTTGTGGCAACCATTTTTGTTGCAACAAACTACTTTTGTTACATGTCACCACTTTTGTTACAACACTTGCCCACTTTTGTTACAGCTCACTACTTTTGTTACAAAATCAACCATTTTTGTTACAAAATGAGCTCATCACTTTTGTTACAACCATCGACCATTTTTGTAACAAAAAAAACCTCGCTCGCCACTTTTGTTACAACAATCGCCCATTATTGTTACAATTTTTGTAAGTGTGAAAAATGAAGTAATCTGCAAGTAACGCGAGACGTGACGTTCAGTCATGATTATCGGGAGCGCAGTTGCTCCGAGGTTAGAGAGTTGATCTTGAGACCAGAAGGTTGTGAGTTTGATGCCTGGCTGGGGAAACTTGCATTGTGTTCTTGGGCAAGGCATTTAATACCAATTGCCTGATTGGGAGCACGGTTGTGCCATGCGCTGAGGTGTATCGCACGTTGATAGCACACAACCCTACAACCAATGCTAACCCTGCTTCTGCGGGATTAGCAAGTTGGAGAGTTGACAATTACTCGCCGCTGCCCGATGGTACTCTCCGGGTACTCCGACTTCCTACACACGTAAAACTGTCTTCTACACAAGCTATTAAAGTGTCATAAAACACCAACGATCCAATAATGATTATCAAAACAAAACCATTGTCGCGCATGTTCAGTAGTAATGCCACAACCTTGCGTATTTTTGGGTGATTTTGTAACCTGCCACCTTCAGACGTCATTGTCGCGGTGATATGCAATGTATGCGAAAACGTATATCTGAAATGGCACGTGCCTATTGGTGCCAATTATAGGAGATTCCAACTCCTTGAGCCTTGGACCTTAGCAGCATGGGATGTTGACTTCTTGCCCTTTTAGCAGGTTCTCATAAAGGTTCTCATCTGATGTCATCAGTCGCATGAACAAAATGGGTGGGTAAGGTTTCCATGGTAGCTCGCGTTAGCGGTCATCTAATGACGTCATTCCCGTGGTGACACGTGGTCCCACTGCGCTTGTGCAGCGAGTGTTTCTAAGGTGACACACTCTTCCGTCAACCATTTTGACCATGGGCGCCTCCATCTTGGTTGTTGGGGTAGCCCGTGGTTGCTATGGAGCCCAATGATCTTCTTGTTATGAGGACAAGAGAGATGTGAGGTGAGGCCTCTGTTATGAGGTAATGTCAGTAGCAGTGTTCGCGTTGTCGGGTGCCAATGGCATCAGTTTTTGAAAATTAGCACCTAAGAAGCGGTCATTGGCACCAAAATTGGCACCAGAATATCCTAAGATGGAAAAATTACAAACAGATGTAAAGGGTTTTTCGTTACGTTTATCAGTTCATTAAAGGCTTATTGGATTTAAGTTAATAAGCTTGACAATTTCAGTTGTCTTTGATAGCAATCAATAACACTGACGCGCGAATGTCTACCACTCTTAAATGTTCTCAGATAATTTCATTGGTTGATGTTGAAAAAAGTATTCCAGTTGGAAATGTCAATTACGCACCTGGATCCCCGGAAAATGTTCATGTATTTGACGACAAAAATGAACTGGTGTTTGAAACTGGTTGGCTACCTGTCCATTTATCTGCTGTCCCATTGTAATGTCAAATCCTCTAAAATTTATTGAAATGAACTTGGCTAATTTTAGTAGTTTGATAAATTTTGAAGGAGCTGCTAATTTCAACGAGATGTTTCGTCATTATTTTAAGAGAATTATAGTATATGTTTTATATCACAATAACGCACTCGCCGTTTTTTTTATCAACAAAATAGACTAAAGTTGGCGCACATCAGTTTGATCCACTCCCAATATTCACACTTAGGACATTGAAGGAAGGCGGATTATGACAGAAGTGTTCAAAAATACAAGGCCTAATAATTTTTCACAACTGACAGAACATGCGGTTTCATAAAGCAAGGAAATCGGGAGTGAAGGGGTAGCATCAGAAAAATGAGATCATTACCCAACGCTGAATGTTCAACTTGTTTTATGGCGGGCTGTAGAAAAAAATCTGAAAATTACCCCTTACAAACAAGAATGCAACTTTCTTGCTCCCCAAGCCTCAGTAAAGGCACAGTATATGTCAATCAAAATGTAGAATATGTCACACTGTATGTTATCATAAAAATGTGTTTTTAGGTCGTATATTTCTGTACAAGAAGGCTAAAAAAGATGTTTTGAAAGAACGTGTATGTAGACTGGGTGAGTTCCAGGGCCCTCCAGCTCCACCGCTTGGATTTCAAATGTGTTGAAACAAAGACATCTACAGCACTGGCTCTTTGGAAATCTAATGATAACCGAGAGATCAAAATTGTGTGGGAATGGATAGAGCGGCGGAACCAGAAGTTGTCTTCTTTTTTTCTATTGGAAATTTTTGCACAAAAAATATTTTGTTGGCACCAAAATTCACTCCATTGGCACCGACCCTGGCACCAGAAAAAAAAATTTCTCCAGCGCGAACACTGGTCAGTAGTAGCAGCGAGTGGCCGCCGTGGGATGTATCGTTTCAGAGTTCTCGTAGGGGTTCGTGTGCCACTGGAGATAACCAGGTCTGGGTGGTCTGACCTGCGTCCGCTGACACTGTCAGTGGAATCCGCTGTGGTTTATTTTTACCTTGGTCGACCAGCTACGCTTCTGGTCCCCAGAAGGCTTACGCGTGCCTACCTATGAGGCCCCTGAAACGATACGTCCGCCGAGGGCCACCCGCTACTTCTACTGCCTCTACCTCATAACAGAGGCCTCACCTTACACCCCTCTTATCTTCATACTGGGATAACGGTCATTGGTGATCTCCACAGACGATCACTAGTGATCACCACAGCGATCACCAGTGAGGTGACCCAACGGGACAATCTAGAGCGAGACAGTCGCCCTTCTTCTGAAATTCCTTGCCTTCCACATTTGACCCAACACCTCACCACCCATTCCAAGGAAGACCTACCTTGGGACCCTACTCCCGCATTCCGACCACGAACGACACAGTTCCGCGGCGATCCAAACCCACTGGATAAACTTCGACTAGAAGACCTCTCCATGTGACCTACCAGCCCATCCAAGTGTGACCCGGTGACCCGTCCCATCGACCCTATCCCTAGCTTCCCTCGTCATTCATGGGGACCTGTCCTGGGGGCCCCTTCCATATGAACATGCACCAGACACTCTGGGCAAGAGCGACATAGACGCTCTCCCTCTCCTTTCAGAAGCCCCATCCTCTTCCTCTCAGTGACCCGGGCCCCACCCCCTCTTATCCTCATACGGGTAGATGATCACTAGTGATAATCTCAGGCGATCACTAATGATCACCATAGGTGATCACTAATGGTCACTCGAACCGAGGTGAGGATAAGAGGGGTGTGAGGTGAGCCTCACTGAAGCCTCACCTCATAGGCCTCTTATCCTCATACGGGAAATTTCTCTAGAGAGTGAAGAGGACAAGATGAAGCCATGAGGTCAGGGCTATGAGTCAGGGAAGGTCATTAGGTGGGGGCTAAGAGGAGAGGAGAGGCTGTGAGAGCAATGAGTTAGGGCCTCATTGAGGCTTTTCCCACAGGCATCTTGTACTCGTGTGAGGCGAAGCCCACGAAGGTCCGTTTGGACAATTTTCGGTGGGAATTCGGTCCAATAAAAGGTCCGTTAGAGTAGGTTTGGGTCGTTGTTGGGTTGTTTGTGGTGATTAGATGTACTCCCGCTGAATCGAACAAACCCTCAGAACAGGCCCCTTCCAACAAGAAGGCCATTGGGCTCCATAGCGACCACATGCTATCCCTAACAACCAAGATGTCGGCGTCCATAGTCAAAATGGCTGACGGGAGAGTGTGTCACCTTAGAAACACGCGCTGTGCATGCGAATTGGGACCACTTGTCTCCGTGGGAATGACGTCACAAGGGGGCCGCTAACGCGGGCTACCATGGCAACGTTATCCCTCCCATTCCAGTCACGTGACTGATGACGTCAGATGAAACCTTCATGAGAACCTGCTAAAAAGGCAAGAAGTCAACATCACAAACTACTGAGGTCCAAGGCTCAAGGAGGTGCAATCTCCTATAATTGGCACCAATAGGTACGTGCCATTTCAGACATATCTGTGCACATGCGCGCGATACACTACATATCACCACGAGAATGACGTCGTAATAATAAGCAAGGGTGTGGTATTATTACTGAACAGGCGCAACAATGGTTTGGTTTGATAATCATCATTGGGTTGTTGGCCTTTATTACATTATAATAGCTGAGGCCATTTGTGTCGAAGATAGCTTTACGTGTGGGGGAAGCCGGAGTACCCGGAGAGCACCACCAAGCAGTGGCGAATAACTGCCAACTCTCCAACGAAAAAACAAAAGTGGTGAGCGAGTTGTTTTTTTACAATAATGGTCGATGGTTGTAACAAAAGTGTGAGCTCATTTTGTAACAAAAGTGGTTGATTTTGTAACAAAAGTGATGAGCTGTAACAAAAGTGGGCAAGTGTTGTAACAAAAGTGGTGAGCTGTAACAAAAATGGTTGTTGTAACAAATATGGTTGCAACAGACGTGTCAGGAACGATATTTCCGTAATGAACGATTTGAGGAACACTATATGATAAACAATGTTCCAGGCCTTGCTGTTTTCAAATAGGTTCTATCATATTTGCGTTAACCACTTCAAGAGTTCCAAAATGGGAATATCGTGTACAGTGCTGCCAAATTCGCTTGGGTGAATCCACTTTGTATTATTTTGTATAACTGATAGTTCTAACCCTCCTTAACTATTAGTTATCCCTTTATGTTGTTAGCGTACTGACCACCGAATATTTTTAAGCAAAATGTTATGCATACCAGGGATCAATTCTATAAATCTTTTACAAATGTATTTTCAGAATGTATTTTCCATGTCTGAAATATCTAATTGAAATGGTTAATTCGCGTTTCAAAAGACGTGGCAATTTTCCTACCGGTAAATTGCCACGTCTTTTAAAATGCTAAATATTCGTTTGTGCCGGTTTAATACGTTGGAGAGTCTGGCATCTTCTCGCTGCAGTTCGGTAGTTCTCTCTGCGTACAACTTTCCAATACGGTGTTACCATGGCTTTTGAAAGTGTCGTTAAACTCCAATGAACAACATAAACATTAAGAGTGAAGAAAATTAGTAGAGAAATGTTTGGTGGTGCGCTCATCTTACAAATTCCTTCGACTTGAACTGAAGAACTGTCACATTTTAAAGTCTCATTCATCATTTGGTCATTCTGTTTGGTAAGCCAAGGTGCAATTGAATTTAAAACAATCCAGAAAGTACGCGCTTGGTAATATGCTTCCTATTGTTTCCCAATGCGGGATAGACATTGTTTTGGAACATACCACGTGAAGAGATTTGGAAAGCATATTAACAATTCTAAAAACTTACTGAGTGTCATGATAAACCGATTTCTTAAACTTTACACGTCTTAGAGTACTCTTCATTGAATCGATAATTTGTATCGACTTAACAATAATTGGTTATAAATCGGATACAAAATTATAAGTTCGAACATAACTCAAACACAGTGATTGATGGGGACGGGATTAAACTATATTGTAATCCAAATGTTCCATTTGGTGTTTCAACATCAACAGAAGAATAATTATATTGGTGTTGGGCCTTGCAGATAATATTCTTCTATTCGTCGATCCTCGATTTTAATACGACTCAAATTTACGAAAGAAATCAAAACACGAACTGAATACTGCTCTGGATCGAGGGTGTGTAATCGACCTACGCTTGTTATACCTCACCAGTTTTGTAATAGCGACCGCCCATTTTTGTTATACCTCACCAGTTTTGTTATAGAACGCCAGCTTTTGTTACAGTTTGAGGTCACCATTCTTGTTATAGAAATCGCCCATTTTTGTTATAAAAAACAGCTAGCCACTTTTGTTATATAAATCGCCAGCTTTTGTAATACTTGAAATCAAAACTTGCATTCGCCCCTATTCTATCGTGTGGTTGATGAAAGTGATTTTGGTTGGAGTTGGGGTGTATTTGAAACGTACATGTAAGGAAAAGGGAAACACAAATTCGTTTTTATTCGATGGCCTGCATGCTTGCCTCCTTGCCTGCTGTCTGCCTGCTGACCGGCCGGCCTGCCCGCTTGTCTGCCTGCCTGCCCCCTAGCTTTGCTGTCCGATGATCACCCGGAAGCCCACCCGAAGCCCTCCCGCCCTCCCACCCGCCTGACCACCCGCTTGTCTGTCTGTCAGTCCGTTTGTCTGTCCGTTCAGGCTACTTCAGAAGTACGTGTGTGAACAAGTTGTGCGTACAGACGTTACTTGTGCAAACCGGTGATTTAACAACTGGTCCAGTCCCCTCATCTGAGGAGCGGCCCCTCAAAACACCCACTTTTGAGGTGCAAAAACGGTCGCAGGTGCGGAATTTTACCCGTACCTAACACTGAAATCACCTCATAAGTACATCCGTACGTCCGTCCGTCCGTCCGTCCGTCCGTCCGTCCGTCCGTCCGTCCGTCCGTCCGTCCGTCCGTCCGTCCGCCCGTGTTTACATTTTGTACCTAATGTGGTAAATCTTGCGTCCAGGACGTCCTTAAGCTGTTTTTTGGGGATATGTGCTAAACCACATTCTAGTTGTTATTTTAAAATGTTTAATGTGGTATAATTTTTCATTTAGCGAAACTTACCACATAAGGCCTTGGTAGACCTATAGAGGGTGTGTGTCCAGTGGGGTCTAATGTACTATAACAAAAGCTGGCATTCTATTACAAGACTGGTGAGGTGTAACAAAAATGGGCGATCGCTGTTACAAAACTGGTGAGGTATAACAAAAGTGGGCGGTATAACAAAAGTGGTTGCCACATACGCTTCACACGAAACAACTTAGGCTGACTGTACACCACCACACGTCGCAAATCGGATGATGTCATTTCTCAAATATTACCTGATCTGTATGACCGGCGTCGACATTTTGTCAGATAGTTCTCAATTCCTATATTTAGCTTTCATTAACAATCGGAAACAGTAAATGTATGCTGCTTGCAACTGATAGCAAACACATACCTACAATACCGGTTCACAAGAAAATGGAAGCCCCAATTCGGCTTAAAGACGGGTGCTGCCCTCTATCATTAACAGTTTAAAATCTGAAGCAAGGTAGAGGATATGGTTTCTCACTTGGCCAATTTGAGCATTGTAAAATTAGACATTCAAATTCTGACGCACTGAAGACCACTGTATTATTTGAACTTTCTCATCTACATTGACAGTGGATATATAGTTTCCAGGATATCTGAGTCGACACCACACCTTTTGTGACACCAAAATCAAAATACAACTCCATTCAAGGAAAGGTTGAAAACACAGAGTTGGATGAAACCTTTTATAAATTTATGGCATCCAGAAATTAAGCGCTGGCTTTCGGTAAACTTGTTCTTTAAATACATTATGTTATGGGTTTTCCTTCTTTATTTCTTGTCTCAAACATGTCATACTTGTATTAAAAGCGCATTTATTTTTTAAGGCCGTATTTATTTTTTAATTTCAAACTGAGTGGTCAGTGGCCATTACTATACTGTTAAAAAAAAGTACGGGATATCCAAACTGATGTTGATATTTTCGGAAAATGGTATTGGATACGCGTGATTGGCCACATCAATATGTTACCAAGTTTAGTGTGGATCATGAATGTCACCGGTTCGCGAAAACTTCGTGTAGGTTTTTCGCACGAGCACCGCGTTAATGTCTGTGGGGTACGTTTTGAAATTTTCGTTTGTACTGGACGGGTTTCTTCGGAGGTCTCTGCGTTCTTTTCTTGGTAAACTCGTTTAACAATAGTTTCTGGTCGAAACGTAACTTTTGAGGTATGCGAAGACTGACACGTGCCGTTGACATGTTGGAAGCTGGCAACAGACAGACTGCAGTGGCTCAAATTTTCAACGTTACTCAGTCGGCGATTAGCAGGTTGTGGCCACGCTACCGTCAGACAGGCAATGTTGATGACAGACGTCGGTCAGGTCGTCCAATGGCGACAATTGCTAACCAGGATTGTTTCATCTGAACCACAGCAGTATGTAACCTCCATCAAAGTGTCTCAGAAATTGAACAGCAGCTGCACAGATTGACTATCAGAAATCGCCTACACAGCTGGAATTTGTATGCTCGACGACCTCGAGTAATTCTTCGTTTGACTGAACGTCACATCGCAGCAAGGCGTAATTGATATGGAGCACGACAGCGCTGGGACAATCATCGGTGGGGCAGCGTCATGTTTTCCGATGAATCGAGGTTCACTCTCGACTTTCACGACAGGTAAAACAGGGTGTGGCGGCGGCAGAACGAACGATACCATGACGTAACCGTTAGGCAGTACGATCGTTTTGGTGGTGGATCGGTTATGGTGAGGGGTGGCATAACAATGACAAGCAGAACAGCATTACATGTCATCCAAGGGCTTGCCAGAGGGCAGTACTATCGTGATAACATGTTAGAAACTCATGTGGTGCTATTTACGCGCTGTCACGGCCGTCGATACATTTTCTTAGATGACAATGCAAGAGCACAAAGGGCCCGTGTCGCTACAGAGTTCCTTCAGGAGCAGGACATCATTACACTGCCTTGGCCAGCACTTAGTCCAGACCTTTCACAAATCGAGCACGTCTGGGGTGTGCTTGGCAGGCACGTACGACAACGCCAACAGTCCCCTACCAATGTCCAGGAACTCGCCGATGCACTGCTGGAAGAATGGAATAACATCAGTCAAGCTTATATTGGACGTTTGCCTCGCAAACCGATGAGGATTTACAAGGTATTGAGGTCCTGGACTGAATGTGGTAAATTCTAGAGTGTTACAGTACGGAGTTCGCAAATGCAGTCTTTTTATAGTCCAGACGACGTTCTTTTCGCGACATAGTCTTATCAGCAGGTCGCGATTTCACGAATAAAACATTGCAAAATCGAGGCCAAATAAAGACCACCAAACGGCGATGGCATCGGAGATTCAGCTTTCTTACTTTTCTTCTCCTGTCGCAGATAAGATAAATACAGTACTGTGTTGCGGAAAGCGACCAGGCAGTTTAGAACGGATCGAGACCTGGTCGCGATACGGTACAAATTCTCTATCGACTTTTGTCATCACGGTATGGTATTTTTAATCTCTACTTTTGAAGTGGAAATATGCTACCTCTAACCTTTGCACCACAGTATCTAAAGAAATTGTTACTCTTATGTTTCTTAATATTTTCTTTAAAAGTTCGATTTATCAGAGTTAAATTCCACTAAGACAGTGTTTTCGAAATATGTTTCTATACATGTACTCCATGTAAAACTAGATGCATTTAGCTGTGCAGTTGGCCTGCAATAGACATGGGGTGACGAGTAAATGTAAAAGTAAAGAGAGAAATCACATACTAGCCGCGTCTGTGCCCAGAGACGTTAACAAATGGCCAAACTAGAATAGTAATACCTGGATGAAAGTTGCTTCCACTCCGGTTAGCGGAATGGCCGGCCATGTACATAGCCAAAAACTTGATTACGAGGATGATGTTCGCAGTTGCATTTGCAACTGGGCGCAAACAAATGAGACCAGACAAACGATTTACGTCTCACGAAACTATTGCAAAATTGAAAATATAACGATCATATAACAGCGAGGCTTCGAATATCATTGGAGTTTTCAAATCGTGGTGTGTCGGTCGAGATTATAAGGAAATGAACGGTGAACTCGAATTGATTTAATTGATTTAAATCCGATTTTGAAGGCTATTTTCCACCCTTGCCCATGCATGCAAAAATGTTATTTTATTACCAAACATCAGAGCGGGGCGTAAACATCAATAGAAATGTACGCTAACATTCAGGAAGCCTAACAGGGAGAAATTTGCAGTGGCGAGACACAATTGAAGAATCGTAGGGGTTTCTGATACCCCATCAAGAATTTGTCGTAACTTTAACCCTTTACCCAACGTAACGGCCAAAACCGGCCAGCGCTATTCTCAAAAATCGCCAATTAATTTTCAAAATATTTTCATTTTTTGTCTCAAAAACATAGGTTATGACCCCTCGTTGGAACGAGCTCGTCGAGCTCGTTCCAACGAGGGGTCATAACCTATGTTTTTGAGACAAAAAATGAAAAAATTTAGTTATTCAAGAATTGTTTTTGCAAGTGTCGTCTGCTTTTCATGTTAGGTAAAGGGTTAAAGCTTATTGATACGATGGCAGTTTCGTGTCACGCTATTAGTAAATCTCTGCCTGCTGTATGGGTAGTTTTCATGCCCAGAACAAAAGTAGTCTGTTGCCTAGTTGAGGTATATTGCTCTCTGTTGTTGATATAATGTACACCTATAAGTAGCAGTAGTACTCTTAACAATCATTTCTTTTACTGCTAGAGTGAGGAATTATTTTCGGTCGTCAAAATTTGTTTACATGTCTCCGCCTTGTTACAATTTATGGAAGAGTGCCTACACGCAGTCTCCCATAAATTATTTCAAGTCATATCCATACAGACTATATAATTTCACCTCAAAGATAATATTAAGCACATCCACAGAATTTAAACTCATTACTTGTATTTCAGAATAAAGCCTAAATATTGAAAATCTAACAGTTAAGCCAGACTGTGTTGCATGTTTCACTGCATCAGGCCATGGCTGTTTTTTATGAAAGTTAAGAGTTAATTGCTAATTGTCGACAGGAGTCAAAGAGACGATGCCTCCTTGGTATTCTGTTTTAAAAGCTTTTCGAATTGGGGGACTCCCATTTTAATGTGGCAGGTTAACACTATAGAATTTCGGACAGGAAATAGTAATGCAGAGCACGTGCCACCTTCGTCTCGAAACGCGTTATGTGTTCGTCAATTCATCCCTGACATATATCGTCTTGAAAATCAACTTTCGATAAAGTTATCTTCCTTGAAATTATTAGACGGGTGGGAAAGATCCAATTAGGAAGCAAGAATTTGTTGAGAGAGCCCACATGACATTAGAAAATAAAGCCAAGTTTACTTTATTATTTTTAATGAACGAAAACAACAGACATCTCTCAGAGCTGTTGGTTTCGTTTATTAAAAGTACAAAAAAGAAACATGAGTTTTTTTGGAAAGCTAATTAGAAGCAAATAATTATCAGATAAGCCGTCATTAAGAATATCTATCAGTATCACACCTACCAACACTATGTAAAGGCCTCTTTGGCTCTTTGTTTAGCGAACAGATTTTTATAGTAATTTGCAAATTTTTTCCTTCCCAAGAAAAATAGCAAATTTTATCTCCTAGACTTTTGTGCTAAAGTGCTAAAGGAAAGGACAGTGTCTGTATTATATGCCACACTGTTGATATAACGAACAGCAAAAAGTAACAAACAGCAAAAGATGGTGAATGCGCCTTTTCTTATTTTTATTACTTTCCAAAGTGTGATTGACTGGGGCTTCCGGGTTTGATTATAAACGATAACTTCACAAGTGAATTATGCAATCAACAATTGTGTCATGTATCCGTGCGCGCAAACGAAAACACTTTGCCGTGGGTGTAATGGGGACTTCGTTGTTGTTGTTTTTTTAACCCTTTACCTAACATGAAAAGCAGACGACACTTGCAAACAAATTCTTGAATAACTATTATTTTCATTTTTTGTCTCACAAACATAGGTTATGACCCTGCATTGAAACGAGCTCGACGAGCTCGTTCCAATGAGGGGTCCTAACCTATGATTTTGAGACAAAAAATGAAAAATAATGAAAATTAATTGGCGATTTTTGAGAATAGCGCTGGCTGGTTTTGGCTGTTACGTTAGGTAAAGGGTTAAATAGTATAATTATCGTTAATAATGAAAAGTAATAAACAGAGTAATCGCTTGACTGGACTGGTTACGTGAAATAATTCATTCGAGGCGAGGGACTATATTGTAAAACACTCGTGCGCATTCGTGCTCTCGTGTTTGTACAAAGTTCCTCACCTCCCATGAATTATTTCATGTAACCAGTCCAGTCAAGCGATTATTCTCTATTTAAATGGGTCTCAATAGAGAATAATAGTCAAACGTTCAAAGTGAGTGGGTAAAAAATTGTTAAAAGTTTCTGTGTTTTAATACTACTCTGCAGGTAAATGCCTGAAGTTTGTGAAATGATGCGCACATCGATTATACTACTTCGCCTAACATTTTGAAATTTTAATTGTTATATGAAATTCCCACCCCCTTAGTGTTAATTACTGACAGTTTGAAAAAAGTAAGGGGAGCTAACTTTTCTGTAAATCTCTACAATCAATGACGACAATTGCCAACCATGTTTTGTCGATTTTTTTTGGTCGATTCCAGCTAACAGGAGAAACTATAAACGCCGCAGGACATTAAGAATCGCACCTGACGTTGATCTCCATTATAATATAGATTGTATGCACGAACATGACGGCACATGAGACCTTCCTCTTATTTCTTCCTGTCACAGTCCTCTGCAAACTTAAACTGAACAGTAACATAGTGAAACCACAAAGCCATCGCACACAGAGAAAGGAACGGCTTTTTAAATGAAACATTGCAGACAAACTTCTGTTACCGAGTTTAGGAAATAATATACTACTTTCTCTGTAATTGGTCGGACTCATGTCAGTATTCTGTACCTCAGTTGTCATTAGCGGCGAACGATACAACTGTTAATGACCCATGGGCTAGTAATCATTTGACGGAGGACCAGCAATCACTTACGAAGGCTCGATAATAAGGTGTAAGAATCTCGTGCCATAGTTATAAATTTCAGTGGATGCAAACGTGGCTTTCAACGGGCAGGCGACAGAGATATATGGGGTCGTCTCACTTACCCCGTTTCTATTGCTTCGGTAAATGTGTGAAAATTAGGTAGATCAAAGGGAGGCGAATTATAGTTAGTATCTTGTAAGTTTGTTCGCTTAACTCAATTCGTGTTCATCACAAACAACCAATCGGATAGGTGGGACAGACCAGATTAACCCATAGTAGAGTATATTAATTAAACTTTACTTTTTAAATACACTAAAATCCAGTACTGTGAGACAGAAAGTCCGAGTAGTTTAGTAGTCCAATTTCTCCAGTTAGAAAAAAATTATTTTGAAATGTTCAATTGAATTGTGTATTTTTCTACATTTTCTTCCCCTAGCACTCAACTGCGGCATTGTGGATTCCTGGAATGATAGGAAGTCTGTCACCTTGAATAAATTAGGGTGAGAGCCAGCTTTAAACAAACTCAACCTTCTTTGTCACCCTTCGATGTGCTTTGTAGTACGCGGTCCGACCATATCAAGACAGTGGCGGCGCCAGAAATTTTTTTGTTTGGGGGGGGGGGGGGGGGGGCAGACTCCCATGAAGGGGGGCAAATACGTAAAGGATCATATCCTTACTTTGTTATGAGGTAGTCCAAACTTGGACCCACAGTCCGTAATATACTTTTTTGGTTTGGTACGTCCTGTGGACGTACCAAACCAAAAAATTATATTACGGACTTTGGGTCCAAGTTTCGACTAAATGTAATGGTAATTAGCGGTCCTCCTTTCAAAAAATCCTGGATCCGCGTCTGGTGGGTCTGTTCGTGAGAGAGAGAGAGAGAGAGAGAGAGAGAGAGAGAGAGAGAGACTCATAATGCCCGTCTGTCATAATGCGAAATCCATGAATTTTTTTAGACAAGGGATATGGATAGACATGCCTTTGTTGGCTCATAACTTAATTATAACTTATAAGTATCTGCATCCGAGTCTTTAAATCTCTACTGCCTGGATGTGTTCATCAGCTAGCCTGAGGCTTTGGGCTAAGTGTGTATGGGAAATTATTGGGAATAAAAAAGAGAGGGGTGTGTGTGTGTGTGAGAGAGAGAGTGACTGAATGTGTTTGTGTGTGAGGGTGGATGGAAATGCATGCGAGATGGTTGGGGGGACAACTGGGGGAGCAAAGCCTTCGGTTGGGGGGGGGGGGGGGGCAAATGCCCCCATGCCCCCCCCCCCCCCCGTAGCGCCGCCACTGTATCAAAATGGTTCCACATGAAGCGTCCGTGGTCACCTACCACCCAGTAACTCAAAACATAGTCAGGAAACCGCTCAACACTTGAACTGACTGGAACTCCTCAAGAGTTAAAAACCAAGCATCGCTCAATAGGTGAACGAGCACCAAAGGAAGAGCAATAGCCCTCCGTATCGCTCACTGAACTTCTGGATTATCCTCGTACAATGTTGAAAGGAAGATGACTAGGAATATTGTGCATAACTACAAAAATTCTGCTCTGTGTTTGTTTAGGAACGTGGGAATATTTCTGGTAGTACTGAAACCACAGTTTGTTGATTGTTTAAAAAAAGAAAGAAAAAGAAACCCAAACAGTCGCTGGTTTGAGATCAGCCCCAGCATGTTATCCATAACGGTTACAAGGAAAGAAATCCACAAATATGTGTTTTTTTTAAAGCTGGGAGTCAGTCATCCATTAGCCTATAAGGGAGAGTGGATGCTGAGCCTTGGCCATCTAGTCAGCCTTCAGGGAAAACAGATGATGGAGTGATGGGAGGGATCCCCCCCCAAAAAAAAAACAACAAAGAATAAAACACTCACAAACATCCACTCACAGACACATACCCGAAATCCGTTAAAGGGCTATTATATCTTTATTCAAATCTTTATTTATTTAATATGTGCACTTGCCCCAGTTAGGCAAGCTCGGTGTTTGCACTTTGCATTTTCTTATTATACCCATGACCTACGCTTATTGGTTCGGTTAATTCATGGTCATCCCCATCTTCATGCCTTTTGTCGAAGTTGGGTTCATTGAAAATTTAGTTGTTATCTTGAACAAATTTATTTACTGTTACCTTGAAATCATTGTCATATCTGTTCCCTTCTTGTGGACAATGAGCTTTCTTTAGAAGATTGGCAAAAGCGCTGGCTTTTGCCTTGTCGTCCAGTGCCATAGTTCCGTCGCTAGTCTTCAGCGCATTTTTATTGGCTGAGGATACTTAATAATGCTGCATATTTATACGCTGTGAATTCAGTGAGTACTAAAAAAGAACTCGCTTTAAAATAAACTGCAAATTCTGCGAGTACTGAAAAAGAACACACTTTAAAATGACCCGCTTTATTCGTGAAAAAACATTTAAGTGCGATGAGTGTCAATGAAAAATGAAAACAGACAATGGACTGTCATCAACACAGACAGACATATATGGAACAGACAATAGCCTGTTTACTTAGGATATTAGTTATCAATTGCTTACGACCAACCGGGTAAGTGAGACTAACCCAGAGATATATAACTGTGATGAGGATTATTGTTAGGGAATGGTAATCGCATAAAACAATTTAGACATCTATCAGACGAGACAATAAAGAACACTTTTTATTAATTGCCCATGCAGTCTCTCTTATGCAATACGGCGTGCAATACGGCTGTGCAATACGGAATTCCGTATTCACACCAACCTGTTCCAACCGGGACTTTTTTTATGCAATGCGACTGCATAAAGTGCATGATGTTTACCACCGTTGATAGAAAAGAAAATTAGGTGAGTAGGTGCTTGGGTCATGTAATAAATACAAAACCACATGTATGTTTCAATGAGTCGTTTTGTATTCAATTCGTCAGATCTGCGTAGAAAGAAAATGTCTCGACCTTCGGTCTCGACATTTTCTTCCTACGCACATCTGACTCATTGAATACAAAACGACTCATTGAAACATACATGTAGTTTTGTCTATGTATTGTTTGTTTGTTTCTTGGGAATTAAAGACACTTTCAACAACCAGGGTCACATCGTTTTGAACAGTTTTACAGATGGAGGAAACCCGAGTAATCGGAGAGAACCACGGCGAGCAAATGTCGCTCACTAATTACTTACTAACCCAATAGAAGCAGAGTTGCGGCGGTTGAAGGCAAGTGCACTACCAACGTGCAGTACAGCGGTCGCAGGAGAGTAGGGCAAAATTGGGAAAGACAGTGAAAAGTTTAGCCAAATATTTACTTTAGGGGTAGCCCAGACCCTTCAACATTATAATATTAGAACGTTCCTTTTCATGTTCTATCGGTCGATAGTACCTGAGTTTGTGTGATTTCTGAAATAAAACCTGAAGCAGCGAAGCTGCTGAAGGTTTTATTTCAAAAATCACACACACTCAGGTACTATCGACCGATAGAACATGAAAAGAAACGTTCTAATTATTTTATTATGCCGAACAAGAAATGACTTTCATTGTTAAGCGTTAACTGCTACATGCCATCAATCTTGTAACAACAATGTAGTTGAATCCAAAAACATGACGTCATTTCGAACGAATGACGTCTCTTCGAAAATGCCGTCGCTTTGGGAGTTTCTATATCAACAAATGCCAATGTTTACAACTGCATCATGCTGTTCATGTTATAATGCATTGTTAATGCTTGTGTGAAAAGCGATTTAAATTAATAGAATATAAATTCATGTTTCTCGGACGACAAGAGTAGATAGAATTAAGCGGAGGCTCAGTAAAGTCGAGGTGTACTAAACTTGTGGAAATTATAATTGATTGAAGTCATAACTGAGACTCATATTCAGGATTCACTGAAGTGGTGAACAACACGTGAGTGAGTTTTTTTAATATTTCTGATTCTTTTGAATTCATTGTTTGCAGTTAAAATTGAAAACACACCCACTGAAGATGATATATTTGTTGGTAAGTTTGTGTCTACCGGTGTTGAAAAAGCTGAACGGACACGGAGCCAGCGTTTGTTGTTGAGAAATTCGACGCTGATCAATGGAAGTGGCGCTTACATTTTCTTCATTCTCTTGTCTCCAGGGAAAACCCTTCCAATAGTACCCGTGTTTTGCCCCAAACCTCCAGTACTATGACTTTTAGAAGGTGTCATATTAACCAATCACGGCTGATGTTACAAACGTGGGGCATAATAATTTCTATTAGAATGTCCAACATATCAGTATAACAGAATATGATTCACGGGGAGTACATTGGGAAAACAGGATGGGAGAATAAAGGGTAAGTGGGTATTGGGCAACACAAAGAAGAGGGCTAGTGTGCTTGTTGGATAGATTGAGAAGACTGAGGTACGGGGTGTCATAAAAATGTTCGTTTCGGGATATTGGGAGAAGAGACGAGGTTTGGGGATAGGAGGCATTTCGGACTACAGGGTTAATCAAAGCCTTCTTACCTGAAAACCGTGACGAATCAAAGGTCGGTCAAAGTGTTGTTGTTATTATTACACAGCAACGCCCTGCTCCCACGTGAGTAATCGAGATTATTTTCAATGAAACAAAATACTGCGTTTTGATTGGCTGAGAGGTACGGTGTAACTTGCAATCCACAGTGGCTCTTTTTACACCTTGTTCAACCACGGTGTAAAACAAGAATATACAAGGGCAAGCTGTATGGCTAAAAAAGGAGCCATTTTAATTATTAATTCATACCTTCTGCTCGGTTATGTTAGAACAAAAATAAAAATACAGGAAATGTAATATTTATGTGCAATAAAATATTACAGATATGGATGTCATTGGCACTGGCTCATTGAGCCAGTTCCAATGACATCCACATTTGTCTGGTTTTATTTAAGAAACTTGCAAAGTACAAATTTTCTGTCAGTTTTTGCCCACAATGTAGGTTAAAGTATTAAGTACACCAAAATTCTTGGAAATAAATCCGTTATCCTTCTGTTTTCCGGGGTGTATGGGAATTTACACCGGATTTGGGAACTCATACACCCTTCGGCTTCGCCTTAGGGTGTATGAGTTCTCAAACCGGTGTAAATTTCCATACATCCTGGAAAACACAAGGATGACTAATAATATGCGTCTTGATTAAGGACAGAGCTGAGATGACGCAGGTCAGGATCGAACCGTCGACCTTTCGGTTCAAAGCCAAATTGAATGAGTCACCATGCTTTCGATCACTGTTTTCAAAAGCGACAAAACGTTACGATATAAGGTAACTGAAGCAGAAAGAGGAAAAATAGTACATCAGGTGTATCAGTTTTCAAGCCAGTGTAAATTTCTATACGCCGTGGAATAAACGCGTTAGAAAAGCGATCAAAAGTGACGATTCAAGGTACCTGAAGTAGAAAGAGGAAAAACTGTATCGGTTATCACCCATATTCCAGTGTTTATGGACATTTGCACTTATTTATTTCATTTTATTTTAGTGGGCTTTAACGACACTTCGTGACGGACGGTTTTACGGGTGGAGGAAGCCGTAGTACCCGGGGAGAACTACCGAGCAACTGTCAGACTTCTCAATGTACTAACTCTACACAATTATGGGTAACATTGCTTGAAGACAAGTGCACTATTGACGTGCAGTGCGCCTTAGTACACAGCGCCACCGTGCCTCAGATAGGCAATCGGGATGAAGTGCCTTGCCCAAGGACACAGCGCACTTACTCCTGGCGAGGATTGAACCACGGACTTTTCGGTTTTAAGTCCAATGCCGTAACCACTGAGCCACCGCGCTCCTGGAAATTTGCACTGGTTTGAAAACTAATACAGATGTATCCGTTTTCAAACCAGTGGTGTAAATGTCCATACAAGGGGAACAGTCGTGGAAATGAGACGGGTGCGAGCGCAATTGCTCTCGTCAGCACCCGTGATTTCCATTTTACGGCATCTAAAAATGCACTCGTTGAAGACTAATATACTGTAAGGGCATATAAATGTGTGTTGTTTTGAGAAAGCAGCACACTCTGGCTAGTGGCAAGTTACTATCATAATTCAACAATTCCTTATACATTTAACCCTTTGAACTCTAATGGTATCTTCTATGCCAGTTCCATGGCAGCAATTACAATCACAAGAGTCCATATTCATTATTTGGTGTAGACCAATCAATATTTTCAACGTGCAGCCTCGGGGCTGCACGTTGAAAATACTGATTGGTCTCCCCCACACATTTACTGAACAGCCATTCTTTTTAATGACGTTATGACGTATCATGCTCCGGGTTGGAAAAGTGGCCGTTTGGGTTCAGAGGGTTAAAGTTTTTGGTGAGGGTTAAAGTTTTTGGTGTTTGGTGGCAGTATACCCTCAAAATCCATACACTAAAATTCTACGGGAGCAATTTACTCTCGTCTCTGATTTCGCGGGTGCACCCGTCAATTTTGTTCATTTCCAGCACGAGGAATACACAGGATAACTAATTTACTTCCTTACTAACTCCCTTGTCTTTGAATCCTATTTCTATTCTTCAAAAGAGGAATGTTTCAGCTCAGTCAAACAAATATTAATGGGGTTATATTTATTGTTTGTGCATGAGAAGGCTTATCAAAGACAAAAGAATCATTTAATAACAGGTTCTTTGGCATAATCAATGAGTTCCTTAACACTGAAGATCCAATTAAGGAGGTATAAATGAATGCTCATGGGAAAGTCAATAAATGCTGTCCCTATTAAACTTTGAGGAAACAAAGTGATTGTTAGCCACACATTAAAATATGGCCCACATTAAAATATGGTTTCAGAAGATTCTTATGTTTTATACATGTGGTATTTTCCTCTTCTATTTCTGCGAATTTGTTTCGAATATCAATCACGCTGTCTGCGTGTCTTGTTTTTTCACCGAGTTGTTCTGAATATTCCCAAAGAGTAGTGCTGGAATTGAACAAAATTGACTGGTGCAGGTTTAAGCTCCCGCGAAATCAGAGACGAGAGTAAATTGCTCCCGTAGATTCTTAGTATATGAATTTTGAGGGAATACTGTCACCAAACACCAAAAACTTTAACTCTTTGAACCCAAGCGGCCGTTTTTCCAGCACGGAACATGATACGTCATAACGTCATTAAATAGGATGGCTGTTCAGTAAATGTGTGGGGTAGACCAATCAGTATTTTCGACGTGCAGCCCCGAGCCTGCACGTTGAAAATATTGACTGGTCTACCCCAAATAATGAATATGGACTCTTCTAATTATCCAAACTGCGTTACAGTTTATTTTGTTTTTACTGTTGTCAACTCCTTACCAAAGACAACCAGTCAGGGCCACTGAGAGGGATGGGAAAGTGGGGTAGTAAACCCGAGCCCCGGTATTGTTGGGAACCTGCACGTGGGCGCACCGATGTGCGTGACCCGCGCCTTTTAAGCAAAACAGTCGCTAAAACAGCACGAATGTACACTTGTGTAGTATATATATAATATAGTCTACATATGGTTACCCATAAATTTGTTATTGTCCAATTGAGTTATTTGCGACGTGAATTCAAGGAAATCTCGTCATTTGACATCTCAATAGTGAACGTTTCCATGGGGAAGGCACCCCGGAACCTTGCCTTCGAGAGGGTGACACACCACCGTGTAACTTCTCCCATCTCGCCGCCTCACGACTCGGATGATGTGCCCTTCATCCTAAAAGTAATTGATACTTGCAATAAAGTTTATGGGACTATCTAATCCTTTTTCATTTTTTCTACAAATCGTAGATCAAATTATGCTTCCTCATTGGAACGTGCTTAACGAGCTCATTCTTATGAATTTAAGTAATTATACTGAGTCAAAAAAGAAAGTATAATAGAAACACATGTGAAAAATAGCATAAAGGATGAAATATAATAGTTCTAATGTTGCATGTTTGTGGACAAGAAGTCATGCAAAGAGTTTAATGACATGTTGTTTTTGTCCACCCAACCGTATACAATTTTGCTACAGTTTTCAAAATAGCACGTGCTACCCACGAATGTCAAATTGAATGGGTGATCGATGATTTTCTTTGAGCTATGTTGTGCTAGAAAGCCTGGGTTATTGAGAAAACACGCTAGTTTTTGTCTTCCGACATTTTAAAAAATGCCAAGGTTAACCGAAAATCAGAGGTTGCGTGCCATTGTATGCATGAGGCTGGTATGCCTCCAGATGAGCTCGCTACTGAGTTCGGAGTCACTGTGGCCACTATTTACCGTCTCATTGGAAGGTATAGAACCATTGGATCTATTGCCGACCGACCGCGTTCAGGTCGACCAAGAGTTACGACCCCTGCACAAGACCGACACATCAGGACGTCTCACTTGCGAGATCGCTTCCTTCCGGCTACGAGGACAGCAGCAATTACTCCTGGTATAACTAACAATAGAATCAGTGCACATACTGTCCGCTACAGACTCGCTGAATACGGCATCCGAAGTAGGCGTCCATACCACGGACCAATGCTTACCCAACGTCATCGAAATCGAATGGGTACATCGGCGTGTTCGCTAGACTCAGCAGCGTTGGAGCACAGTTCTCTTTAGTGATGAATCACGATTTTCTCTAGGCGGCTGATGGTAGGGCAAGAGCGTATCGCCGACGAGGAGAACGGTTTTCTGATGCTTGCGTGTGGGAATGCGACCGTTTCGGCGGGGGGTAGTGTAATAGTTTGGGCAGGAATTTCCTTGCACCATCGAACGCAGTTGATCTTAATCGATGGTAATCTGAATGGACAGCGATATAGGGTCGAAATTCTTAACGCTGTTGTTGTTCCGTTGTTCAACGCTAACGTTGGATTGCAGTTATTCCAGCAAGACAATGCCCGATGTCACGTTGCGCGTATCTGTCGTGACTTTCTTGAGGAGCAGAGCATCGAACTTCCCTGGCTCCTACTTTCGCCAGATTTGTCGCCAATCGAGCATCTTTGGGATCAAATGGACCGTCGGGTACGACTTCAAGATCTTCAGAGGTTAGGCGATTTATGTAATGTTCTAAGGCAGGAGTGGAAGGCAACACCACAGGGTGATGCCTAGAGACTTATCAGGTCTCTGCGCCGTTGATGTCTTGCCATCCAGGAGGAAAACGGTGGGCATACACGCTATTGACTGCATGTGTGAATTTTTCATTTCACCCCATGTCTGTATTGCGACGCCCTGACGTGACGCTAGCAACGGTAAAAGCATGCAGTTATGCAAATTCATACAGCAAGACTCGAAATATGAATTTATAATAATTTGTTTGGGATTAAAGTCGATAATACAAAAAAAATTGCTCCTCGAAGTTTATTGTACTTTCTTTTTTGACTCCGTATATGTTGGTCGCGTCAGACGTCTCCCATCCTTGTTTAATTATAGCAGTGAAGCAGAGCGTGTCAAACGCTATAAAATAACATGGCTCCACTTACCGATATTTCTATAGAAGCCGAAGTAATCCAAGTGGGTATCAGCCTGGAGATCAATTAGCTGAAGATTTGCTAGTGCCTCTAATGCTTTTTTTCATAAATGGATACTTATTGCGTCGATGGAAAATCCACTTCATGGGGGTTTCCATCGTAATCTACTCACCGTGCATTCAAAACATTTTTCAAACCAAAAACCTTCCAAAAAAACCTCATTGCCCAGAAACACACTGTACTGACATTCAGGAAAGTTCCTTTTACACTGGCAAAATGTTTCAGCGGGTAAAGGGTCGAATTCCGTTAGCGCTGTTGCAATAAACATTACGTAATTGGAAACGACGAGACATAATTGCATTTTGGGTTTCGGTTTTTGCCCTTGACGATAAAGTATCGGATCATTTCGTGCAAATGGTGTTCGGTTTGAAATTAAAATAGTAAAATATATGTTTACACCATAATTCTTCTCTTGTCGACATTTTATGTCTGCTTTACTGTAATTACGGCCATGTACGTCGTGGGTGACATGTGATTTTTGCATTAACTGAGCCATTCAAATGACAGAATACAGGAAAAATATACGGAAAATGCGATTGCATGACACAATCGCGAAGCATCCGCCACCAATGAATCATACATAGCATCTATATAAGAATTGGAATGAATTATCTGAATTAAATTATAACAATTGAAATGAATTACCTATCACTTTATGGGAGTATGAATGTGGGACGGGCGTGTTAAGTTGCAGGAACTACGTCGCACTTCATACGAAACTTAACACGCTCGTCTCACATTCAAACTTCGACGAAGCGACAGAAAATTAATTTCATTCCTCAGAATTGGTTCAGAGAATTTGCTTATATCTATTTTTTAAATGAGGAGTGTAATTCCGTCCAGCTAGAAATTCAAGATTGGATTATCTTCCTTGATGCTGTAATGATTTTCCTAAGTGATAATGTTACTTATACTGAAGATCCAGGTCTCTGCGAAGCAGGTTAATCCAAAGTATCGGGTTACCATGTTAACAGTCCAGATTCCTTAGTGTAAGTGCTCCAAATAAACAAATGCATTCATGTCATTTCCCAAGGCACTTGATGAACATCTGACACGCCCACTGAAGACCGTCTGGTACCACAATATGCAATGCAACTAGGAATTTTCCGTCACTCGTGTGGCTACCTTATCCTGGGACGCGTTGATCCGCTTGTCATAAATGAGTGTACTCTTTCGCATCCGTAGTCTCCAACTGTTTAATCACAGCAGTCATATCAACTTTGGTGCAAACGCAGTTTCATTATTTTCAGCATTGGTTAATACACGCGGTTTCGAATACTGAAGAGAAAAACTATTGTGAACAACCCACATGAATACTAACAGATAATATGCAGTAATTACAGCTTAATTACACCGCTGGACACGCCCATAATTTTTTTCTTTGACAAGAGAGAGAGAGACAAATCAAAAATATTCTTACGAAAGGAAAGTTAGTCATCGTGTCATGAAAAGCTAATTTCGACCTATCATCTGCAAGCAGATTGGACATCCCAAAATATTTTTTTTTAAATTGTGTTTAACTCTTTGAACCCTCGTTTCCTGAAATGGTATCGCCATTGGGCAGACTTACAGTGAGATGGGCCAGTCCAGTATCAATATACAGGGAGGATAAAATAATAACTGCAGTCTGCAGCCCTCTTGCTTCAGACTACAGTTATGATTTATTCACCAATGCCCTGAGTTTAGACCTTTTTATAATAAGACAAAAATGGGCTGAAATTATGCCTCGGAACGAAAAATCGGTCTTACGAGTTCAAAGTATTAAAAAGAGGTGGCAATTTACCGGTAGCTGGGTATCTGAAATGATACAATGACGTTTTGAAGAAATTTAAAATGTTGTTTTCTGGTTCTACGCCGGGAATCCAACTCACGGCAATCGCACATGGCAATCAGAATCCAACGCCTAAACCACTAGACCATTGTACACCGAAAAAACGATGGCTAGAATCTAGCTTTCAGATTAAGGTCTCATGATTGCTTGGTTCACTTTCCTTATGGCTGTTATATGAAGGTGTGAAAGTATTATTTATTTATTTATTTATTTATTTATTTATTTATTTATTTATTTATTTATCGGTAATTGACAACACTTTTGTAAAAAAAATAAAACTACAATAATATATTTTTAAATGAAATAATCTATTAAATAAAATATATTTGCGATCCCTATTTAATAAATATTATTAATGAAATATTACCGGGGGTGAAAACGTAAATATCCGCACGCAAATTCGTTTCCGAGGAGACGTTCAAAAGGAGGGGGTTCAAGACATTAACAAAATTCTGCGCTCTCTATGTTCGATTGGAAAATTTTAAGAAATTGATTTCCCAAAGGCTTAATTTCTTTCACTCAACTGCACGACTGCTGACAACGGCGTGACTGAACTATCGTAATAAGGCTTTGAAACAGTAATTAAAGTAGGAAGTTTATATGAATTGTAATTGTAGAAAGGTAAGTGAAATGCAATTTTAATAATCAGAGTGACAACGCATTTGATGTTCCTCAGTTGGTACACTGGAACTGGTGGCCCGGAATATGGTGAAGAGAGAAAGTCGAAAAATCTGGGAAGCTGTTTCTAGTCAATGAAGGACGAGACCACAACAAATCCCCAAGTGCAATCTACAGTGCAGTCGCTGTGGACTCGACGTAATCTACGCGTGGGCAGTGATGTCTACGCATGCATTTATCAGGAAATAAATATCATCATCAGCAAAATGTTAATTAATGAAGCACCGGATTGTACCCGGTGCTTCATTAATTAAATTCGTGATTATTATTCATGTAATTAGTGTTTGGAATCTAATATTATTGCTACCGTGGAAACATCCCACCCGTGAAAAGTAACCAATCCACAGCGACCGTACAGTAAGGCAGACATCACTTAAATAGAAACAACTACTCACACCATGGCAGACAATTTTTGTAATTGGTTAGCTCTCCCTTAATTTTCTAGAGATGTCAGCAAATTTTATACTTAGGGTATGGGAATTTCATATAAAAATTGAAATTTCGAAATGTTAGCGAATTTGTATCATCAAATGTGTGCATCATTAAATTTTCACAAACTTCAGGCATTTTGCTGTGGAGTAGCATACAAATACTGTTCCTGGCTTTTTATAATCAAATTTTTCCCATTCACTTTGAACGTTTGACTATTATTCTTTATGGAAACCCATTTAACCCTTTACCCAACGAATCGGCCGCATCCGCCGCGTAATATGCAAATTCAGCAGTTGAAAAATATTATTTTTCAAAAGAATTCAACAAAACCATATCATGTGACCCCTCGTTGGAACGAGCTCGACGAGCTCGTTCCAACGAGGGGTCACATGATATGGTTTTGTTTAAAATATTTGAAAAATTTAAAAAAATGTTATTTAAAATAATAAATTTTGATATCGTCTGCGTTGGGTAAAGGGTTAATTCATAAAGTTGATTGTTGCTCTGTAAATTTGTATGGTAGACCAATCAATATTTGCAACGTCAGCGTTGGGTAAAGGGTTAAAAATATGGAAACGGCCTTTTCACCATCTATTGATATTCCGTAACTTTCTTTCTGTTCATTATATTAACAGAGTGTGTTGACTGTGTCCTATAATATAGACACTGCCCTTTCCATTAATATAGAAATCAAGGAGATTGTCAGGAACCTGGGCTTTGTCGCTGCTGGAAGAAATAGATTCAGGCCGCTTATTCATCCAAAACTCAAGGAGTGACGCCTGAATCCGTGCTTGAGCGTATGTCTCACCGTGACGAACCCGCCCGTTTCACTTGTGATGGCGTGGTTCTTATCCTTTCGTCAAAAAGCATGAATCAACAGGGGTTCACCAAAAACAACAATTTTAATACATATATTTGTATCAATGAATATGGTAATTTGTGACTGACATTAAGTCCAATGAATCAGAAAACGAAAGGTCAGTCACCCCCTACCCATACAGTTTTTGAGTCACTTGCGGGTCCGCATTCTCTGTTGTCGCTGGTGTTTCCTCCTTCTCGCTGGTGTTTGTTCTTTGGTCGCCTCTTCACTTCACTCTTTCACTGCCGTCACAGGCCACTAACTTATTGTCACTTTGCCGGATGTTTTTACTCAACATGTGACGGAATGTCACTCTACGACTGCCGTCGCACTGCCGCTAACGTATTGTCACTTTACTATGTCGCCTTCCCTCTAACAAGTGACAAAATGTCACTCTTACACCGCCGTCGCAAGGCCATCAGCTTATTATCACTTAACTGGACCTTTTTCACTCAAGCAGTCGCCACCAATGAGGTTAAACTCTCCCCTATGTTTATCTCAGAATAATGTTCATACAGGCAAGCTTACTCTGCCTACGTATGCCTTGCCTTCTACAACAGGTATGCCGTCTTCCTAAACAGTAATAGCTCCCTGAGCTCACACTTTCTATTTCTTATTGTACACTCAGATATGGCCACCGGCTAGGCCCGCGACTGCCCCTATTCTAAATATGGGCTCTGTGGCTCCACTACACTACAACGTGCCTATACTTTCGCACCGATGCGGCACCTCCTCTAACTCTAACATCCCCATTTCCTCGCCGATACCCACAGTCTTACACATCTTAAGACTGGAATGAATTTCTAGAGAAATCCCCCATTTTTTATTTCGATAGTCAGAACATTTTAATTGCTTCTCGTGAACTTGGTCGCTTAGATCTATCTTAATTTAATATTCGCTTTTATGTTCCTTTGAAAATCTTGTATTTTTGGTATATGTTGACATTCGCGACAGATCAGATGCGTGATAGGGAGTGTGTCCAGAACATGTGCAATGTACTGTTTTTACAACATTTACCTATTAACTGGAACTAATTACGTAGATAATGACTACAGAAGAGCACTGGCTTCCACTACGTTTAATCTCTTACCACATATCCCATTATAGCGTTAAACAGAAACGCGGTAATGGACATAAAATGAATTATTGCTGGTCTGTTTAAATGACATGTCGGTTTTCGGAGTCCATCATATACCTATCTCTACGTTTTATGTCTAACCCAGTCAGAAAGATTATCGAAAATATTTACACTTTTAAACAAGAAAATCGTAACTTTAAGCTATCACCTTGACAACCCCCAAGTAGAGAACATACTCTCAGTTGTTCCAAATAAGCCAAGGGGATGGCATTCATGTGCCTTCACATTCACACTTCTCTCTTAGAGCTATCTCACAATCTCGCTCTAGTATTACACCAAAATACTCGTGATTTTCACACACACAGTCACACGCATGCGCACACTGACGCGCGCCTCAAATAACACCCAGTACTTTGACTCGGTTCCCCATTAGAACGCATGAGTCTATCCAGATACCATATCAACTCGCGCGCATACTTCCACTGGAGCACAATAGGGGGTGGTTCGTTGGTACACATGCAGCCAACAGATCCCCCTGTACACTTACACTATCTCCTTTGTAAGATATAACACTACTCTATCTTCCCCACATTTACACTCACGCAACACCTGCGTAAAACCAAAAAATATTAGCAAGGGGAGATTTGCTAATATCGTTCCTGGGAAGCATAAACACTCGCAAATTACAGTAAATATATAGAATATACCCATAGTAGCTTGGTGTACCAAATGTTCACCACGAGTGGTGAAGTGGTGTTAGCCGCGAGCCTTCGGCGCGCGGTTAACACCACTTCACCGCGAGTGGTGAACATTTGGTACACCAAACTACTTTAGGTATATTTTATTTATACCATGGTCGTCAGATTATTAAGAGTCGCTATTATTTTTTCTCTCGATTTTACTGAGCAGCAGACATACAAACGTGCAAATCTGTTTTTGTTTACATATGAGCATCGGTGGGAGGTCCTTCCGCTGTCAATTTTATCGCCGAAACGGAATGGAAGAAGAAAAGGGGCCTTTTTCATTTTAACAACATAATAACATACTGTTTCGAGTTATGGATGCTTTATTAACCTGAGATAACGCATGTTTGTTAAGTTTGGGTACTCTATAGGGTAAACTCATTTAAATAAATGCCACTTTCATTTCACTCTTCGCGAGGCGACGTGCGATAAATTCCGACAAGTTTGCATTCAGGTCGACGTCACCAAAGGTCAACTTGGATATAGTTCCACTGTACAGTTAAAACTAGAAGTCCTGTCATGAAATGCGCACACATAGCACGTCGATCTGCGCGTTAATCTACGCGTTGTGACCATAGTAAGGCTATCAAATTCTGTACATATGGCCTGTGCACAAGCAATGTTTCAGCCAATGGACCTCCGGGTAACCCAGGGGTCCATTGGCAGAAACATTGCCAGTGTTTGCTATGAGTAGCCAGGAGAACCTGCCATGCTTTGGATGCCATTCGATATGGCAATTGCGCGCAATTCCTAGGTGCAATTAAGCCTAGATAAGCGCACAATTAGTGACGGACTTCTAGTTTTAACTGTAAATATTAACTATTGAAATCCCATTGCTGGCGTGTTCACCACGGTTGGTGTATAAAGCTAAAATTTATGTCATAAGCTTTTCAAACATAGTAGAATAGGTAATCATGACCCGGAGGTCCATTGGCTGTGTCAGGGACACCTGAGGCCCCGTAAGGCCTGGGCTGACGTGGGGTTATTTAGTCCCGCTGATGAAGTTGCGGGAAAATTAGACCAACGTGGAGGGTCGGAATCCAAGTGTCGCGAACTCGGCGCAGAGAGCTGAGTTAGACCGACGCCGTGATTCCTTCTCTGCCAAATTGGCCTGAAATAGGTTCGATTTCCGTTAGGTGTGATTCCTAATCACTTCAGGCTGTATAATGGAAAGAATGATTTAAAGTAACAACGATTCTTTTATTTACACATAAAAATAAATTAGTTTCAATATTTCAACAATCAATAATTCGATTCTTTTCACAGAAAATGGGTCGCTACGGTTAAATAATTCTAAACAATCATATAGTCATTATATAGCCCTGTACTGGCACTATAGTCTACACACTGGAAATGTTACTACCGTGAGCTCGCCATAAGAGCTTCACAAATCTGAAATGTTATTACTGTGAGCTCGCCATAAGAGCTTCACCCGCTTAGGCTCAAATGTCAACGTCTGCGCGTAACTGTACCTCTGGCTGTCGGAGGGTTCCGACCAGCAATGTTCGTCATCTATAAAGACACCGTACTTCTGATTTGGGTCAGATATTGTCTACTCATACCTTATGTGCCTTTTGAAAGTCCTCCGTGAAAGTCCTATTGAAATATTCACCGTTCCTGGTTGAATTCACGATTCACAAATGCCTTTTTTGTGCTCGGGCGAAATTGTCACTCACACCGATCTCCAGTCGGTATTACGATGCTTCGACAGCAAAACAAACTACTCAGAACGCAATCAGTCTGACGCTTCAAAGGGTTAATGCGCACAATACAATTAACCTACACTTCTGACTATTGCAGGCCGATACCTGCTACTCGACAATCTAAACTTTAACGTCCCACCTGGGGTGTTCCTGCTCACGAATTCGGCCCCGTAGCAGCCTATCAACGTTAAGCTAAATCAATCATGGAATGTCCTCTCTGGCGATTCCAGCCGTTTCAGGGTCCTGTGATCGAAGGTACCCTTATGCCAGGAAACAGAGTCCGCCTGTCCTGGACTTCACCAACGTGTGTGTGACCCCAAGTGTGTGTCTAATGCTCTGCTCTTTCAGGTATATATACTTTTTACCCTAAACTGTCAGGTGGACCGACGCTCATCTGTCCACCTGTCAAAACGGTGGGAGATGACATATATCGAGACAGAATCAATACAAGTCATCTCGCGCGTGACTTAACGGTGACTTCACTTGTCGAGAAAACCGATTCGTTATTGCTACCTAATGATCAGGTGACGATACGATAGACATTTCTATCGTTTTAAAATCTCGTTTCTCAATTGACCGTGACGACATCTTGACACCAACCGATTACGTCTCGTAAGACTCCGACTACTGTATAAGTTAAATGAGATTAGACCTTATCTAACATGCCGTTTCTCCCCTGGGTCCCTGCTCTAAAGCTGGATATACACCACGTGTGTTTTTTCCAGCTTTACAGAGAAGTGAAATTCATGTAGGTTTTTCGCCTTGATGCGGAATATATTTTGAACTTACAATATCTTTAAATATGAGGCCCCTTGCCACTATATTTAGGCTGGCTTTGCCCTGACAGGCTGGAACTTTTCTTGTGGTGTCTAATAATTTAAAGTGAATTAACGTTACTGACGAGAAAATCTAGAGATGTGGTACTTGAAACGGAAAACACGCTTGCCTTATAAATTTATAAACTGAAACTTGCTCTTCCTCGTGTTGTTTTGACTGACTAATCTGAACTCGGCGCGTGGCTCCTTGGGCATGATGAAAGTGTGGCTTAAATTCAGTGTGTGGTGATGAAAAGCTGCCAATCACAACGCGAGCATTGCGCGCGATTCAATAAAGTTAAGGGCGCCAAATTGTCTTTCTTGCTTACAATGTGGCTCAATACGACGTCCGCAATCTGAGCCTTGCTTTTGAACAAACAAAACATTTGAATTGGGGTCAATGTACAACGTGGAAGATATAACCTTTAATTATCATTCTGACGCAACGAATTCTTGCGTCAAAATTATAGTTAATAATTTGATGTTTTTGTTTTTTTACATTGACCTCAGTCTAACCAATATTACTGTTTTTTTGAAATAAAAATAGTAAAATATATGTTTGTACCATAATTTTTCTCTTGTTGACGTATTTTTATATACCTGACATTAATACGGACACGATTTCGGTCATCAAATCTCTCCTGTAGCAACAGGTTGAGTGTACAGATAGTGGTAAAACGCACGCAGCGTGATATTGCGAAATCGAAAACGAGAATGGATGAGAAATGTGTTTTCCTCATCCACCTCGGTTATGAAATCTGCTCTAAATCCAAAAACTATCATATCAATTGGGCCTAAAAAAGTTAGAAACCTGTTTCTCGGCCCTCCCACGTGGACCTTTTGACTGCCACATGCTTTCTTTTTAAAACCAATGCAACCTTTAAAACAAAATTAAATGGTTTATGTCTGGTATTTTACCCAAGTTGATAAAACTGATGAATTTGTCAATTGTGTGCAAGAAGGCTTTGCAATGCTTTAGCGTTGCAAAGCCTTCTTGTACTCAAGGGACGAAACTCACCACGACCCATGCCATTTTGTAGATTATGAGGCCTGAAATATAAAGCATATCAAGAACATGAACTTTTGATAGTAACGAAATAATTACAAAAATCAAAAAAAATAAAAAACTGCCCGAAACGCTCGCCCGCCCTCCCGTCTGCATGCAATTTTACAAAAAATGGCCTGAAAACAGATCTACTTTGTGGGGCCTAAATATTTGGATGTTTGGAAGTCATAGCCTCTCTCCCTCATGAAAAATATTAAGGAAACTTGGCCTGACAAACAATGTTTTTTTTAGTAGCTCCAAATTAAGTGTGATATGTATTTTGAAAAGACCTAAAAAAGTTAAAAATCTGTTTCTCATGCCATCCCGCATGGTTATTTTGGCTGCCCCATTCTCTCTTTTTATATAACCATTGCAAACTTTAAAAATAAAAATTAAATGGTTTATATTTTACCCAAGTTAATAAAATTGGTAAATGTCCCTTGAGTGTAACAAGGCTTCGCAATGCTTTAGCACACAATGGACGAAATACACCATGTCTCCGCCCCACCCCCCCCCCCTCCCCGCCATGCTATTATGTAGATTATGAGGCCTAAAACAACATAAAACAAAACAAGAACATGAACTTTTGATCTTTTGAAGATAAAGAAAAAATTACAAAAATCAAAGAAAATAAATTAATTAAAAAACACTCTCCCATATGCAATTTTACAAAACAATGGCCTCCGCAACAGAAGATCTACTTTGTGGGGCCTTAATTAAGATTATTTACATCTCCGTCGTTGTACAGATACATCAATGAATTGAATTTTTTTTTTTCAATGAATGTCAACCCTTCATAAGATTTGTACCAGATACGCTGATATGATGAGATAGACTGACTTCACCCAGTCCGGAATGGAAAAGAAGAAATGTCGAGCAACCATTAAAACAAAATGTCTGTGGCATGCGTTCCAGACAGTGAGCATATATGATGCAGCGTCAATTATCGAAAGGATATATAGAGGATATCTAGTGTTTTTGAGTGGATACCGAAAATTATCTCATGTGTGACCGAGACAAATATTTATTTTTCGCGCGCGCTTGCGCGAGCGAAAATAACCATTCATCTCGGTCACAAATGAGATAATTTTCGGTATCCACTCAAAAACACTAAATTTTCTGTTTATTATACGCCTTCTATAAGAATCAGATAATTCCACTCGTTTCAACCTTGAATTGATGCATGAAGAAACAGCTCATTGAATCATGGATACGCGGAAGTGATTTGATCGACAATCGGAACAGACAGTGCCTTACAATCTGATTCGGCTGGCGGGTTTCTAGACCAAACATGGCTTGAAAGTCCGTAATATAAGTTTTTGGTTTGGAAAGTCCTTTGAAAGGACGTTCCAAACCAAAAACTTATATTACGGACTTTCAGGCAATGTTTGGACTAGCGGTTTCATGCATCAATTCAAGGTGAATACGTGTTGAATTATTGCTGGAAATGATCGGTATCCACATCAAAAACACTAGATTTTCTTTTCAGTATCTGTTTCTAGAACAAATTGATCATTTACAGTGATAATTTGACTCTTATTCACTTTGAAGTGATGCTTTGAAAGCCGCCATTTTGATTGATACTGTGAAAGTGAAAATTTCTATATCTTCACACTGGGTGATACGATTTCTATCTTTCCGCAATTTCTTCGATAATCTATCGTTTAGCGTATAATAAATATATGGTATTCAGGTAATATACACTTCTCTTTAGACTCTTAGAGTGAAGGATTTTCCTTCTTTGGCATCATTTTTTAAAATTTTCTCCTACCGGGCTCAACATGTTCAACCCGGCGCGTTAAGTGCGCTGCACCCTCGTACAAATTCTGGTCAGCTACCCACTTCCTACCCCGCTATGTGGATATTAACTACCAGACACAAACTAATTTACGATGGAAAAGGGCTGAGAAGGATGGGGGTTATTTCACAATGCGGATAAGCTTTGTCTCGTGTAAAAATCGAATCTTTAAAAAACAGAGTGAGGTGAAAAGAAAATTTTAAGACACATTGTTACTACCCCAAAGGTGATTATTTAAATTCATTCAATCAACTTTTGAACAAATAAACAGAATCAATGTCCGGGTATCACTGAACTCAATATTTGAATTAGAAATACCCGCCTTGAAATGTTGCAATGTCGGAAGTGATGCAATCTCTAAAAATAAACGGCCTTGGAAAAATAAATTGTTTCAATAAACGTTTGAAGCATTTTATTGACATCTTGCATTATTAATGAATATTCCAGATAAACAAGATGGTGATTTGATGACTTTTGGATCTAAAAAATACAATTTACATTTGGTGTATTTTTGTAGGGAATTCCCTGAAAAATATGTGCACGTGACCGGTACTTCCCTTGCTGTCAATTTTTCTCTCTTATTTGTTGCATGACCCCCTGTTTTGGGGTCCGAAAAAGCTGTCCGAAGGGCTATACTTGACAAAGGTATCTGAATGCCACAATTAAAGTGATGCAATCATATTTTGTTTTGCCTGAACGTTATAATGGTCGTCTATGGGAAAATATTTAGTTCCGTGATACCTCCGCTGACCTCTTTCCAGTCGCATTGACATTGTAACTTCGTTTTCAATCCTAATTATCTGTTAGAAAAACAAATATGTCCCAAAAGGAACCATTAGTACAATAAAGTTTTATCATATTGATCGTGATTATGAGTCTCAAGAAAGCACATTCCCATACTAAATGGCTTTCAATTTATTGCATGGCACAAGGTTTTGGAAGATGTATGGCAAATACAACGCCACCACTTAACACCGTGTAGTTCAAGTATTAGAAGCTTTTATGCTCCATCTAGGTGCCAATACTGTAAAACTTTTACAATTGTATTTTCTAGAATTGTATTTTTTAGTTATGCCTTTAAATGGGTTGAAATGAACAATTATCATTTTCAAAGATGTGGCAAGTTGCCAACTGGCAACTTGCCATATTTTTGAAAATGATAATGGTTCATTTTAGTCAGTTATGTTAACCGAGAGAAATACAATTTTAAAAAATTCAACTTTAAAAGTTTTATAATATTGGCTCCTGTTGGACCCTTTCAAAGGAAATACAATTAAAATACAGGAACAATTTTGGGCAAGCACAAAAGCGTGAAAAAAGAACCAGGAGAAACTTTTCGGGGCCTAGATCATAAAACAACATCATTCTGTGCAAAAACTTGAATCTCACTAAAACAAATTGAATACTTCTCAAAGCATTGCAATTGACGGTTGACGTGAATTTATTTTTAACAAATTTCAAGCTTATTGGATAGGCTCCCAAACTTTGTGCATACTAGAGACCAAAGGTGAAGTATAGGTACTAAAATCTCAAATAATAGCTGCAGTGGGACTTCGAGGTACACTCAATATATATCTGACGTGTGAAACCAATGTTTTAACTTTAACCCATCGTATTTCGCTTTAGTTGTGTAATATGACTTCAAATTGCGGTCTAAACAAAGGAAATGAGTTTTATCTATTGGAAGAAGATACCCGAAATAAACGCAAGCTGGTGCTTTGGAGTCCAGTTACTAAGTATGTGTCAACATCCGATTACTCTTACTAAAGTTTTGATGTATATAATAATAGTTATATATAGTAAAAGTAGTTGGATGTTGACATACACATAGTGGAAAGCATAACATCAGGCTTGCGGTCCCAAGTTTCGCAAGAACAGGGACCGAGAGATCGCCAGTAATGTACTGGTCCTAAATATATCAAATAAACGCCAAAATATATGCTATATCATGTATAGTAAATATTCATAAGATGATTTCATTGTTTTTATTGACCCATTGTTATTTTATGTTTTATATTTGATAGAAAATCAAAGGCTCGCTTCCGCCAAATAGAGAGAGACACATAGATCATGTCAGAAGCAATACTTCTTCACTCACAATTATTATCATACAGTCTGCTTGACATGAAAAGAAAATTTAGAAAGATAATATTTAATAAATATAGCATGGCTTTGAGTTGACTATGCCAAAATAGTGGTCCTCGAGGAGAGGATAGTCCCGACGCGTAGCGGAGGGACTATCCTCTCCTCGAGGACCACTATTTTGGTATAGTCAACGAAAAGTCATGCTATATATTTATTATATTAGATGTGTGTGTACGTGGGGGGGGGGGGGGGGGGGGAGGGGGGTTCTTCATCGGTCATATATGCAAGATAATATTCTTATTCACAGCCAAAGAGAAAAGAAAATGGTTCAGGGTTTAAACAGGTAAACTAAGTTAATTCTGCCACTCATAGTTCTGGAATAGAGAGTAGAGAATCAAAACCCCAAGAAACACAATACCATTATTCCATTAACCCCCCTCCCCGCCCCCAACACTACTACAAACACCACTTTCGATACATATATTTTTATTTCTCCAAACTAAATGTAATAATGTATATGGGACGAGATGTCTTGTAAAGTATTTACGCTTCAATGGAATTTTCTAAGCGAACTCGAATGTTACTATTTATAAACGTACACTATTACCGTGCACTATTCTTTTTTCCAAAATGATAGTAGGTCTGTGCGATTTCGCTGACGAACTATCGGAAAATAGAGTGTTTCTGTTCAACCAATCAGAACGCGGGGAAGTCACGTGACATCTAATATCTTTGAATATAAGATGATATGACATTTTAACCCATTTTTATTTTAATGTATAATGATTGACAAAAAATCGAATTTTACAATTACACTTACTGCCGGATTGAGAGACATCGAAATGTTGGTAGAAACTTTCAATACAATGAGTCAATGGATCTAATTCCTGTTATCATGTTTAACCCTTTGAACTCCAGTGTTATCTTCCAAGCCAGTTCAATGGCAGCAATTAGAAGAGTCCATATTCATTATTTGGGGTAGACCAATATAATATTTTCAACGTGCAGCCTCGGGGCTGCACGTTGAAAATATTGATTGGTCTACCCCAAACATTTACTGAACAGCCATCCTATTTTACGGCGTTATGACGTATCATGTTCCTGGCTGGAGAATCAGCCGCTTGGGTTCACAGGGTTAAGGTTTCTGATGTTTGGTGACAGTAGTCCCTCGAAAATTCATATACTAACATTTTACGGGTGCAATTTACTCTCGTCTCTGATTTCGCGGGAGCTTAAAACTGCACCCGTCAATTTTGTTCATTTTCAGGAAATCTATCCATATTCTTACTAAACTTGAGGACTTGACAAACACGTTCTCTGTCCGTGGGCCACCGGATAGTCTACATGGTGGTCTATAGCAAATGAACTTGGGTCATGGAGTTTTTACAGTGCGTTTGTTGTATCGCAAACTCGATGTGCGACAGGCTGCTCGGTTTAGAAGGGGTTAAATAGCAATTAAATTTCTCCTAATCTTTTATCAGGGTCAAGGATAAAGTAGTCAACTTTGCAGATTTGCCTTTATTAGAGTCACCAAAAGTAATAGCCCTTGTGCCTTCACAATAGCCGAGTTTACAAATAGCTTTGCGCATGAGCGCAACGCGATTATCGTTCCTGAATTTAGTGTAAACAAACGCGCGTGAATTCAAATTTGTAACCTTGTCCGTTCGAGAAAATGTCGATTTAAACTGAAAATGCATTGCGCCTGTCCACGGCCATTTATACTATACCCGTTTCCAACGTAGAAAAAAAAATCCAGAAAGTAGGAAAATTTGGATTAAGAATGTTTACCGCAAAAACCCAGAAACGAAGAAAATCTGGGAGCCCCAGCCCTACAGTGTTATTTGTTCCAGACATTTTGTTGATGGTGCTCCCACCCCAAGTAATCCATACCCAGTACTGCAATATGGGCAATGAGATTAAACCCTTGACACCAAGAAAGCCCCCTGCAAAGAGAAATCTGCCGTTCGTGCCAAACAAAAAACAACAAAAGAAAACAAACGTGAGCAGTCTCGATACACAATGTTCAGACTGTACAGTCAGTGCCGAAGATAATGATAAATTCAAACGAACGCATCAATTGGATCATTCATATGACTTCAAATACACATGTTGTTGTTCAGAACAATGTTCGTGTCCTGGTTGTATTGAGAAGCAACACCACATAGAGAGACTTGTAAATAAAATAAATTCTTTAGAAAGTGAATTGAGGGCTGCAAAAGTTGAAATGAAAGAAAAACCCAACTTTTCTATTCGCTCTGTTCTGAAATCAGACAAAACTGTTCGACACTTCCTTGGAATGCCAAATAAAAAGCTATTTAACAAAATTGTTAAATTGGTAACTATAAAAGGAAAACACCTTCGGTATTGGAGAGGGTCACGTCGGGTCTTGTCTTCAAAAGTGAAACAAAAAAAAATGTACCCAAGAGAAAACCAGGACCTGGGAGAAAATTAACTGTGGCACAGGAAATTGTTATTGTCTTTTTGAAGCTACGACAGGGGTTAACTCATGCATTTTTGTCAAACATTTTTAATATAAGTACCTGTCTCTGCTCACAAATTATAACAACATGCCGGATCAGGTTCTTGGCGCGTGAGTTTAATGCATTGATCCACCGCCCTACTAGAAAAGAGACAAAGGACATCCTCCCAACTTGTTTCATTGACCAGGTTCCTACAGCCACAAGCATTATTGACTGTTTCGAAACATTTATAGAGACACCGAAAAGCCACGAAGCTCAAGCTTTAACATGGTCCGATTATAAGCAGCATAATACTGTCAAAGCCTTAGTTGACATAACTCCAATTGGTTCAATACAGTTCATTTCTAAAACATGGGGAGGGAGGGCTAGCGATAAAAACATAGTGAAAAATTCTGGATATTTGGAAACGGTTCAGTTTGGCGATACGATTTTAGGACACGAGTCACACACAATCCTAAAATAAGGTAGCGATATATGATATCCTGGTCTAAATTATTCTTGACGCCATCATGGTGAACCTGGCACACCCTGTGATGTTTTACCTGAGGCCCAGTGGATGTCCATTTACGCCTCCTCCCTTTGACTCCCTCGCCCCCCCCCCCCCCCCCGGGGGGGGGGGGGCGAAAACAAAAACACAGCCCTAGAAATCCGTCATGGCAATCAGCAATGCGGTGGTAAGATCCCAGGCAAAATGCCGCGGCTCTTACCGTTTGTTGTGGCGATTTTCTAGGGGAGTGTTGTGTCCATGATTACCCTATTTAACCTAATTTTGGGAACCCACCCTAAACTTTTTATTGATGTCCAAGCGGTGAAACAGGTATAAACATACTTACAAGCCATGTATTGCTTTGTGACATTTTCATTACAGTTATATTCGGCTCCCATTCAGATGCTGAATTTTGTGGGTTTTGAAGAAGTAGAACATCCAACCAAACAAATCTGTCATAATAATGCAACGATACGGTAGTTTTAATGTGTTTTCCGGGAGAAATATAGGGCCTAACCTATCTGTAGCCTACCTTTATCTGGCTGGTAATAATAGCGAACACCGCTCATTTTATGGCATCTGACATCTGCGAGCCTACCTAGTTATGAATTTGAGAGTCCCATGCCCAAGAGAAAAACAAAAATAGAAAAAATACCAAGAGTCGATTCAAGAGGACAGGGGGCTCCCATCCAGTGACAGAGTCGGGATCCCAATTAGGGAAAACCGAGGGGGGAGGGGGCAAAGTATGCCGAAGGCCTGGTCGGTAGGAGAGTAGGAGGGAGTGATGGTGCTCCCCCCCCCCCCCCTCCATAGCGGGAGTACCACAAACTCACGGTGGAGTCGTGTTTGAGCTCTGTCGTGCTCCTCTGCCATGACTAGGCGGTTATTTTGGGGTGCGCCGTGAGATAATCTATTTGTTGGGGGCAGAATTTTGTAGGGTTGGACACCCCCCCCCCCCCCCCCCCAATTAGCTCCGCCACTTCCACTTCTCTATTTATGACCAACTAAATATTTAAATATTTTTCATGTAACACAGAGAGGGCCTATTGGGCTGTCTGTCTGAACAATAAACTAGAATTCATTTTTTGTGGCAGTGTGTGGAAAGCTAACTGTTCCCGTATGCTCAACGTGACGTCAAGTGACATGTCGAGTGGTATTCGGATTTGAATTACACTGTACTATAGTGAAACATTTGGGTCGAGGCTTTCGTGAACTCAATCAGAACTTAGAAGAAACAAAGAAGCTTGATCCGTCAACTTGACCACATGGTCGAAGTTTTCTAACGAGTGTAATTGCGAAGATAATTGATTTTTCCCTCAACTAACAATATTATTAATTTTAAAGTAATGTACAGCCAATGTAAACCAAATTTAAACGTCATCACAGTTGTGTAGAATGTCACCAGTGGGGTC